>CM033619.1:46000752-46600752 GCA_019453435.1 Rhinogobius similis | reverse complement strand
AGTCAGCAACGCACCGATTTCCTAGGTGTCCTGAAAACGGCTTTTTAGTCTGTGTAGAATTTATTTTCTGTTGAGCTCGCCTGCTCCATGTAAACAGACTAAAGATGGCGGCGCGTACGGCAACTTCCGGAATAAGGTGAATACACAACTCATAAATCTGCTGACTGGATATATCCTTTCAGAGTACTAAAACAATACTTGCAGGGCAGAGAAACCTGCTGTGTTGAGCGTCGTACTCTGACTTCATGTGGGTGCCAGGCTCTCGGTGTGTGAAGTCTTGTCGTTGCCGTCAACGCCTGTTGCCGTCCAGAGGAACTCTCCAGTGCTCCTCTCTTACTTCTTCTTAGCTTCCCCCCCTATCAAAGTGCTCTGTGCCATTCGTTTCCCCAGTCTGTGCATCCATTGGTTAAAACCAAGCGCACCTGCTGCAGGTGCAAGGGTTTGGATGATTAAAAAATGTGAAGTAAAACACAACAGTGCAGACGATAAAATACATTTCAAAACATGCAAATCACTGCAAAGTGCACCGTGCATAGTCGTCGTGTGACATATGGACAAACTCTACATTTAGTGTTTATACTACTATTACTTGAACCAACTGTCTGAGCACAGATTGTCATCTGCATCATCACACAGAATTCAGAGTTTTTGGATGGGACCACACCCTTCCATATTAAGTTGTCTTTTCAGCTCCAACCCACAAAACGTGGCTAGTCACGTACATATGCATGCTTTATAGAGAAGATATGTATGGAGTATTTGGCATAAAAAGACCCCTGCTTTTTTTATGCCAAACACTCCATAATTCGTCGATGTAAACCCTCATTCGTCCAGGTGTGGTCCATCGATTGACAATGACTTTTGGATAAAAGTCGAAACGTCTCGATCTTTAAACGGCGTCCGGATGACAACCTCTGAACCCCTTTCTACGACAAACACTCCATATTAAAGTCTCACTCCATTCAGTTCAAATCTGATTTCACAGCGGGACATAAACAATTGTAGAAACAGCATGTGAAATGTCATCTTCAAGACTGTTCAATGAGACATTCTAGTCCTTAACTAACTCTGATCGTTACAGAAAACTGCCTTCACTATGAACAGGCACCAATCGAGATGTTTTCTTTAAAAAGTAAGACAGAATAACTTGAAAATATTGATCTGATATTCTTAAAAACTCTCAAGCTCACTCAAGTTGTGATGTAGTTGTCAACATTAAGCCTGCAAAGTCTTCCTGACCAAACAAGGAAAGCAAAAACAGGGAAAAGTTTCTGCCGTAAGTCTTTCTAATGAGAACATGCTTTGTACACAGCATGCATTCGAAGGAAGCTGGAGCAGTGGACCACGAGCTCCGGTAACAAGGGAGCTATATTTGCTATAATTGGTGCATTGTGAGTGACACAGGGACATAGGGCCTGTATAGAACTGTTCTGGTGAAAGAAATGAATCAATTTAGACAATAGCGCTAAGCAGACAAAGGCATCTATTTGATATGGCTCGGGCTTATCATCGTGGTTATTTCCTCACATTGAAAGCAAGACGCATTGGTCTGACTCAACAGTAAGACTTGAAGGATGTAACGATCTGCCTTTTTGAGCTTTGAACCATATCGAATATTGGGTATATCATCAATGAAAAATTATCTTCAGTCTGAACCTTTTAGAGCCTTTGGACTGCTCTAACATTGTTTGAAAATTGTCAGGGGGAATAAAAGTGTTTGTCATGTACAGGATCTTTTGAGGTGAGTTTAGACACTGTAGATGGCTCTAGGCATTTGTTAGCCTTAAACAAGATTTTGATTGCAGCCCACCATTCGACAAACACTGTTTAATAATCTGTGGCGGACCGGGCAGAAAACGTAATTCATGATCTCTAAAGAAGTGGGTTCTTTATTCATCAGTTTGTTTTTTAAAATGATAAATAGTCATATGTAAAGGGGTTTTGGGGGTGCTCACCAAGAAAATTTGAATATGTGTTGTCATTTCCGGTATTCTGTTGCATTTCAGATGTAACACTTTGACACACAAAACATCACAGGCTGATTATTTGTTTTAACAGGTTTGCGGTATTTACAGGTAAATTAGTTTTAGGAGAGGATAGAAGATCTCGAGAACCTCTGCAAACTCTTCTGTTGGGATGTCTGAATTTTTGTTTTCTGGTGACCTATGCTTTAGTTTTCTGCTAACAATTTTACTGGTGTAGTTTGTCTTAGTTGAGGTAGAGACTCACTCTCTCTTCCTCTGGTTCGAACACAGCCCAACAGAGCTTGTGGGTCCCCTATGGGTGTGGCCCTCAACGAGTGTAGAAGAAGGGTCTCCAACCTTTCCCGCTTTTACAAAATGAAAACGGCAAAGATTTACTCCTTTTTTGTCACAAGAAATTAAATCTTTACAACAGTGATGGACAGCCTTAGATGAGGTGGTGTCAAATGCTTAAAACATGATCTATTAGCGCACTAAGCTAGGCATCTAAAGTAAACATTTACAGTTGAAATAGAATCAAATTTGAACTAGATGCTTTTGCAATAGCTGAAGCTATTGCAAGTGACTGCGCAATTGAATTCGTGTGACGTTGGTATGGTCCGGGATTCGAACCCACAACCTCCTTATTGGGAGGCAGAAGCTCTAGCCACTCTGCCACCGTGCACCTGCCACAAACTGTTTAAACACCAAACTTTCCTGTAGAGGACCAACAGAAAGGCTCCCACTGTAAAAGATAGGGAAAAACTACTCGGCAAATTATGAAAAAACTACAAAAGGTACATGTACCAAAAGTAATAGCAGACATTAGAAGGCTAGGAACTATTGAAAAATGCAAAAAAAATTAAAAGAATTTAAAAACTGTGGCCTGTGAAACGTGCCGAAAAACCGGAAAATACAAGAACAAATAGTGACTGCCTATGCATAGGCACTCAATTATTTAATGGGATGTGTATGCTTCTTAAATCCGTTGGGCAGCTCACTGTAGCTCCTGATCATGTTGTTGGATGGGCCGGGTCCTGGTCCAGAGCATGTGTGTTCCTCTGCTGCAAGCCGCCCATGCTGTAGCTTACTAACTCTAATTTCGGTTTAGTTTTTCATGTTTTTTTGTGTGACAGTGAAAATAAAGATGGAAGTGTGTTCAAACATTACAATACCTTTTTTGACATTTAATTTTTCCCCTTCTTATTTTGTGGCTGACAGACGACTGAACATTTTCATTTCGTATTTCATTTTGAATCATCTGGCAGTAGAATGATTTTTTTTTCCTATTTTCAATGCAATTTTGTAACTCCATTGACGTATAATTTTATCTGATGAGAAAACAAATTGAAAACAGTGAAAATATCTTGAAATAAGTGAACGACATGTAGGCAAGTCAAAACTAACAATATGACTTTTCTTTTCCAAAACACCGGTAGTATTATGTAGTATTTACTTTTTTAAATTAGTTTTGGACACATTAGCCTTGTTTTTTCCACATTATATAACTTTAATGGTGTTATTGGTGGTGTTAATGGTGTTTTTATGTTGTGTTAACTTTTCTCACCAGATGTGAGATAAACCGTGGCATAAACCGTAACTGTCCATTGAGACGTGCAGCAATAAACATAGGTGTTGAATAGGCATAGGCACTTTTACTATAACACTTGAAACAATGCATTTGAGGACACTCCCTGATGTCATGCGGTGGTAGATAGCCCTCAGCAGACTGTATGCCCTTTAAAGCTGCACTATGTAACATTTCTGGTGAGGGTCTGCCACCGGCTTGGAGGTGTTATTGCTTTGCCTGGAATGTTCCACAGTATGGCATTTAATTTAGACATAGAGTGGAGTTTGCATGTTCTTCCCATGTCTGAGAAAGTTACTCCGGGTGCTCCACTGTCCTCCAGCACTAAAACATGTACATGAGAGACCCAGAAGGGCTACAACTCCCCTGGAAATGAGAATCACATTTCTGGATAATTAAAGTATCGATAAAAAAAAAAAAGAAAAAATGCTTATAACACCTGCTTGGCTCCATGGAGATACAAGTTTAAAGGGGCTGTAACTGATTTTTGCTGTTTTGAAACGGGAAAAACAGAACCAGCTCATGTTAAAGTCTAATTAACAGTCACAAGTATTACTCTCTTACTTAATGCAGTCCCAGCATCCTACATACTCACCGCCATAAGTTTATAAGCAGTTTTCATGAGGACCATGACTGTAAAGCTAACAAACATTAGCATGCGAATACCCTAACCCTAAGCATGCACACTTCCTGCTTCTCTTGCCGGATAAAACACGATATAAATAGGTGCAGAGAAAATGTTGAGGTCTGAGTTCTGGAGCAACACAGATTTTACTTTACTCCATGCAAAAATTCGGAAACATGGACAAGTTCTGTTCTTAAAAAAATCAGTTCTAGCACCTTAAATGCCATACTGTGCAACATCCATTCAAAGCAATAGCATCTCCATGAACGTTGATGCAGTTTTATGATCAGAATCACAAGGTTTTATTGCCATTTTCAGCGACTAAAATTCACAAACTTGGAACGAGAACGAAAAATGACGAATAATAATGATGGTATAAATATAAACTGTGATAAAATAAGGCCAGGCAAAAATATCTGTATGAATAAAATGTGTTCTTTTGCTGTTACTGACTCACACAGACTTGTTTGGGATGTGCAGCCCACAGAAAAGTGCTCTGCTCAGTGACACGCGCGCAGACAGGATGACGAGGAGATGATTTAGTACCCGTCTGGAGCCTCCTCAGACTCTAGGGGACCTCAAAAAAGAGAAGGTCTGCGCTTTCCTCCTCCACTCTCCAAATATCAACCAGGAGGAACGCTCATATTTCTGGAATGAAGAAGCTTTAAAGGTCATTTATTTTGAGCCGTGTAAGCTTTTTGCCATGTTAGAATGTTGACCAGGATGGTACTCTGTGTATTTTCTATATATTGCATTTCAGTCTAGTCACCACTTCCTCCTCTGCGTCTCAGACCAAACTCAGACAGGTTTGTTTATTTCAGTAACACATGAAATGGAGGTGCTCATCGATCATCTATGATTTCAACAAAATCTAACTTCTCTGACCGCAGAGAGTTTTAGTTTCGCTCATTAATTCTGCATAAAACCGTAATCTTTTCAGTCCCAGATCATGTTTTTAATCCGTAAGCCGCCCTGTTTGTTTTGATGGACAGAGCACACGTGTTCACCAGAGTGCAATTTGTCCCAAAAAAGAAAAAAACAGAAGGCAGGATTTTGTTTTCTATATTTTAATCATTATCGACTAGGCTTTCTCACGTTTACAAATTCCTGTTGATGTCTGGTACAAAAGGCATAGAATTCTGCAATGTGTTAGAACATGTTTGTCTGCAATGTGTTAGAAGCCTGAAATAATCAACGTCTCTCTTAGCAATGGAAAGTTATGACATTGGAATATGATCAAATTATGTCTGTCATGCTGAACTGTCGCTTGGTGAAGCTGTTTTTCCTCTAACCAGAGCATTGTCATTATCGGAGCTAGGGATGGGACGGTTTGAAATGTCCATGGTGTGATAACCGTGGCCAAAAGTACCACGGTATGACGGTATACCAGAGTTGCATATTTTATAATGCATAACAAAATTCAGGGACTTTTCAGCTGTAAAAGTGTCTGCATTGTTTCTTTGTTATGTCCTGTTTCACTCTGGTGAGAGTTCGGGAAACACAGAGCAATTCAGAACAAAACAAGGAGCCTATCGTGAATAAGTCCATATAATACGAGGCATATATGGATTGAAAGACTTGCGACTATTCCATTCTAGATATTTTCTGTATTTGTCATGTTATACCTTTATGTAATGACAAAAAATATGTATTTGTGAACTCAAGGCAGTTAATGCAGCTTATTTCACAGACATAGTAAAACAAATGAGCTCTGTCAGTACCGTCAGAAATCCATCTTCACGGTATCGATCCCTAATTGGAATTTTTTTTACAATCAAACACTTTGTATAGTACTTCAAGGAATCATATTGTGTCACAGTGACTTTTTTGCGGTTTTAACCATGTTGTAACAATGTTCCGTCATCAAAAACATACCTGGAGTTGCATTTAGCTTAATTCCCACTAGTTGCAGAATGATGGTTAAGTCAAAAACACTCCTTGCTGAATTCCTTCAATCGATGACTTTTTTTTCCGATTTTAGGCGTTCCTAAATCATCGGCAGACTGGTTCTTGGCATTTCTGCTGTCTAAACACAATCACTGCAGCTGTTAGTAAGTGCCAGGGAAAACACAACTGGATGTTCCTTTTTTTTCTTTCACAACATTTTTTTTTGTTCTAAAACATGAAATGCCAAACTTAAGTTCTTCAAGCACATGTTTAAAGGACAAATATTATGTAAAATTTACTTTGTTGAGCTTTTAGCCATGTTCTAACATCAAACACATACCTGGAGTTGTGTTTAGCTTGATTCATGTTTGTTTGATGAATGCTCCTTTGTAAATCCTCTCTCTCCGACACTGTGTTCTGAACTCCTTCGATGTGTGATGTAGATGATGTTGATCCCAGAATCTTTTGCTGTTTTAAGTCCTTAAATCATCACCAGACTCGTTCTGAACATTTCTTCCGTCTCGTCAGATCCACTCCTTACTGCATTGTGGGTATATATTTGTGGGTATATGTGTATTTCCCTCTACAGACAGTAGATGGAGCCACAGATAAATCAAAATGAAATCTCCCAATGCAGTTATAAAGTAATGTTTTTCTTTGTAAAAGCATTATATTTTACCTCTAAAACATGACATGTCAAACTGAAGACGCTCAAGAGCAGGTTTAAAGGCTAAAAACAATACAAAAATTTCCTTTAATGCATATGCTTTTATTTAGCAGAGGTTTCGGGTTACAGATTTGACTAGAGTAATGACTTGCTGCTACGGAGTCCTAGATAGAGCAAAGGGAAGAGTGATCGTACAAGTTTGAGCTGCTAATCAGCTGTTAAATACGGGACACGGTCTGTACCTACCTAACCACTTTGTTTTATACTCCAAGAATAAATCAGAGGGGAACGAATGCCCCTGTTTGCTGTGTCCTTGCAAGACACTTCACCCTGCCTACAGTGTCCTAAAATTGAAAAATGTTGAAAGGACACATAAACCACGGTATAACATTGTTTCATCCTCAAAACCATGTTTGGAATCAGGGATGCAACTAAAGATTATTTTGGTAATCGATTATTCTTATTCTTTTGATTAATTGATTAGTTTATTAGAACGCAAAAGCCCGTGAATAGGAGATTTTTACTTTATTTTGCCCAGACTTACTTCAGATAAAGCTGAAATTAAGCCTGACATCCTGGTGGAGAATATTTGCAGACGGAAGGGCGTTTTAATCAAAAACACAAAATATACACATTTTCTGTGTCATTTTTGTGTGATTCCTGCTCTGTCTGAGTCATAAAACCTCTTCTCATGTTTTGGAGTGTGTTGATTGATCAGATAACGATTATTTCATTGCTTAATTAGTTGACCACTATTTCTATAATCCAGTGGTTCGCAACCATTTTCAAAAATAACAACATTTGACATTAGCGACCCACACAAAAAATTGGCAACCTGTGATGTGATAAAGTAGCCTTATGTCTAATGTTTGAGTTTATTTTGAGGTTATGGACAGAGATAATTTACAAACCAATAGGAATCACTGCATTTGAAGGGTGTTAAGCCTTTTTTTTAAAAAGCACACTGTATACATTTTCGACTGAGAACCACTATTATCGATTAGTCGTGCTTTATCAATTAACTGTCATCAGCACCACCTGGAGTTGTATTTAGCTTCATTCACGCTTGTTTGCTCCTCTCCCTCTGAGAATCAAGACTCAAAATGTCCCAAATTTGATCACAGGTAGACGTTTTCAAGTCCATAAATCACCGTCGATTCATTCTGTGCATTTATGGTGTCAAATCATGTTCATTACAACAACTTTTACATGTCAAGGGAAAGCTAGCTTTTGTTTTTTTCCCCTCTCTGATGCCAGTTAATGGAGTACTAACACGAATCCTGAGTAGAGAACGCCTCACAGATATAAAGTTTTGTGTGGAACCAGTGTCCTTTAAAGCTGGGGTACCTAATTTTCACACAGCATAACCAGAAGTAGGTTTTTAAATGGGTTTAGCTCATTCCTCACTCTCACAAAACCTTTGTCAGTTCTTAATCTCCATAAGCATTTAATTTCAGGGCACACGTAGCTTTAGAACAGCTTTTTTTCAGACTGCAAATTGGAACTTATGCTACCGTCCCAAGCACAGCCAATCAGTGCACTTATTTACAGGTTTACGAGACACAAAACTGTATTATTAGATGCAGACAGCGTACAAAGATCACAACGTTTCTCTTTTACAATAAACTCTTTGGGGGAAAGAAAAAACAAGACAAATGTCCAAAAAAAAGTCTGGTACCCCAGCTTTAATTACAAATCAAGGGAAAGTGTAGAGACTTTAAAAACAGAAGTGCCCAAATCCAACAATCTTTTTTCACCAACATTTTACTACAACAACAACAACAACTACTACTACTACTACTACTACTACTACTACTTTGACACTGATCACAGCTTCTTTTCACAGTTTTTTTCGGTTGGGTTAATAAAGTCCAACACATCTGCTTCCCACATTGCAATACGTAACTCATTCCATTCGCAGATAAAGCATATTTATCTCACTGATAAAAAGACATAGGATTGCTTTTCTCCTTTCTGCTGCACATTACACCCCCCACTGAGCAATCAATGCGCCTCTGTCACCTGTTACAAGCAGAAAATAGACTCCTGAAAAGCTTTATCGACTTTGGCCATCAACTATGAAGCAATAAATCTGAGCACCAGCAGGAGAAAAACTAAGGCTCTACAAATGAATTCAGTGCTTTTAAATGTTCTCACCCATGGCATATGTTTCTTCATGCTCAGCATAAAGTTAATAATACTACTGTATATTAAAATTTAGTCATTTAGCATGGTAAAATGATCTGAATAGCATGGTCAACTAAGGAGGGATTAAGACATTTAGCCGCCCTGTTTCTACATTACTATTATTATTAAGTATATATTTTGACATATTTTGGTCCCCTGAAAAAATACAATTACATATTTTTGAAGAATATTTTTATGGACATTCATAATTTTAACGTGGCACATCAGGTTTGTTCTCCGCTCAGTCACAGGAGGTACAAGACAAAATACAGTAACTGACAAAACACAAATAAATGACTTAGGGTTTGTGCTTGCATTGGAGTATTCCCTCTGTCAGGTGCGTAATAGTCCTTTTGCTCTTGTGAAGACTAGGAAAAGTCATTTATTTCCATGTGTAATATGCTAATGTCACCCTGGTAAAATGACTCGAGATGCCCCAACTTTACACTAACAAAGAGCCATTGTTCTTTACTGCTGAAGTCGCTTGGTCAAGCTAAGCAGCAGACAAAAGTGCTGACAAAACGCAAATGAAGCAGAAAGTTGACAAATGATCACAAAAGTTATAATCACTTCCATATATTTTTTCCAATACAGTTCGGTATAGAACATCAAAAAGCACCCATTACCCGTCTCCTCCCGCTGAGGTTCGGAAACCGATAACAACCTCGCTCCTGATTAGTCCGTGTAGTTGCCACAATACACACTCGGATTTCCAAATATGGAGTCTGGCTCCAATTTAGCCGCTATAACTGCTAGCCGTGATTGGCTTCATTTGGCTGGAGCCAAACGCTATGGGTGACGTTACATTCCCATAGTCCATCGATATGTACGGTCTATGGTCACTCCTGGTAAATCCATTTACAATATATAGTGTTAGAATAGTTTTGAATTAACACTACGTTTAGTATTTAACATCTTAAAATCTCCACTGATTTAACATGATTTAACACCTGCAGCCATCTTGATTCTGGTTGTTAATGTAAACAAATTCGTCAATGTAATCCCTCATTCGTCCAGGCGTGATTCATCGTAGAAAAGGTTTCAGGGGTTGTCATCCGGACGCTGTTTGAAAGATCGAGACGTTTCAACTTCTATCCAGAAGTCATTGTCAGATTGACAATGTAAACAAATGTTAACCCCAAAGAAAATTATGCTGAAATTACAGAACAATCTTGAAATTTACTGTCAGATGTTATACAAAAGGACTGCAGATTTTTAAAACGCACATGTGGCTTTGTTATTGTGAGTTATTTAGAAAATACTAAATGAATAAATGTTTGGCGTTGGTGATTAACACAGGTCATACATAATGGACTCCAAGAGATCCTCTAGCTTTTAGTGCTTATTTTGGTGAAGGTCTAAGTCAGTGAAAACAGTTTTGAGATGACTGCAAAGTACATTTACATGTGGATAGATTATTATTATTATTATTTTTTCAAATAGAAATCAAACCTTACTCTCTTCAGTACGTAACACATTTACCTGTTGCTCCATCTACCTGTAACTGGAACGAACCCCTTCCTTTTTTTAGTATAGAAATGTAAGTTACTACTGTAACTATGGTTCCATATTAATCGCCAGAGGCAGCAGGGATGATCATCCTGTATATGCATAAGGATGATTTAAACACTGCCTCGGGGTCTGAAGGGATGAGACAGAGGGTGTAGTTCAAATTCAACCTTACTCTCTTTAGTACACTTTAAGGCTGCACAATATATCGCAAAAGTACTAATATCGCATTATTAACTGACGCAATAATAATATTTCAACAAACAAAATATATTGCAGTAACACCACCACCAACAACAACATCTGATAGAAGTGTTCTTTTTGCTAAATAAAACCAATGACAAGGTTTGTACATTTACTTCTCCTTTATATCATTAGAAACTGATATCATTAGAAAAGGTGTATAGTTCATGTGCCACATTCATGCAGACAAAACTACCCCTGCAGAGCCAAACCCTCCAAGCTTTATCAACAATCGATCCAGGAGTGACAGGACGCTGTAATCCATTTTAGAACACATGTTGGGTCATCTGCTTCCTCCAGATTCTGATTCGCACATGGAGATCTTGAGGTACAATATTGATGGTTCTTTGCTAGATTACAAAGACGGAGAGGATGTTGTGAAGTGGTGGTCTGCCATATGTGATACAGAAAACCCCGGCCCCTCTGTAAAACAGTTAAAGCTGCCATGTCCAATTTCCATGGTCCCCTGGAGGAATCTTCATTTAATCTAATGGGTAGTGCCATCGATGAACGATCTGCTAGCATGAACATTTCTTCATTTAGTGCAATCCAAACTGTCAAATACACTGTGCAATGTGGACATGTTTAAGCGGGATGATGTGAAGTGGACAAAAGATTGTGCGACAACATCAGATCAGCGGGAACAAGGCCAAGCGACAGGAGAAGTTGCTCAAAGGGTCAACAATAGGTCGACAGTGATTGAAAACTAAACAGTGGCTTGGAAAACGCACACAATTTTAGTGTAAAAAATGGGCATAACCCATCACATAACACATCACCCAGATCCATGTAATAGATAGATAAACAAGTAGAGAGGAGACAAAAACTTGTCAAGTTGGATTAAAGCAAAATCCTTATCTTAATCTTTAATATATTTTACTTGACATATACACATGTCACAATATGTTTTATTATATCAACAGATATATTACATATATCACCAGAAATTACATTTTTGTGAAACTCAAATGCAATGTTAAGACTAGAAAATGGTATTTTATTGTATCCCTTATAAAAGAAGAGCAAACTAACTGATATGCCTAACCTGGAAATTCAGAAATGTTTGTCATAATGACTTCCTTTATAGATACTTGTTTAATACAGTCAGTAAGGTTTGATTTGAACTTCAAGTATCTATGAAATGAGGGACAGGAGAAGCAATTGTATCCATTCTGTGAGTAACACACCTGTAGAAACCCCTCCTTCATTGCATTGTAAATGGATTATGTGTGTTCACATGAGTGTAGCTCGCTTTGATTTAGTCCAGTGGTTCTCAAACTTTTTCAGTCACGACCCCCAAAATAAAAATAGTTCACATTCATGACCCCCAAACACAAAAAACAGGCGACACACAAAGTGATAGTGATAGATTAGCCTTATATCTAATGTTTGATTTTATTTTGAGAATATAGACCGACAAAAATGACTTTAATAGGCCGACAAATTGGAATCTACATTTACCACTGCATTTGAAGGAGGTCAAGCAAGCCTTGTTTAACACTATTGTATCAATTTTCCCATCATCTGGGGACCTCCGATAATTTCGTGACCGTCATTGGGGTCCCGACCCCTAGTTTGAGAACCACTGATTTAGTGCTTTGGAATTAGCAGATATGATTGCTGTGCCTATTTGAAAAAGTTAAATTTTCACAGAAGTTTGTTTTATTGTTTCCACAAACATAATACATGTTTTAATTGAATCAAATTATGTATTATTCATTAATTTTCTTTGTGTAATACATCACCATTCACTACTTATGTGTTAAAGTGGACATATCATGCTTTTATTTTCACCTTTTGAACATTTAAAACATTTACCTGGGGTCTAAATAAACTATACCTGCAATCTACAGTCTGAATTCCTCCTAATTTTCTTTCTACATGCCTCTCTTTTACCCCTTTTGTAAGGAGCGCTTTTGAGCGCCTTGTTTTGGCACTGTCTCTTTAAATGCAAATGAGTTAGTTCGCACCCCCCCCCCACCCAAGCGCCATGCATGCAGACTCCGCCCCGTTCAGCCATTGTTGTAGTCCCAAACACAGTCCGTCTGTCGGATCCAAAACTTCTCCAAAGTTAGAAAAAAACGTAATGACAATCGAAAAATTGACAAGCGAAGACATCAACATCCAGCCTTACATGTACGAGCCAGAGTCTGACACAGACCAAGAGGAAATCGAAGACGACGATCCTCCGCAGCAAAGACTTCAAATGGCTGCATCTCAATGGTTTGTTTACTACTATGTAATTCGCTACGCGCTCCGTTAGCTTAACTGTGTGTGAAAGATGTTAACAGGTTGTCTAATGGACCCCCACTTTACCATCTTACTACAACAACAGTCCTGGGAAAAAGGCTACTGTCAAGTCAGTCAGTGTAGTTATGGTGCTGCGGGCTACGCTTGCTGCGCGCTAATGCTAGCGACATGCTAACGCTAGCGACATGCTAACGTCAGCTACGAGCAGTCTGATGTGAGTTCTCCCTTATGAAAACCTAAAAAATAAATGTATTATATGTATATATAAAGACATGTGCCCTAAGCAGCTGGAAAACAGCCGAGTAAAAGATGGGCAGCTACAGGTGTAATGCTAATCCCTCACAAATGGCCAGCACACAGGTAAAGAATGACTGGATAAAAAATAGGTCTAATAAACAGTGTTTCAGCGTTTCTTGACTTACCGCTCCGCTATATCGTCATCTCCATAGACCGAAGGAACTGACCCTTCGATCAAATGCAATCTTTGAGCAAATCCCTCGTTGTACTGGCGGAGGTTACTGAAGCACTCCTCTTTGAAGTGCTTAGCGCACACAAACGGAACTTTCCCCACTGTCGGTGGTACATTACCACGAAAAATAAAACGTAACCATGCCGATCTCAGTTGTTCGGATGCAGGCGGTCGGTGTAATGAGTTGTGCTGGTAACACAACCAAGAACAGAGCATTTGAACTTGTCCACTCGCACCTTTGACATCTTTGCGCTTGGACTACAAAATCGCTACGAGGAAAATAAAGATGGCGGTCTCTGCCGGAAGCTCTTGACCTTGTTTAGTAGTTCCGCTGTGACGTGATAGATAAAAATACGTAACAGATAATGCGGATATTCGAACGAACTGAGAAATATGTTGCAAAATGTATATAAATATATCTCTGCAGCTACTTAAGTGATTAATTTCAACTTTTAGCCACTACCAGACACCCACAGTACACAATAAAAGGCATCTAAGGGCCAAAAAAGTAGATTTTGCATGATATGTCCCCTTTAAAGAATGTTAGAGGCGTCGCTCTTGTAACTTTGCCTATTTTCAGTTGCAAAGACACGGCTAGCATTTATCTCACGCTGTGTGGTGTTCTTGGGTGCACAAAGCGTGGTGTCTAGTGCGGTTGCCTGTTTCAGATTGCCTTGAGAACCCACTGGTCTTATTTGTAGTGCTTAAAACGCAGCTGTAGAACTGTGTGAAGATTGAGGGCAGAGTTTGTAGTTACTGGGACATCAGGTCTGCCGCCTGGGTCGCATTTGTTACTGTTAGCACTTTACCTCACATTGACTTCTATCGTGGGTGTGTGTCAGAGAGAAATTGTGAACATCTCTGACGTTTTTTTGAATCTGTCTGAGGAGTTTTTAGACCAACAACTGCTGGAAGAATTTTTATATATATATTTTTCAATTCAATTTATTTTTGTAACGCCAAAAATCACAACAGTTGCCTTGCCCAGTGCAAATTCCTCGGCACCAAGCTTAACCTTTGAGCAACAAGCAGGACTGGGTGGTCATAATGCGGAAAGCGCTCGTCGCCCTGGACCCATGCAGATCTGACGAAGCTCTGGATGGCGTGACGTGAGCAAAGTATGAAACTATTAGAAAGGGCTGATTGTCACGTGTTACAATCCAAAGGTTACCTCGTTGGTTGGATCGTCTGTTGGTTGATTAGTTGGTTGGTTAGCCCAGTGGTATTCAACCTTTTTCATTTGCAACCCACAAACACAAAAGGTAGACTATGCAATAATTTAGCCTTTTGTCTTAACGTTTGATTTTACATTGCCTGTCCAAAAAAAAAAAAAAGAAGTGGGCCGCTGAATTCAACTAAGCCAATAGCCTCTAGCCTCCCACTGGGTAAATGCTTCATGTACAATTGTTTTTCAGCGGCAACAGCGCACTTTGACCCCAATTCTCAAGGCTCATTCTGTTTCCAGTCCAGTCACCTCCTCGCCTCACACTCTTTTCCATGGTTTCTTTCATTTACAACACATCATACACAAACAAATTTTGATCAGTCTTGCTGAGGCTTCCACGGAACTGGTTAGTTTGTTTACTCTGTGTCTGTTTGGTAATTGTCAAGTTTAAATACATTAGATGGCAGATTATTCAACCTATTTAAACCTGAAATTGTAAAAGTTTAAATTTGCAAAACACTTAAATCAAACAATCTACATGAATCTGTGCTGTGCTTGTCAATTACACACCATAGTAGGTGCACTAGAAAGTCAAAATATTGTCCGAACCTGAGCTGATTTTACGTTATGAGATTATTATAGGAAAGGAGATAAAACATTTGACTGAATTACATGGCAAAACAAGCAGGTACAGCCCATTATTAAAAGTCTGTATCCAAGCACTTGCAAATCTACTGGAAGGATTTGAATTTGGGTGGACAGGCCAAAAATGAAGGTCGTTTTTGATACAAGTAATTAGTTAGATCGAATGGGCAAGAATCAAATTGAGACTGCATGGTTGTATATTTCAACCACAGGTCCCGGTTCTCTACAGTTAGCTCAAATCCAGACGTTAATTTGAATGGATTCTTTCAAAAATGTCAGCCACTCAGACAAGTATTGCATATTGCGCAGATGTAGTCTTGTGTTACTTCTTGTTGATTTCCGTCCTGCATTTTTATGGTTCCCTGAAAGTTTAATTGGCCACGGCCTGCTGTGGGGGGCTATTCTTGGGTTTTCCATTTGATTTGTGAGTCATGTGGGTCATGCACTAAATTGGGTGAGCATCTCCACACATCGCTGGTAGTTTTTTGGAATGGGCCGCGCTGGAGATGGCCCAGAAAGCGTCCCCTGGCTGGGCACTGACAGACTGCATGTGTGGGACCTTTGGCTCTGCACTGATTCATCCACAGCAGAGTGTTTAGAAAGGTTTATTTTCACACTGACAGGCACCAATGTGGAGGCTAAAATTGACCAACCAAATGATGCACCCCTTTTCCTTGACTGGGCACAGATCTTAGTTACTGCCTCTTTTTCAGGTTCTTTTTCGAAGGAGGTGTCGGAGATAACTTGGCTTTAAACTTTATGTGACTAAAAGTGAACATACAGACTCACAGTAAAGTACAAACCTCACAAATACTCTCTTTTAGAAATCAAGGCATTTCGACATCCATCTAGAACTGGCAATTTCACTCTTACAGCTTGGGACGTTAAAGCCTTGAGCTCGAGATTTAACGTCAAAAATTGCCGGTTACCGTGGAAATCCGCCATCTTTGTTGCTGGTATGTTAATTTGTGCATAGAGATACATTAGCTAAAGCCAGGGGTGGCGGCCTGGGGGTAAAGGGCACTGTTTCCCCGGGGCCCAGGCCAGAGAAAGGCCCTCAAAAACATGTTGTAATCTATTTTTGTTATGATAAATGCACTGTGGTTGAATAAAGTCGTTGAGAGACTAAACACAACTATCCATGAGGCCCCATTACCCTTAAAAAAGAAAAAGAAAATCATCGCTCATAAATTATCCATATTGTTTACAAATAAAACTAGTGATTTTGATTTGCCGTTTTCTTATAGTAGTAATACTTTCTTTTGGAGAATATTTTATTCGAGCAATGAATCAATCATGTAGATTTCTTGTAATGTACATAAAGACATTCATTAAATATAACAAAAAAAAAAAGCAAGACAAAAGAAAACATGTTTTAAATGAACAAATAAATACTTGAATACCTCAAGATTTTCTTAATTATCTTTGCTCGTAAAGGATTTGTATTAAGTAATACTATTTACAAAACAATTTCTGAACTCTGAAATTGTGAAATTGGGCTGGTAATTATTGCTAATAGGAATAGTACTGTATAATAATATGAGCTGGTAACTTCACTGAATGTCTATAAATTAATGAGTCATTGTTATATGTGTCTAGAAACCCTGGGGTGTATAGTCTAGCAATAATGAATGAAAAAACAACAATAAAAATTGAATTTGCTGGGATTGACTGGTGTGATTTCTGCCAAGGTATTCTGAGCCTATTTTAGACTGGAGGGAGGTTGTATCTCAGACCTCCATTCCTATTTAAAGAAAGATTTTATTTCTATCCATACAATTTACATGAACGAGATTGCACTAAATGATATCATCCACAAAGTGATGTGTTGTGGTGCAGTGCGCTTGCAGCAGTAGCAGTGTGGCGCTTTCTCTGGAGAATATCGACTCGTTGGCACACGTGTCACGCTCGGTGCTGCTGCTGTGGTGTGCGCCCGCTCCTCCTGACTCCCGCGCTCTGCTGTTTTAACCCCGCGCCCGGCCTTGTCCATGCTGCGCGCACACCATGCCACTCAACACGCTGTTTGTTTGCCTCTCATCACTCTTCACTTCCACTGTCTCCCCTCGGCTCCCCACAGGCCATCAGACATCCACAGCGGCCGGGGAGATCTGAGGACACCTGAGGACACCTGGGACGGAGGGGGAGAAATGTTTCCGGATAGTTTAAAGGTGCACTTTCTGGCTTTTCTGTTGAAGGGTGCGACTTTTACTACTGTTTATGTGTTTCTTTGTATGGGGTGTTCCAGAGTATGGCGTTAAACCTATCTATGTTGCATTTATACAGATGTTTTATTGTTTTTATTGTAATCCTGTGTCATCCATGTAGGTTCTATTCACCTTATTCCTGAAGTTGCCGTACGCGCCGTCTTGTTTCTGTTGTATTAGTTTACATGGAGCAGACGAGCTCAAGAGAAAATAAGTTCTACATGGACTAAAAAGCCGTTTTCAGGCCTCAGGAAATCGTTGCGTAGTGACTTGTTGTTGCTCGTGTTCATTAAACATTTTACACAAATCAATCTACTTTATGTAACATTTTAGCGGCCAGACTTTTCCCTCGTTCGTCATTAGCTTTAACGGAGTTCTTGTCAAACGGAAGTGCGTTTACAACAAAAGTGCAAAAAAACGACAAAAGTGGGCGGGGCAGAATAAGGTCAATAGCAAAAGAAAACTGAATTCTGCCAACTGGAATAAAGTTTTAAGAGTTAAGATCCCTAGTTGTTTTTGGAGTTTCATTACAATCTTTATTTCAATGTGATTATAAGTCAACCATTTCTGGAATAAAGTTAGCATAAGTAGATTACTGATATAGCTTATCTTGTGCAACAAAAAAACAAAACAAAAACACTTTCAATTTCAATTTTACAGATGTCCCTAGGTAAAACAAATCCCATCCGAACAGGCTTTAAGACTTAAAGCTTACAATTGTAAACCCATAATACAATCTAGATAGTATCAAAATATGGGCTTGCTGTTAAACAATTGGAAACTTTTCTGTAACATTGTAAAATAAAGCAATATCTAGAATTTCTCATTAAGGCTCATTTATGCTCCATGTAAACAGCTCTGTGCGTTCAAAGCGTGCTACTTCAGACCGTTTCTAATGTCAAGGATGTGTTCTGGAAAACCACCAGAGGGCACTTAAAGTCAGTGAGCATTGTCCAAAACGGAAGAAAAAGTGCAGCTGGGGAAACAAACATGGAGGCCCCCACACGAGTTTTAGATAATAAGAAAATAATACATTTGATTTGCAGCTTGTTCTTTTCACTTTTTTAAAAACTTGAGCTTCCATTGTTGTGCTGTGTTACTGTCTCCAGTGGGCAGCACATGTACAGCTCGGTTGCTATGCATCCACTAGCTGTGAGCAATAAAAACAACGCAGAAGCCTCTTTTCCTATCCGTTTGCTTCTTCAGTGTAGAGCAGGGGTGTCCAAACTTTTTTTTTTTTTTCCCACTGAGAGCCGCATATACGGAGTGGAGGGCCAAAGACCTCTTGACTATGAAGTGAATCTTTCAAAATGTTGTATTTGACGTAGTTTGGATGAGCCACTGCACCTTTGATGAGGCTTGACATTCATTTTAGGGCTGTATCGCATCAAAATGTCTGTTATTTGGATTATGATAGCAAAATTTTTCAATTTTTGCAGTTAAAAAGTACTAGTTTTGGTTATTTGGGCCAATTTAGCAGGAAGCTTGAGGTCAACAAAAACTGGTCATAGTTTAGACACGTCTGACCTAGAGCATACATTTTTGTGTCACTGGTTTTGAAGGTGCACTATGTAACTTTTCTTGCGGATGGAGATGTTATTTCTTTTTCTGGAATGTTCCACAGTATTGCAATAAGCATATCTATATCCGAAACCAAACATGATGTCACGAGGCCAACTTACAGGTCAGATCGGTGGAAGTAAGACACTTTTCTCTTATCGTGCTCCCTCTTTTCTTCCCATATGAAACCTCGAGATAAAACAACAAGCCGCAAACATACACATTTTCCTCCACGTTTTCAGTGTACCGTTTCTTCTCGTATCACCCCGTCAGGTCGCAGCGCACCTTACAGCAGCGGCGTCCTCACGAGTCCCTGGTCCCTATCACCAGATCACACGTCCTCGCCGTCTGCTGCTCTACATGCGGCGCGTGTTCAGCCTCCGCCAGAGGAAGGTGCTATCAGCCTCACTCCTGCTCCTAATGCCGCCTCAGATCACCCCAAATTCATATTTTATTTACACGTTGTAGGGAGGCCATAATTGAAAGTCAACATCACATCACACTGGTTAAGGAGCTCGCTTTAGCCTGACAGCACGGCATCCTGCTGTTGGTGCGTTCGGTTGTGGTGAGAAAAAAATTTCAACGCTGGGCTTGGATCTCAATTTCCTGTTCTATCAAAAAAGAAGATGGAGGAAGTGGTTAATTATTAAACCATCTGACCACTGTGACATACTTCTACGGTAATTGAACTTTAGTGCTTGACGCATCGAATTATCGTGGTAATATGAATATGAGCTGGTACTGAAAAAGATTTAATAATTTTTTCTTACTTCTTTCAACACTTCCACAGTAGAACCAGTCTTGCTTGTATGGCCAGGTGAGTCAGTCCTATTTATCATCAAGGTTAAGAAATGTAAAATTTCTTACAAATCAAATGTGACTGATTTGAAGCTGTGTAAGCATTGACGGATATGGACAGACAGGTTGAAATGTACAGTCAAAATACAATGTAACTATTTTGTAAGATACTCATTTGTTTACTTGAATTTGCATCTTTCGTTGACAGAGAGAACAGAGACGTTTATATAACTGGTGGGTTAAGGTGAGAATAGGAAAAAATCTTAAATTTGAAAGCTATCAATTTGAAACTTCTTCTGTCGTTTACTCACATAAATGTAAGTAAAAAAAAGATAATACAAGTTTTCATCATGTTTTCATGTAGAAATAACGCCTTTTATGTGGCGAAACGGACATTTTATTTTGGACATATATTAGTTACCAAAAATTTAAAGAAGGGGTTTTGGATTGCTTTTTTAGTTTTTAAGTAAACTAGGTTGGACTGAAAATTGTCCTAAAAATTCAAATTTTGCCCATTTTATTTTAACTTAAAACTTCAATAAATCAGTTTCAGAATTAGATATAAAAAAATCCTTCTGTACGTTTTGTCAAAATCTTGTTGAGTCCCAGATTGTACAGTTTGGTGTAGGATCTACTTTAAGTGATGATCTTTATGTCTCTGTGGGAGAAAAATACATTTTAAGAAAGCCTTTGAATTTACAATGTCCCAGAGAAATCTATGGATGAAGTGGATTCAATGGAATATTAAAGGTCCCATATTCTGCTATTTTCCCCTTCACACAGTCTATTCTAAGGGCTTTGTTGATAACATTTTGCGTTGTGCAATATCCATAACATAACAGTTTCCAAAAAACACCCATTTCTTGGACTGGCCCCCCTCCTTGCAAAAGCAAACGGCTCACTCTGAGATCTGACCCCCCCAAACAGCGAGCAGGCTGCCTCCCCCGCCCAACTCGTGCCGAAGCCTAGAGCGGAGATAGTGCATGCGCCGTGTGCTCCGGTAAACAGCGATACACAAACACAGGAATAAACATTTTATCCGTCCTGACGGTGCGTCGTGCTGAGTCCTACGTCCTGGATCTGACCTGGAGTTTGACGTGCTCCAGGGCCTCGACGACGGGACGTTGCCGTTTGGTAAATAACAAGCTAACTCTTCGATCTGTCGTATCCATCGTGTAATTACTGTGTAGCATTAGCATTAGCATTAGCTGTTTTTATTCTGCGGCTGCGCGCTTCCCGGAGGCGTGGCTTAAACACCGCGCCATCCTTGTGAGCGCGTCATCCTTGTGAGGAGCCCCCGTCTGCCTGCTCAGCCAAGGGGGACGGAAAAGAAAAAAACACTTTGGGCACAACATACGAGGCCCAAATAGCACTGTAGGAAGGTTAAAACCTCTGAAAAGTCGATTTTGCATGTTATGGGACCTTTAAAACATCTTTAGGAGCAGATTGGACAAATTTGGTGAGAGATAAAACTGACAAAAAACTGATAAAAAAAACTGACTTAACTTCTGTTAAGAGACTTCTGACAACAGTCTCCTCAAACCATGCCAGAAATCAAGCCAGTCAAATGCCAGCCGGGTACCTGGCAGCTGTGAGGCAGAGGCAGAAAACAGCAGTGTGGAACCACCAGAAACTGGACCAGCAGGTAAACAAAGTCAGGGCTGGCAGGCAAGGCAAGTTTATTTGTTGAGTAAAATATGTGCACAAAGTAATTCCAAGTGCCTTACAGAACAATACAAACAACTAAATCCTTAAGTATCAATCAATATAAACCTTTAAACTGATAGCAGGTCAGGGCAGTATGTTTTTCTGGCTCCTCAGACCTGTACCTTCAGATTGAAAACAACTCGATTTTCACAGCCATTCCACCTAATACATAAAACATGAGGGAAAGAGAAGACAACTTTGTTTTGACAGATGGACATTGGGAATAGATATGGAGGACCACAAAATCACATGTTTGGGAAAAATTCTGATGGAAAATATATATCACGTTTATGCAAGTGCTCATTATTCACAGGGAACTGCTGGTTGAGAAACTGTTGGCCTCATGTAGCTCACCATTAGCATGTGTTCTGGGACAGAGATAATGGTCTGTGATCAATGGCGCACAGGAAATGTTTTAGGCACCGGCATCCCACTGGACTTCAGAACTATGTATTTGGGCCTCAAAACCACAACCAAAGGCACAATAAATGGATACCTATGGAGGATATTCTGGCTGTAGGAAAATGTATTCAATTTGAAAATGGGCCAATTTGTTTAACTTTGGTCTAGAAGGGACATGTATGTCTCTCTTTGTATCTGCGTTCTCTTGTTGTTCTCTTTCTGAACTATTCAAAAATTGGAAAAAAATTTATAAAATACATGTTTATAAGATAGTAATTTATTCAATGCAATGAGTTTCACCTTAATAAAAAAAAAGACTGTAATTGTGTTGCTTTTACGACCCATAGTTGGAAGTACGTGAGTTGTTTTCCTTGTTATCAGCTGAAACATCTCTAACCTCATGTAGCGCCCTTGTTTGGTCAGTGTAATCATGCAATTATCTCAACACAGAACACAGAATTATTTGCCTCGCTTGTCTCTCTGTTTATCTCATTTCCTGTTGTTTGTCTGTGCAAATATGAGCTCAAATACTAATGAATGACAACTATGTTACACTCATCCACTTTCACATTATTCGGTTGCTTCACAGGGAAGTGAACCTTTTACAACAATGTCACAAAATTTGAAAAATGTTGTCTCACTGATGAATGGGCCTTATAAAGATAGCCCAAGGGTGAGGCACGAACACTCAAATTTGGAAAGAATTCTGTAAAATAATAATCACAATATTTAATAACGCCATGTCAAAGTGCACATTATTCACAGGGAAGTGCTGGTTGTTGGAGAAACTCTGGAGCCCTGTCAAGTAGCTCATCACTAACAAGTGTTTTGGGACTGTCCCATTATTTATAAAGAGAATGTTAGAGATCTATGAGACACTCACACCAATATTCCATTTGATTCTAAAACGTGCATCTTGGATGTAAAACTCCAACAATGGAGATGATTGATGGATACTTGTGGAATGTATTTTTGGCGATAATAACAAAAAATGTATGACAGCGATTGAGCCCAGGACTTGACTGAAATAACTTTAGACATTTACAAAGTAGAAAAAATACTATTACCTTGAACTTAAACTTGGACAAATTTACCAGACACTGAGACAAATAAGACCAATATCCAAAACAGCATATGCCATCTGTCATATCTGTTATTTTGTGTTATATCCTTCAAAAATAATAAAAAAGAAAGTCTCAATTTCAAAAACATTGTCTAGAGACGACTACCTTTCAAACCTTTTCTACTATTAACCACAAACAGCGATACACCACTGTTTTTGGTGGTGTCTATGATTCATACATGTTTAACCTTAACTGTTCCAAACTTGCCAATTTATTGTATTGCTGTACCTGATTTTTACTATTATAAAATGGGAAAACCAGAACTAGTCCATGCTCCCGATTTTTTGCATGAAATAAAGTAAAATCTGTGTTGCTACAGCACAGATATAATGTAAAAGCATCTATTTGGGTGAAAATTTGACCACAACTTTTCCACTGCATCTATTTATACAGTGTTTTGTCCAACGAGAAAAGCAGGAAGTGCGCCGTTAGCATGCTAATGTTTGTTAGCTGTACCTGGGACGGTCCGTGACGCTCTGGGCTCAGAGACTGGTGAAATGCTGCATTAGGAAAGTGAGCGATACATGAGATTGATGAAAAGACTTTAACTAAAACTAGTTCTGTTTTTCCTGTTTAAAAACAATAAAAATCAGGTACATAAGATAAGATAAGATAAGATAAGATAAGATAAGATAAGATAAGATAAGATAAGATAAGATAAGATAAGAGATCCTTTATTTGTCCCACAATGGGGAAATTCCACTGTTGCAACACATGTCTTATCAACGGACAGCACGTCTTTGTGGTTGAATAATGGCACCATGTCCTTAAGATATATTGTAACTATAAACCGAGTAAATACATCTGCATATCTGACAGTTAAACAACAAATTCTACCACAAAATGACTTGTCCTTCAGCTCTACTTTGTACTTATCCTCCATTGAACGCAACCTATTTGTATACTGTCCTTGATTTTGAGAAAAGCCATACAAATGAAGCTCCTTTTTCATTTTAATTCTTACATTTGAACACCTACATCAAACAAATGTTCCAAGAGATTAAAAAAAAGGGGCCATAGTAAGTGCAGAATGCTGTTTATTTAAGGGCACTTACACTCTGCGTGGTGTTGAAATGTCACGTTACAGTTTGACATTTTCTCTGCAAACTGCGACGCAACTCGAGTGATGTGACCAAACAGGAAATGTTATCTAAAGTACCTGTGCCGCGCTCCGTAATTCTTGACATTTGGACGATTTCATTTTTTTACCCGATTTGAACCTCTTCTAAAAACCTGTCAAAACTCGGCAGTGCAATTCGCCGCATCTCTGACACCATTAGAGGCGGCCAACAAATGGAAAAATCGATTCGCACCTTTTTAAACTTTTACAGAAAATCAACAGACTTGGAAAACTGCAAGGCTCAAGTGTCCAGCATCCTGGGTTAGAGCGAAAAGAAGCTGCTTGTGCAATATTTTAGACCCAGTGTTCAAAATAAATCGGATTTTTTCATGAGAACGTTTTGCTTGAATCAATTCCGCATCACAGCCTGACATGCCGACCGGGCGTAAAAGCTGTGGATTTGATTTGAAAAAATAATGTGGATTTTACAGCTCTTTCTTAACGTGTCCATCAGAGGTTTAAAGGGGCCGCAGTTCTTCCTTGTGTTGTCGTTCCATCACTGCAGAAGTTTGGAAGAGGCGTTATTGCGTTGCGGTAATGTTTCACAGTATGGCATTAAAATTGATCCACCTCTGAAGAGATAAACAGGCTAAGTTATAGGTTGTATCTGTGGACAGGCGAGCACACGGTTTTTCAAGGTGTTTTTGAACAACAAGAATACCTGTAATTAAGTAAATCTAAAATGTCACGCTGTGGAACATTCCAAGCCATTTTGAACCCGACGCCAGTGGACAATTCTGACTCATTCATTCATTCATTTTCTACCGCTTATTCCCGTTAGGGGTCGCGGGTGACTGGAGCCTATCCCAGTGACTTTGGGCCTTAGGCGGGGTACACCCTGGACAGTGGCCAACTCATCACAGGGCTAACACAGAGAGATAGACAAGGACAGACAACCATTCACTCTCACATTCACACACTACGGGCAATTTAGAGTTCTCAATTAACCTACACAGTCATGTCTTTGGACGGTGGGAGGAGCCAGAGAACCCGGAGAGAACCCACGGTAACACGGGGAGGACATGCAGACTCCACCCAGAGAGATCGTGTGATGTTTGGGTGGTTCAGAATTCGAAACCACGATGTTGGGGTGGTCTGGGATTCGAACCCACAATCTCCTTATTGAGAGGCAGAAGCTCTAGCCGCTCTGCCACCGTGCACCCCACAATTCTGACTCAAGTATGAAAAATACATTTTTAAAAGTATTCTTTCTCAGGGGTAAATCTGATACTTGCTGATAGTGCAGGTCAGAGAACAGCAAAATTACGGGAGTCAGACCCGAGAGTTGGGAAAATCCAGCTCCCACTCCCCCCTTCCTAGTTTCTTTCAGTGGGTGTCGCTGTAGCAGAGAGGGCCACCACAGAGGAAGTGTGATCTGTCCCTCTGCTGCCTCCACGTCTGTACGCTGTGTTTTCTGCGCCAAAGTGCTGTCTTTGCGTCATGAAGTCTCCGAAAAGTTTCAGCGCGTCTTCGATATCAGGTTTCCCAGATAAACACTTAAAGGATTCCCGTGTGGTACGTTCAAGATAAAAGTTTCTGCGTCTGCCACTTGCCCTGAGGGTTGGACCGTGAGCCAGTGCTTTTCACTTGCAGCAACACACGGCTGAGCGCAGCGAGAATGAGAAGAACATATTTTGCGATGCTATTTTGCTGTAAATGGAGGCGGAAAATTTCAGACGCTACTGATTGTAGAGCATAATTTTAATCACACACATTTGCAACAATATTAAGGTCAAATTCTTCAAAATGATGATACATTTTTCAGCGTGATGAGTGTGAGGTGTGGCGTGTGTGCGTGATGGAGGTGAATGCATGTGTCTCACGGCCGGTGTGTCTGACTTGAGAGCCCTGATCTAAAGCCGCATAAGTAAAGTGAATAATAAATGTGACTTTAGTTCTGTTTCCAGCGCTTTAGTGCATATCTGGGTGTTGATTACCTGGATAAAGGCCTGTCTGTTGTGTGTCTGTGTTGTGACACTGCTGATCCTGCAGAGGGCGCATCGTGCACAGTTGGCTTTGCTAGAAACACACTTTCTTTTTGTTTAGCTGTTAGCTGCACACTTCTCCGTTATGTCCAAATTTGACCAGGTTTTTAATTCTTTACTAATACTGCAGATATTTTTTACTTCCAAACAAAAGGTTGCTGCCTCCATCTTTGCCAAAACATTAGGCAGAATTTAAAAAGAACAAAAGCAGAAGTCTTGCAACACTTTTAATGCTGGACAAACATAAACTATCCCGGGGGTTCTCCTCTAATGAAGAGACAGCGCGTGTGTGTTTCAAGGCAACGGACAAGAGCTGTATTAGCTCTGTTTAATGGAATGGCTGGAGGACGACGGCTTCCAAGGCTGAAGAGGCACTGAACGGCCTCTGGAAACGTGGTGACAGGTGCGTGTCATGTTCCGATGTGGCCGCTCTCCTGGCATGACTGTATAATGTAGTGGGGGGGTTGTTATGGGCAGGACAGTGTATGTATCAAGTGTATGACAGTGTATGGGGTAAGACAGCCCAGCCACACAGCTTGTCACAGCTTGGCCAACGTGTTTTTAGACTGAGCATAAAGCTTTGTATGGCGCAGGAATGTTTGTTTAGCTCAACTTTCTGGAGAAATTGGGGAAAACGACCGCCAGCCTAATGGGCTCATGTTTTGGCTTTGTCCTTCACTTGTGTCCGCTCCGGTGCAGGTCTGCAGTCCGACAGTCATGTGGCTTTAAAGTGCGTTTGACAGGTTTTAATGATATTCTAATTTTGACTTTATTTGGTGTATTAATACCAGTTGTACATATACATTTTAGTTTTACACCAATCAAGCAGCCGTTTGTGGAGAAAAGTTGAAAAATATGTTGAAAATTACAGGAAGTAAAAAGATTGATGACATCCCACTGGGGAGACAAAATTAATGCATGATTTATACACAAGAATCAACTTTTTTTTTATCCTTTAAACATTGATTCAACAAAATAAAGGCGTTTGCATGTATTATTATTTGTAAAGTTAAAAAAATCTGTGACATTGAATGAGTTTTGGCCCCATCTACAGGATGGTTGCTAGGTAATTTCCTAGTGTGATGTCATCATTTACAACCAGGAAGTAAAACAAAAAAAAACATGATAAAATTTTAGAAGTATTTTAATAACATTTGAAATACATTTATCTTAACTGCATTTTTGTCAAATGACTACTCCAACCTGTCAGAGGCACTTTAAATATCCGCTTCATGACTTTAAGTGATTAGATGCGTGTCCACCTTTCAAGATATGTGTTTACGGTTATGTGCATAAAATAAAATCCACCTGAAGCTTATTAACTTTTATTTGAATTAAGGGTTCTAAATGCGATATTTGGCATCTCCACCTTATGTGATACTTCAAAATACGCATTAAAAATAAGGGTGTAGAAACGCAGTTAGTGATTACTGTGAAGGGTGGCCCCAACAAATTAGGTTCACGGAGTAATTACTTTCACAGGGGTTTGAGATGGCTGTGGATTTTTCTTGCCCCTGAATACATCAGTTATGATTCAAAAGTTGCATTTTAAGTTTCCTTGTTTTGATGTGTTGATCATCTGAAACTTTAAAGTGTGATCAATATGAAAAGAAAAAATAATCGTTGTTAATCAGAAAGGATGCGTTGCACATGTTTGGTTGCTACCACTGCGGTGTTGTGGGTTTGATTCCATGCCTGACCATTTGCTGAAATGTCTCTCCCCTCTTTCTCTCCCCATTTTCACACTGCACAACTGTCCTGTTAAATAAAGCCTTTGGGCCAGTGAAAAAAAGAACATGCAAGTGAATAAAATGGACTCAAAATAAAGCAAACTCAAGACTTTAAATGTCCCTAGAAGGCTGAGGCTGTTCCCAGGTTTTGGAACAATTTGCTAGTAAATATTAGAACCGCACAGCCTCTTAATATTTTAAAATAGTTATAAAAGACCCACTTATTTTCACTGGCCTTGCTCGTTTTTTCTAGTTTGTATGAGCACTTGTCCTCCTCTTTTGGATTGCATTTGACCCGGTAAAGCCCACAAGTTTTTCCCTCAATGCCACATTTACGTAGTTAATGGGTCCTAACGTTTGTCCTCGCCATGTTATTTGATAAAAGAAACGTAACGGTCATCTGGTAATGAACACACACTACACTTTCAGCAGATCTCCTTTTTTTGCATAATGGGATTTTTGGAAGATGGCCCTCAACCCATCTTCCAAAAATATAGAAATATTTTAACTCTTGTTAGGGGTTTAGTCCAGGTTTTGTCCTGGTTTAGTCCTTGTTTAATCCTGGTTTAGTCTTGGTTTAACCCTGGTTAAATCCTGGTTTAGACCTGGTTCCGTTCTGCAGTTTTCGTCAAAGCCTTCAGTATTACATTTTTTTCGTATTTCAAGTGTTTTGTTTCCGGCCCTGAGCACAAAACCTTCCAAAAATCTGGCCTTTGGTAAAACAAAATTAAATAGCCCCGCTTTGACCTTTGCATAACAGGATTTGTCAAGATTCAAGTAAGAAAACATCCTCAATTATTATTAGTTTATTTTTTGTTTCTATAAAACAAATAAATATTCCATTATTTCGGAAAATGTGTATTAATGTTTGTATTAATGTTTGCTTGCTATACTGTTCTTGTTTTTCTTTTCTGAGAGTTTTGTAAGCGCTGGAAATGGCTGCTTCTTCTGGAATTTCCCCATTGTGGGACAATTAAAGGATCTCTCTCATAACTCAAAACATTTATCAATTTTCTGTGTCACCCCTATGTGAAGCACTCTGGACAGGGCTGGTTCTTGTCAATAAAACATACACATTGATAATGACCTTGCCTTCTTTCAAAATGTTAAATGTGTACAATAATTCCCTATCAAATAAGGTAAAATATGTGTATTATGTTCTCAAACCAGCGTTACTTGTTACTTACAAATAGCTGAGTACTTCCTCCTTGACTTTTCCGCTTTTCCGTTGAAATTGTATTATGTTCCACTTCACAAAACTCTTACGGATTTATTGAGAATTCCAGGCAATGGGCTGCTTGTGGTCTCGTAATTTTTCCTGGAAACATAATCGATGTACCCTGACTTCGCTAAGAAGCTAAACTGAGATGTAATACACAGTCTCTGCCCATACAGAGCAGTGGATGATAAAACCTTACATTTCACACTATATTAAAGATATTATCATTGATTATTACGTAGATTCTGGCACACACAGTGAAACGGGGGAGATGGAGAGAGGTGAGGATGTCTGAAAATGGTCATGGCAGGGAATACAGACGCACGTAGGCCAGAATGTGTCCCAAATCTAAGGCAAACGCCAACTTGCATCTGCTGTTGTGAGAATGAGATGGATATATTATGCAGAATCCCTCAAATCCGGTTCAACGAAAACAAAACACAAGCCGCACTGGACTGATATAAGGTTGGAACTCGTAACGATCGAGTTCCCAGTTGCATGAAACAACTTGTGCCCCATTTTAACAGCACAGAGGTGACTTCTATTTGTGACTAGGGTCCAGTTTTATCGCCTCTTACAACTCCTGCAGCTCTATTTTTCAACATTTAAAGCATTTTAACGTTTCAGTTCACGATGTGTTCTATGGCCTCCCAG
The DNA here is from genome assembly GCA_019453435.1 of Rhinogobius similis. NCBI lineage: Eukaryota > Metazoa > Chordata > Actinopteri > Gobiiformes > Gobiidae > Rhinogobius > Rhinogobius similis. The sequence continues at coordinate 46,571,053 of CM033619.1, read as the reverse complement.
AGTAACAGCGTTGAACAATGTGACCTGTTAAATATTTAGGCTGGGGGAATGGTCTGTGGTTTGCAAGTTGGTCTGTGGGTTGATTTAAAGCAGAACTAAGCAACATTTTCACCTCAGTGTGTAGTGGTTGCGTACGGATTTTCGGGGCATTTGAAGCTCCCGTTGTCGCCCGCTGCTGTCTCTGGGGAGAAATCCAGCCTTGCGACATTTGCCGAAGACAACTCTTCTGAGAAATCCTGACTCTTTTTTTTATATTTGGCGACATGAAATGATTTTGTATGTGATTCTTCTGCCTTACTACCGATAGAGCCTGGTATAAAACATAAAAAAACAGCCGTTACCTGGAAAACTTCCATGTTTGCCGTTGGTGTGTTAAACTTACAAAGAAAAAAAAAAAAAAAAAAAAAAAAAAAGAAGTGAAGAAAAATCCATGGAATGTCAATGTCAATGTCAATGTCAATGTCAACTTTATTTCTATAGCACATTTACAACAACACCAGCTGCCCAAAGTGCTTCACATGCACATCATGTAAAAACATACAGTAAAAGAACAAAAAAATTACAAACACAACAGATAACAGTTAACTTGTGTTAAAAGCCAAAGCAAAGAAATGTGTCTTAAGAGCAGATTTAAAAGACTCTAGTGATGGAGCAGCTCTGATCTGTAGAAGAAGACTGTTCCACAGTTTTGGGGCGGCCACAGCAAAGGCCCTATCTCCTCGAGTTTTTAATCGGGATCTGGGCACATCCAACAACAGCTGATTTTCTGACCTCACTGATCTGGCCGGGACATGAGCTGTTAAAAGTTCAGACAGGTATTCAGGGGCCAATCCATTTAGGCATTTAAAAACGAACATCAAAATCTTAAAGTCAATCCTGAATTTGACAGGAAGCCAGTGAAGGGAGGCAAGCACTGGGGTAATGTGCTCACGCTTTCTCGTCCCCGTCAACAAGCGGGCAGCAGAATTTTGGACCTGCTGGAGGCGCTGTAGGGAGGATTGGTCCAGCCCACAGTACAGGGAGTTACAGTAATCAAGGCGAGATGAAATAAACAAGTGAATGACTCGTTCAAAGTCACTGGCTGGAAGGTAAGCCTTAACTTTACTTAATGTTCTGAGCTGGTAGAAGCTGGCTTTGATAACTGAATTTATTTGCTTGTCCATTTTGAAAGAGCTGTCTAGAATTACACCAAGATTCCTAAGTGAATCGTTCACATAAGGAGACAGGGAACCAAGCGCACAATTCAAGCCTGCAGGGGATTTGGGACTAAAAACAACAATTTCAGTTTTCTTTTCATTAAGAATCAAAAAGTTTTTGCCTAGCCACGTTTTCACTTCCTGCAGACAATTTAACAAAGTATCAACAGAATCAGAGGCAGGTTTCAGGGGTAAATATATTTGCAGGTCATCGGCATAAAAATGAAAGGCAATATTATGTTTTTTTAAGAATGGAGCCTAGTGGCAACATATAAAGGGAGAACAGGGCAGGGCCTAATATTGATCCTTGTGGAACCCCGCAGTGAAGTGGTGCCGAGGTTGATTTGTGGGGCCCAAGATGAACAGAAAAATACCTGTCTCTAAGGTAAGAGCCAAACCAATTTAGTGCTGTGCCTTTGAAGCCTGCAAGTTGCTCCAAACGAGACAATAAAATACAGTGATCGACAGATCCAAAAGAACTAAAATCACAGGACAACCAGAGTCAACAGTTAAGAGAAGATCATTTAAAACCCGTAGTAGTGCCGTTTCGGTACTATGAAGTGTTTTAAAACCTGATTGAAATTTTTCAAAAATGCCATAAGAGTCCAAATGTGACTGCAATTGATTGTTGACAATTTTCTCAAGGACTTTACCCAAAAATGGCAGCTTTGAAATGGGCCTGTAGTTTGCCAGAATGTTAGGATCTAGGCTTGGCTTCTTGAGAAGTGGCTGAACTACAGCCTGTTTAAAAGCGTCTGGAACACGTCCAGATAAAAGTGAGGAATTTAAAACATTCAAAATATAAGGCCCAACAACAGAAAAAACATGTTTCATAAAACATGCGGGAACAACATCCAGTGGACAGTTAGAGGGTCTTAAGTGCTGTACAACTTTGGACAATTCATCAAGAGATACAGGCATAAACTCATCAAAAACAGCAGTGCACACAGGGATGACAGTGAAATCGTCACAGGGAGACACTACAATAGATTCCCTAATTTGCGATATTTTTTCAACAAAAAAGGACAGAAAGTTGTTACACAGTGAATCTGATGTCACAAGACCGGGTGAGGACTTGGGGTTAACCAGTTGATTTAACACATTAAGAAGGACCTGCGGTCTGTGGCTATTATTCGAAACAAAGTTCGACATAAATTGCGCTTTTGCAGACTTAACAGCTCTCTGATAGTTTGCAAGACAGTCCCGAAATATTGCCAAAGATACGTGTAGTTTGTCCTTATTCCACTTACGCTCTGCGCGCCTACATTCGCGTCTGAGCGCACGAGTGGTTTCATTGTGCCAAGGTTCCGGCGCATGCTTGGAGCGCTTAATCACCAGAGGAGCAATAGCGTCCAGAATATCCAAACAAGTTGAGTTAAATAACGCAGTAATATCATCTGTATTTACAGAGTCAGAAACACAGAGTGTGGAAGGCACGGAAGCCAGGAAAGCGTTACAAAATTGCTCCACAGACTGTGAGGAAAGTACACGCTTTGAGCACACCGAGTGGTCCTGTTGTATCACCGAACCAGGCAGCGCTATGCTGAATAGAACAGGCAAGTGGTCGGAGATTTGTGCGTCACATATTTCCTCAATATGTACATCAAGACCGAGAGAGAGAACAAGGTCCAAGGTGTGTCCTTTTTCATGAGTGGGACCACAGACCCACTGTGTAAGATTGAAGGAGTCAATCATATTTACAAAGTCTTTCACAAGCGGTTTGTTCTCACAGCAAACGTGTACGTTAAAATCGCCCACTATCAAAAGACGATCAGTCTGAGTTACAATCCCAGCCAAGAAATCCGAAAAGTCCTGGATAAAATCCTTGTTAAATTTCGGGGGACGGTAAACAAGTGCGCAGACGACTAGTGGGTTTGACTGGATTATTAAAAGTTGCATCTCAAAGCTGGAGTAATTACTTGAGGGAGATTGGCAACATTGGAAGGCAGATTTAAAGACTGTAGCAAGCCCACCGCCTTTGCCAGTGGTACGTGGCGAGCTAAAATAGGAGCAGTTCGGAGGAAGAAGCTCGGAAAAGGCGGAACACTCACCCACATGAAGCCACGTCTCTGTCAGGAACATAAAATCCAATCCACGAGAGGTGAAGAAATCGTTAAGCAGGAAAGTCTTATTGGAAATCGACCGTGTGTTCAATAGTGCCAAACGGAGGACGGTGCGCTTGGTTCTTGGCATTTGCGCACGAGCTAGCTTACGGATGTGCCTCCGGTCCACGCCACGTTTCTCCGTTTTGGGAAGCCGAGGGAAGTACCAGATTGCCGACAAGGGCAGGTGATCCACAGCGCGGCACCCTTCCTGGGCCACGGGAGAAATCCACCGCATCCTGGCCGCAGTTGCTCGCTGACCGTGCGGAAAAGAAGGCAGCTCGCCCGGGTAGCCATTCCCACGAGATCTCACTTTCAGGTAACATCTGAGTCTAACGAGGACGCCGCCTCGCTTACCCCTTCTCCTCGAGCGTTTCCTCCGGGGAATAGCACAGGGTAACCTGCGCAGGAACGCTGGTATGGATGAGAGAAATGGGGGCGTAAAGTTTGTGGAATCCTGCTGCCCCAGGTATTGTTTCGACAGTGCCTCATATGATGCTCCAATGTTTAGTAGTGATTGGCGATCATAAGCAATTAAAGCTGCGGCGTTTTGGCACCAAACATGTATTACTAGAACAATCAGACCAAACAGGGCAGAGAGACGGTTCGCCGTGCGCACTGCTGGCGCCATCTTCTCACGTGCACTCTCTGGAAGAACCTGATAAACTGCTGGGGTAACTTCTGTACATGAATCAATAAATACATGAATCAATAAATAGTGTTTTACGTCATATAAACTTATATGTACTCCTTTTTGATTAATGCTAAGTTTATTATTAAGCATCTTAAAATTTCCATTAATTTAACATTGGGCTAACTGAAAATTCAGTTATGTGTGATGTCACGATCCTGAGCTCAATCAACAAAAAGGAAAAATAAAAATGTTTTTGTGTCTTTTCACAAGAAAGCTGCAGGGGGAGCTCTGTCGCTCAGTTATGCTTTATTAAAAAAATGAAATATATAACACCAACACCTGGGGCATTTCAAATTCGGAGTTCAGCACATGTAGGATTCAACTTTTTAGCCAGGAACTCCAAGAATATCAAGCCTAGCTATTTGTATGACCAAACGCATGACCAAATTTATTGAAATGTTATCAAAAGTCAAAAATACAATCCATATCATGACCCATGCATTTACAGAAAACCGTTGTAAACCTAAAAGATAACTGCTGTCCCTCTTGTGCCACTGTCCCCAACCAGTGTTGCTAATCTCTCTTCAAAATGCTTCGCTCACAGGTGTTGCCAGCAGAGGGCATCAGAGCATTCAAAAGGTAACTGAAAAACCATCTACAAGAACGTTCTTTCATTCAGGGCTCGAAATACCGAACAGGCAGGAAAGTTTTTCAAATGGATTGTACAAAAAAAGCCATATTAACAACAACAACAGAAAAAATCCCTCTAAAATCCCACCAGTTAGCTATCCTCAGAAAGGCTTGCCTCCAGTTGGCTCTTGTGCAGTACCAGATCTGGGTCAACAGCTGAAATGTCTGTAACAGTTTGCTCCATAAACTCCATCTGTGAGCAGCGCTGTTCATAGTGTGTTTGTACTCGGAACAAACACTGAATCGCGGTTCAGCTGCACACTCTTGTTTGGAGCAGCTGCCTGTCCAGAAGTTATTATTATTACTCTATCAAATCTTTGAGTTAATCGGTCATGATTCATTTGTATTTTGTCCTTTTGTTCCTTTAGTCCTGGGCTATTCGACTTAAGGCCACGGGGTTATGATCCGGCCCTCAACCCATCTTCTAAAAATATGCAAAATAGGGGTTTAGTCCTTGTATAATCCTGCTTTAGTCTGGGTTAAATCCTGGTTTAGACCTGGTTCAGTTCTGCAGATGTCTTCAAAGCCTTCAGTATTACATTTTTTTCATATTTCAAGTGTTTCATTTCCGGCCCTGAGGACAAAACCATCCAAAATCTGGCCTTCGGTAAAATAAAGTTAGACAGCCCCGCTTTAGTCTGACCAGCCATCCATTCGCGTGGCAGACTTGACTTGTCTTGCACAGTGAGAATCACACACATCTCGAAGTATTTATCTGAACGTTCCACCCTTTCCCAATCGCTTTCAGTGAGACCCGTCCCAGATAATGTGTGGACCTTCAATCTACAGCGCTACATCTGGCTTCTTCCAGATTAACCTCAGAACCAGGACATTCCCTTTGCATGTTACCTTTTTAATGTCTAAGTGCGAATAGCCTTGTGCATTTTAGTTTAAAAGTAATGCAAAAATAAAACCAAAACCATAAACCCAATCAAACTAAGCTGCTTGTATTATACCGTGAGTGAAGGAGTACGGCTGGAGGAAACGCGGAGTCAGCAGATCTGTGGTGTGTAACAGCAGATTAGCTCCAGGCTGTACTCTGTCATTAACACAAACAAGTAACCTCACTGATGAAGGATGACGTGCACAGAGCAGCTCAGTTCTGTTCTGACGAGGGCCTTATGTGCCCCCTACTCGAGGTAAGCCTAGAGACAGGGTTTCTGAGGGGTATTAAAAAACATTAAAAGTTATTAAATGAATTTGGGGAAAAACAAGGCCTTAAAGTGCATTAAAAAGCACTAAATCCAATCCCTACAGGCATTAAATCTAAAAACCATTTTGACAAAAAAGATTGATCCGTCAGAACAATAAATGGCTTCAGGTGGACATTATTATCTGGTACAAGCCATCTTTCCCTTTGGTCCTTTTGTTTATTGTACACTGTAGCTGTGTGTCATGCCAAATATAAACGTAATTAAAAAAAGAGCAATTAATCATCGGAGTCCATCCTTCCCCAGAGCCGCTGTATTAGCCAGTCAGAAAAGTATGTCAATGACAGTAGTTTTTAATTTGAAATTTAACATTCAAATACATTTTGAACCCCAGACAGAATTTATTGGATCTAGATGTTAATCGATAGATAGATCAATAGATTCGGTTAAAAATTAAAATACATTTGCATGGTTTGAATTTCATATAATGAATATTATAATGTAGTATGTTATATTCTTGTCATACAGCTTCCCGATGAAATGGTTATAAGCCAACAGTTTTGACATGATTAAAGTGTGAATGTCTTGTTTTGAAATTTGATTTTTAGTATTAAAAATCTTGAAATGCAGCATTAAAAGCATTACATTTGATTTGCTAAAACCTGCATAAATCCTGTAGAGAGTTAGTTTACAAAATGATTGACTGCATATTTGTATTATATATCATTTTTGGTTATGTAATGTGTTTAAAATGTTACAGTGTCTTGCTGTAACTTTTCTGGTACAGGCTCCACCACCCACTGGTTATGGTTACGTAAACTTTAAATTTAAACTCTACTGTATTTGACCCATCCTTCAGTGCTGGGGCATCTTCTCAGGAGCAGTGAGCGCCGCAGTGCCCTGGGACCCAGCTCCAGATCTGGAGCTTAGTCTGGACCTGAGTTAGAGGATTTTACCTCTTGTGCATGTTTTGGTTTGATGGAGGAAACAGGGAAAAACATCCTAACTCTTCACACACAGGCCTTTGAGTTTGAATCAGTTTTTTTTAAAGCTCAAAAACACATCTGTGATATTACCTGCTTGTCTCCATGAAGATCAAGAAGTTAAATACTGGTGGAACTTTCTAGGCAAAGCATATACATTTCTATGGATACAAGTGGTTCCTAGTTGTCATAAGAACTTGACTGACCGATCGTTTTAACGTGCACTTCATGATCATAGTTTTTTGCCTATTTATTCCCAGTACAATCTATTCATTTTTCCCCTTTCATCCATCTCTAAATCAACATCAGCACACAGCACACGGAATCCGATCTGAGCCTGGGAATTTAAATACCGCTCACTTCTTCACAGGAATAAATAGTTTGGTGTCAACATAAGTGCCGCGACTATCTGTAACCGCTTCCACCTTGCTTTTGTGCAAACGCCATCATCATATCTTCCCATAACGGCGAAAAGAACCGCAAAGGACATTTCAAAGGCATCAATCCACCCCCATCTCCGACGCCGGGCCTGGAGTCTAGCAGAGAATTCCTTTGAGGACACCGCACAATTGCCTGCCGGATTGCTCTGCCCCTGCCTTCCGTAAATTGCACATGATTGCATGCAAATGGAAACAAGAATTACATAAACGCTACGGAATTTCCAAAGGCCCTTAAAAAAACAATTTACTGTATCTCGCCCCGGCAATGCGCGGCCTCGACAGCTCGCAATAATGAGGTTTAGCGCGGCACATGGAAGCTGTTGTTTTTTAGCGTGAACCAGTCTGAAGGCAAGTTAATTCAATTTTAGTGTGGCCATCTGTGCATTAGCGGAAAATAGGAATGCAAGGGAAGGAAGAGCCAAAGTAGGTGTGGATGATTCAAGCGTGTTCGGATTATTGAAAAAACATATGAAGATTGAAAGGTTCAAGCTGTAACTTTTCTTGTGGGGCGTGCCATCTGCTTGTGTCTAAGAATATGTTGTTTCTTTACCTGGAATGTTCCATAACCTTTCATGTGCCACCAGATCTTAACCCAGACTAAATCAGGCCTACGTTTATGCAAAACCAGGTCTAAAAGGAAACTAAACGAAAAAAGATAGAAGAAAACAATAGAAACAATGATTTCTTACACTTTGTTAATAATAGCTTAATAGCTGAAGGTATAAAAGACACCTAATGGTCTTTTATCGGCTTTGTTTTGGCTCGAGGCATATTACAGCCGGGACGTCATCGAGAAGGACTCTGTGGAAAGAATGTGCTCTGATTGCTATGACTCGTTTGGCTCACTTGTTTTCTCCGAAGTGTTTTAGCAGATAACCCCTTGAATCAGCAGATACAAGAAAATGTAAAAATGCTTTCAATAAATGAGTGATCGAAATTGCGCTGAAGGGTTAGGGTTTTGGGTTAGACATTAGTAGAACAAAGCTCCCTGAATAAATGATTTCTCTCGTGGCCTTTTTTGATTATTAAGTCAGTGTTCGACTAAAACTCAGATATGGGGCCCAGGGTACCTATTACAGATCAAATCTCTTTCAAAATCAGTTTGATTGTGAATGGTGCTCTCGCTACTTTTGTCCTTGTTGACTGAAAGTCAATAATCAACCAGTACATGTAGGTCTAAAGAGTTTCAAACCATTCTTCAAAAGTACAGAGGTCCCATACCACAGTTTGACAAACACTAGTTAGATTAGTCTAGAAAGTCTCAGCCCCCCTTGCCCTGACAGACTCTCCCATCACCACCGTGGACTCTTTCCGCTTCCTCGGCACCACCATCACTCAAGACCTTGAGTGGGAGCTGACCATCAGCTCCATCATCAAGAAGGCCCAGCAGAGGATGTACTTCCTGCGGCAGCTGAGGAAAGCCAAGCTGCCGGCGCAGATGATGGTGCAGTTCTACACGGCCATCATCGAGTCCATCCTCACCTCCTCCATCACGTGTGGTCCAGTCCATCCTCACCTCCTCCATCACCGTGTGGTTCATCCTCACCTCCTCCATCACCGTGTGGTCCATCCTCACCTCCTCCATCACCGTGTGGTCCATCCTCACCTCCTCCATCACCGTGTGGTCCATCCTCACCTCCTCCATCACCGTGTGGTCCATCCTCACCTCCTCCATCACCGTGTGGTCCATCCTCACCTCCTCCATCACCGTGTGGTACGCTGGGGCCACAGCCAGGGACAAACAGAGACTACAGCGCATTGTGTGCTCTGCTGAGAAGGTGATCGGCTGCAGCCTTCCATCTGTCCTGTACGTACAGGACCTGTACGTCTCCAGGACTCGAGGACAAGCAGGTTGGATCACAGCTGACCCTTCTCACCTGGACATTTGAGCCACTCCCCTCGGGCAGGAGGCTACGGTCCATCCGGACCAGAACCTCCCGCCACAAGAACAGTTTCTTTCCCTCTGTTGGACTCATGAACACTTTGTAACACCAGCCACTTTAACAATATATTATATAAGAACAATCTATTTGCACTACCACATTTGCACATTGCACTATCTGCCAACTGTACATTCTGTATATAGTCTTAGTCTATCTTAGTCTATTTTATTCTTAATTTTATGCATGCCTTTTTATATATTTTTTATATTTTATTCATTGCTTTATGTTGCACCTACGCCGAAGCAAGTTCCTATGTTTGTGAATTTCACTGACAGTGGCAATAAACCGTTTTCTGATTCTGATTCTTATTATTGTAGCTCGCTGTATGCGCTGGGCCAGTCCTGTAAACCACTTACAGTAGGTCCAAAACACTGCTGACCAATGAAGCATCATTATGCCTGTGCCTGCCTCAATCCATTGACACATTTAGGCATTTGATATTTTTATTTCTCTTAACGCATTGCATTTAATGCAAAATGCACCGGTTTTGTTTGTTTTATTTGAACCATTTAATGTGCATGTGAAGAACGCTTGGAAGCTGGTGTTGAGGTAAATGTGCTATACATTGGATATTGTTCATTGGAAAACTTTAGCGATACTCTTTTGGATCCACTCTTCTGATGGTTGTTTTGGCAATGTATGGCACGCGAAAGCTTTCAGACATGAATTCATCAGCTTTCAAGGAGAGAAACCTGCACATAAAAATAGATTGTTTGGAGAGCAGACAGAATCTACACAAAATGACAATTCAATGTTACTTATCCAAAACCTGACAGATGGCAGGAATTTAAGGACTTGGAGCATTTTTGTAGAGAAGCTAGTATTTATTTTTAACACTGACAGATTGCTCATCATTTGTATACTTCAGTAAAATGTGAAATGTGTTTTGAGTGTTGTACTCATGCAAAAATTCCCCACACAAATGATTTTGTTTATCAAATGAAGGGATACATTATAATTTGCGTATGTTCATAAGATAAGTAACCTGACATGACCTGTTATATCATTACAAAATAAATGTTAAATATTTGGCTGTATCTCATAAGGTTTTAAAAAGAACAAATGTGCCATAACAACTTCTATGCTTTGTTGGTTTTGCAAAATTGCCATTGACAAAGGTATTCATTCGTGAACAAATCGTTTACAAGTAAGCCTAAAGCACTGTACTGTTTCCTCTATCTAGTTTATTGATTTAGCTTTCACTGCGCTGCGAAATGCTGCGTTTTATTCACAGATGTCCTAACTAATGCAAAATATCTCAGAGAATTGTTGTTGACTTTCATAAACATTGTAAAGAAGTGAACACACTGTACAACGCTGTATCTGTAACAGTGATGATAGCCTGCAGCAATTATTGTATCAAGCATTTTTCCTATTGCAGAAAATGTGCATCACATAACACAGAATAAGGTGTATCGTACATTTTCAAGGTAAACAGTCCCAATATGTGTTCACCGGGCACCTATTTTAAACCATGAAACCTACAAGATTACTGCATTGGCTACTGTGTGTACGACTGCGTGTACGAGCTGGGTGGGTTGATACTATTTTCACCAAACACCTACAGAGGAAACGGACTAATTTTAACAAGTCTGCATAAATACACTGTGCCCACATCATAATTCTGGTTAGAGATAATTTATCCTCAAAATATACCAGTAAAAGTTGTACTGAGCCTTAACTCGAGACATGCAGGAGGCTATAATTCAAAATGTTGCTGCCAGGATCCTGGCCAAAATGAGGAAGTACGAGCACATTAGTCTGTGCTCAGGTCTCTGCACTGGCTTCAGGCTCAGAGAATAGACTTTAAAGCAGCTCTGCTTGTGTTCAAATCTCTCCAAACACCAAAGTACATCTGTGACATGTTAATATCATATGAACCATTTCACACTCTGAGGACCTCAGGGACGGGCGTCCTGCTGGTGCCAGAGTCAGGACTAAATATGGACGGGCCTCCTGCTGGTGCCAGAGTCAGAATTAAACATGGACCGGCCTCCTGCTTCATGTCCCTACGACCCCAACATTGACCGTGTTTAAATCTCAAAATGGTTTTGTTTAGCTGTGCCTATGAATGAGGGAAATTTTGCCTCCATTTTGCTATTTAAAAACATTTCAATGTGTCTCTATGTGTCTCTCTTTATGTATTTTGATTTATATTGTATTGTGTCTTTCATTGTGTTTTTTATGGTTGTGAAACACTTTGAATTGCATTAATTGTTCTCTATAGATAACATTTGATTGAAGTGCAGACATTGAGGTGCATTGCAAATCATTTCTTTCCAGAAGTAGCTCACCCTGGAGAAACCCAAGAAACAAAGAGAAACATTAGAAGAGTTTTACTGAACGGGTATTCCTTTTGGTGCTCAAACCCTGGTGGAAGACGTTGAGATGATGGGAGGAAATAGTAATCTACAATCGCAATGTCTTAGGGTTCATATATCTGGGTCCAAAGACTTTAATCCTAAAAAATTGTGATTGTGTGCATTCCGGTCTAGTCCAATCCAGCCTGGCTATGCCTCCGCTGCAGGGAGTAATGTACCTCTGATGATATATGATCCCTGGGGACATATGCTATTTTCTCCCACAATGGGCATGTCATGGGAGATGTCTTCCCTCGAGGCCTAGACACTGCTGGTGGTAGAGGATAAGGCCACGTCACGACCTGGAAAGGGGATGTGGCATTTCGGTTGATTGATTAAATGGTGCAGACTGGTCGATGATTGGACGTAGCTGGAAGTAACTGGAAGAAAGTTGAAGTGCAGCTCTGGATAAGAGGTGGAGGTAGGTGCATGCATAAGTCTTCCAGGCTGAATGTATGCGTCACTAAATTTTGCCGCACGAATCACAGAGGTCTCAAGATTGTGAGGCAATTTATGGCAAATATTGGCAAAACATTCTGAACAAAATTGATAACTTCTCGTACCTCAGTTTTCTGCATCAGACTTTTTTTCCCCACTTTTACTCGTAAGGAACCATGTTTTTTAGACACGAACCATGCATTTTTCTGGTGATTTCATTCACCTGAACTCAACTTGTAAAAAACACTTACAGTTTCATTGCAGTGACGTTAGGACGCTAGGAATGCATTAGGTACTGCTGCAAAGAGTTTAAAAAGAAAAGAAAAAAGTTGTTTTTCGCAGTTTTAAGAGTAAAAATCAGGTTCATATGTAATGCATTTGACGCTGGATCCTTCATCTCTCCAATCTGCTAACTGCATATGTACTGAAGTTCCAAAGTGAATGGGCAACTCTGATAACTAATTTGGTTTTCTCTGACATGTAGAAGTTCTTTCCATTGGTATGGTTGTCAAAATTAGACAGCTCTTGTCTTGTCAAAAGTGTGAGACTCTTATTGTAACATTGGAACGTACCTCTATTTCTGAACCACAAACTTGTCCAAACTTCTTTCTCTTTTCTCATCCCAGCTCCGGAGCTGAATTGTGGCACACGACTCACTGGAGATTGCTCACAGCTCATTGTAACTAATTTGCTGCCACTCAAAGTGTGACAGGTAATTATCTTTTAAGGATTCAGAAAATGCACGGCGCGTCAGGAGTTCAGTATGTGAGCAGGCAGAAGGGGGAAGGAGGCAAGGTTTCTCAGGTCAGGAGGTTTAACATAACAAGGCAATCTTTCTTCGGCGGAAGCTATGCACTTTAATTTAATTTAGACATGCCAGTGAAATACCTAAAATGAGTCGAAATTTCAGTCAAAAATAGATTAATGAAAAGTACGCAGGAAGGAACTCCCTCAACCCTGGATTAGCCATAACTCGTCTGCCTGGACGAACTCCCTCTTGAGTGGTTCTGGCTCCACAGTCCAAGTGGATGCGTCAGTCCTAGTTCATCTGCAGCCTGTCCGTCCGTGGGAGTAGGATCTCTCCTTCACTGTGGTTCTCCCCGAGGTTTCTACTTTTTCCCATGGGGTTGTTTTTCCTCGCCGCGAAGAAGGGTCAAAGGACAGGGGCATTCTGGGACAGTTATCTGAACTGCTTTTACCTGTGGCCCATCGAGGCAGCTGTTGTTTTAGGCATTTTTTTGAGCGTTATAAAAATAAATTGATTTGAAACTTATAAAATTCAAATTGGCAAGGAATTTTGATCGATATGTTAGGCACTTTATTTTCCTTGTTTCTTATCTATAAGCACGCTCTTGTACGGGGTGCGTATTTATCTGTGTTTTTATGCTATGTCAGTCTTTAGTCTTTCTGTCTTTTTGCACTGCAGGTGTGCTCCAGGAGAGCTGCGAGGTTAGAAGTGTAACTGCACCGAGACATTTGATTTCAAACGGAAAACAGACCTGATAGGCACTTACTTGGTGTGAATCTGTTTTTACAGCACATTCACATCTCCACAAACAAAGTGTCCTCAGCTGGAAGTGCACCAGAGTTCGCTTCAGTCGGATAAAGTATGAATCAGGTAAGACATGCATTATTGGACAGTACAAAACTATTCAACAGAACGACTATCGCTAATGACACTTTATTCATGGAGACTGAACTCGGGGGTTTCTGAGGAGACGGTAATAAAAAGGTGATGAACTGCACTAGCATCCGCCAATGTCAATTTCCACAGAAGGCCCAGAGTTTATGAACATAATTCTGACCTTTAGCTAGTTTTCTTTATGTTTTGACAAGCCAAAGTTACAAGTTTTCCTACAAATGCGGGATTTGAAAAATAATAAAGGACAGCAAATAAGCAAAATTGGATGCATTGAACATTGTTTCCGTCATCAAAAACATACCTTGAGTTGCATTTAGCTTCATTCATGCTGGTTTGATAAATCCTGGTAAACAAATCCTCTCCATCCGTCAAAAACACTCCCTTGATGTGACTTTTTTCAATAACTGATCTTCTGTTGTTTTAAGTCCTTAAATTATTGCCAGACTCGCTCTGAACAACTCTGCTGTCTAATCACAATCACTACAAACGGCTTGGTTAACTTGCTTTTCTTCACAAATGCATTTTTAGCTTGTGTAAGCACTATGCAGTAGATGGCGCCTAAACTTAGTAAGTGCCGTGGGAGACAGCAACAGATACAGATGTTTTTTTATGAACAGTATTTTTCTTAGTTCCAAAACCTACGATGGAAAACTTAATGTACTCCAGAACATGTTTAAAGGCTAATATTTTTCCTTTAATAAATAAATGTTTTGCCAGCATTCTTATCACTCATCTTTATATCTTCTTCATTGCAACAATTTGAGAAGGCATTCAAAAAGTAGATGCATCTATTTCTTTATGCCATTTAAAACTCTTCTTCTTGAACATGGACACAAATCTTGTGGCTAAACACCCTGCCGGAGTTGGACGGTTTTCGAGCAGGCATCAGCAGCTCAGAGGGCCGCGGCTCACAGCTCACATAAGCAGGCTCATATAACACCTTGTTTATGTGGGATGCCAGATTCTGTGGACCAATCATAAACATGAATGAGAGGCTTCATCCAGAGCAACAGAACACCAGCGCTGTGGGGGAGGCTGTAACTTACCCTATTTATCCTCCACATCAGAGAAAGGACTGCAATAGGCATGGACAGAAATACATGGGGTTACTTGTGCCGACTAAGTTAGGATGCGCCAACTCACTTTGTCCGCCTTCTTTTAATTCCCAAGCATTTTTAGACACTCTAGGTATACATAAAGTGACTTCTAGATACTCTGTGCCAGTACTGCATGTTCGATGATGTGTTTCTTGCTATGAAGTCCTCACAATCTTACAAAAAACAAGTAAATGATATGTAGGCAGACAAATTATATTAAAGGGTGCTTAAAAAAAACAGATTTTAAGCATTTACAATAGTCTTCCCCACATTATTTACTCTCTCAAAGTTGTGTTTAGGGTGTACGGTGATTCTTGCATAATTGAGAAACCTTTATAGTCCTGCCTTCAAGAGACCATTGCTCTGAAAGTTTTCAGTTTCAAATCACAACTAAAATGAGCTGCTTAAGTCATCTAAACGGCATCTAAAAACAGAAAACCAAACCACAGTTGTAGAAAACCAGATACAGAAACAGGAACACTGCAGGCTATGCTCACATTGTAATCATAGTTGAATTCATTACCTCTCTTTACATAAAGAAGTTGCTTTCGAGTCAGCTTGTTTAGGAAATTAAATGTTGTTCGGCAGTTGAAGTGTCCTAAATCTCCAACTGCCGTTTCAGTTTCCATTTTGCAGTGTAAAGTTATATTGAGCAAAACAATAGCTCTACGGACAAAAATTAGGTTAAGAAACACTTTGTATCAGTCACGCTCCCCATATTTTTGCCACTCAGTCAGAATGTTGATGGGCATTTTTCAAATAAAAGAATGTCATTCCATATTCCTCTATTACTCATGAGATACAGTTGGGGCAGGAAATGTTTAGCTCTGGTTCAATACATCGCTCAATGTATGACAGAGAGTACACTAAAGCTTTGCAAAGGTGGCACAATTGCGAGACTGTGAAAAGAAGTTTAAAAATGTATTATGACCCTTATAGTTCCAATAAGTCTGACTTTTCACATCCAGCGTTGAGGCCATAGAAATTCAAAATGATCTCAGCTACAGACTTCACACCTCTGTGAGCCAAATGAAACTACACACCAGAAGGAGGAAAGTGATAAGTAAATAAGAATGAATAAGCCAGTGGCCAAATGCTTCAAGCCCTGATTGTGACTGATTAACAGCTGAAATAATATATAACTTATTACATCATGTTAAAGTTGTTTGTTAAAGTCGGGGTATTACACTTCTATGGAATATTCATTGTAAACACATAGCATATACAGATGTTACCTTTCGTTTGAAAATGCTAATATGTTGTTATTAGATAGAACAACATATTAAAATCTACATTTCCATGTTTGATTTGAAAAGGTAACTAGTAGGGCGGCAGTAGCTCAGTTGGCAGAGAGATTGTCGTCTGATCCGAAGGTCGGCGGTTCAAATCCCGCTCCTGACATAAAACATCCTTGGTTGAGCGGTCAGATCCACTGGCCCACAGGTTGACGGTGCAATTGCTCCCGTAGGTGAATACTGCCGTTGTGTCCTTGGGCAAAACACTTAACCCACCTCGCCCCCAGTGTCTGTGTACTCTGGCGTGTGAATGTGTGAGTGAATGGGTGAATGGTTCCTTGATGTAAAGCGCTTTGAGTGCTTCGAAGGTGGAAAAGCGCTGTATAAATATGTGACCATTTACCATTTACCAACTAGTACTACATTACTAGTAAACAAGACTACCACGCTACGTTACTCATTCCTCAAGGAAAGTCAAAAGCTTGTGGGCTGTTCAGTGTAGCAAATGCAAAACAGTTAACGAAGAGGATTTTAATAGTTTTCAAATAGTGCATAGGAGAGATCCAAGATTACTCTAACATGCAGGGATTACATTTTAAATCACATTGGCATGAGGGGAAGAACATTATAACTCAATCGAAAGATCTAAATCAGAACATGACGCATCAACTGAAAACAGACATAATGGGTGAGAGCTATCAGTTGCGCTGAGTTATCTTATTTAAAAAGACAATGGCTGCTGGGAAAAAAACTGGCTCTTTGATCTTTTGGTCCTGCAATGTGACACAACCAGTCTTTGGCCCGATGACAGGTACTGAAACTGACAGTTCAGGGGGTGGCTCTGGTCCTGCATGATACTGGAGCTGAAAACAAATGAAATCGGCATTTGACATTCCACTTTAAAACTCATGAGGGCTGTCCGTATCATACACAAGATTGGATACATCACACAGATCCTCCATTTCTCCAATCCAAGTAATTAAAATATATATGACCTACTTAAATTACATATTGCACAGTTTGTTTTAAAAGCATTTCACAACTTGTTACCACTAAATATCCAAAAATGATTTAGACAAAGAGAACAGTCATAAAATGGTGGTAACTTTACTGTTCCAATGGTAAGAGAGGCTTTTCTGTGTCAGTATGTCGGGGAACAATTTATGGGTGGGACTAAAGCAATGTCAAAGCATCATACCATTTTTAAATCTGTCTATAAACAAAATGTCTGGTCGCAATACAGAGAGCGTGATCTAACTGTTTATCCATGTTGTATGTTCTTTAGACCAGTGGTTCCTAAAGTGGGGGTCGGAAGGGCTGAGCTGGGGTTCATAAGACGTTTTCAAGTTCTCATTTTAATTGTTTTATTAGAAACCGTATCTTTTAGTGAAATAGGGTCCAATAAGACAATAAACTATTCAAATAACCAATATTAAACCTGCTTTAACATCCTTTGACACTTAAAATTATTGCTACTGTTGTTTTCATTTCACTTTGGTGGTCCAGAGTCAGTTGCATAGCTATTTTGGGGTCTCGGCCAGAAAAGTTTGTGACCCCCTGCTTTAGACGAGTTACCTTACCCTTGCGGTATTTTCTGATTACCATTGTTGGTATTTAAAAAATTCCCTGTGCTACTCGTGCGATTCTACCCAAATAAATGAACATGCATCATGCGCAGGCCTTCTGGTAGGCTTGATGGTTGTGAAGGTACATGAGCATTGTTGGAAAAGGAGGTAGATGTTCTTTATTTCTCTTTAAATGTATTTTCTGGTCCTGGGGTGGATTAAAATAAATCTTATTTCTTCCGGCACCAATATTTTCTATTAATTGTTTTAAGTCAGTCATGGACTTAACTTATATAGGGATTGTATTGCATCCCCTTCTGTACCATTTTATGTTTGTTTTGCATAAGCAGCTCGGGGGAAAAAACACATCAACCATTCAACCACTGCCGGTCGCAGCGTACACATAAGCACCAAGCTCTCATTATTAATAAGATGGGGCATGTTTTTTAGACTGAATTTGAGGGATTTTTATGCCAGATGCACTCCCTTCCACAATTGCCCCATTGTGACCGGAGTGCACATGGATCGATTCAAAGTATTTAGGTTACGTTTGAACCAGCAACCTTCTGGATAGTGGGCTAATATGTTAAATAATGTGCCACCAATCCACTGCCTTTTCATTTATCCCTCACATTTACCTCTCATCTCAAATATTTACCACATTGACCATTCTTCCGCGGTGTGGTTATGATATTTGGTCAGTGTGCGGGTCTCGATGGCCGTCTTCCTCACTTTTCAAAGACTCTGCTCCGTCTTTTCATCTGGTGCTTTTAAGTTTGGACTTGAGCCCTGACACCCAGAGAGTTACATGAAACATGCACTCCTGCGCCGAGCCTTATCGGTGCGGTCTGGAGATGTGATGTGGCGCGGAGGGCAGCAAATCCTTTTATCGCCTGGCCCTCCGTCAACATGTCAGCGCTGCCCCAAGAGCCCGAGGAACGGACACTAACGGCAGCACAAGGAAGGCGGCTGATTTGCTCTTGCGTTAACAAATAAGAAGACGGGGTAGACAGCAGGCAGTATGTGGAAAATGCAAACTGAAAATTATGCAAATGTTGGACTGAATCATGCATTAGTCACTGGCTGCACAGATTTTACTGTCGGTATCTGTTTTTTGACACCAACGCATGAATGATGTAAAACTGATAGCACATTTTGAAGACAATTAATGAATTACCTGTCACAGCTCCTCCAGCAGCCCAGCCCTCCCCTGCTTCTTCTGGAGAGCCTGCCTCTGTCTCCTCCCCTTCTGGTTCTCACAGTGGGGACAGGTGTGCAGGAGCCTCGTCTGCGTCGAGCCAGCTGCAGGTACTCTGCAATCAACTGGCTACAAAAGCCTCTCCAGCCTGCTCCTCGGTGCCAGATCGTAATACTACTTTCAGTCAGTGCTACATCTTGCTCTCTTAATACTTACCTGCTATCAGAAGACCTTTTTGAACTTACCTGTATTTTTCCCGTCCGCTCCAGATCCTCGTTTTGCAACCTCCTGTCTTGCTCCAGCTCCAGTCCGCTCTGATCCCGGTCCTGCCACCTCCAGTCCTGATCCAGCTCCAGTCTGCTCCGAACCTCATCCTGCACCCTCAAGTCCGGACTCCGCTCCAGCCTGCTCCAGTTTGCTCCTGCCGGATAATCTCCCAGTTTTGTAACAATAAACCCATATTTTACCACCTCTGTCTTGTGTCTGCGTCTGGGTTCCTTCCTTGAGCCGTGACATTACCTTTGTGCTGAGATGTTGAAGATTTAGGAAACCAGATCAAAACAATGGCAAGTATTATTTTTAGAAGCCGACATTCTGACTTACAATTTACTCAGTTTATGCTGTAGGTCCGGACTTCACGCCAACTCCGTAGCCCCAAAATCTGGCAATTCCAGCAAATGTAGTTATTATTGTTATTTTTTATTCCCTATTACTAGAATATACATTTTATGGTTTCTACACTTAACATTAACTCACTAATTAATAGACATTTTGTGTCTCCTCTTTGGTCTCCCCAATAAATCCCTCCAGAAACTGCAGCTTCTCCAAAACTCTGCAGCCCGCATCATCACCAGGACGCCCTCCCACCATCACATCACCCCAATCCTTCAACAACTTCACTGGCTCCCCATAAAACAACGGATTCACTTCAAAATCCTCCTGACCACTTTTAAAGCTATCCATAACCTGGCTCCACTGTACATCTCTGACCTCCTCCACATCACCACTCCCTCTCGCTCCCTCCGGTCCGCCTCTTCTCTCCAGCTCTCTGTCCCCTCTTTCCGTCTTGTTTCAATGGGGGGCAGAGCCTTCAGCCGTTCTGCTCCTCAGCTCTGGAACTCTCTCCCTCCTGACCTCCGCAACATAGACACCCTTCCACTTTTCAAATCCAGACTCAAAACTCACCTGTTCAGACAATCCTACACCACATAACTCAGTCACTCCAACACCATCATCCAGTTCTGTACTGTGGGTTTTATTCTGTAGTTTTTATTTCTTGTTGTCATGTACAGTGTCCTTGGGTGTTTTGAAAGGCGCTTATAAATAAAATGTATTATTAACTTATTAACTACAGTACTGTTCTCTGATCTCGAAACATATGATTACTATTTGGACTCCACAGTCCAAGTGGATGCGTCAGTCCTAGTTCATCTGCAGCCTGTCCGTCCGTGGGAGTAGGATCTCTCCTTCACTGTGGTTCTCCCCGAGGTTTCTACTTTTTCCCATGGGGTTTTTTGTAGTTTTTCCTCACCGCGAAGGAGGGTCAAAGGACAGGGGCATTCTGGGACAGTTATCTGAACTGCTTTTACCTGTGGCCCATCGAGGCAACTGTTGTTGTGATTTTGGGCATTATAAAAATAAATTGATTTGATTTGATTTGACTATTGGAAAATACATCAATTGCAAATAATAATCACTATTTTTATTTGTTAATAACTTGGTTGTGCATGAGCATGTTTAAAGGATAATAACAACATGAAAAATGCATAATATTTGTCCTTTAAAGGTTTGGTGGCTCTCAAGGACTTTACTCAACCACATTTTATTACAAGAAAAAATAGGTTAAAGCGTTGAAAAATGCAACTGAGAAAAAAACAAACCTCACATACTTTTGAGGGCCCCTCCCTGTACTGGTCCCCGTGGAAACCAGTACCTTTTACCCCCCCAGTCCGGCGCCCCTGCTCAAACCCAGTCTTCTGAGTAATATCCAGAGGTTTTGTGAAAACTAGGTTGAAGACAAATCATAACAGCCTAAGAAAATAACATTCAGACAAAGCCATTTTCAATGATTACACATTTCTTACAGCTCAAAGAAAGTCAAAAATGACTCGGCAGTTGCTCGAAGACAACAACAAAACAACTGTATTGTAGTCTGAATAAACCATTTCCTTCTCCAGCTGTAATTATCAGTGGCATTTTGAGTTTGTGGAGAATCTATTGTTTTATTTACCAAAACTTCAAGTGCAACTACTTGAATTCATTTTACACCATTTGACAAAGACAGATTCAATGGTTAATCATATGTTAAAGTAAAAGAGGCAGTGGGAGGCAGTTTTTTTTTGGTTTTTTTTCAAAGAGCTCTAATGCAAAACCTTTCGATGCGTTTCACCCTGTGTGTTACCGTTTCCTCAACTGCCAGGGCTAGTCTTTAGTTTTTTGTTTGTCTCATGTATCCTGTATTGTCCTCAGATCCAGACTCAAGTTTGCAAACTGCATTCTATCGCTGCCCACTGCCCTGTCTTAACTCGTCGTGATTATTTGAAAAATATAGACTCCAGGTCATACACAAAGGAGTTGAAAAATGTTTTCTTTTGTTTTCTTTAACCAGCTCACAGCAACATTTTTAAACAGGTCTTTTTGGAGGATAATGGGATTGAGAAGATTCCGATGTAGCTGAAAGTTCAAAACCGCATTCAGCACACTTAAAAGAAATATGCAACTAAGACTGACATTATTTACCATTGACACAGTTTTCTACATCCTCTGGAGAAATGAATTCATGAACAGAGATTAAAGTTCACCCCCCACTATTTATCCATTAACTGTGTCTTGGTTATTTGCTAGGTAATTCCAATCTTCCTTCTCTGAAATACATCTGTCACTTGGTTTCTTTCTGGACCAACTTGATAGCTGCATTGGCTCTTTGAAAGTCTTTTGTAATCCAAGCCAAAAACCTCTCTTATTCCACACACGTCCATCACTCTGAATGGAGGTTCGCTTCATGTCGACTTTGGCAGTTTGATACGGTGGGCTAGTCACTTTATTCTTGTTAACTGCCGCAGTATAGCTCTAGTGGCGGACCATGCAAGTGTCCGTAAACTGTTCCTACTGACTACTCGCGATAGCTGTCAATCAACGTGTCCCTCTTTGTTGCTCCACATCCTCTGCTCTCCAGGTTGTCTTTCTTCTTCTGTTAAGCTTAATAGTGTTGTTTTGATCCTGACGTACGTACAGTCATGGCTGAGTGTTGGCACCCCTGAATTTTTTTCTAGAAAATGAAGTATTTCTCTTCAAAAGTATTGCAATTCCACATTTTTTGCTGTACTCGTGTTTATTTCCTTTGTGTGTATTGGAACAAGCAAATGTGACAGGATTGCACACCAAACTGCAAAAATGGGCCGGACGAAATTAATACATAAGACTACTCGAGACTATTCTATTCTGGTTATACTTTATTTGTGACATGTTAAACCTATATTATTTATGGTTATACTTTATTTGTGACATGTTAAACCTATATCATATATAGGTTTATATATACTTATAAACTGTACATTCCACTTATATACTTATAAACTGTACATGATCATGTGAACATGTAAATAGACAAGGATAGTAGAGTTAAGCTTATTGTAAAATTGTTCATATCGGGGGTTTAGTTGAGTATTGTTCATATCGGGGGTTTAGTTTATTAATAAAGACACTTTATAAGTTAAGTTAAATGGGGTAGACATTATATAGAGCTATTGTATTTATTTTTATTTTATATATATCTTATATTGTTTTAATACTTACTGTCTCTACTGGTCAGTTGCACATGTAACGAAAAGAATTTCCCCTTGGGGATAAATAAAAGTAATTCTGATTCTGATATATTACAGCCAAAGATGATGTATATGTGAACTCAAGTCTGTTACGAGTGCTGCTCAAACCACAGATACAGTCAAATAAATGAGCTCTGTCAATTCCGTCAGAAGCCCATCCTCACAGTATTGACATCGTGGCATTTTAATATTGCAGTATACCTTGATCGGCTATCGTTCCATCCCTACTTGCAAAACGTGTTCCCATGAAGATAAAGTGGTACGTTTAGGGCTCCAAACCTTTGTCGCCAGTTTAGCAGTCATAGGGTTAGCTGTAACTCAATTTCTGTTTGAGACGTGATGACTAAAGGAGCCGTGGGGTGCGCTGGAGTTTTGCTGGCACTTTTAACGTGGACCTGTTTTTTGTGCACTCTAATGTGGACTTCTGAGTGTAATGGACAAGGCGCTATAACAAGCTGTTTCTAACAAATTGTGGTTCCTCAACTAAATATGAGCTAAATCCATGTTTTTATTGAAATGTGCACTGAAACCATTCATCAGTCTTTTTAAACTAAATGAATAGTAAATTGTTAAACTAACACATTCTGCCTCTGTCATCAAGACCAAACGTGTATGTCCTTATAGTTTAATTTCCAGGTTAAACCCCAGTGGCATTCGTATTGTATTTAAACAAAAAATATTATTCACTTTTTATATTGTTATTAGCCTTTAAACATGCTCTTGAATACCTTAAGTTTGGAACCTCATGTTTAAAAATCTGCGTCTGGTTCTATTTGACCTGGTACTTACTGAGTTTAGGTGCCATCTACTGGCTGCATGGCGCTTACACAAGCCAAATATGCGTTTTTTATGAAATGCGAGTGAGCTAGTTAGTTTGTAGTGATCGTTTTAGATGGCAAAAATGCTCGAAACGAGTCTAGCGATGATTTAAGGACACAAAACAGCAGAAGATTTTCGGAAAAGTGACGGAAAATATCAGAAAAACATCATTAATAAAGAGAGTTCAGCAGGAAGTGTTTTTAACGGTTGGCGTGTATTTTTTAACCAGCATTCATCAAACTAGCGTGAATGCCGCTAAATCAACTCCAGGTATGTTTTTGATGACAGAACAATGTTAGAACATGGTTAAAAACTCAAAAAAGTCACTATAGCATAATATGTTCCCTTTAATTTCAGCTTAAGTACATTTTATTATTGGTTATACAACACTGCTACTGTTACATAACCACTTTGAAACCAAAGGAACTAAAACACATCGGCCCCAGTCGCAGGAATCTCATTATCAAGGCAATAGGGAGTAAATACTTCATCAAAGTTCAGAGGTCAACCTAGGGGTTCCACACTTAAAGACACAACGACTCTAACAAGTGAGCGAGAAGCCGTTTCACCAGACCATTTTAACTTCTACTGCCACCTCTACATAATAAACAAATTACTCAGCCAAGCACAACATTGCAGTGATTAAATGTTTTCTGCTGAAGGATACAAGGTCATTTTATAACAATGTCTAAATTAACTCCCCATTTTCATCCAATTACTTTCAACACCCTCGTTTAACATTCGCTTTGGTTTGTTTATTCAAAACGACCAGGCATATGGCACCACATTATTATGCATCTGTTGTGCCTAGTGCGCCGATCTCCAGCTTTTGAGCACTTTGGAAGCCACGCAAGACTCCAACACATTCACACACACAGGTGAAGGATTTATCGCAATCTAATCGAAATCGGAAATAAAATGGACGCAAGTAGCAAACGGCAAAGACAGCACTTTTTAAGTTCAACCACAAACAACAAAATAGCCTTTCTTATTCTGCACAAAAAACGTGACTCCTGTATGTTAGATCCGCACAGATATGGCTCGAAATACATGAGAGTATTTTATGTTTGTAATTCTATTTCAGTTTTTTCGTCAATTCTCCTGGACGCATTTAAAAAGTGAACTTTGAATAGAATCCTAATATTGAAAGATAATCTAATAATACTTGACAGAAAGAAATCAATTCGATATTTCTTCCCAAATCATGCAGCCCTAGGTAAAAGTATGACTAAGTACACATAATGTGACCAGTGCACTCTATAATATAATGTATTTGCAATTTTAAAAGGGCTATATACATTTATTTATTTTTATGTAGTAGAGTAAAATCTGTTTTGTCATTGTACTGTTGTAAAAGGAGCTCTTAACGTCAAAATATGAAGCAATTTTAGCAAATGTGTGTCCAGAAGTGACGCTGGGGTGCTGTTAGCAGGCTAGCTATTAGCAGTGCCGTGTTGCTGCGTAAACAGCTTAGAACACATCGTGGTGGCCCAGGGCATGGAGGGGCCTCAGAAGTATGTGATGTTTTTTTCTTTTTCTTTTTTTCTCTGTTGTATTTTTCTACGCTTTAATCTATTTTTGTTGTGATGAAATACATTGTGGGTGAGTAAAGTCCTTGAGAGACCATTATGCATGACATTTGAGGAAGCCATCACCCTTTAAAGAGAAAAAATCCTTGTTCACATTTTAGCCAAGGTGTTTTTAGTGACCTTAATTTACAGTTAGTCTATTTTCTTCTTGTCATAATACGTTTTGAGATGTGAAATTAGTCTATTGCAAAAACAAACTGTACTGTATCGTAATATAAGGTGTTACACAAGATGTCTAAAAATCAGCGCTGGATTGGTAGGTGTATGTAAAAACCATTAGGTGTATAGTCTAGCAAAAGTGAAAGAAAAAAAAACAAACAAAAAAAAATTTTTTGCTGGGATAAATGAATCATGAACAAATTATGCATTAGGGGCCCACCGAGAAGGTGCCCATAATTTGGTGCTACGTCCCTGTAAGTAAAAGTACAAGTACTAAGGTAGCACTTTTAATTCCCATTAAGTAGTAAGTACATACGGTACGATACTTTCAGTGGTAGTTACAATGGTACTTGGAGTGAAACTTGTACTGATAGTTACTGGTATGTATTATTACTTGGTGGTAGTTAGTTGTAGTGGTACTGATGGGATTTACACCAGTACTTACAGAGATTACAGTGTACTTTTTTGAGTAGATGTAGGTTGTAAAATGTTAACATGTAATTGTTATTACTTATATTTGAAAATCATGTCCCGGTCGCCCCATGCATTGTTGTCTCGCGCTGTATCCGGTTCTGCCAACACACAAAATGACACCGCTTCACCTGCTCTCATTTGTGAAGTGTGGTTCAAAACAACTTCATTCAGTATGAAAAATTACATTTTTCAAATTTTGCATAAAACATGCAAACAACCCACAATGCAACAAAATAGTTGCAGGTGACAGGAGCCTATTCCATTGATTTTGGGCCCTCAGTAGGGTACACCCTGGACAGTGGCCAGCTCGTCGCACGGTAAAAAAAGAATTGCAGACTTTTTCTTAACGCTTAAAAACATAACTACTTCATGTTAAACTTTTTGCAATACTTAATGCCTAATGCATTCCAGCATCCTAAATAATCAATGCAAGTTTAATAGTGCTTTTCACCACTCTTTGAGCCCAGCACTTCCGGCTTTGCGGAGAATAAAATCCACCATAATTTGACGCAGTAAAAGCACTGTGGTATCATTTTGACCTGTATATTTTACTTAATTGCACGCAACAAAAATCAAAAACAGACCTTTTAACTCAGCCATGTAACTATAAAAAATTGCAATATTGACAAAATACTTTCAGTCATATGCACAGCTAAACAACAGTTATGAGCCTGGATTCAAACATTGTCAGAGAAGAGGCCTGCCTCACAGCTCCAGGAAGACTGTTCCAGATTTAACTGCATAAAGCTGAAGCGCTTATGTTTAGCCCTGACTCTGGGCACCAGCATGAGGCCGGTCCCATGTACACACACGCACACACACACACACACACACAAACACACACACGCACAAGACAGCAAGCGCTCCACAAACCACGGTGACAGCTGGGATAGAGAGAGGTCAGCAGGCTGCCCTTGCTAGCCCTGTCTTCATTGCAGATAAAGGGGTTGGATAGGAGGTGGCAGACTGGACAGCTTATCCTCTGTCCGATGTCACCATTAAATGACCAGTTTTTCCCGTCTTTCTCTATGGTTTCCCTTCGTTCCGGGTGACAGCGGCGCATCAAAGGCTCTAATCAGCGCGCTCGTGTCAGCCGGCTGCCTCCTGATGGTGATTCGTTAGCAATAAATCTGTCAGCGGGTTTTGATGGCCTGAGCTTGGGCGGATGCCACATGCTAACGACACTAAGGCTTTTGAGCATGTTTGTGTCGTTCTGGTGGGGTATTCTGAGGTGACGCTTTAAAAATAGAGAGAAAAATGCAGCACTGAATCAACTATAGTGGGCTCTCTGAAAGGTAAAAGCAATCCAGGTAAGAATAGCCTCTCAATGCATATTATACGTTGGCTCAAGAGATCTATTGATTATAAGTGCATGACTTTCCTTGGTAGAATTTAATTCAACTTTATTCTAGACTCAAGGTCCATTTTCAAAACAGACAAACACAAGTACAAAAATCAACCATTATGTTTTAAAAAGACAGCAATCCCAATGTCTCCACTGACAATGCAGAGAATTTGGTCTTTTAAGTGTTCGTCGATGTAAACCCTCATTCGTCCAGGTGTGGTCCATCGTAGAAAGGGTTTCAGGGGTTGTCATCCGGACGCTGTTTGAAGATCGAGACGTTTCGACTTTTATCCAAAAGTCATTGTCAATCAGAGAGCTGGTATGGGAACTTGGGCTTATATGCTCCTCTAAGTACTGGGAGTCCTGCCCCCAGGGAGGAGTCACTAGTACTGGTCACTGGTACTCAGGTACTCAGTGACTCCTCCCTGAAGGCAGGACTCCCACTACTTAGAGGAGCATATAAGCCCAAGTTCCCATACCAGCTCTCTGATTGACAATGACTTTTGGATAAAAGTCGAAACGTCTCGATCTTCAAACGGCGTCCGGATGACAACCTCTGAAACCCTTTCTACGATCCTTTAAGTGTTGTTAAAGGTACTGAAGCCGAGCTACGAATCAATAGTAAAACTCAAAGGGGCCGATGTATGTTTTTCCAATGTGTGCTGAGAACGATCCGTGCAGCCACGAGTGACATGCACATACAGACTCTTTTTTTTTTTTCCTGCTGCAACGAAACAGACATCTGACACCTGCTTGTGCACCCTCCTCCTGCAGCAGACGCACTGACTGGATACAAGATCATATCTGTTACTATCTGACTAAATAAGAAAGAAGCGGTGCACAAACCGATCAGTTTGCAACATAGAAGCGAGGTGAAAGCTGCTGTGGCTGCTCGCTCCTCTCACTTTGGGCCTGTGTTCTCAATCAGGTTACTTAATTTTTTTTTTTTTTAAATGCAGTATTTCAATTCAATTTTGAAGCTACTGATATATATATATATATTTTTTTTTTATATGAGTAGAGATTATCGCACAGGATGATTGCATTAGCATTATTAAAAACTGTTTTTAAATTATAGCATTTATTAGGTATTTTCAGAGACACTATATCATCTGTCAAAAAATGTGCACTAAACTTTGGATCTATTTCTCTAGATTTGTATTTTGTGTTATATCTTGTGTCGTAGCTGAAACATACTTTTGACTCATCATTCTATTACTCTAAATCCAAGAGATATGGCTATTATAATCATGACACCAGTGTTTTCAAAACTGAGTGGGATTACTCTGTCACTTTAACATTACCTTTAAAATTACACTTAAATTACATTACTAGACTTTTAAACACATTTGAATATCAAACTCAGGACTTACATTTAGTCCAGTGTGTGTATTACGCTCCTTGAATGTTGACATTTCAGAGGGCCTGCTATTGAAAACACAACTGTTTTTGTCTCACCACAAAGCAAACATAATATTAAGTCCCGCTTCCTTATTTTCTTGTCAGGTCAAAAGAGCTAAATGGAGTTTTTAAATGGCATTTGAATAATGGAAATGAAAGCCTCTGGGAAGAGAGCTTTGATAATTGTGAACAGAAAGCGAGTATGTGTTTCTTCCTTTGTCCCGAGGGGCCTGAATTTACAGAGTCATTAGTTGAGTAGAATACACTGTTTAAATGAGCCCATCCTGCTCCACTCTGCAGCAAAGTTTACATTTGGTAATGAATTAAGAGCCGTGCGCTATTAAAACGCTCTTTTGCTGACATCTCTATAAGCTTAAGATAAGCTGGGCCTAAATCAGGAAAGATGCAGATTCAGCACATTGCAGTCCAAGGAAATGGTGGAGAGAGCGAGGGGCTTTCAGCGGAGATAGCTGTAGGTATATGCTCTATTTGCCTTCACACAGCCCATAAAATATCTAGGTTTTGTCTTAATTTGAAAATGCTTTTATAGTAACACGGATGACATCAGTGAAGAAGAAGGTTTTAGGGTTGACTCCATAGAAGGCTGCCAAGACATTTTAGTGTTAGATTTTACTTTAGATTGAATGCATTGCTTCCAGTAAACAGGACTGTACAGCCACCTTCTGTGAAAATGCAGAATTATGTATGTGAGTTATTAAATACAATTGTCACTGTATGCATTAAAAGTCATTATATGAATTTTGGCAAAAAAAAAAGTATATATATATATATATATATATATATATATATATATATATATATATATATATATATATATATATATATATATATATATGGCCTTAAAAATCATAAAATTCAATCCCCACAGGATTTTAAATTAAAAACAAAAATGTATCCATCTGAACAATAACTATAAATGTAATAGAAATAAGACAAAATAATTATCTCCCAGTCCCTGATCTGAGGTGCATGTCCATGCCATTCAAATATATTTTGAGTCCCAGATCTACTGGATTTATTGAATCTAGATGTTGAAAGCTTTGATCAAATCATCTAAATCTAGGGTTCAAAACATGTATGTGCATGGTTTAACTTTCATGTAAATTAACTTTTTGAATATTAGAAAGTAGTTTATTATATTCTGGTCATTCTGCTGCCCAATGGAACGGTTACAGTCCAGTAGTTTTGACTTGATAAAAGCGTGAATGTCTTGCTTTGATTGATTATAGCATTAAAAATCTAGAAATGCATCATTAAAAAGCATTACATTTGATTTGCTGAAACCTGCTTAAACCCTGCGTGTAATAAAAACATAGTTTGAAATACTTTGACCCATTATGTAGTAATCATTAATTTGAAGAAATGATTACAAATTGTGTGTTAAACTTACTTTATTATTGTATTATTTAATGACAGAGAGGTTTGTACTAAGTAACATCAACCTGCCATGCAAGAGACTAAAGATGGAAATGAGCCTTTATGAGTAAATCTGACATATTTACATATGATCATGTTGATTAAAGTCTCTATGACAGAATGTTTGAATTATAACTTTTGGTGGGAGGGCACCTGGGGCAATTATTTACCATAGTTTTGCATCTGTGAAGTTGCAGTTTGTGAAGAAATTTAGAAAAATAAATGTTGGAAAAAATGACAGGAAGTGATAGAGTTCTAAAAGGGAATCCCTCCACCTGTGATGTCATCAAAAAGTGACGTGCCAAGAAAAATACAAATACAACTTACACACGACAGACACAACTTTTCGATACTTTGAAGCGTTATTCAACAAACTAAAGTTGCTATTGGGTATTATTATTTGTAAAATCATAACTATTGTGCCATTTATCTGGGATTTGGCCCTTATTTTGAAAATGGTTGCTAGGTAACAACTGTAGAATTACCTCCACCTTTGTCATATTTGCTGCCCCTGTCCAACCAGGAAGTAACATTATAAACATTACAAAAACTGGGCATAAATAGGCAAAAATGTTTAGTAAAATCTTAAATATAATCATGTTCACTGTGTTTTAGTCAAATGTGTTGTCTAAACCAGTGTTTCCCAACCAGGGGTACGGGGACCCCAGGGGGTACGTGAGCAATTATCAGGGGGTACGTGGAATGGTTTCAGGTTTTAAAAGAAGATGAAATGTACTTTTATCTGAATTAAAAAGTGTTATTAGTTGTCAATTTAGCATAATTTTGGAGTATCGGACCATGAATAAAAGAAAAATGTAGAGATAATGGCAATAATCGACAATATGTGACTATTTAACCCATTTATTTGCCTGAAACTCAACTGAAGGGGTACTCTGTGTGTGAGATAAAACTTAGGGGGTACTCGAGACAGAAAAGGTTGGGAACCACTGGTCTAAACTGCCATATGGACTTTAATAAACACTATCCCATTTCAAACAGACAAAAAATTAAATAAAGTGCACGGTATAGCATAATAGTGATAACACAATAAAGACACAAAAACACATTTCCAGCCTGGTTTTCCAGTTATTTCCGAGAGAACACCAACCTTTTAGCGCTACCGCTACAATGTCATGGGTTCTGTTAAATAAAACATTACCAGAAAATAACCTTAAAAGATGGAAAATGTGTCCTGTGATTACCATATAATCTTCATTTATTTACTTATTAGGACAAAGTACAATTCAATTCAACATAAAGGCAGATTGAGATGCTTGCATTCATTCGACTAGTTATTTTACAGGCAGCAGACGGCGGCGGGACAGTCGGGCTCAGAGTGACAGCCTTGACCGGCGGGGTTGAGAGACAGTCGTAGAGAAAATGGAAAGTTCTCGCGCGGTCACATAACCTCATATCAACAGACAGAATAAAGGCGGCCGAGTTCATGCGCTGCGACAAAAATACAAATGGGGCCGGCTCAGGTTCATTCATCGCGGGGTCATCGTACCATCGCATCATCTCATCTGACATTGTAAAGATTTGTAAGATCACACAGAGCCACCGTTTCGCTGCGTTGTTCCGCTCCCATTGAAGAAAGACTTTTATTGGAACTAAAAGGTGTGTACAGGGCCGTAGAGGTGAATTCTGAGCCCCGGGTGCAAACCTTCTCGGTGGGCCCCAATACATTATTTATTTATCCAGCAAATTTGGTTATTACTGTTATTTTTTCTTTCACAGTTGCTAGAATATACAGCCCATGGTTCCTACATATACTTATTAACAATAACCTGCAAATGTATAGACTTCCTGTGTAGCTGCTGTTTTGTTTTTGCAATAACTACCAGACCAATTTAACAAAGATCTCAAAACGTATTGTAACTATGAGTAAATACACTAACTGCAAATTATATTCACTAGTTTTATTTGTTAACAGCTTGGCTAACATATCTCTCAAGGCATTTACTCAACCATATTACAACAAAAATAGATTAAAGCAAGGAAAAATGCAACTGAGGGCCCTTCTCTGGGGGAAAAGCAGTAGCCTTTACCCCCCCAGTCCAACGGCCCTGGGTGTGTATGCGTATCTTCTAAGATCAGATTTGAAAATGACATATGATTTAAAACTATTCTACTGAATACATGTACAAAAAAATCCAGTTACTCTTTCATGTGGTTACATTCAGAATTTCTAAAATCAAAAGAAAACATCGGTAACAGTGTTTGATCACGCAAGTTCGGCTTCAAACTGCAATGTGTAAGTGAGAAAAATATACTGGACGTTTCAGTTTTCTTAAAGTGGAACTAAGTAACAATTTAAACGTCTTTGTAAGTTCGTGTGGTGGTTGTAAATGTATTTTCAGGGCATTTGAAGCCCCCGCCGTCGCCCCCTGCTGTCTCTGCACGGAAAACCAGCCTTGCAACTTTCCTGACGCCGACCCAAAGACAACTCTCCTGAGAAACCCTGGCTCTCTTTTTTATATTTGACAACATGAAATGTTTTTGTATGTGATTGTACTTCAGTATTTCAATGAAAAGGAAGGCGTCTTTTTACTGGCAGTGTATTTCACACGAGCGCTGCAGGGGGGGCGCTGTTGCTAAAGTTACTTATTTCTGCTTTAAAGTGCGTATAATAGGTTTTTATGATTTTTTTAAATTTTGATTTAACTTTAATTGGTGTATCAATACCTGTTAAATAAATTATAGTTTTATACCAATAAGGTACCTGTTTGTGGAAAAATTGAAAAAAATCTGTTTAAAATTACAAGTAAATAGATCGATGACGTCACACAAGGAAGACAAAGGTTATAGTGTCATTTACAAAAAAGAAACTACTTTTTTGACCCTTTAAACATTAAATCAGCAAACTTAACATATTCAAATATATTTTTATTTGTCAAATCATAAAAAAATGGTGACATTAGATGAGCTTTGGCCTGGTGTACAGTGTGGTTGCTTCTTAATTTCCTAGTGTGATGTCATCATTTACAACCAGTAAAATTAAAAACATAGATAATTGCTGAACAGGGATAAAA
This sequence comes from Rhinogobius similis, assembly GCA_019453435.1. NCBI lineage: Eukaryota > Metazoa > Chordata > Actinopteri > Gobiiformes > Gobiidae > Rhinogobius > Rhinogobius similis. Next base: position 46,538,299 of record CM033619.1, on the reverse strand, counting down.
TTTGTAAAGAATTTAACTTTAAATATATTTATCTTAACTGCATTTTAGTCAAATGAGTAGTCCAACCTGTCATAGGCACTTTAGTATAAATATATTAAATATATATAAATATATTAAATTATATTTAAATATAATTTTAAAAGTAAAAGTTAAATCACTGACAACAGGAAAAATTAAAATTGCTGTACAAACATGCTAACAAAACATAACATGACAAAGTCTTGGATTCAGGCATGTTTAAATGTTTTTCATTTGCTCCTATATTATACTTTTCGTGATGAGCTACTTCTGCAGTCATGGCTCAAGGGCTGACTGGCAATCATAATTATAAGTTGTTCAATATACTGTACATTAATTATCAACTGGCTTCTGCATCACGAAGCTTAACCTGCTGAGCTGAATATTGATTTCTTCTTAAATCAATTGTCTTTTTATATTAATTGCGTAGGGACTTTTAGAGATATACTGTATATATGCTAGGCTATATTTGCCAGCGAGTAATCAGAATCAGAATTACTTTTATTTATCCCTCAAGGCAAATTCCTTTTGTTATTTAACATTCAACTGGCCAGCGGATCTGTCTATCATTAACTAAACACCCAGTATGAACAAATAATTTACATATACTTCAGTTTTAAAATCTCCCACACGATCTATTTACATATTTACATGATCATGCAGAGTTGATCTGTTCAACTTCTAGTTTCTAAAGTTCACTGCCAGCCAAATGAAGCCAATCACGGCTAACAGTTATAGCGGCTAAAGTGGAGCCAAACGCCGTATTTGGACATCCGAGTGCGTATTGTGGCAACCACACGGACCAATCAGGAGCGCGGTTGTTAACTGAGACGGCGGCAACATGCGGTGCTAGCTGTCAATCAAACCTGCTGCTAACACGTAAAACCGGGCCCTGGAAAAGAAAGCTCCTGATTGGTCAGTTATTACTGCTAATAACTTGATTTATGAACAATCTAACGGGAATAAAGACCAGGATCATGTAGAGTGTGTCAAAACGGATATTTTAGTTTTAAGATGATGAGTTTTACTGAAGCAGTTACAGAGTAAACGGCATCAGTGTCACAACTGAGATTGAATGGCAGCTCGGCTTGATGGAGCCAGTACAGCCTCCATGGGTACTTCCTATTTGGAAAGTGGCAGCTAGCGGGCTCCAACAGTCCATTGTTTTATGGTCTACGAGCGAAGGTTAACTCTTCCATTGAAACTGAATTAGTGCTTACTCCTTTAATGTTACCGGGCTAATGTAGTGCAGTGTTTTGTCTACAAACATTGGAAGGGTCTGTTGTATTGTGAGATTCCTGGTGATGCCCACAGTCATACATTGGGAGAAGTGTTATATCATCCTCCTGAATGAGGTCAAACGTGGCGTTTGGCATTTATAAAAAGACAACTTGACGTGGGATTGTGCGGTTGTGTCTGCAAACTGCACCGTTTTTTAGAGTTCAGAGAGTTTTCAAAGATGAGGCAGAAGGTGATCTGCGCTCAGAGAGAAGAGAAAGAGCCAGTTTGATTAGTGCATGCATTAGATCATTCATTCATTCATTTTCTACCGCTTATTCCCGTTAGGGGTCACGGGTGACTAGAGCCTATCCCAGTGACTTTGGGCCTTAGGCGGGGTACACCCTGGACAGTGGCCAACTCGTCGCAGCAAACACAGAGAGACAGAGACAAGGACAGACAACCATTCACTCTCACATTCATACACTACGGGCAATTTAGAATTCTCAATTAACCTACACAGTCATGTCTTTGGACGGTGAGAGGAAGCCGGACCCGGAGAGAACCCACGGTAACACGGGGAGGACATGCAGACTCCATGCACGCACACACACACACACGCACGCGCACGCACACGCACACGCACACGCACACGCACACGCACACGCACACGCACACGCACACACACACACACACACACACACACACACACGCACACACACACACACACACACACACAAGTAAATATAGGGTAAAGGCCAATGCCTTTGAGCACTGCTTCACTGTTTTGTCATGACAGAGCCATTTTATCAGTAAAGCAGTTTTCACTAAAGATCCACGCGCCTGTGTCTGCTGCAGCATCTCTCCCTGCCTTCTCATCTTTTGTTTTCCATGTGTCAATCATACTCGCTCATTTTCGGCTCGTGCTCAGGTTGATCTCATTCATAACATACTTTGCATTGTCCTTTAAATGGTCGCATAGATGCGCTGCAGGAGTGATCCTTGAGGAGGAAATGACCTGCTGGAGGGCATACAGGGGGCTTTATAAATCTGAATATTTTTCTTTGTACTTGAAGTTTGGGTTTCATGCCCACGTACTCAGAGTCAGAGTTCCACGTACTGTTTTATAAATGAAAGCCTTGGACTAAGTAGCTGCTTGGATCAGACTGGTGAGCACACATTGGGGTCATACACAGTAACTAATTGAAATACTTGACTGAAAGTGACTCTATATCTCTGCAGCAATACGACTCCCGCTGCGCTATGAACAAGAGCTAAGAACATCACAAAGGTATTGTGTTTCCTCGTGTGGAAAGGCGTGATTTTCTGCCCTTTTCTGACGCTAGATTACTCACACACGCCTCATGTTCTTTATATCGACTCGACACGGCACTACTGCATGTCTATCTACAGCGCCGAGGCAAACTGGGTCCCCCCTGACAGCTCACACTCATCCTATTTCTGCAGCTCAGATAAGAAGGAGGAACGAGCCACTATAGGCTGCGCTCACTGAGGACCATTTTTGGAAAGAGTTCTGTCACTGTACATGAATAACATTAGCTCCCTCACTAAGCTCTGAAAAATTGCCTACACCTACACAGGCAAAAAAGTACAACCCGCTCGTAGACTTTTGCATTTCAATTTTAGATTTACAGTTCTGCATAGGTCCCCAAATGTCCCATCCCAGTTTTATTGCGGGTCTTATTTCAGCTTTTCTCCTTCAAATATTGTCCAAAAGTAGTGTCGAGGGACTTGAAGAGACAGACTTATTTGATTTCTCTAGACGTGGCTGGCTCCTAAACCCTTTGAAATGTTAAAGCAAAGCCGATTTGTATTCAGGGATTCTAAATTTCAATTCGAGCTGTTTCGTGATTCGTTTCGTTTGCGCGTTGGAGTTATCTTGCATTCGGTTGATGGTGTCTGGAGTTTTGAAGTCAAGGTAAATAAATATATCTCACCATAAAGTTGTCTGACAAAACGAAATAAATAATATATACAATACAATCAGCTATATACAAGCTGATGGTACATTTTCGGTCTGTTGCTCCCAGACCTTGGAACGATCTTCAGCTTTCGATGGATTCATTTGACTCAGTGGATTTGTTCAAAAGCATGTTTTATGTATTGTGTAGTGTTAGTGTGTTATACTTTTCTGTCTTGTTGTGAAGCAAGGTGCAACATAAATAAACTTTAATTGCTTTCTACGTGCTGTATGATTGACCAGAAAAGTCATGCTTTATAAGTACAATCCTGTGTTATTTTCTCAACTTGTGCTATCAAGGTACGCGTGAAGGTCAGCGTTTGTGGTTGTTACTATAGCGACGACGACTTTAACACACACACACGGCCTTTAGATAAAGCTGCAATGATAATGTTTACTCTTACAAAACATTACTTTAATGTAACCTTTTCTCGTTGGAAGACCACTGCAGAGCACATAAAACACAGAACACGGCACATTTTGTCCAGCGTACAAGTCCCATTTGGCCCAAAGTCTGACAAAAATGATTTATCTTCAAATTAAGTCACAATATCATTTTGGTGATGGTGTTTTATGTTATGCTCCAAAGGTATCCATTTATTGTTCAATGGCAGGTGTTCGAGGCCCAAATACATATTTCTGAAGGCCAGTGGGATGCCAGTAGCGAAAACAATTTGCAGTGCGTTTTGTTGTCTTTTTTTTTTTTGCAAAACTCAGTGAGTCCTCTTTAGTTCTCACCCAAACTACTAAATGTGAGTCAAATTTCTGTGATTTCCATTGTTTATTGGCCATTTCAAAAACAAAATTACAGATGTGGATACAGATGTCACAAAAAGACCAATTATCTTATCTTTATCATACACTCGTGGGCAGGGCGTAGCACCAAATTCTGGGCCCAAGCTACAAACCTTCTTGGAGGGTCTCTAATACATATTTTTTTATGTTTAGTTAGTCAAATAAATTTATTATTGTTACTTTTCATTCACTGTTTCTAGAATACACACTCTATGATTTCTACATACACTTAACAATAACTCTCTAATTTATAGATGTTCTGTGTAGCTCCTGCCACATTATGATACAGTCATGTTTGTGTTTTCAATAACTACCAGACCAATTTCACGAAGAAAATTTACTAACCGCAAATTATAATCACTAGTTTTATTAATCAAGAACTTGACTAATGATTTCCCTCTTGTTTAAAGGGGTGATGGGGCCCTCAAACCTCATGCATAATTGTAATTGTCTCTCAAGGCATTTACTCAACCACTTTGCATTTTATTACAACAAAAACAGATTAAAGCGTTGAAAAATGGAACTGAGAGAAAAAAAAAAACAACTTGCTTTTGAGGGCCCTTTCCTTTCCTGGGCCCCGGGGAAACCAGTCCGACGCCCCTGCCCTTGGGAATCTTAAATGAATGAAATTTTGTCGTCAATTAATTTTAAATGTTTATGTAAGTGCAGATTTTCACTTTTTTATGTACAATGCATGTATTTTCCAATGCTTCTACGGGACAATACACTCATGAAATCTAAATTATTGTTGGTTAGACCAGTTGAAAAGAGATCAACCCCTTATATAAACATGCAAAACGCCCTTCTCTTCTCCAGTGTTTTCAGTGGGCGCTGATGCAGTCCAAAGCACGTGGATGTGTCAGGTTTGTGTTCTCTGTAATGAGGTCAGCAGATCAGGTCCTGCCGGATGCGCCCAAAGCAAAGTTCAAGAACAAAGGTGACAAAGCCTTTCCTGTGGCGGCGCTCAGACTTCGGCCTGTCAGATCCTCACAGTCTAACGCCATTGTCTAGACCCAAAACCTCCCTCTTCTCCCTGACATTTACTGCGAGCTAGACGGGATATCTTGGTATTTTATTGTAAGCGTTTTGTGTACCGTTTCCTTTGTGTGGTGTTTTTTGTGCTGTGTACCGTGTCGTATTTGAAATGGTTCTAATCTACTTTACTTTTTTCAAACATGACATTACGAATATACACTCTCTCCACAATTATAGCATCTACAGACACCATTTTACAATCGTCCAGTTGGCGAAAAAAGATGCACATTGAGTTTTTTCAGGAGACTGTATGCTACTTTCTCGTGCGATGCCGGTTTGACCGTAGTAGAACGTTTTTTGATCCAGTGTCTTAATTGGATCGTTTTGTTTTATTTTCATTATTTATTTGATAGGGACAGATACAACAAATATAGATTAAAATATGCAGGAATCAGTGTTCACAGTCATGACTAATTTGCAACATTTGTCCCTAGAGGAGGTTTTAGCAGATATGATTTAGACAAAATGCAATGTTCAGTGAGTTTAACAACAATAAAAGTAGTAAATACAGTGATATGTCAAAAAGATCAAATATATAATAGGATAGAATCTACATTGTTGTTGGATGAGCCAGGCCTTAGTTTGCTTTTTGAACGTGGACAGTTTTTATGCGGAGAGGTAAAGAGTTAAAGGTTAGCTCCATTTACTGAAAAGGCAGTTTGAGCGAAAGAGGTTTTGCAGCAAGGAACTTTACAGTCTCCATGTGTGGTGGCTCTTGTGGCCCTGGTGGATGTTTGTGTGTTGGCCAGTTTAGTTGTGGAACCTATGCTGTGTTACTTCAAAAATAATCTACATTATAGTTTTCCAGCAGTCTTGAAGAGCGGCACAAGTCCAAATATGAAGGTTTGATGCGCCCTCTTCAGCACATCTCCAACAGGTGTCCGCAAGAAACAGGTTCCATTTGTGAAGCTGGGGGGGTTTCTTGCCATCTGTGGATGATTTTTAATTGAACAAACCTGCTGCCTACTTTTTTATGCATCATTGAGATTTCTGCTAAAATATCAGCATTATCTCCATCAGAACTACCAAGAGTCTACAGAAGGTAAACGACTATCCAAATGTAGTATTGTGCACCTGACAGCATCATATGGCTCATTAGAGATTGAGAAGAGCAGATTTCCTCATGCAGATTTCAGATTTTCCTTTGCATATGATTTTGGAACCAGATCCTGACCCCATTCCCCCACCGGAGGAGTTTATGACTCTATGACTGAAGCTTGAACAGTCATCTCTAAGATGGGTAGGTAAAGGTACTGACCCTTTGCACGTGTCGTCACGGAACACCCACTTAGACATGACGGACGGCAGAAGTGCTGTCTGTGCGCGGTAAAATGATAGAAAACTGCCCATTAATCAGCTGATTTCATTTATTTTACAAGTAAAATGGTGTTCTCCTGTTGTGCGGTTGGCTGCACTAACAGGCAGGGAGTAAACCTAATGTAGCTTTTTATCGTTGATGTTGCTGTTAATGAAGACAAAAGAAGGCCATGATTAGCAACGATAAACCAAAAGAACTGGAAGCCCGCATTAAGCCCTTAAGCCAAGATAAGTCAATGCTAATGTTACAAAACTATCATGACTAAACAAACTGAAACGATCTGCGTTACACGACGTGGCATGCAAGTGAATGAAAATGCACTTGTATGCATAGCTAATGGACTGTACATATATTCACAAACTACTTGCACAGAATATGTATTGTTCAGACAAACTCAAGTGAAAAGTATTATTTATGAGCATCTTTGTCTCAGCAGCCCACCCCTGCCTCACAGATTTACCTTAATGTAGCTCACTGATCATCTATCATTTAGAATAATCTAAAACAAACTTTTCTCACCTCAGATCAATAGAGTTTTGTGCTACGTTCATTGATTATGTAGAAATCCCCAGTCCCCTTGGTCAGTTTCCAATCATGCAGTCTTTACTTTCTCCAAAAATGTGTGTTTTGAGCTCCTTAAAGATGTCCCACTTCCACCGACAACTGAACTAAATATGCATTAGAAGTAGCCATCACCTGATTGACAAAAAATTGCAATCAGTGCAACACTACGTTCTCGCTTTTCTGCCGTCCATTATTGCGCCCATGTGATCGTGTGACGTAGGTGCAAAGGGTCAATATTGCGAAAATGTTTATCTAGTCAAAGTTTAAAGCTCAAATATTGAAAAAAGTTACAGCCAAATGAAGAACCAAAGTGACAGTGAGGCGTCAGAAAATCAGTAATATCCCTCATTTCACCGACGCGCTGTAATACATCACATTTCAGCTTGTCTCGATTGAAACGCCCGCTCAGTGCACAAGACTGACAGCATTCTGAATCTGTGAAAACATTCTCTCACTCGTCCTGACTTTGATGAATCGGTGGTAATTGAATCAAAACCAAACATCGGCCGTCCACATGTTTGAGACTTGTCAGACGCGAGAATCACCGCCGGGCCATATGTTTGCACATCCACGCTGGAGAAACGGCTCGTGATGATTGCGCCGCAGCCTGAATAGATTTCCTCGGGTGTTCATTTCTCACTGAAAATTAAAATAAGATAAGCAAATGTCCCAATGAAGTACTGCTTTCATAATTTTCATTACAATCCGAAAAGACTGATAGTGGTCAATACTGATGACTATTGAAAATCAAAACCACTGAATTAAATGTAGCTGTACTAATGTTGTTGTTTTTTTTTTCTTGCATAACTGTATTTGTTACTGAAAAATAAACATGCCTGGCCTCAAATAATAATGACAGTGGGCTTAAAATTGATTTAAAGTTCAGTTTAGTTTATTTTAATCACATTTAACATTATAAAACATAAACAGTAACACAGTTTGTCCAGTTTTGTCGTTTTAAAGAACAGCTTTAAAAGAGCATTTAATCATGTTTTAACATTGTTCCGTCATCAAAAACATTCCTGGAGTTGCATTTAGCTTATCATATCACACTAGTTTGAGGAATCCTGGTTATAAAATTCTCTCCGCTCTGACTGTCAAAAATATTCATAAAAATAAACATTAAAAAATATATATATCACTTTTGTTTGTTCTATTTTCTTGTCTACATTGTTTTGTACTATGTCCTTCCTTCTTTGCTTCCTCCCTTTTCTTTAGTAACCCTTTAGTATTACTAATTCGGCCTGTTATAGATGAATGTAACATATTTTATTTCATTACATCTCCCTTATCAGTTACTTTGGAGCAGGTCTAGAATGTATTTAAACTAAGAGGGCTAAGTTTAGGACCACACCTAAAAAAAACAACAACAAAAAAACTAAAAACCTGAAACCCCCTCAAAACAGAGATCAAAGTTCCACAAACGAACTCAGTAATGAGTAGTGCCACCGTTATTGTTCATCACTTCAAAAATATGGGCATCTACTGTCTGGAACTGTTTTGGTAAACTTCCCTTGCCATCCATCCCCAAAGGTTCTCAATCAGATTTAGATCAGGAGAACGCACAGGATGGATGGGGCTTTGGAACTGTAGCGTTGTCCTGTTGAAAAACCCAGTGGTTCCACAGACGAGGGCCTCAGTCATGAGGGATGCTCTCTGCAACATCTGCACAGAACCAGCGGCTGTTTGACGCCCTGCACCACCTCATTATGGCGCCCCCTCCCTGTGGTGTGTAGAAAACATCTCAAGTGGATCAGCTTGTCGTGCCCATAGACATAAAAACTATGGACTGAAAAAGGAGAGAGGGGCGGAGTCTTGGCTGTGAACACTCTCGCGGAGCTCAAGCAGCTACAGGTGACTAGCACGGCTAATAAGGCTGCTGCTGTTCACCTCTGCACGTCAGACAAACATCTCAGTCAAAGTGGTGAGTACAAATCCTTCTCAAGATGTTGTCTTTACTGTTTGATTAAAAACCAAATGTCTCAGTTGTGAAGACACTAATTTGTTTTTTAATTTAACTTAACTACTTCTATGTAAATGCAGCTTTACCAAACAGGACTAAATTGTATTAAGATCTGTCTTGGTTTGTAATTACAAGACTTAAGTTTTTGTGTAAATGACATTGGCTCTGTCACTGTGAGGAGTAAATCCTGTTGTTACTATGTGTGTTACTTATGGAGGACTCCGTGTGTCAAATTGAATTCATTAAAAGTAAAATTCATAATTAATTAATATATGTCATTAATTCATTAAAAGTGTACACTGAATTAATTAAATATACATTTTCATAATTTAATGTTCAATGATTTACTTAACTGTGCAATGAATTAATTAAAAGTATCATTTAATAATTAAGAAATATTTAAAGCTTAATCTTAAAAAAGCTGGACAGAAATGGCCACAGAAACGTGTTTCAATGTTATATAAGTTGTAAAAATAGTCTATAATTAGCTTAGCCACATAGAAAGACACCACCCAATGATAGAATGAGGAGTTTAACTGTTGTGTGTTTATTTTTTGTCTTTAATCGCTTTCTGAACTGAGCTGCCTCTCCCTCGCCTCTGACACTGATGCCGTTAGTTGAGGCACTTACTTCAATAAATGTAAAGCACACAGACATTTATATATGTAGCCCTTCACCACAAACAACTGCAGAGAGTGGGCTGCGCAATGAATGAGCACCTTTTCTATCAGTTGTTTAATCCATAAAAGTAAAGTTCAGAGGTTTTGATAAAGGGGTTATAATAATTATAATGTCTAGATTTAGTTGCATTGAAAAATGTACATGTACAAGTACATTGCAGTTTTTTACAAATGACAGCTTCAAGTGCAGGTAACAATGATGATTTTTATTTATAGAGTGCTTTTCCACCTAACAGGCACTCAAAGTGCTTAACAAACCGTTGAAACTACAGTTGCTGTTACAACATAACATACAGTTACAGTTATAACATTCATTCATTCATTTTTCTACCGCTTATTCCCGTTAGGGGTCGCGGGTGACTGGAGCCTATCCCAGTGACTTTGGGCCTTAGGTGGGGTACACCCTGGACAGTGGCCAACTCGTCGCAGAGAGACAGACAAGGACAGACAACCATTCACTCTCACATTCATACACTAGGGACAATTTAGAGTTGTCAATTAACCTACACAGTCATGTCTTTGGACGGTGGGAGGAAGCCAGACCCAGAGAGAATCCACGGTAACACGGGGAGGACATGCAGACTCCACCCAGAGAGATCGTGTGATAACAGTTATAACATACAATTATATTTATAGACAATAAACAGACACAACATACAGTTGTAACTACAGTTGATACTAGTCATACTTAGTATAAAAGATGCAAGTATTTTTTTTGCTCTGACTATATTCTGTAATCCATGATTATGCAGGTAGCAGGATTCTGTAAGTAATCCATACAAAAGATGCAAGTAACTGTTTTAGAAACGAAAAGGGGGAAAAGTTCAGACTGATGTTCAGACAATGCAGGTTGACATTGATGCTCCGTTTACATAAAGCACTGTTAGTTAATGTGTCTGCAGAGTTAAATGTCCATTGTATGCAGTCTGCTGCTTCTGCTCAAGTGTCTGGATTGAAAAGATGAAAAGTCCTTCTCCCGCAGGTTTGGTTTAAATTACATAATTATTGTTTTCAATAAAATGTTTACTGAAACTTTTTTTTGTTAAGCTCACTCCCATTTCTTGTTGCATATTGAAGCTTTACTTGTTAAGATCCACCCATGCAAAATGTGACTTTTGAACATTATTTAACTGGTCCTAAACTTTTCATCGGGACTGTATATGCACCAACATTCCACATTATCATTTTTGAGTATTTGGAAATGTGTTTGGGTGTCCTAGTAATGCAATTCCAACCTAAACTCACTCCGCAATATGGCGACTTTAAACGGGAAAAACTTGTGATACCACTCATCGTCGTTAAGGATTTTCTGAAATACGTTTCCCATTTCTCTTCGGTGTTACAACATTCAACTATCGGCATTGCTTTTGAATGCCCTGACTTTTACTTCTTTCAAGTTGAGGAAAATGCCCTCAGCACCATGCAGAAACGTAGCTGTAATAACTTTGTCACTGAAAATGAGAGCTGTCGGAGTGCATGTTGTAACTTCTGTGTGCTCCTCTGGCTAGCATCAGAGCAGGGACCAACACTAGTTTATTTTTGGCCGACATGTCGTGGGTGGGATGAAGAGGTTGCTGCTTTTGCCCTTAAATTCTGATTGCATACAGGCGAGGCACCCCACTGGCTGCTGTGTGAGCGAGTATGTAGGAGGATCGATGGTATATTTATGTGGAGAGATGCCATTCAGATGCCAGATGGATGCTACCCTGTACATTTCTACTGCTCATATGTATTATGAAAAGCCCAAGCTGTCAATGTGGAGGGTGCACTAAAGCTGCTATAGTGGTCTGAGGATAGACAGCAAGCCCAGTCACTTTGGAAAGCTGATGAAATGTTAGAGGTAAATACAGTGGTTGCATGAAATGGTCGTGGGATTTGATTCTCCAACATAATCACCTATTTCCTCTGAGTGCTCCGGTTTCATTTACAGTTTTTCTCAATAGTTTTGACACACACGTGCACACACACAAAGAAAGCCTTATGTGTAAAGTGTGAACCCCAATCGCAGACTGCACTTAACCGGTGAGACCAGCTCGTCACTGAGAGACTGCAGAGCTGCAGAGTCAAATGAATCTATAGATTTTTGTGTCAAAACGAGTGAAAAAAAGTGAAAGGGCACATATTATGCATGTTACAATAATGTTTTTTTCATCAAAACATACCTGGAGTTGTATTTCGCTTCATTTACACTTGTTTGAGGAATCCCATTTAGTAAGTGTTCTCCCTCTAAGCCTCAGAAATCTCTCTGTTTCAAATTTCCCAAATTTGTGACATGATACGTTTTTTAGATGTAATTTTATTAATGTTTTATTGTGTGTTTGCTTTTATTGCCTCTGTGAAGCACATTTTGATTGATTCATCTGTTGATTGATAAAAATATGGAGACTGACTGAGCTATTTTTAAAGGTGCTGTACCTAATTTTAGTCTTTTGAAAAAAGAAAATGTATGTATCGGTCACTTAAGGTTTCATAGCAATGAAATAAAAATAAAATAAAAAATCTAGATGGGGTCAAATGGACACATGACCGCCATGAGTCTCTGGGCCCAGTGTGAGTTTTGCCATCATGGGTAAAGCTAACAAATATTAGCATGCTAGCGGTGCACTTTCTGCTTTTTGTGGAATAAAATGCTAAAATAGATTCAAAGATTCAAAGATGAGTAGATGCTTGTGTAATTTATCTGTGCCAGGGCAAAACTGATTTTACTTTATTACATGAAAAAAATTGGGTACATGAACTAGTTCTGTTTTTCATGTCGTCAGTAAAAAATGGCACAGTCCATAAAGTCCTCGCCAGACTGCCAGTAGATGGACGCTAACACAAATCCTGATGGGGAATAATCGCGACGAATGTAGAGTAACGTGTGTTTTCAACATAAGTTATTTTCTAGTTCTAAAACAGAACAGACCAAAGCTGAGGTTTCAAGGGCATGTTTAAAGGAAAGTAACCATACAAATAATGAATAAAATGTGTCCTTCAGGACCCCATACAGAAGAAAAAGAAAAGATGGAATAAGATGCTTAACTTTTGCCCCACCCCTTAGTCTCACTTCTCACAGTCATATGTTGAACCATGTTGGACAAACAATCCCAATCGGATGGTTACAGTTGGTTGTTTTCACATTGTTCTCCCCAACAATGTCTCTGATTGGACAAATAATAAAAAAGATGTCCCTGTAAGCTGCTTTTATGTGGTTCTCATCCAGTTAACGGCTTTCTAAAATGCATAGCTGGGATCCTTGACTCTCATTTATTTCTCAAAATACCACCCAAACCAAGGGAAGCATTTTTACTTCCACTCTTTCTCAGACAACCCTTCGTGTAACAGGAATTTAAGTGAAAACATGTTGGCATTGGATGTTGCAATTAATGAACACCCCCTGAGCATTGCAGGTACCATGATGTGCAAATAGTGCTTCACAGTAATTAACTTCATCTTTTAGACAAACTCATAACCTTAAATTATAACACATCTATTCCTCCGTTTGACGATTTGTTTAAGCAAATTTTCCACAATACTTTGTCAAAACTTCTCAATCACCAGTAGACTCACTGAACAGCTCTTAATTTGTATTTCAGAGGCTGGTTACATGATCCGATTGGGAAATTATGCTGACAATCACAGCAAGAGGCGCGGTATCAATTTGATCCAATGAGTTGAGTGATTTTTGAGCAGATTTGTAAATTAGGAGAACATCTTGCACCCACCAGACAAAACAAGAAAATTCAAGAACACTTGTGATTGATTCAGCGACTTTTGAAGATGGGTGTTTTGCCAACAGTAGAATTGTCGCAGGTTTGGGGCAACGTGAGGTGAAAGTAGATTTGATAATATTTGGGGGGATTTTGCGCTTCAGACATAGCAAAATATAAATTGTGTTGGCAATCCTAGCTGTGTTTTAAATGTCTTTTATTTCTACTATTCAAGGTTTTAAAATTACAGACGGAGACTATTGTTATTTCATATTTTATAACTTAATATAAAGTGTAAAACTGCTAGCCGGGGAAGTGATTCAATGTATTTTTGTAGATTCGATTTAACCAACAGGAACAGTTAGGAAATCAATTAAACAGTCAGGAGTCAATAAAAGACAAGCAGGTTATTCACAGGATAATTGTGGTAACTGTCCCAAAGTCCCTTGCCCTTAATCCTTTACTGCAGAGATGTTAAGAAAAACTGCAGTGACTCCTTTGGACGGACAGGGTGTAAATGTGTTCAGGACAGAACCAGGAAAGAACCAGGACAGAACCAGGAAAGAACCAGGACAGAACCAGGAAAGAACCAGGACAGAACCAGGAAAGAACCAGGACTGAACCAGTACAGAACCAGGACTGAACCAGGACAGACAGGCTGTAGATGGTTTAAGACTGAACTACGCCAAAATCAGAACTAGGAATGGGTATCGAGAACCAGTTCTATTTTAGCAATCCATCGGAATCGTACGTCTTCTCCCTTGACCATTCTTCTTATTGATGCCTCTTTTGGCCTCATCTCTATGCAGCGCTCATAGTTTTCGTTTTCATAGAGTCCGTGGGGATATGATTAACGCTTTCGAGGAGACAACACAAAGGAAGTGAGGCGTGCACGTGCCGCACACACAGAACACGAACAGCGCACATACGTGTTAATGCGCGCCCACACCAGGCCAAGGTCAGAGCTCAGTCGAGGTAAGAGACCGACGGGATCGTTCTTCGTTTATAGGAACAACAATAGAACACATGTGAAGCGCTGAGGTGGAAAGAGAAATGAGTCAGACAGAAAAGCCCTTACTGCCTCCCGGTTTGATCCAAGCCCTTTACATTGTAGTTTTAGTCTAATGTAGCCAACACTTCTGTCTAAATTTGAAAGAAATTAGCCTAAATACAGGCTTATAAAACTAGATACATAAGATGGATATTCTTTTATAAGCTGAACCAGGACAGAACCAGGAAAGAACCAACCAGACATGCTTTAGATCAGGCATGTCCAAACTCAGGCCCGGGGGCCAAATGCGGCCCTCAGACCAATTTTCCTTGGCCCTTAGACTTCCTGGTGAACTGGCCCACATTGTCCTGATAAGTACTATTTACAGCACATTTCAGATTTTCTACAATTCCAACCTAAATAACTAACATTTTGGTGCAACACAGACCTGATATTAAGGCAATGAGACTGAATGTAGATGTAGCGTTTAAAACATCAGATAAATGCAGCTTTTTTTAACGTTTCGCGATTGATTTGTGGCCCTCCGCTTGGTCTATATTTCAATATGTGGCCCTCGATGGAAAAAGTTTGGACACCCCTGCTTTAGATGGTCTAAGACTGAACCACGACAAAATCAGAAATAAACCAGGACTGAAACAGGACGGACCGGCTGTAGATGGTTCCAGGACGGGACCATGACAAAATCAGAAGTAAACCAGAACTAAACCAGGACTGAAACAGGATGGACAGGCTGTAGATGGTCTAAGACTGAACCACGACTAAATCAGGACTGAACCAGGACAGGCTGTAGTGTAGACGGTTCCAGGACAGAATCAGGACCGATGGGTTGTAAATGGTTCTAGGATGGAACCACGACAAAATCAGAAGTAAAACAGGACTGAACCAGGGTTGACAGGCTTAAGATGTGTCCAGGACTGAAACGCATCCATTTGCAGCAAAGTGAAATGATCAGAGTGAGTGCAGTAAATGTTTATGGACTATTTTGAGAAGCACTTAAAGAGATGACCAACTTGCGACATCAGTTGGTAGAGCAGATCGTTTTGATGTCTTTAAAAGGATTGATACAGGATTTCTCAAACAAGCATGAAACAAAACGTTATTTTGGAATGTCGTGCGTTGGAAAAACATGCCAGCAAACCACCGCTGTGCCCAGGGATCCATCTCCAGATGTTGTGCTTAGTAATTCTTAACCATAGGGTCGGGGCCCAAAGTAGGGCCGCGAGCACCTCCTTGAGGGCCGCACAATCACTAAAATATAATACATTTAATATGAGATTGGGCCTCGAGTTACTTTAGACAGAAAAAGTCGGGCCTCGAGGTAAAAAAGGTTAAGAACCCCTGGCCTAGTTCACCATCTTGCCTGTTTTTTTAATAAGATACCTAAGCTAGTCTGCTTTAATGGGCATAAACCATGCACAACTACCGAAACGTGTTGGTTTAAAAAGAAAAGACTTTGGTTAAATGATTTTGTCTAATAATTTCCTGACCACAAAACTACAGAAATAAGATAAACGCATAACATTTACTAGCAGGAGGATATCCATTGTGCAGGTGAGTTTAACCTCTGTCTGACACTCCAGGGTCAGTGTGTGACCAATGAGTGGTTTCCCCTCCTCTGTGATTATTATTCCACCTGAAAAAGCTTTAAGTCAGGGTTGAGTAATCCAATATTCACACAGTATTAGCACACAACCAATAGAACAGATCGTCTTGAATATATATTTTAACTAGTGCTGCCTCAGGTGTCTATTTAATTACATTCCCTGGGCTTCTCAGTAGATTGAGGGAATAATAAAGGTGAATGCAACGTGCTCATCCAAGTATATATTTTTCATAAATCTGAGGTTTGCATTCATTTGCATTGATGTATGCTTTTAGGTTGAAGTATGGGCACTTATTAACTTACATTGATACAATGAAGAGAAGAAAAAAAACACAATTCATGGTTTATATGGCAGCTAAAAGTAGATTAGTTACACTTAATATTGAGGTTTATGTTTGAAGAAAATTGCTGAATTTCACAGTAGACGCAAAATAAATCAAAGCAAATGTCACAAATTACAAACATTATAAATTATTCTGGGCCTTAAAATAAAAATACCAGAACAAACACTATTATTTGAAAAAAATACACATGCTGATTAGCGTGAAACAGTTTCTGTCCCCTGATATGTCTTTAATTCATCAGGAGGTTCAGACAAAGTCCCTGTTTGTGCAAACAGTGTTTGCACAAACCTCAGTGTGACCTCAGAACAGCATGAGGTCACACTTAACAGTTCCATATCTGGGCCACATTGTTTGAATAATGTCACAATTTTTTCATGTGGGGAAGCCTGATAATTACATAGAAGTTGAAGCATCTGTATTAACACAATTCTACCATAATATTCAGATTTGGCCTCTTGCTTGAGAACTCAACTTATTGAATGTAGTCTTTTACTTAATCTTAATTTAGGAAAAACTAGTAAACAAAAAAACAAAAAAACAAAACAAAAACAAAAACAAAAAAAAACTGAATATAGAAAAGAATTATATATTTTTCTTTGCACTATGACTCACTTGTTTTAAAAGTGCCAGATTTTTTGATGATGAATGGAAACCATTGTTAAAGCTGTTTTTGGCATAAATCATCATGTCGGCAAACTGAACAGAAGCCAGCCTGCTGTTGTCATGGCCAAATGTTTTCATCACATGGGTTTACTCGACTGAACAGACCAGCACTGCAGAAAGTGTTACTAATCAGAACAGGTGACCACTGAAAAATGCACTTATCCACACTTTGTTTCCATGGTGACTGAGAGAATGGATAGCCAAGATGCTGGATGGATCTTTTGAACAGATTATTGTTTTTGTCATAGCCAGCAAAATATGATAATTAGTTAGATGAGAAGTGAAAAGTATCTAGACAAGAATGCACTGAGGAATAACAAAATGCCGTCGTCCAAGTAAGGCATCAATATTAGTGCTGTCAATCGATAAAACAAAAAAATCTGAGTAATCACACTTTTGAAATGTAATGAATCACATTTTTTGCTGATTTTTATATCAACATTTAAACATAATTTATCATTTTCATGAAAGGCAAATGAACATGACCAAACAGCAGGTTTAGTCATGTGAAATGAATGGTCGTTCTTGAGGCTGTCTTACAAAAATCCAGTGTTTGTAGACTGTTCTTAAGTTTGTAGCCAGGTCGATGGTCTTAAAGATTGTCTTAAAGATTTTCTACAAAGATCCAACAAAGGCCCTCTTCTTATGAGCGCCACACGGATGCCTCATAAACACCCCAAGAGCAGCACAGTATTTGTGCGTCAAAACTCCACTCCAGAGACCTCATACTGGCCGTTCTACACTGGCCTTAAGTGTTCCTCAAGAGTGCTTTAACATGTTTTTTTAATGATCAGCTTTGTAAACCTATGTGTCTTTATAGTATTTGTAAGAACGACTAGACCGCGCCTCGAGGTGCACACAAAGAGGACATGCAGTGGCCTTGCGCATCTGTATGATTGCCGTAATGACGCGTTAGATAAGCCCACACGGCACACCGGAGAACAATGTAAGAACTCCACGATCATTGTACGGCTTTGTTTTCTCAAGAACACCTTGAGCTGTTAATGAGAATTGAAAGGCTGACTTAGGAACGCTTTAAGAAGGCTGTGAGAAACTTTGCTCCCCTCCACGAATGTCCATGAGCTTCTGGTTTTGTATGATCTATGGCCTTGTATGGCCGACATGATGACTGAGGCTTCACGGTTATTGTGGGGGCAGAAGTAAGCTACAGAGGTTAGCCTGGCGTCTTTTAAGTGTTCAGTAGTCGTTTAATGTAGTATTTGGCCCAAATGACTCCTTATTAGTACTCAAACGTGACCTTTATTTTCTTCAAAGTGTGCATAGCACAACTTGGCATCAACAGAATGATTGATAAAACAATTTAAAACAACATATTATTTCTTTTGAATGGGGAATATGTTCTCAAAATGTTGCATATCACAGGAATCTGAAACCCATGAATACACACCTTCTACAGACATTTAGGGCTTAGGAACATAGGAACCTCACATTTAAAAAGGTTCCATGTTCCTCGTTCTTGCTCCCTCACTGTTCTTGGAAATACAGTGGTTTATTACAGGATCAAGTCAATGTAAATCCTTGAGTACTTTGAGCGCTTCCATTTCGTCTGGTTTATCACTGCTAGTCATCGCTGGCACTTCCAGTTCTTACAAAACACTGCATTCCATTAGCCTGGTACTATTCCATGTTTTAGCACTAATGCATTTCCAGTGGGGGACTATATTCAGCCCCCCATTGGAAATGGAGGACTGAAAAGGTATTGGAGAACATCAGCCCTATGTTCCCTGGTAGCGGTGTTCCTGCTCTAAATGCATTGTCATTTGTGGGCAATATACGCATGAACCCTAAACTTCTGGAGCACGGAACATTTTGATGACAGTGGGGGACTGAATGAGTGGATAAAAGGGTTACTGAAGGGACCTCGAGCGCCAAGGCTGGATATGCTGCTTTACACTTGGACTTTTAATTAGGCCTTGTAAAACCAATAGGAATACACAACTGATAAGGATTTGTGGAGATTCAGACACATTAAGTACACATTAACTATTAAGACGCACAAGTTGCGACTTTGGGTGAGCTATGCCTCTACTTTCCATTACAGAAAGGTACAAATAGGCTTCATGAGTGTTACTGTTATGTACTTCAGTGAAAAGGCATGTATAGTAAGCTACGTGAACATGGAGAACAGTGGGACCTCTGTTTTTGTACATGAACCTGTGTTCCCCGGTACCGCTGTTCCCCAATTCTTGCACCTGCAAGAATTGGGGAACAGAACAGTGCCGATGTTTCCTGGTACCGTAGTTCCCCTGTTCATAGAAATTGGGGAACATTGGTACCGGGGAAAATAGGTACCAGGAAATATAGGTACGCACCCACTCAGCATTATCCTCCAAACATTATAAAGTATGAAAAACCAGGGCTGTTTTTGTGACCGACAACCACTGGAAAACACAAGAGTGACGGTAGAAAATATTCCCAGGCGTGTGTTTTGTGTGGTTTGTTACTGTTAACGATTAGTTAACAGTTTTAAGTGAACTTAAGAAACTCGAGGATGAATTAGACATTGCCAGTTATCACTTGGCGACAAATGTAATGAACATATTAACAATAATCACGTGTTTGCGCTGCCTATAAATGACAAAATTACAGTTTTTTAATTTGCTGCTCTGTCAAAATGATTGATAGAATGTAAACCACAAGCGTACACTTTGATATATATGCGATAATTAGGTTTAATCCGCTGATTGATGGGCAGGTTTTCAACATCGTTTCCATAATTGTATGTGCACAGACAGCTCTTCTGCCGTCAAAGTGGGTGTTCCGTGACGACATATGCAAAGGGTTTATATGTTGGGCCAATAGGTACATTTACTTGTCATAAAAATACTTCTTAAACAGTCTTTACAATATGTTAGTTTCAAACAGACCCTAATATAGGTTCATATTATACATTTTTGTGATAATTCCATGATCAGCACATATTTGTTTTACTATATATAGAGAGACAAACACTCTACAAACATACACTTGCATTCAGAATTACAAAGTTTAATTGGTTTTGTTTTGCTATGGATATTTGTATCTTAATGCAAGTTTTAATGAACTACCTGCATTTTTCTTTTTTTCTTTTTTGCAGAAGCAATGACAAAGTGCTGAGTTGAACAAGATGGATTTCAATTTGTTTGTAAACTCACATTTTTGCTTCATCAGGTATTTAAAACCAGCGATCCAAAAACTCTTCTGGTGGACTGTGCTTGTACTTTTAATTAGACTTCAACACGAGAAATGAGAGTCCCATAATACTTCATGTTGTCATTGGCATTTCTTTTTAATACTCTTTTCCATTCAAACTAAACTGCTGGAATGTGGATATAATCAGACACACTCACCGTATACAAACCATGCTTTTTAAAGAAGTTGTACTAGATTTCTTTTTAAATGAGACCAGGGCACATTCTCTGTATCAAATTATTTAGTGTTTTATTCTCCGCAAAGGAGGTAGTGCGCTGCGGAAAAACTCGCCCTAGGCCAGACTAATGAAAAGTGCTAAATATTTAGGATGCTCAGAATGCATTAGGTAAGTGAGCAATACATGTGGACGGCTGCATGAGAATTTGTGCTTCTACATTTGGATGTGGACAGCAATTTTTACAATTATCTTGTTCTAATGCTTTCTACTCTTCAAGGTTCTCACATAATTGGGGGAGATTTAAACTATGCACTAAACCCAATTTTGGATAGATATACTTGTGAGAGACTGCAAAAAGTTAATGGATATATGGAGGGAAAGGAATCAAAATACTAAACATACACTCTTGTCAGTCTGGTATTAACAAAACCTACTCTGCAATAAACCTACTACCCTACTCCCTCCCTCCGCTTCCTTATTTCAATCCAAAGTATGATGTCTCTTATGATACTGTGATCTCAGATGAAAGAGACCTTTCTGGAAATAACATATTGGATTGCATTTAATTTGAATTAAAATCTCTTTACATAATAAGAAACAGATGAGTCAGAAATTGTTTATTAAAGGTCAATGTCATGACTAGTGGTAGTGGTTTGGATTTATGTTACATGTCTTGCCCAAGGACCCAATGGCAGTAGGAACAGGCTAGCGCTGTGATCTAACCGTCAGACTGAGCCACTGTTGCTTCATTTCTCATCCAAATATCAAAATATTTTTAAAAATATAGCTTCAAAATGTTAAAATTCTCAAAGCTCTTGCCCACTTTTCCACTCTGAATGATGAAATGTCTGGTGGTGTTGCAAAGAATCTGCTGCCAATCAAAATATCTGAGCAAATTAACAGTAAAGACAAAAATTAAAGGGGCACAATAGTGTACCACAGTTTGTGATTAAACTTATCTATCCGGCATTAATTCAATTTCATCCATTTTATTGTAAAAAGTAGAACAATAAATGCTAAGTAAACTAACCAGTTTCATGGACGATCCCGATGAGACATGAACATCCAGAAAGTTGGGAGTGCATGATCAACACAGATGTAGGTGCAGTTTTGTAATCACAATCGGAATCACTTTTACACAAGGTCCCCCACAACATGACCATCCTTTTTGAGGATCTTATTGAGTCTATTACTGTCCCTCACGTGCTCCAGTAGACCACAGCGTACATTATGGCACTGGCACCATAGACTCCTGAGCATTGTCCTGATGATGTCAAAGGTCCTCAGCCGCCTCAGAGAGTAGAGACGGCTCTGGCACTTCCTGGAGACAGCTTTCAAGTTCTTGTGCCAGTCCAGTTTATTGTCCAGATACACTCCCAAGTACCTGTACTGCTCCACCGCATCCACGCTGAGCCCCTGGATGGAGGTGAGGCTCACAGCAGCTTTGTTTCTCCTCATGTCCACCACCAGTTCCTTGATCTTGAGCTGAAGGTGCTTTCCTTGTTTGCCACAGTCCTGTTGTCCCTCGCTCACCACCGCCGCAACCACTGGAGAGTCATCGAAGAGCTTCTGAAGGAGTTGAAGTCCGCGGTGTAGATGGTAAAAAGGAAGGAGAAAAGACCGTCCCCTGTGGCGCTCCAGTTTGATGAGTTGAATAGTGGAGTATTTTACATAAATATAGAAATTGTCCTGACAGAATGTAAATATTAAAAAAAGAAAATCAATTCTTGCAATTAATGTATTCGTATTTATTCTTAAAAAGACTTCCCACTGCATCCACTGAGCAGATAAAAAGCTTCGTTTTATGACATCGCTGTGTGTTTGATTGGCCCGTGAGCTCGCTGGAACAGAGAGATCAAAACACGAGGCGCTTCCCATGGCGTCCCTCCCTCCCAGCGTATCACAGCTTTGGCAGCAGCTTTGCTTTTTTTTACCGCCAAAAAAGTATCTGTAAAGCTGTGCCCAACACTCCCTGCGGGTGTCCTATCCTCCCGTTTGCATTCCCCTTTAATGGAATACACAACAGTGCCCCCGCATTGTACAGTATGAACTCAGATTCTACTGAGGTGACATGTTAGAACTCTATAGGTCCCTTCCACTCCAATTAAAGCTCTATAGGGTTTTCACAGAGTTTGGCGAAAATAAAAAATGCCATTCCCATTCCTCCTGCAGACAGCGAGTTATGAATAGGATAGTGAGACTTTGTTAAGCACTTTAAAAACTATATGAGTACTTTGTTCTAAATTAAATAACAAGTTCATCATTTACAAATACAAAGTAAAGATGAAAAGCAAAATGTTACCATGGAAACACATTTTAACCATACTCCAATTGTTGGGTTTGGTCTCAAATGGTGTTTTTTTTGTGAGACTTTTTGCCTAGACTGAACGAAACGTGTAATTAAACTCTTTAGTACCAATAACCCACAATGTCCGATCTTTGCAACTGAATAACACAAAGGTGCAAAATAGCAGAGTGCTGAGAACCTGAAAATGCAGTTGTTGAAAGGTTTTCTACCATTATTCTCCAACGTAATTTGCGCAGCACCAGTTGCAGCTTTCTCTTTGTCTAATCCACAAACAGCCGACGGCCCCCTGTGAAGAGCAGGTGACACGCACCATGTTTATACAGGACCCACACACTGCACAACAAAGGATCCCTGGAGAGTCGTCCCCGTATAGGTTTATTTTTTGTATTCTATTTTATTTTATATGGACAACAAAAGACATCCAGAATAAAACTACGGCAGATATAAGTAAATGTTCCATTTGGTCCAAAGTATTTCATGATTGTCCATTTTCAAATCCGTAATCCGAGTCTGAATGTGATTTTTTTCCCCAATTTTCTTTTATGTCAGCTATAATGTCAGTCCAGTCCTTGATTGTTTGTGTCATCCGCCAAGAGTATGCTCCAAATATATTCATTTGTTGAGTCCATGGCAGGAGTTTTGAGGCCCAAATATATAGTTCTTAACTCAAGTGGGATGGCGATGTCAAAGACACACTGGAGTGCTTTGTTAATCTCAGTCCAATATTTCTAAGCTGTTGGACAGTTCCAAAACACATGGTAATGATGGGCCACTTGGCAACCACAGTTTTATACAGGAGATGGTATTTCCCTGTGAATAGTGAGTACTTTACAGAAAAAAAAACACATTTTTTCAAACAGAACTACCTCCAGGACCATGTGGTTTTGTTGTCCTCCATTGTGAGGACAGAAGTACCTTCTCTCTCACAGTTCATTACAATATATTTCATAGAATGAAATGAATAGATGTGAAAGCATTTACATTAGACATTTTTCACACTGAAATGTCTGATTTATATTCCTTAATAAAAATGTCAATTAATTTTTTCAGTTTGTGATGTATGGAGGCCAAGGCTAACTAGAGCTAATTCATTGAACGGTTTTGTTTACATACGCTGGAAGGGTCCGTGTTGTAATCCAGGTGAGCTTTGGCCCTTGTGTACAGTATGGTTGCTAGGTAACTGTTTTGGAATTACCTCCATGTATGTCCATGTTCAACCAGGAAGTAAGTGTATAAAATCCACCAAATTGTCAGAAAATGTGTCAAATTGGCCAAATTTCTTTCTCTAACTCATGATTACACCATAGGTTCCTGTCCTGCACTTTTTTCCAGTATTTTTTTCAACCTTGCTCTTTGGTCACATAAGTTTTTCTAAGGATGCAGTATAATTATTAGAGGGCACTGAAGTTTCTGCACAACGGGGGAAAAACATGTTGGGTAGCACAACAAGTAATGATCTCAGTCCTCATTAGTCCTGAACCCTCAGACTCAACCTGACCTCTGAACATTTGCACATCTGAATGGGAGATTTTAAGTGGTCCATTTGACAGGACTTGTGGTTGTACTTTCTGCCTTTGGAAAAATGCTATAAATAAGAATAAGCAAACACTGTAACAGCAGAATTACCATAACTCTTTTTTTTTTATATAATGTAAACAGGTAAGATTGTTGTGCCCTTTGCATCATATGTTGTCAAAGCAGCTGTTTGTGTGACGAGAGACTGAAGGATATTGCCTGTGGATTTTAATTGGCATTTGATTGGATGAGAATCATAACAATCATCCGCAACATTCCATTCTGTCCATTTAACCATAAGCTGCACTCAAGTACAGTATTATTAGCACTCAACAGAGGTTTTAAGAAGTTATGCACAGTAGACACCCTGGTACTAAAGTTTCACAATATAACTTTTCTGTTTTCTGGTGGATGATCCCCTACCTCTCCATGTAGATGTTATTTCTTTGCCTGGAATGTTCCACACTATGACATTAAATGTATCAACATAGCCTTTGTTCAATTCCATCTGTGTTCATTGTAAAAAAACAGCATTCTTAGTCTGACGCTTCGTTTACCATCAATACGGGTGGGTTTAGCGGGAATATTGAGTGGATTACTTACAGATGGCCTGTCACACAAATGCGTTGTTCTGTGGGTGCATATTTGATGTGTGATTATTTTCACACTTGTCTGTGCTTTACAAGGCTCTCACAGTGTCACTCTGTAGTCATTATTCATTCAGTCCACATTCAGTGGTACTAAGCTACTTCTGTAGCCACAGCTGTCCTGGGGCAGACATACGGTGATGCCCTGCCTCCGACAATCATTCACTCGCACTCACATCACTTTCATACTAGACAAGGTGGGTGATGTCTCTATGGACACAATGACAGAACAGAACCTGAACCTCCCTCAGGTTGGTGGGCTAGCTCTAACCACACACTTAGAAACATGTCCCTAACCGAAACCAAACGATCTGCTTCTAAACCCAACCCTAATCTTAACCCTAGCCTTAATCTGATAACAGGGGCGTAGTACCAAATTTTGGGCCCCAGGTACAAATAGGGCGGGTGGGTACATAATTTTGTATATGATTTATTCATGCTTGCAAATGTGGCTATTATTGTTATTTTTTCATTCACAGTTGATAGAATATACATGGTGTCTACAAACCCTTAACAATTAATTTATTAAATTATAAATATCAATTATTAAATTAACAAATTTATGGACATTCTGTGTAGCTACCGGCCTATAATACAGTGATACAGTGCTGTTTGTTTGTCCAATAACTTCTCAAACGGTATTATTCACCACCAGAAAATGCACCAACTGCAAATTATAATCCCTAGTTTTATTTATTAACAACTTGTCTAATATGTGGGCAGTTTCTTTTATAAACTGGCAATTGGGCCCTCAGATGTCATGAATCATTGTATTTAGTTTCTGCATTTTATTACAACAAAAAAAAGATTAAAGTGTTGAAAAATGATAACCTGGCTTACACCAGATTGACATTGTATGAATTTAGTTCAACACATTTTCAATCTGGACAGACTCCCCCCGAAAGCCGTTGGGAAAATGCGTACATTAGAACTGTCGCAGCGTCGCAAAAGCGGAACAAGCCGACTTCTCCCCCGTCCTCAACTGCACAAAGCGTTTCTATGTGCATATTTTCAAAAGCAAAATAGTGTGTTGAAATAGGCTGAAGTATGTGCGTCGGCATCGCCATGTTTGTTTAGGTTTGTCCTTTTAACTTCCACCCAAACCACAACGCCTAGACCCTCCACTAGAAAAATTTTGAAGTGCACCTTCATATATTTTCCAGAAATAATAAACAGTACCTTTATTGTTGATTTGTTGAACATGCAGGCAACCAACAAACATCCATCCCTTGCGCATTTTGGGACTTATTTTCCCAATTGTAAAGATCATCGCGCGAGGATGTGGCAGCCAGAGCTAATCGAGCTGGAATTGTTCCGCGTGTCTGGAACATTTGAATTAATCCCAGGCCAAACTGCTGAGGAAATTCTAATCAAGATGGCGATGCATGTTAATGGAGACACAATCACAGCAGGGAGCATGTTGTCAAGGATTTTCCTCCAAAGACATTTAGTGGAGCGTTTCAGCGGCACGGCGAAGTTTCATAACCGCAATCTACTGTTTGATTATGATAACAGCTTTGATTTGAATAGCAATGGGAGCGAGATACCTTGGAGAGTATCAATGATAATTAATAAATGCATTATAAAAGAAGCATAGTGGTTTGGATTTGGATGATGAGTGAACTTGTACCTGCTGTTGTCGTTCGTCGGGGCCGTTGCTGGAGAGACGGATGCATTTATTCCAGCTGAAAGGAAGGTTGGTTTAGAGACAAGAGAATGCACTCTCGTCTCATGACTTTTTGAGCAGCTGAGAGAGTGAATTACGCACTCACGTTTGAGTTCAAGTCTAAGACACAAATGACAGTGATTTGGACCCACAATACCTTTGAAATATGTCTGAGTTGTTTCTTGTTATTGGCAATGGAAGTTCAGAAAGTTAGTGTAAAGGGAAAATCCTATGCCACTTTTGACACAATTTGGTGTTGCACAAAATATTCCCAACACGCGATCTGTTTCAATAAAATAACAACTGCTATATAAAATTTTTGTGAAAAATAAAATACAAAAGGCTTTACCAACATTGCTCCAGGATTAAACCAGGTCTAAACTAGGATTAACCTAGAAGTAAACTGAGACCAAACCAGCTCTAAAGCCAAAGGGACCAAACCAGGACTTTACCAGGGTTAAACTAAACTAAACCAGACCATTACTAAATTAGAATTAAAGTAGAATTCAACAAGGACTAAAACAGGACCAAGTCTAAAGTTAACTGTTTGGAAAATGGCCCAAAGGCTGTAAATTGTGTAGGCCTGCAATGCATGGCTTTCAGCTTCCTGTTTTATGCAACATTTTGAGGATTTCTTCCTCATTCAAAAGATATAGTTTGTTTTTGGTTTTAAAACATACAACACATTGAACAGAACAAGACCAGAGAGAGAACAATAGAACAAATTATACTAATAAGCAAAAGACATCCTAGACATTGTCACATTTAGTGCAAAGTCTTTCAAATCTGGCCGCTTTCAAATTCAGTCCTAATGTAATTTTTTTATACCATTTTTCGGATGTCACAATGTCTGTCCAGTCCTCGATTATGGGTGGCGTTTGAGTAACTCATTTTTTCGTGAGGGCCTTTTTTTCCCCCCCTGACGCTAAAAGTATACTCTGTAGGTATCCATGGCTGGTGTTTTGAGGCCCAAATCCATAGTTCTGAAATCCAGTGGGAATGTCAAAACTGGTTTCAACCCAACAGTCCCAAAACACATGGTAATGGTGGGCCATCTGGTAACTACAGTTTCTCTAGCAGCTAGCATTTCCCTGTGAATAGTGGGCACTTTGACAATAATCGTAACACTAAAATGTTGTGACATTTCTGATTTTAATAGATAACGGGAATCTAAGTGGTTAGTGCACTCGCCCACCAACCCAAAGGTCAGAGGTTTGATTCCAGACAAGACACTTCACCCAGATTGCAGAGTATGAAAGTGGTGTGTGCATGAATGGTTGGAGGTGGAGCAGATCAGGCCGTCTGAGAGTGTCTCCACTGTCATAAGTGAACTGTACTGCCCCGTTCGAGGGGTCCGAAGAGGGCTGTGAGTGGTACTAACTTCCAGAGAGTGCTGTCTCACCTTCAGCCTCTACACTGCTTTAGCGCAAAATTATAGGATAAGTGAGAATGCCAGTGGTGCCACAGTTTTCCTGTGGAATTGGGAGGCTTTTTAAGAGCTGCCACGAGTCAGAAATACTGTCCGTGACTTTGGCTATTGCAACTTTCCAAGTGAAATGTATTAAATTTAGAATAAACCTCATTAAGGTCTGGAAGTTCAGTCACAAATCTTTATATACAAAGCCACCTGAGCTCTGTGGAGCTTATATTTGAGTGGGAGAGTGGAGCGGCAGGTCTGTGTCACTGGAGGCGCGCTAAGTTCATAAAAGCTGTGGAAATACAGCAACGCCACAAATCTGCGGGTTTTGGGTGGTTTTTCAGACACTAACAAGGGTTTGACTGCTGAAGCCTGAAAATCCTAGAGAACGCAGACCAAAACAGCAAAAAACAAATATAAACAGAAAATAATCATTCCTCACCAAACCCTAACTTGATTGGGTGTCAAACCAAGGTATTTCCAGATGATAACTTAATTTGTTGAGCCAACAGACAAAACAAAGCTGACACATGTTCAACTCAACCTCAACTGCTGACCCACAGCACCCGCATTATGACCAAAATTATTATAATTCCAGCACATAATGCGTTCACATTAGTGATGGGAAGATTAACCTATTAGTTGAGTGCATCTGACTTTCTATTTATGTCTCGGTTAATCTGACACTGCTAATGCTGTTGCTAACTCCCAGAGCAGCTGAAACACAGACTGAAACGCTCATGGAAAAAAACATTATTGGCACACATTGTGTTCATTTTACCTCGTCGTTGTCTTCACTGCGCCTTAAAAGTTAAATCCAAACTTTGGTCTAATCAGCAGAAAGCAGGGCTGATGAGCAACTTTTGTTTACGTGGATTTTAAGTACCACGTGTTGCTCTCAGACTTGTCATCTTTTTACAACCTCAAACGTCAATAGAACGGGGAAATACATACATATACAGATAATTAGGTAAGTAGGCCCAGGTAATAATTTAATCCAAATTCAGCATTGCAATCGTGTATCTAAACAGAAATGCTATAAAAAGAAGAACTGCGTCGGATTGAGATCAATATTGGGTCGTATCAGAAATGACAAACAATAAAATATTTTATAGGGAGCCAAAAAAAACAATGGTGTGTTAATCATGATGCATCTTGATCTGGGGTTAGTTTGAACCGCATCGTTGATTTTGTTAAATGCATCTTAAATGGATCTGTGCTGTTGCAGGCAGACAGGTCCGGGGTCAACCGCCCAGTTTGTTTCTTTTCCAGGAAGTTTAATCGTCATCAGCTCAACTACTCGGTGATTGAGAAGGAGACGCTGGGATCTGGGCCCTGCAACACTTTGGTGTCTACGTCGGCAGTGGACCAGTGATGATCTTCTCCGACCACAACCCGCTGACATTCTTGAGCAAATCAGAGATTGATGCGCTGGGCGCTCTTTCTGCAATCTTACTGCATTGAAATTCAGCACATCAGGGGCCGTGACAACAGCGTGGCAGATGCTTTGTCTCGTGCCCTCTGATGCAAGGTAACTTTGTCCCACTCAACCACCTTCTGCTTCCTGCTAGCTAGTCAACCAATACGTTTATCCTCAGGGAAGGAAAATGTTAAGAGGTTCGTTTTGTCTTAACTTTGTACACACTTTGCTAATGTTACTTCTGGTGTGTCAGGGTCCCGTTGGGTCCCTTTCTTGTAGGGGGGGTGTTACAACCCTGGCCCAGGGGTGGGCCGTAGGGGTTTTGTGGTCCTGCCTGCTCTGCCGCCCTTCTGTGTTTGCCCAGGTGGTGAGCTAATTGGACCCCGCCTGCTGCACTCCTCCGGGCGCTCTCTCCGCGCTCCCACTCGCCCTGCCTCCCTGCTGCCGGCTGCCACGCCAACTTCGCCTAATGCACCTTTGAGTTTGTCTTTTTGTTTTACGCACTACACTCATTTCGCACACACATTGCTTTCATTCGCATCACATCACCCACACTACACCACTGACACTGACGTTCACAACCCCATACCTTCTATTTTTGTAAATATTAGTCTTTCTTTTGCCTTTAGTTTTGTAAATAAATTTTGTTTTTGCCCTCCTTGTTGTGCCATGAGATGGGTGTAACAATTTGAACAGATCGCAGCAACTGTATCGAGGTGCACCTCGCATCGGACAGAGTCTAGTCTACATGCATTACATAATAAGACATGAAAATGAGACCTCGAGGCATTGAGAAGTGACATCAATAAAGAAAAAGCTGACAACAAGCCAGTAAGTTGTGTTGTTTATTCTAGCTGTGGCCAAGTCTCACAGAGCCACAAAATTACGAAACATCTTTTTGTGAATTACTGAGTCAACCATTAACAGAAGCGGCCTGAGAAGCTCCAAAGTGAACAGTCAGTGACCTGGGCCAGGAAACATGTGGCTTAATACAAGGAGCGTTAGAAGGATGGGTTTGTTACATGTGTCAGAGCTGGGGATCAAGCCCTTTACTCCCTTTACTCCACTTCACAAAGAATACAATCTGCTGGACCAAAAGCTCTTATAAAACTGTCATGAGTGATTAAAAATTTGGAATGTGAGAAAATAAAACCCTTTTGATTCGTTTTCAAACAGACATAAAAGTAAGCTGACAGGTTCACAGCTCAATTCTTCTTTCTTCATTAAAGCTGTTTTCTTCAACATATTTCAATTTAAGATTCACAATTGGTCTATTTTGCAGGCTGAGGAGGATTCATGTTTGCGCATCAAAACTTATTTCCTGTCACTTTAAAGACATCTAAGTTGAAAACTTGAGCTTGTCAGATCTCTGCAAATAAATGACAACATCTAAATATAATAAGTACTGCTATTGTACAATAGCCACAACTGTTGCACTCAAAGGAGGAATATGTTTATATGTGAATATGTTTTCCCATCCAAAGAAGGTGACTATCATTAAGGCTAACAATAAGCCCCTTTTAATGATCATCAGTCTGTTCTTTTCATACATGATCGTTTTTCTTTCACACACAAAGACTTTGACTTCTGAGATGTATTCTCAGAAGTCACATTCATGTCTGCTTATTGTGCTCAGCGCTGCCACGGTTCTACTCTTGAGATTCTTCAAAACGTGTACATTTTAAAGAAGGCATGCGGAGGCCATTTACCTTAGCTGGGCAAAGCGTTATTTAAATACATCTAGTCTATGGCTAAATGATTATCTGTTGAACTTGCCCCTAAATGATAATGATAAGCAATTGACTTTTTGACTGATTATTGTGGGTTTTTAAATGTGGAATTGTATCAGCTGTGGGACTGTTAAACCTGTGGCGCTAAATAAATCACTATCAATCAATATATATATATATAAATATATATATATATATATATATATATATATTTTTTTTTTTTTTTTCATTTTATTAATTGTATTATGCAAAATGTATATAAAATGACTTAATAATAAAGACATCCACTGATCCTGTTAAAATAGCAAAGTTTAGAACAATAAAAGCAGCACATTTACATTACTTTATTGTTGCAAAAACTTTGTGCTATGTGACATATTGATACAAAATGGATTTTACATAATATGGACCCTTTAAAAATAACAGATGCTTGTGTTTCCACATTTCATACATAGCATAGTATGACACCATAAAACAATATGGACCACAACATGTGCCTCTCTGACGCTTGTGTATCAAGTGTCAGGTGCACTTACACTCCCACAGTTTCTAGAGTACGGGAACATTTATTCGCCTTCACGAATGCCATGAAAACTACAGGACAGAGTAAACAATACAATTAGACACTTGACACTTGATGTACAAACACAAAAGTGGGGGAAAAATAGCTACCTTGTGGCCGCCTGTCACTTTGGAGGTCTTCAATCAAAGTGTTTTCTAGCTGTGTACGTCAAACATTACAATTAGCACATCAGACATTCACAATTACACTGATAATGAGCCACCTGTCCTGCATGGCCCTGCCTCGTTCCTTGGGCGGAGTCTACACCTCTCACCTGCCGGTGAGTTGCAGTCTAGCAGCCTTCTAATACCCAGCTCTCCTGCAAGACTGTGCCAGGTTCTTATCATCCTTCACACGGTCAACTTCTAGGCTGCTCAGTTTTTTGAGAATATTTCCACTTACCTGTTTTTCACTTCCAGTTGTGCTTCCCGCTCCTGCCAGCTTCAAGATCCTGCCCTGTTCCAGCCCTGCTCCAGTCTGCCCCCGCCTGCCACCTGCCCCGCTTCATCTGCCTCCAGCCCTCCAGTAACCAGCCAATACAATTATTTATATTATTATTATTTTAGTTTTGATTCTGCATTCATGTCCATTTTTGGGTCCCTCCACTGTAGAGCCATAACACCGCCTTAAAGGGGCTGTACCTGATTTTGACTGTTGTGAAATGGGAAAAACAGAACTAGTCCATGTTCCCAATTTTTTGCAAGTAATACAGTAAAATCTGTGTTGCCCCAGCACAGATATGATGTAAAAGCATCCATTCAAGTGAAAATGAGACCATGTTTTCTCTGTATCTATTTATAGAGCGTTTTATTCTACAAGAGAAGCAGGTGTGCCGTTATCATGCTAATGTTTGTTAGCTTTATTAGTTGACAGCGTGAAAAGTGCTTATAGACTCATTGCGGAATGCTGAATGAATGTTTAGGATGCTGGGACTGCATTAGGAAAGTGACTGATACATGTGACCACTGTAAAGACTTTTTGCGTTTAAAAACGGAAAAAATCAGGTGCAGCCCCTTTAAGCGCGACTCTTAAAGCACTTGAGCATGTGAGGGCGTGTTGCACCTGTGGCCGAATAATCTCTTAAGGCTCTCACCTTAAGAGACTATTCGGCCACAGGTGAATAGGAAAAAATCTTCAATTTAAATATAGTTTGAAACTTCTGTAGTTTTCTCACAAAAATATAAGAAAAAGTTTTTCATCATGTCATGTTTTTGTGTAGAAATTGTAATTGTAATGTGTAAAAATAGCCAAAAATAAATATATTTGGGACATATAAAACTGAAAAAAAAAAATGGACACATACATTACAAAAATTGTCCTAAAAATTCTAATTTCCTCTCATTTTTTTTTTACTTAAAACTTCAATAAATCAAGTTTAGAATTAGATTTTGATATTGTTGAGTCCAAGATTGTAAAGTCCGGTGTGTGTAGGAGCTACTTTAAGTGGTGATCCTTATGTCCCGAGGGGGAAAAAAGCATTTTAAGAAAACAGCCTGTCCCAGAGAAATCTATGGAAGAAGTGAATTAAATGTAATAAGAAAACATCTTTAGGAGCAGATTGAACAAGTTTAATGTTTCCACAAGAAAGCCAATATGTTGACAGAGCAAACTGACCAAAAAACTAAACATTAAAAAAGAAAAAGAATTTTGCCTGTAGTGTCTCGTCTTAAGTTCCTCTTAAATCTTAAGTTAAATCTTGTGATACCAGCAGTACTCAACCAAAAAAAAATAACTTTGTATAACTGTAATACAATACAACATATTATTGCGTCTTATGCAGAATAAAGCCATATTTTACCAACGTGAGTTTCAATGATGTTCAACTAAAATAATCCTTTCTGAACAAAAAATAAACTTGTTTTATGCAGGAATCGTTTCAGTGACACTTACATACACATTGTAAGATATTTTTTGTTTCATGGTCCTGAGTTCCACCAACTCTCTCAACATCAACAAAGTTTCTAAATCTGAGTTTTGGACCTGTCTTGGTGTGTAATATTCCTTATTTTTCATCAAAAATGTGTGGGGAGGAAATCCATTAAAGTGCGTATGACAGGTTTTTATGATTTTCTAGTTTGGACTTTATTTGGTGGAATAAGACCTGTTGTGAATAGAAATGATAGTTTTACACTAATCGGGTGTCAGTTTGTGAAGAAAAATTGAAAAACATGTTGAAATTTACAGGAAGTAGAGCAGAGTTCCGAAACACGATGACGTCACACTAGGGAGACTCACCAGGGACAATTTACAACCAACAAACACATTTTTCTGATCCATCAAACATTAATTCACAAAAATAAAGGCGTTCCTATATGTTTTTCTTCGTAAAATAATAATTTCTGTGACATTAGAGGAGTTTTCACCCAGTGGTGACATGGTTTCTAGGCAACAGTTACAGAATTCCCCCAGTGTGACGTCATTATTTACAACCAGGAAGTAAAAATTTAAACCTAAAAAACTGCCAAACTGGGAAAAAAAAATATTTAGTTTTTAGCAGAATCTTGAATATAATTATATTGACTGTGTTTTAGTGAAATGAGTGCTTCAACCTGTCATAGGCCCTTTAACTCTGGGCTGCAGCACGGCTTTACATTGTCTCTCTCTGTTCTGAACTGCACTGCACCGATACTGGCTCATTCACAACTACTGGCCCACTAGAATTGTAATGATTGTCTGCATTTGTGACCAATTGTTCCAGCACATGTGGATAAAAATGACACCCCTTGACATTATCTTCATACTAAAGCAAAGTATTTCACAACCGTCAAACCCTAGTCTCTATAACAACCGTGGATAGCCGGCCATGATACCTCGCTGTAGCACACGTTCTCTGGGCCTGTATTTCTGCCAGTGACATCGTCTAACACCGACATCTGAGCTCTCTCACATACGCTGTGGTCTGCAGTTGATGTTCCCGTCCTTTCATCCACTTCAGCGGCGCTTTGGGAGTTTCCCGTGCACAAAAGGATCAGCTCAGAGCTACTATTGAAGTCGTATTGCACTCTGAGCCTCAAAACACTCCGTTCGACAATAACTAGTAATAAAAATTTCATCGAGGCGTGCACTGGCGTCAAGGACATCAAGGAGTGGCTCTTGTTTTAAGATATATTTTCCACATGGCTTTTATCAATCGGTAGATATTCTCAAATCAGATTAATAATTCAAGTGGCGCAACCGTCTTGAAGGAGGAGAAATGAGGGCCAGAAGTGTCATAACGCTAAGCTTCAGTTGGGAAACCATGTTGCGGTGCGAAAAATACATCAAAAAGTTTCATATTATTCTTTCAGTCACACTGTAATATTATTTCCTCATCAAATATATATATAGCATTTTGTTTCTGTGCAATTTGTTCTGCTCTATAACTTCAGTGGTATTGTTTTTCTTAGTTTAGTGATGGTAGGCTTAAAGTCTATATGACTATATTTTTCTAATTATGACTTTTTGTTTGGTGGGTAGTAAATATTTATCATAGCTTCACATCCACAAAGTTGCAGCTTGTTAAGAAATTTACTAAATAAAAGTTTAAAACAACAGTTCTAAAACAGAATCCCTCAGTGATGTCATTAATGGGAAGTATTTACACTCAACCGACATTTTGATTTTCTGACAGTTTGAACAATCATTCAACACAATAAAGGCGTAATCAGGTGTTATTTGTTAAATCATAAGTATTGTGTAATTTATGTGGATTTTGTCCCTTGTTTTCAAAATGGTTGCTAGGTAACAGTTGTGGAAATACCATCTGCTGCCCGTGTTCAACCAGGAAATAACATTATAAACTTTACAAAAACTGAAACTGGGGACAAATAGGCAAAATGTTCATCTTAATTACAATCATGTTTACTACATTTTGGTGAAATGTATAGTCTAACCCAGTGGTTCTCAAACTTTTAACCCCAAGTACCACCAAAGAAAGGATTTGGTTTTCAGAGTACCACCAAGTAGGAATACTCTATTGCCACAGAGGTTTTAACTAGAAATGTACTAAAGGAAAAGCAAAACAATGTGAATAAAATGTCCTCTAAATCCTTGATTTTCAACCACTGTGCCGGGGAACACTAGTGCGCCTTGAGGTTTTGCCAGGTGTGCCTTGACAAAATGTCCATTTTGAGTTAACAGTTTCACAAATGCGGATTTATTAACTAATATATCATTTTAGAGTTTCCTGAGCAACATTTTCATCAAAAAAGAACGCAAAACCATCACTATTACCAAATTTAAAGAACTAGACAGTGCCACAGACATTATTTGCCTCGTTATATACAATATTTTTAAGTAAATGGTATGATTTGGTAATGTTTTAGTGGTAGGTGGCGTGCCGTGGTAGCTTTTAAACCCAAAATGTGTGCCACAACCCAAAAAAGGTTGAAAAAACACTGCTCTAAATGATGTTTGACAATTGAAGAGGCGTCTACGTACCGCGTACCACCAGAGATACAAGTACCACAGTTTGAGAAACACTGGTCTAACCTGTACTTTCAGCTCTGTTTTAAGTGTAAGAGTGAAAGAAGATGTGGACAAATCATGGGATGATTATTCAAATAGGAACGATTGATTAAAATACGAAAAAACCAAGGCACTGTCTATAAATCTAAAATGCCTTAGTTAGTTATGGCATGTCTCTATGGACCTCAATGAGCCCCAACACGTTTCGCCCAATGGCCTTCATCACTCCCCCCCCTTTTTCATTACTGTCTGGAGGTCCACGAAGCATTCCTTGTTATCCTTTTTGGCTAGGAACAATTTATGTTTATTACCGAAGTTAGTTGTAATGAAACAGTCAGAAGAGCACCTCAAACAACCTGACACTTGGACCTGGGGAGCACAGAATGAATGAACTCATTACCGACTCATCTGAGAAGGCAGCAGCGGTGAGTGTGACTGAAGTGTAATAACATAATATGGTCTATGTGAGATAACTAGGACTGCAGCCTAATGACATAAAGGCAATCATGTATCGATTACAGTTGTGTTCAGTTGTTGACGGTGATGCGCTGGTTATGACTGAAAGCCTACAGGTCCCAAGGCCAACTAAATTTCCAAAAACATGATAGTGTAGCATAATATAAGACCTTCAAGGACATTTAAGACACAATGTGATAAATTAAAAGGTGTAACTGCAGTCTAACCTCTTGTTTTTAGTAATATACACATTCAAAAGAGGGTCCACTCTCTCACATTCCATCGTGTGCTGACCCAGAAGCACCTCGGTCATAAGAACTGAAAATGTTGGCGTCTTTGCCAGGTTGTCGGCGCCGGTGGGGAGCCTCGTAAACAAGATGTTGGGAGTGGAAAGGTTCCTATTGTGCAGCGAAACACAGCCACTTCACTCGCTGGTTTGTTCTTTCAAGAAGCTGAAAAGGTTCAAAAGTTTTTCTTCTCTGTACAGTAGTGGATTGATTTGTTGAGAGTTCCCAAAAAAGCTGAAAGGATGAGTAGAATCAATGTCTGGGATAAAAGGGGATAGAGGAATATACAGAAAGCTAGACAGCTCAATGTGCCATATTTTTTGTTGTGGTGATTGTAGACTGTATAAGTCCAAACTTACTTCTAACAACACCTCAAAACTTTTGACGCACTCCAAGACAATTTAAGTGCTGAAATAATTGGAGTATTTTGAAAGACTCAAATCATTGGGGAGGTGTCATCACTCCTCCAAGGAATCTCAAACTGTCTAAACTATTAAGTATTATACAGGAATGTCACCAATGTGTATTCAAAAGCAGATCTTATTAGAGTGTAACAATATGCAAGTATCTACTGATGAGAGAGTTTAAAGCAGTAGCGTCCAAACTATGCAGCTGAGGAATTTTGTTTTCTATTGAATTGGCCCTTTTTACTACAAATTTAAGTAATTATTCCACCTATAACCTCAGAATTGTTCGCGTTGTGATTCAGAGTTAGCGTGGATGTACCAAGCCTTATTAAAGCAGAACTAAGTTACATTTTGACCTTATTAAATGTCTTTGAAAGGCTGTGGTTGCATATGTGTCGTCTCGTTTTGCTGGCAGTGTGTTTTCACAAGAGAGCTGAAGGGGGAGCTCTGTTGCTGAAGTTTCTTATTTCTGTTTTATACGTACACACTGTCTCTGTCAGAGCTATGGAAAATGTACCTATCCCAGTAATTCTCTGTATACACCATCAGTCTGTGGCCTTCACTTCAAATATGCTTCAACATGCAGCCTTTTAGGTGATTTTTTTTTTTTAAATATCACTGGTTTAACAGGAAAAAAAAATTAAGCTGCAATGTGGTGAAATATTTGCTACT
Organism: Rhinogobius similis; assembly: GCA_019453435.1. Taxonomy (NCBI): domain Eukaryota; kingdom Metazoa; phylum Chordata; class Actinopteri; order Gobiiformes; family Gobiidae; genus Rhinogobius; species Rhinogobius similis. The sequence goes on along the minus strand of CM033619.1, from coordinate 46,500,510 downwards.
TCCCCTGAGCGAAGCTTCAAAATGTTATACTATGTGCCTGTGTCTAACCACACTTGTAATTTCAAATATTGAGGCAACAGTGGCTCATTGCTAAGTGTATGGCTGTACGGTCCACAGGCTTATTGGCTTTGGGTGCCAATGTGAAAAAGTTCTCACCTCAGAGTGTGTCCCCGTAGACGCAGTCACATGATAACGTTTTTCTGGACATTCATTCAATTGTCATATTGTAGTCTTACTGTTGTAGCCTTCCCGCGCATGCCGTACGCACACCAACCCGCAGGTCAGAGGTGACCCCATTTCTGACCAGTGCTTGCAGTTCTTGTGTCTTTGGCCAACCCACCATGCCAAAGTGTAAATGTTGAGTGTGAGTCGGTGCTTGGCGGTCAGAGGGGCCGGTGACGCACATTGGCAGGCCAGCTTATGTCAGTCTAGTCCATGGCAGTCATGATAACACAAGTTGCTTATCACCATTGAATGTGGGGAGTAATTGAATAATGACTAAAGTGAAGTGCTGTGACAGGCGTACAGTTGACAGAAAATGTTAGATGGGCCTTGATACATTTATCATAAAAATAATAAATAAAAAATGACCAAAGGATTTATTGTACAGGACAGCTGTTGAATCAGGGATAGGATAAAGATATCCAGCTCTAACCCATGGCGCCTGGATGATAACGACCTGCAATGCCTTCAATCACTACACCCCAGGCGAGCACTGCAACAATTAATCCTATAGATCTATGCACAACAAAGTGTGCCACAGCGCATCATTTGACATGCGTCAAGCACAGGTGACAGCACACACTGAACGCAGCTCTTAAAAGACTTTAAAACAACTCTATCTGTAGGTTACTGACAGAGAGACAGCGTGAGGCTGTGTGAGGAGAGAAAAGACAGTGATTTGAGCAGGTTATAAGTGGGTTTAGCGAGACACAAGAGTTTTCTGTTCACAGAGGAAGCAGGAGAGGAGCAGGTGTTTTTTCTGCCTCTGCTGCAGCTCTCGTGCCTCTGCTCCAAGTTTCCAGTGCTTCTTCTGTTGGTCAGATCCTGTACTCGCCACAGAGGTGCAAAAAGCAGACGCGGTGCCACGTCCGAATTTAACACGTCCCAATCATAGAAAATAATGTAGGAGCCCATTTTGTCAAGCTGCAAAGTGTTCAAGTGTGTATTGGCCTTACAAAACACATATTCTGCTACATTGACTTTTTTGAGCTTTTAACCATATTCTAACCACGTTCAACTTTTAACTGCATTCTCTCTTCCTCTCCAGTCGTCAAAAACACTCCCTGCTGAACTCCCTCGATATATATATATATATATATATATATATATATATATATATATATATATATATATATATATATATATATATATATTTTTTTTTTTTAATACATCACTTATCTTCTTAGTCCTTAAATCATCTCCAGACTCATTCTGAACATTTCTGCCGTCTAAACACGATCACTACTAGCCTGATAATAGTGTCTCTTAAAGTGATAACAGGGTTGGACTGATTTCTTTTTGTATCAGGAATCAGTCCAAGTACCCACTGGTCCGTACTCGTGTACCCCCAATGTTCTTGTACCCCTGTTTGGGAAACACTGGTCAAGGCTGCAGCACAGAATGTTTAGAGTTTTCTTCCTGGCTATGAGCATTTGCTGAATGCCTCTTTCCACTCTTGTCCAATCCAATAAAGCCTACAAAACAACAAATCTAAAAAAGAAACATCCCTACTGCAGGGATATAACCACATGCACTTGTCCTCAGAGGTATCAGTCCCTGACAAAGTGCCTCTGACAGCAGCATTGAATTCTTCTTTCAAAAATCACTAGCTTTACTTTTCTGTTGGGAGACTGTCTGCCGCTGTACCCAGGGATGGCAGCAACACACACAGCCACTTATCTGTCTGTCACATTACTGCGGCTAACCCAATCTGCTCCCAAACGTACAGTCAATAGAGATTGCAGAGCTGGCACCGTGGGATGATTGGAAGATGATTCACTTTGCATCGCCGCATTGTCAAGAGCTGTTTGTAAAAGCCTCAATCAGAGCGTGACATTGTAGCCCTCGTCACATTGCAACTCATTTCACAGAGAAAGAAAATTATTCCCTTGTTTTGATTAGCATAATGACAGGTAGTGTAGCGATGTCAAAATGTGGGTTAATAGCATGAAAACAATGGCAAGGCCATTGTGCATTTCACACCATAAATGGCACCTCAAAAATGTGTAATGTCTCGGAAAAAATAATTACCACAGCCAATGATTTAGCAGTTTATTCATACTTGACCCTTTCGTTGTTATATTTCGTTCTCATTTATCAACATTGCAGTAAACATGGTGTAAATTTGGGTGTATATCTGTTCATACACCAGAGGGCTCCTGGTATTTATGAACCTGCACGCACAGCTTCGTTCCTGGCGTATGCACCAGAAGCTGGTGATAAATGTGGCAACTGAAAACTAGCAATGTTTCCGAAAGCAGCATTTATCTTAACAGGACAACATTAAAAAAAAGGTTGTTTTGTAAAGGTTGTCTGTAAAAACAGAAAATATAACCCAAAACAATAAAACATAACCCAAAACAATAAAACCAAAAAATAGGTATATAACCTATACCTAAAGCCAATAAAATAAAATAAATGTATTTTGTAGAACCCAAAATCTTATCAACAGTTGCCTCGATGGGCCACAGGTAGAAAGCAATTTAAATAAACAATGTTAAAGAGTGCCCCCTGTCCTTGACACTCCTCGGCAAGGAAAAACTACAAACAACATTTTCGAAAAAAAAGTAAGTTCATCCAGCGCAGAGAGTTCCTCCAGGCAAATGGGAACATCCAGATCTACATGTCAGGGTGGTGAGATGGGGGGGTTCTCCACTGGAGCAGTGTCTGAAACAGTCTCCACTCCCTGGAAAAGGAAAGTGGAGAAAGAGAAAAAACATGTGAACAGCAATGAACAGACTACGTGTGATCTAAAATCTTAAATATTGTTGATAGGTAAAATAAGAAGAACCAGAGGACAGTGTTCAAGCTGCCATACTTCCCCCAGCAGAATTGCTCCTAGGGCAGTGTAGTTAAAACTGTACGTTTTTATTTCTGGCTAAATCATAAGCTATTTCAAAGAGGAATGTTTTGAGTCTGGTCTTGAATGTGGAAACTGTGTTGGCCTCTTTAACATGAACAGGGAGCTGGTTCCATAACATAGGAGCTTGGTAGATAAACGCTCGACCTCCTACTGTGCTTTTAGAGACTCTGGGGACCAACAATAGTCCAGCATTTTGAGAGTGAAGAGCTCTGTTCGGATGGTACTCTACTATTGCATCTCTGAGGTAGGATGGGGCCATATCATTTATAGCTTTGTAAATCAGGAAGAAGATTTAAAATGTTAAAATTCTAAACTCAATGGGAAGCCAGTGAAGGGACTCTGACACCGGTGTAAAATGATCTCTTTTTCTAGTACCTGTGAATAATCTTGCAGCTGCATTTTGAACCAGTTGAAAGCTTAAACATAACAAACTCTGACTTTTGTGAATTGATTATGCTGTTATTTTAGGGCATTATTAACTGATTCATATTTTTAAAAGTTCTATGCGATAGTGTGATGCAGGTGGTACAATTGAACTAGATCCAAACCCAGATGGCACAATCAGTGGGGGCAGCTCTGGTTCAGGCTGGGCTCAGAGGGGGGTAGGTATGATAAGGTCTGAGCAGCGCCTTTCTGGTTCTGGACAAGGGAGAGAGACTACTACCTTGTGTGGGTTCGGGCAGGTTCTGTCCTTTTCTCCACATGTGCATATCTGGTTCCAATGTGACACAAAGCCTCCAGACCGTTCAGATCCAGACCAAGATTGCCACCACTGTCACCAGATTGCTGTCCTGTCCTCCGTGCTTTTGGGCTGTGGCTGGTTCTGAGGTAGAGCAAAGTATTCAAATAGTAGTGCGGCTCTGCTGCCTGGTTCAGCAGATTTGGTTTGGAGCAGCTTGTCCTCTGCACACCTGTTTCTTCCCTGAGAGAAGCGCTTCTCCAACTCACCTCATTCCACTCCCCGTTCCTTTATCTTAGGAATTCAATTTTTTTTCCCCTTTTGATTGGTATTAGGTCATATAGTCATTTTCTGCTTTTCGCCATATTCCGTCCATCCTTGGCCTAGATCCAGTAGATGAGGCCCTTGAAAAATTAATATTTTGAGGTGTTTCAGTGATGCTGGTTTTCAGCCACTGCATTCACCAGCTGCTGGTGCATATGGCATGATCTGAGCTGTGTGCACAGGTTCATAAATGCCAAGCATACTCTGGCATATGAACAAATATACACCAAAATGTTCTCCCTTCTCACCCCCAGTTTTGACAAATGAAGGCCATTGTGAGTGCACTGTCTTAACCTGGGAGAAAAGATGGATGTAGCTGGAGCACTTTGAACCTCAAACTTTTTTAGTACGTTAATGTGCAGTCTCAATTGGTTCAATTTTTTAAACTTATTTTTAAGGTAAAATATACATAATTGAAGATCTGAAAATGTGTCTATGACCCTTTCCTCATTACAGCTTCATGGGGCAATGGGTACATTTACATGGCCAGTAAAAATCTGAAAACTTAAATAAAAAGATAACCCAATAATTTGATCTGATTTTAATGAAATTTGGGTCTAAACCTGGAACTAAAATTGGACTAGACCAGGACTAAACTAGGTGAAGACGACTGCGCAAACATGTTACTAAAACCATAACCAACAGGTAATACTTGTCATAATTGTATGTGTCCACGACAAACTAAAGGGAAATTTCTACTTTACACACACACAGACCATGTTGCACACTATATTTATATTCTGTTTGATGCAGGCTTCAAAACACTCTGTGAATTGTGCTTTTATCCGAGCATCCAGTAGATGAAAATCCATTTAGGTTTTCCCGACTCAAACTGGTTACAATAAACTACAATGACATTCAAGTTGCTGACCCTTTGAATGGCTCATCACTATGATCAGCAGCTTTGAATTTCACAGTTTCATCTGTATTCATAGTTAATATACAAAACATATTCTATTTCTGCATTGAATTTCACAGATGGCGCAGAGAAATAGAGATTGTCATTCCACGGTGCACTGACCCTACAAAAGAAAGCTTCCGTGGCTTTGTCCCTTGAGGCGTGTGAGCAACAAACAAATTTGCGCTCCAAGACTCAACACCCCCAGATGAGATACTGGCTTTTGAGGTATTACAGCCCTTTTCATCTTAAAAGGATATGTACACGTTTTGAAATAATATAAAAATACATTCCAAGTAAAGGCATGTCGGGTTGTCCCAAGTTTATAGTGGTGAGAGAGTTGTTTTGACTGCATAGAAACTTGCCAGTAGGTGGTCTGTTTCATGCATTTACATAGGTTGTTTATGGTCCATTGCGTTCAAGGGCAGTGGTCAATTTAAATGATTTAAAGTAAAGATTTAACGAAAGGATTTTAAGATTTAAGGATTTTAAGAAAGTCAATTTCTGCTACGGTGACTTTTTTTTAGATTTTAACTCTAACAATGTTCCGTCATAAAAAACATAACTGAAGCTGCATTCAGCTGCATTCACGTTGTTGTGAGGAATGTTCATTCGAAAATCCTAACCCTCCGAGAGTCAAACACACATCCTGCTGAACTTCCTGGTTCTGGGATGTATTTTCGAATTTCATACGTCTTCCACTGTTTTAAGTACTTCATCACCAGACTAGTTATGAGCATTTCTGCCGTCTAAACATGTTCACTGCTGCTGCTAACCTGCACCGATATGGCGCTAACTTCACTAGATTGTGTAAGCGCCTGGGCGACATCTACTGGCTGGATGCACTCAGTAAGTGTCATTTCACACAGGCTGATCAAACCTTTCATTCAATTAAGTTTTTTTTTGTTTCAAAACATGAGACGGCAAATTTAAGGTACTTGAGCATGTTTAAAGGCTAATATAAAAATATGAAAAATGCATCATATTTTCCCTTTAACTTAATTGTTTTTGAACAACACAATCAAACTGAAAACCCACAAATGCAAAACTTTAAAGTTACTGTACCTTATATTCTATGTATTTGGGGAAAATCAGTCTTGGATACGTTCTAAAGGCAGCTCTTTGCATCCGAATGAGACTCTGAAAACCAGGAAGTACACTGTTACCATGCAAGTCACAGTAATCAGCATCACAGTAAAACCTTCATTCTTTGAAAGTGTGAAAAAGGTCAACTCAAACAAAATACATGAGAAAGTGAGAAATATCTTTGGACCGCTGCAAACTGTTTAATAGAAAAATCAGACACAGTGCTTTAAATCTTGTGGTTTAAGGGTCTTTCATAACTTGGCAACGTTTTTTGAAGGTGCTGAAGACTTTGAACTTTTTGCCAGTTTTTGTTCAATGCTAATTGGTCCAGTAAATAGAAAATTACTAACCATCAAGAGGTCAAAACAATTCAAAATATGAGCTTGCATCTCAGTTATATAAAGTTAAGTAGAACTCAAACTGTAAATGAAATAGTCTCTTGAAGGTTACATCAAAGTCAATAGGCTGTAGGTGTCTTTAGGCCTGTCCTTCAGTTATTTTAAAGTGAAGGGTGTGAACATCGCCTTATCTTAAGTGCGCTACTTCAAAAGCTGCCTATATTGAGAAGGAACAACACTCCTCGGTGTTGGCAGTGGCTGAAATGGTGTCTTATCATAGAACAGATGGGAGCAGAGTGATCGAAGCCTCTTTTTCTGTACCTATTCAGGGAGGAAAGGTTGGTGTGTACGGTTTCGCAAAATTAAACATATGACGGCACATCATTCGAATCCTTGCCACCCACACTGCAGTCTGTTGTGTTGTTCCGCTGCGGGTGTACAGTAACATAAGCTAAGTACGGAAATGTAAGATGTATAAATCCAATGAAAAAAACAAGCTCACTCTACCTTAGGCCTTTGAGTAAACAAGGATGAAATAATTTCTTGTGATGTAGTTTTGCTTTTTTCCTTCTCATGAAAGAGTTCTTCATACCAAGCTGATACCATGGCTTATCTGCTGGGTAGGTTTTCACAGTCCATTTTTGTGGAGACTTACTTGGTAATTTTTGTAAAATAATCAACAAAACAAATGTGTCACAAGTCTTGTATGTTTATTTTACAAGTGTAACATTCTGAAAAGTTTTTTTTACCAAGTGAATAGTACAATATAGTGTCAACCATGCATTAAAATTCCTTCTAAAAAAAAAACAAAAAAAAAAACCATCATACTTGGAGTCTCTTGCACAGATTTTAGGTCCATTAACCATCCTTGAACTATTTACTTTATGCATTTCTGCACTCATGTCATGTTGCACTCTTTATTGCTTTGTTTCTATTTGTTTGCTACAGAGTGCATTGATCGTTTGAGGAGTCTGACGTGGCCTGCATGTGGCCCCCTCAAAGGGGTCTGGCCCTCTTCAGCTCCAGGACTTTTTTAGGTAAGGATTAGCTACCCACCGCAGCAAATATAAAAGAAAAATAATTTTATTTCGCCAAACACTGACTTGATCTTGTGATTGACTGCTGTTTTAAAGGGAACATTTGTTATAGTGACTTTTTGAGCTTTTAAGCATTTTCTAACATTGTTCCGTCATCAAAATCATACCTGGAGTTGTATTTAACTTCATTCACGCAAGGTTGATGAATCTTGGTTCAAAAATCCTCTCCCTTCGACGGGACGGTCATAAACTCTCCCTGCTGAACTCCCTGAGTTGATGAATGACGTTTTCCCGATAATTTACACTGTAATTTATTCAAGAATATTCTGCTGTTTTAAGTCCTCAAATCATTACCACATTCGTTCTGAGCATTTCTGCCGTCTAAACACGATCACTGGAACTGCTAAGCCACATTAGCTTCTGCCATCCCTTGATTGATAATACTTTTGAATTAAGCAAGCGCTATGCAGTCATTAGATGGCACCTAAACTCAGTCAGGGAAGCGGCCGAGATACAGATGTTCATTTTGTTTTTATACTCAAGAGCATGTTTAAAAGCCAATAACTATAAAACATGCAAAATATTTCCTCTAAAGTAGAACCAAGTAACATTTTGACCTTATTAAACGTCTTTGTAAGTCTGTGTGGTGGTTATAAATGTATTTTCAGGCCATTTCAAGCCCCCACCGTCGCCCCCAGCCAGCAACCAGCAACTGGCGCTGACCCGAAGACAACTCTCATGAGAAACCATGGCTCTTTTTATATTTGGTGACATTAAATGTTTTTATATGTGATTAAACTTCCTTATTTCAATAAAAAGCAAGGGGAAAAAAGGAAAAAAAAAAGCTTTTTTCGTCATTTTCCTGGGAGTGTACATGCTCAAGAGATCTGCAGGGGAAGCTCTGTTGCAGAAGTTACTGCGTTCTGCTTTAAGTGAATTAAGAATAAAGCGGTAGACTTTAGTGAATAGGTATGTTTGCTGACTTAGGGGCCACTGACCATACGCAGTGGTGCTCCTCTCTCACGCAACACTACGTGATTAGAAGTGGGACAGAGTGAGTCAAGGCTAAAGATTAAAATGCTAAAAGAATTTAGAATAGAGAAAAAAATTTGTGACCAAAAAATAGACAACATTTCTCCACAAAATCCACAATTCCCATGGACTTGAAACGAAGCCAACTCACAACAGGATAAAGCTAGCGATGCTGGTTAAACCTATGCCCTAGGCCCAGCATTGAGACGCACTCTGACATTAACCCTAACTGTGCCTGAGCGTTCCATGGCAAACAGGTCTCACTAACAGAGCCAGTAGAAACAGGCATCCTGAACACATGCATTAATTAGCATAACGAGGACTTTGCTAAGTGTCTGCTTTTTCCAAGGTTATTTGTTTTCAACAGAGGGCATGGAAAATACCTACATACAGTGAAAATACAGTAATTAAGTGTTTTTTTTTCATATCAGAAAATGTGAAGAATAAATGCCACAGTGCGCAAAAGCATACATACAAGCCTCAATATATATGTCCATTTAAATCAGAAACTTCTATTTCTGAACATAGTTAGAACTCTCTCCAGCACAAGGACGTACTTTATTGAAAAGAAATCTATATGGCAACAGAAAGTACAGACTTTGTTTCAGTTCACAGTGTGTGGTTTTTCTCTTTGCTTGCGCTCAGTTTCATGAACACCTCTTGCAGGGGCCTCTTCCTGGCACCAACAGCAGCACAAACAGGAGAGCAGCGGTGTGTTAGGTGAGTCATGGACAAAACACAAAAGCACTCGCCTTTGGGGTCTGTCATCAGTAATATACAAAAAAGCTTGTTTGAGATGGAGTAGATGATTTTTTTTTACTACATTAAAGATGTTGGACGTTGGACGACTCATAATACTAAAATATAGTTAACATATTTAAGATATACCCAAAAAAATTGTTTTAACACTTTTGATGGAGTTTATATTTTAGTATTATCTAAGCAACCGTACTGAAACAAGAGCCAACAATTGCTTTATTTATGCAATAGTTATTATTTGAAGCATAAAACTAGATGACAGTGCATTTATTTTTCATATATTAATGTTTAAAGTCTATTCCAGGTTCTCACGATATTGTCATTCTGACTCAGTTTGGTGGGAGGGCACCTTTGGTAAATATTTAACATAGTTTTACATTTGGGAAGTTGCAGTTTGGGAAAAATGTTGAAAAATAAAAGTTTAAAATTACAGGAAGTAGTGCTGAGTTCTAAAACAACATCCTTCTGTGATGTCATCAAAAAGAGACCTGTCATTGTAAATACAAAGACAATTTACAGACAATTGACACATTTTTCTGACACTTTAAATTGTCATTCAACAAAATAAAGTTGTTATCAGGTAGTATTATCTGTCAATTCCTAACTATTGTGTGATTTATATGGATTTTGGCCCTTGTTTTCAAAATGGCTGCTCTGTAACATTGGTGAAAATGTAGTTCTTGAAATGGCCATTATTTATTGAAATATTTTGCTGTGTCTCCATTGGAAAAATTCTTACACAAAAAGAGCGAGAGAGCAGAGAGAGGGTGTGGTTTATGTCCAACTTTCTTCAGAAACTCAATCCAAGAACCTTCTGTACAAGCAAAATCCAAGAAAGTCAAGTGCAATGCTAAAATGTATAGAAATCTTTTGTTTGAAATCACAGGCGATGAACCAGAATTGAAGGTGCACTTTGGACAAGTTGACAAGTCTCTTTTACCGCTTTCCTTGAACAAGGCAGAGAAGAGCAAAGAGAATCAAGGTTGTGAAAACCATCTCATTTGTGTAGAAGCACCTCCAACAAACCAGGCGCGAAAACCCGAGCCTGAGACAGAGGAGGAACCACAAACTCCGAAAAGACCAAGAAACATAACAGGAGGAAGAGGCAGAATTTGAAGTTACAAGCTAACTCACAGAGCACAACACCAGATGTGGCTAACAATGAGGTGCTCCAGAAACATCTGAGACAAACCATTCAAGGTCTTCTTTGGATAAGTCGACGAGTCCCTCTTCAATCGTTCATTAGACAAATCTTCAACTGGCGACGCAACCAGTGACAATACCCCAACAGAAGACAACAAAGATGATCTAGTTCCTGAAAAGTTCAAGTTCAGGCCGCTCCAGCAGCCGAGGGCCCTGCACTAGAGCCTAAGCCAGACGAGAAGCCACAAAAAAGGGGAACTGTAAAGGAAAGAGAAAGCAAAATCCAGGTCACTTCAACTTCAAAACCATGTGCTGGACTAATGAATCAAATGACGAAATCTACTATTCACAGCTCACTTCCGTCGCAAGGAGATAGAGATTCCAAAACCTTGAGAAAAAAAAACCAACACCTACCTACAACAATTCCCACTTTTCCCAACAAAATTAGGTGTCAGAACCCAAAACACTGGCGATGTTTATTTGCACACAAGAATATGACAAATTATCTGATTTCTGAATTAATTTAAATGAAATGCAAACCACAAAACCTGATGTGATCTCTTTATAATAAATCGTACAACTTCAAAAATCTGATAATAATCCAATTTTGAGTACGCTTGTAACCGCATCCACTGATGCCTGAAATGTAGATGACAGATGGCAGATTCTTTTCTGAAACGCAAGAGCGAAATCACTGACTGTTGAATTACACCAATATAAAGTCAACAATATGATATAGTTCATCTTTGGAACAAGACTATCAGCAATACTGTCTGGCATCTCCACACATTTCCCACAGCAACTGGCAACAGATCCACAATTCTCAACATGAAAAAAATGAAGAAACAATAAGAAAAAAAGAAAGAAAGAATTGAAAAACTGGTACATGTTTTTATGCTGAGTATCTTTTACTCAACAATTGCATTTTATGTAGCTTTTCCAGGTTAAAGAACGAATACTTTGGCATCTCATGCTTTAGAATGATTATTACGTGTGCATTGAAAACCACACGACTGTCTCTCAATCAAGATCTGCGCTCAGTAAAGACTCTTGAAGGTGTAGACATATTGTTTATTTCAACTGAGTACACATTTAGCAATCTAAAGTGGGCCTAAGTGAATTCCCATCCGGGCATCAGCTGAAACGTTGTCACATTCCTCTCATTTTAATTAGCGTCCCTCTCCCTCTTGGATCTTAATGTTACGAATATCACAAATCCTAACCCAGTTCTACTCATCACACTGTCTGTATTACACTCGCAGCTGAACAGAGCTCCCTGGACAGTCGTGTGGAGTATAAATACAAGGCTCCCGGAAAAATCTTTACAGGAAACCTCATTTTAAACAACATTGAGAGAGGAATGGAAAAAGTTGAAAGCCATTTTGTGCAGTAGGTAAGGGCACATATGTAGTTTTGCTGTCATGGGTTCGATTCACAGCCTTGAACTTTTGCTGAATGTCTCTACCTCTTTCTCCCTATTTATTGCTACAATGTCCAGTCAAAAAAATCTTCAAACCAGACAAAATCTTAAAAAGGAAAAAGCACCTTTTTGTTCATTAAGTTAATGTATACACTTCCATTTTGAGTTACACTATGCATATCATTAAAAAATAACTGCAAAGCCTATTCATTGGTGATGGGAATCTCAGCTCTCTGTCCGATACCATGTGCTCCTCGATTCACTTGCTGCGATTCGACTCATTTAAGATGCATTTCTCACAATCAACGTTGCGATTCGATTTGAACTAGACCCAGATCAAGATGTATTACGACTCACACAACTTTGTTTTATTATGATATGATGTTTCATAGTTTGTCATTTCTGATACGATCCAATACTGATCTCAATCCGACTCAAATCTCCTTATTTTTATTCTTGTTTTAATTAACACAGTTTAGTCTGATACTGGGCCTGTATAAATAGGCTATATGTGTGCACTGCTGAATTCGCAGTCAATATGGTAGGCGTAAAATAGCCATTAGCATTGGATTATGGATTGGATATTTAAGCCCTCTGTTTTCAAAGGCAATGCATTTTCCTGTTTTATTGATGTTTGAGGCTGTAAAAAGACGAGAAGCCTGAGAGCAACACGTGGTGCTTAATATGCAGTAAACCAAAGTTGCACATCAGTCCTGCTCCCCTGCCGATTTGACCAAAATTTGGATTTAACTTTTAAAGCTCAGTGAAGACAACAAAGAAGAAAAACGAATACTATGTCTGTCAATAATGTTTTTAACTGCGTAGAGCCTCCTCCGTGAGCGTTTCAGTCTGTGTTTCAGCTGCTTTTGGAGTTAGCGACAGCATTAGCAGCGTCAGATTTGGATGAATCTAGATTAAACGAGGCAAAAGTAGAAAGTGTTCTACCGTCCGATGCGCTCTACTTTCGTCACTTGAATTGGATCACTATCGGTTAATCTTTCCATCACTACTAATTATGATTTTTGGAGACTAGATAGCACAGTCTCAAAAATAAAGAACTTTATTTTTAAAGCGCAGTTCAACAATCAAATGTGCCAAATTTTAGGTGGTGACAAATGCTAAATGGTAAGTGCTGGGGTTCTTAACCTTTTTGACCTTGAGGCCCGACTTTTTCTGTACAAAGTAACCTCTGGCCCAGTATCATTTTAAATGTACCGTATTTTACTGATTGTGTGGCCCGCAAGGAGGTGCATGACCTTACTTTGGGCCCCGACCCCATAGTTAAGATGCAATGGATTAGAGCTGTGGTTCCCAACCTTTTCTGTCTTGAGTACAAATAGACAGACAAATAAATTGGTTTATTAGTTGCATATTGTCATTGTTACTATTATATTTTTAGTTTTAATTATATATTTTTAGTTTTAATTATATTTATGGTCCTAGAAATTTAACAAAAATATTCTAAATCTATAACAACGACACTTTTTTCATTCAGATAAAAGTACATTTCATCTTCTTTTAACCTGAAGTCATTCCAAGTACCCCCTGGTAATTGCTCACGTACCCCAAGGAGTCCCCGTACCCCTGGTTGGGAAACACTGGATTAGAGCCCTCGTCCACCAACCCGAACCTAATTTTGCAGTCTTGCTTCCATCACTCTGTCCCAGGGCAGCTGTGGCTACAGAAATACCTCACAACCACCGAGTATGGAGGCTTTGTCAACCCTGTCACGCACTGTCCAAGTGTGAGGCATTCATGTTATTCGTTTTACTGGAACCCAGGCCAGCGATTATAAAGACAAATCTACAATGTACTTATGTTTTGGACCAAATATACTCCAGTCCAGCATGTTAATTAGACATAGATAATGCACCAATATTCATACATAAGAAGTCTATTGACAATCTCTGACATTTCAAGGACAGTTACACGTTTTTTTTTCACTCTCTCAGTCCAGCCCTGCGTCAGAGCTGCATCCCATTTGGTTCCCTGTCTGAAGTGGCACAGTGGCTCGGAAGTCAATCAGCCGCACTCGTACTCAAGGTGGAGACTCTCATAACCTACTCACTCTCAACTCTAATTTCCGACAGCCCTTATCAAGAGTATACATTCAGTAGCACTTTCTTTCTTGTAGTGTTTTGGCTAAATACTGTATGGATGAATGAATCACAATTGGCTGCTGCAAGGATTTATGCCAGATGCCCTTCCTGCCCCAAACAGCCATTACATTACAGTTACAGGTATAAGCAGTGTGGGTGAACAGTCATTTTCAGATACACAGCATTGTTCAAATATTATTCAAAGCTTTCAATGGGAGCCATTCAGGTTATTATTACAGTGTGTATAAAAGCACTGAAATATCGATCAGCTTTTTGTCCACTGTACTATTCTCTGCTTTATATGTGAACGCTTACAGTTTCTTTCAGTCTTTTTGACAGCCTTTTCCATTAAAAAGTGACACACAAAAACCTAAACAGAATTCCACTTTTATTAAACAAACTTTTAGCTCAGCAAAATTAAGTTTTACATTTAAAACCATCCCTCAAAAGCAAGTTTTTCTGTCAAAACTCTCACACTTTAGCCAAGTGATTTTATGTGCTGTCATTCATTTGCCTCTGCAGAAGTCTCAGTCCTCAGTGACTAAAAGCTCTAAGTGGTTTGGAGTTCACACTTTACACATCTGTATCTGAGACTAGAAGACGTTGTTTATTGTGTAAAAAAAAATAACAATCAACATTTTTGTGCTGATTGATTTAGATAAAAATAGACCAATTTGCGGACTGGATTTTGTTCATCAAAGGTCATTGTTGTGCTGAACGCTCAGAAATAGCTCCTTTGTAATTTTTCCCAGATTGATATGCAGTTGTTTTGAAAATGAAGTCTCCTGTGCACTTTTAAGTCCATAAACCAGCACTGGATTCAATTTGAGCATTTTTGTGCTCATATAGCATTCATGAACACATGAATAAGTTGGCATGAAAGCCCTTTTGCTGAATAGCTGCTGAAAAGCATTTTTTCACTGCCTATTGCTGTCGCAGAAGGACCTAGAATGCAAATCTATTCACTTGAAAATGGGGACCTTGCTTTTATTATTTGGAGTTCTACAACATGAAATACAAGGTTACAAAAAAAAAAATCAAATGAAGGCCAATATAAAATATGACATGTCTGCTTGAAATTGCATCTTTGCTAAGTAAAAATACTAAAATACTACAGTAATTTTTTTTTTTTTTTTGCTGTCACTTAAGCTAGAAATTTGCTATAACCCGTACACCACAGAACACTGTAAATGTTAATGGATGTAGTCAAAACTACTCAAAATGTCATTTTCAGAGAGAACATTGTGTTTGTGTTTTCTTTTCTTTTTGATCAAAACCCTTTCATAAAGTTGCATATTTATTTAATGCTGAAAATCTGATTTCCTGCTTTGTACGTTATTTTCTATTTATCGAGGCACAATTATCTTGTTTCTAGTGTGATCTAGTTTAAATGTTGCAACTGCAAACCACATGAAAATAGTCTGCAAGAAATAAAACAGAACAGCCGTGCAGTTTGTTGTCTACGACCATAACTCCTGATGCCGATTAGAATCTTATCCCCACATGGAGTTTTGAGGCTTTTCAAATTACAGACCACTCGATAATACATTTCCACTCTGGTTTGTAATGACACTTGCAGCTGAATGGAGCTCCCCTGATACATATAGTGGCACAAATATAGCTCCCTAAATGCAGTCTTGTGGAAAAACCTTCTGCCCACAATCGAAAATTCAGATTTGTGTCTAATTTGTTTGGTAACGAGTAACACAGAAAACGCAAACTGGATTTAAATGAATACATACCCCAGGCCTGCATTACAAAGCTGCCTGAACTTGTTCCAGATCAGTTTCTGTTAACCGGATAGATAAACCCAGACCTGACTTATCTCTGGATAAACGTACTACGACGTGGGTTCACAGCTCGCTCTGTCAACCCTGGGTTTTCTGAATGAATCTGTGCATGTTAACAGAGAAGGGGCGGAAGGAAAGTGTACTTCAAAGATGAGGAAATAAGAGCTAAAAGTCAAAGAAAACACTGCGTTCATGTGGAGTCGACACTTAGCGAACAATCACAGCCACGAGAGTTACACCATAGAACGTGCATTTGAATACTATTCATGGATAAGACTAAAGCGTGCTATGTGCTCAAGTCATGAGTCATGATACAGCAACATGCAGTTAAACACACAGTCAAATGTGGGCAGTTACATTTTAGTGTTTACTTATTGTTCATATTTGAATTGTGTATTTAATGTAATACAGTGCGATTAAAGATAATGGGCATATATATAAGTGTAGCCTGTTTAAATATAACCCCTCCTCTTCATAAATCTGTGCACATTGATGTAAAAGAATACGTGCTGTGGCTCATGCATTTCCTCATTTCTGTGCTTCACCCTCTCTCACACCTGCCTCTGCGTTCGGTTGGATTCTCGTCTCTGATTGGTCAAGAAGCCGTCTTCTTATCTTCTTATTCAGCAACTTAACCTGGTCCTGAGCAGGGTATGAGTTCAGCGCATGTCGCTATTCACCTTATTCCTGAAGTTGCCTTACGCGCCGCCGTCTTGTTTCCGTTGTATTAGTTTACATGGAGCAGACGAGCTCAACAGAAAATAAGTTCTACATGGACTAAAAAGCCGTTTTCAGACTGATCAGGAAATCGGTGCATTGTTGACTTGTTGTTGCTCGTGTTCATTAAACATTTTACACAAATCAACCTACTTTATGTAACATTTTAGCGGCGAGACTTTTCCCTCGTTCGTCATTAGCTTTAACGGAGTTCTCGTCAAACGGAAGTGCGTTTACAACAAAAGTGTGATCTGTGGCAAAAAGTGGGCGGGGCAGAATAAGGTCAATAGAGATCTGCCCCAACAAACGGTAAACCACCTTTGAAGAACCGTTAGCAATTCTTTTTTTGCTTGGAAAACATGCTTTCTTACTGTGAGCAAGGTCCCCTCTCCACAGATCTGACTTGATGCTTGGCCTGGTGACGTCACCTTTTTGTTTCCATGGAGATATTGAAGTTTAATGTCATTCTGTAGTACATTCAAGGGAAAATTTAGACATTTTGTCAGTTACACATTATATTACATATAAATCAGAGATTGGCAAGAGCTAAACACTTACTTTGTACTACAATAAGTGTAGTATTTTCTCCACAAACTACCAGAATATTTTTTTCTAAACTGTACTCTTACACGGGGGTGGAAAGTAACTAATTAGCAATACTCCTGTTACTGTAATTGTAATAATCAACCAACCAAAAAGAAGAAAAAAAAGACTGATCTAAATCTCATCTTAAATTCTGTAAAAAATAAACTAGTACTTTGTGTAGTATTTTTAGGCATACTTTGGCAGCAGAGCAGTAATTGCATACATTTTTAGTCACATAACTGTACTTTTACTTTCTCTTTCCACCGCTGCTCTTACATGAGTAATATCTCTGACCACCACCTCTCTGGACATGTTCTTAGGAGTTGCCCTTGCCGTGTTCTGCTGTGGAGGGTTATTTATCTCCATAGTTCTCTTTGAATTCCACAGGGCTGCAGTTCATACAGAAGCTTTCATGTTGAACTATAGAACAAAGAGCTGGACGATGACCATGACACGTTTGACCTTGTTGTTGTTCAGTATTTCTTCCTTTGTGAGTATAAATTCATCTTTCTGCGTAGGGTGCGTCCATGCTGTGGCTGTCGGAGCTGGCAAAACAAATAACTTCTGAACAACCCTCGACTCACACTTTGAAACATATTTACCCAGTAAAAGAGATAGATAAAAGCAACATGAAATTAATGGAAAAAAAAAACAACAACACAAACCGTAGTTTCAGTCGGCAGTGTGAAGCATAACTTGATGAAAAGAATATTTTGTCATGAAAAGGGCTCTTGAACGTGTGCAACATCCTTGGAAAGCTAAAACTCTAAACTCTAAATTAAACCATTCCGGGAATAATTAAGATTGACCTCCAAACCTACAAAGTGAGACCTAATTTGATAAAATCTTAATAGACTTACATGCATTCCATCGGAACTTTTTAATTTAAGAGAAACTACAGGCAAAAACCAATTTTTTCCTTTTTTTTTGGTCAGTTTTCTCATATATCGGCTTTCACCTGGAAACAACAAACGTGTCCAATCTGCTCCTTTTGATGTTTTATTACTTCATTTAATCCTCTTCATCCATGGATTTCCATGGGATATTGTAACTTCAAAGGCTGTTTTCTAAAATGCATTTTTCTTCCACAAAGACATAAAGATCAGCCTTAAAGTAACTCCTACACACACCAAACTTCACAGTCTGGGACTCGACAAGATTTTGACGAAATGCAAAGAAGGATTTGTTGATCTAATTATAAGACCAATTTATCAAGTAAAAAAATAAGGTAGGCCAATATTCAATCAGATCCAGTTTAATCAGATCCACTAAAGAGAACTGAGAACCTGTCATAGAGACTATGAAACTAGTATATACTATTTACACGCCAAAGGATTCAGTTGTGATTGGTGACATTCAGATGGAACTATATAGGTTTGGGATTGAGCAATTTATTCCCTTTGCAGAGAAGCAGAGTCGTTCTATCGTTTTGTTTGTGCTAGTTCCAATTGAAAACTCAAACTTCACCTGGAGCCGCGACATTTGCCCCCAGAGCCCCTGTGGACAAATGGAGGGGCAGCTGGACACCTCACCCAATGCCACGGGATAACCTCACTAATTCTCCGGCTGAATGGACCCACATGAGTCAGGCAGTGCCCAAAGTACACAAGTCAACCAGGGCACAAACCACGATACAGACAGTGAGACCACACAAGGGTAAGATTATTTAGCCAACAAACTGAGGTCAATTTCACTTCAACGTGGGGTTATTTACACCAGGTAAGTACTTGCCTAAGGACATGGAATCCGTTGTGATAAGGCATTGATAAGCAGGTGCTATTATCAGCAGTTTGAGTTCATGTGATATAATACTGTGTATATACATATCACATAACTGTCCACTGACACGTATTTTGCAAAATTGACTTTTTTGAGCTTTTAACCATGTTTTAAAGGGCCTGTCCATGATTTTGAACCGTGAGACAGGAACATGTATTTGTTTGAACCGTTAGCCCCGCCCACACAGTCCTTCCTTTCTCTCAATATTGTGCCATGACTCAGAAACGACTGTCTGGAATAGTTGTATGCTGTTGTTGCCATATAGTTCCTCTGACTCTTTTTACAATGAGCTTTTCACACTTTTGAAACTGAACCATGACAGAGAATCACATGTCTTGGATAGTGTCAATCTGTTATTTTCCCATGATTCATAGAATACAATATGCCTGACTTACTGAAAAGAGGTGACCCTGGCAAACGCTTCTGCTCTAGTTCTTTCCAAACAAAGCGCGTTTATAATATGCGCAGATTAGACATCACAAACCCAGTGTCTTTCCATGAAGCTGCTTCTATCAAACCATGTGTAATATAAAGAGAATTGATCTTACCTAGAGTAAATAAACATCAGGTACAGGCCCTTTAACATTCTTCCTTTGTCAAAAACATACCTGGACTTGTATTTAGCTTCATCCACATTTGATTCATTCATTCTGTTAAGTAAGTCCTCTCCCTCTGAGCCTCACAAAACAGTTCCAAATTTCCAGGTTTTGGAACATCATAAGTAGAGATGATTTGCAGCATCATGTTATTTCACTGGAGAAGCTGCGACTTAACCTCAGAATATCACAAAATATGACAAATTGAGAGGAGTTTGGAAAATGAAAAGCACTCAGACACATGTGAGTGACACAGTGCTTTAAACATATTTATTATTGTATTTTACATTATGTTTTAGGAAAATATGATCAAATCTTTGCATTTTTGATGACGCAACAATCCAGATTTATGGGTTTTACTGGAAAAATACTCACAGAAATGTCAATCATTTCCACTTTATCTAGAGATATATTAGATACTATACCATAAATTAGATTATTTTGAAGCTAAAATACCATTTTAAAGCTAGAATATTGTGTTTTGTCCATCGTTTGTTATAGAAAAGCAAACAAACTGACCTTTCTACCCTGGAAATTGAAATGTGTTGCTTTTTTCCCAACACAAACACTTAAAACCAGCAGAATTTAGATCTAATGTGAGCTAATCATTGAAAAATTTACAGTCAACTTAAATTAGCCTTCATTCTGGAATTTTGATGACATCACATTTTAAAGGGTCTATATAGCAAGTTTGTGGATGCATAATCAAATCAAATGTGTGGTTCAAAGTTCATCCATTTACGATTTACTTTCAATAACAGAGCCAAAGAAAAACATCAGCCTCTACTCTCTATCTGAAATCATCATGCAATTGCAGAATGTCTTGCACAGATCTTTATTAAATTAGTTGTAGATTATTTAAAAATATTAGCTGTGCTTAGCTTGACATCATAGCTAGTTATTGCAGCCCCATACAACATGCATATACTTTAAAATTTAAATGACTTGGGATAATCGCTGGAGAGCAGGCATGACACGGATCATGAAATCCATTTAACAAGCTCAGTGGCCCTGTGGCTTTGACCGCTGCCTGCCCTGTCCCGCCGTCGCCTGGGACCGGAGCACAGGGGACTAGGATGGAAATCAGGAGCCCCCACAACCCCTCAACTCAACTGGACAAAGCCGAGAGCCCCTGCCACATCAGCAGAATGTCACCAGGAGGGACCGGTAACATGTGTAAGAAGTGGTTTTGGTCTGCAAGCAGTTTTCTTCTAAAGGAGCTGGTCAATCACGAGCAGGGGAGGTCAGAAGAGCAGGTTCAGTGGATGAAGGGTCACTGGAATCCATATTAACCGCTAAAATTGGTGCATCTAATTGAATACAGGGCTGGACCAAGTGTCTTTTCAGTATTAACGTTTATTTTTAGCTGACAAGGCATTCGGTCCAGGGCTGAGAAGATATATTCAGTGATTAATTACAAGGACAAAATATTAAAGGACACATATTATGAAAAAACAACATTTAAAGGGGCGGTACCTGATTTTTACTATTTTTAAATGTGAACAAATAACTTGTTTGTTTCTTTATAGCAGTCACATGTATCGCTCACTTTGTAATGCAGTCCCAGCATCCTAAATATTCACCGAAATGAGTTTATAAGTGCTTTTCATGGGTCTCTAAGCCTAGAGTGTCACTATAAAGCTAACAAACATTAGCATGCTAACAAAATATACGCTCGAATAACAGAAGTAGAGAAAGTGCTGTGGTCTCATTTTAACCCAAATATATACTTTTACAATATATATGTGCTGTTTTTTTTTACTTTATTACATGCAAAATATTGGGTACATGAACACGTTTCAAAACAGTAAAAATCTGGTAAAGCCCCTTTAAGAGCTTTTAAGCATATTATAATAGTAACTGCTCAACATTAAAGGACACATATTCTGACATTTTTGAGCTTTGAACCATGTTCTAACAATGTTCCATCATCGCAAACATACCTGGAGTTGCATTCAGCTGGATTCACGCTGTTTTGAGGAATGTTTATTGGAAAACCCTCCCCCTCTGAGCGTCAAAACACACTTCCACTGAACTTTCTGGTTCTGGGAGATATTTTCGGATTTTTTACGTCACTTACCTGAGAATCTTCTGCTGTTTTAAGTCCTTAAATGATCACCAGACTCATTCTGCACATTTCTGCCATTTAAACATGTTCACTGATCCTGTTGACCCCAATGTCTATTGACAGCTAATTTAACTTAACTCCATCTGCTGGCTGGATGTACTCGGTAAGTGTCTTTTCACACAAAGTTTTTTTTTTTTTTTTTTTAATTAAGTATATCTTTATGTATTTATTTATAGAGCACCTTTCACAGAGATTTAAATTAGATGTTTTCTATGTGCCCCTTCCCTATGGCGTGTAGAAAACATCTCAGGCGGATCTTGTGCTTGTTGTGCCAGTAACGTTGGAAACCATCAGGACCATCAAGGTTACACTTTTTCTCATCAGATAATAAAACGTTCTTCCACCTTTCAATGTCTACATGTGCTATAGAGCATTTGTCAGGCTACGCACCAAACCAAATGCAACTCTGAGTTCCAATACACATACATGGGGACAAAAATGTACCCCAGTTACTTTATGACTTTTCACAGTGAATCGTGTTAGAACAGTCCTTTTCAGGTTCTCTTGAATTTGTGATTTCAGCCCAAAGCTTGTCCTGACCTTTCCCGCTTTTCAAAACAGATTTTCCTCCTTAGAAATTCTATGTGCTGTTCATTTGCTGTTATCTACAATGCCTGCAGTACACTTCCTCTAAAACCAGCCTCTCTGAGCTGATGCGAGGGGTGAGGGGCAGGGCACAGCCATCTGACTTTTGACTGCTGCATTGATTTTAGGCTCCCTGATTCTGAATGCTTTGGACAGCTACTGTGTCCTGCCACAGCTACGCACATTTCCTACACAAAGTGTAAAATATCTTTAGGCTCTGGTCTCCCGGAGTTCAGATGGGTGTGACTGACAGGTGGATTAACCAATAAGACAAATGCACTGTCCCTTTGTATCAAAACAAACATGGTTGTTTACACAGAGAACTGAGAAACATCACAGATTTCTGATTTTTGTCAGTAAAAATTAAAAAGAAACCAATTTTGACATTCAATTAAAATTTGAATGACAATTTTAAATATTTCCCTGCAATCATAAATATGTTTCAAGGTATCCATTTATTGTGGCTATGGCAGGAGTTTTGAGGCCCAAATACATAGTTCTGAAGTCCAGTAGGATGTCGTGCCGAAAACAAATTGAAGACCTTTATCTCTGAAAAGTCCCAAACACATGGTAATGGTGGGCCACACGACGCCAACTGTTTCTGCAGCAACCAGTACTTCCCTGTGAATAATGAGCACTTTGACAAACATCGGAATTCTTTCCAAAGTCCAACTCTTTCCAGTGTGATTTCCTAGTCTTTCATTGGGATGTACATATATTTTACCATTCTTTATCTGTCAAAACAAACTTACCCTCTCTTTTCCTCTTATTTTTAATATATTAGTTAGCTAGTAGAATGGCTGTTCAGATTATTAATGCATTTATATAATTTAGATATTATTCACCTTGAAAGTTGTGATGTATGTGTTGCATAATTTGGAAGCTGAGCAAAACACGTGAATGGCAAAGGATTTAAAATGTTTTTCACACTTTTAAAGTACAGCACTGTTAAGTGAGAGAAGTTTTGTTTTGTTTTAAATGATCAATTATCTCCTCTGTGTCTCTGAATTTAGCATATCTCTGTCTGGATCTAAGACTGAGCAACTGTATCTAAGACTGCATTAGATTATAACTGTATGAGATTATAACTGTATTAGATTATAACTGTATGAGATTATAACTGTATGAGATTATAATGTGGTGGTCTGTTGTCTTAAAGCTTGCAAAGGTAGACAGCATTAATGTATTGTTCATACAACGTATTAACGCCGTATGAACTACAAATGTATTAATATTAGATTTGTTAATGTGCAGAATGTAACTTTTCTGGTGGGATGCTCGTCTTCATGGAAATACTTAAAATGTGCCACAGTATAGCATTAACAACTACATTCCACAGCAGTATTAGATTGAATTACAGCTTTGAATTACAGTTTTGAAAAGTAAATTTGAAAAAATGAAGCCACTTGCAGCCACTATAAGGCGTTTTCACACTTAACAGTTCTAAGAGCTAAGTCCCTATTATACTATTTAGATAGAGGAACCACCCAGTCCCGTTTGCTCGCGTTCTCACAGGCACAGTGATTGAAAGTGGGCCAAACTGACTATAAAATAAAGATACAAACAATACAATTAACAATTCAATTTCATTACTTAGAATTTTAGTTACCACGTAGTAATTAAGAATGGCCTTTTTGTATTCAGTTTATCTATTTATTTATTTTTTTTGCATCTGAGCAGAATGTCTAGGTCAGAAAATGAATGAAACGCATTTCCCAATTAAATTAATATTGTAAATGTATTTGTTTTACCAAAAAAGGTTCCTGTCTGACTGGAAAGTATCTGTCCCAGAATAGGAGCAAAAAAGTCCCCAAAGTGTGGCCCCAGTCTTGTTACTACTCTCTGTAAACGCTCATCAAATTGAGACTGGAACTAAAAAGAACCAGAAAAAAGTACCAGAAACTGAAAAAAGTTCATAGAATGGGAATATACCTTTAGATAATTTAAATACCATTCTGTGGAACTTTCCAAATCCTTCGGCATCCTCCACAAGAAACAATTGCTGTTTTTAAATCGTTTTTGTGTCGAGTACAGTATGTCATTCTCAAAGGCATGTCTAAAGAACACATCCGTATCAGACCGATGTTGGAACTCCAGCTGGAATTATATCTAATGAATGTAAAAATGACTGACGTCTCTCATCACTAGTGCTGTTCAAACCATTCCCAGCTGAAATATACAACAATTGAATAACACATTCCACAACTGACAATTACTGAGCGACAACAAAGAGTCCCGTACGCACATACCCTTTGACATACGCCTTTCAGATTCACCCACTGTTCAATAATCCGGATTTTTTGCTTAATAAATAAAGTCATCAAACCATGGAACTACTGCTGTCAACCTTGATCTCTGGGTGGATTCTCGACATTTGCGAATTCCTGATGTTCCTGCTTTTTGTACAGTATCTCCTGCTGTTCCGCTGTGATGCAACAGCACTGACAAGTAAAGCGCTCCTTATAAGATATTTATCGAGGGCCTTTGTTTCGGTTGAGCCCTTGTTCGTTTGATTAAGCTGATGAGGATGTGCGCCATGTTGGCTTGTCTGCAGTGAAAACTTTTTTGTCGTATCTAGGACAACGGTCTTTGTACGACGAACACCAAATACTTCGCTTGGCAGCCGTCTTTCTTCAACCCCACTTCTAATTCTAGATCTAAAGCCATTTCCGTCAAAAGATGCCGCCATGAACAGTTAGGTCCATGAATTCTGAAATTGATTCTTTTGGAACATAAAAGCTGCTGTACCGTTTTTTTCAAACCATAAAAGGAGTAGGTAGTTTAAAGGACACATATTCTGCCTTAGTGACTTTTTTGAGCTTCAAACCATGTTCGAACAATGTTCCATCATCAAAAACATACCTGAAATAGCTTTTAGCTGCATTCACGCCATTTTGAGGAATGTTGGTTTGAAAATCCTCTCCGGTCTCCCTCCGACCGTCAAAACACTTCCTGCTGAACTCCCTCGACCGCTGATGTTTTTTCCGATTTTAGACGTCACTTATCAGATAATCTTCTGCTGTTTTAAGTCTTTAAATCATTGCCAGATTTGTTCTGAGCATTTCTGTTTAAACTTGATAATTGCTACTGCTAAACTGATTTCTTCGAGTGATAACTAAAGTGTGTAAGTGCTAGGTGTCATCTACTGGCTGAATACACTCAGTAAGTGTCAGGTCAGACAGCAGAGAATCTTGTTCATTTATAAATAATAAACTTTTTTTTTCTTTTTTCAAAACATGAGATGGCAAATTGAAGGTACTCAAGAGCATGTTTAAAAGCTCATAACAATATGAAAAATGCATAATATTTTCCCTTTAAACTGTTACTTGTTCCTCTTACTAGTTCCTAGCTTCCCCGCACTCTTCGACACATGCCTAGTATTCTCATGAATTAATCTTTCAGGCACCTTCACTGCTTTAGAACAGCTTTTTCAGACAGCAAAGTGAATCTGGTCTCATCCTAGTCATCCAGCGTTATGGCGATGTACAGGGATAATAGTTTTGAGCTTAGATGCAGACAGGACGCAGCTGTATGACTTAATCACAAAGGATGTGGATGTGCCCTACCTACTTGTGTGCCCTCATGCACAGAGTGGAGGGTCATTACGTCCTGCGATTTGTTATGCTTGTCTGTCCCTTGTGTAAGGACCAACTGAGGGAAGCGTGCTTTTTCATATGCTGCTCCGATGGCTTGGAACTCCTTTCAGTTGGATTTGAGACTGGCAATCTTAGTGGTTTCTGCTCCATTATAAAAGACTAATAGTGAGAAATCGCCAGTCCCTTTAAATGTAGATTGTGTTTTATTTGATAAAAGTCTCTTAAATGTGTAAATTTTAAATTGCTTGAGGTCGACAAACTTAATGTTTCATCTCAGCCGGGGTCTGGACACATGCAGTGAGCGCTTGGTGAATATCACCACAGTATGTTCAAATTATTTAACTATTAAACGTTTAATAGTGATTTCCGTAACAAAAGCTTTTGTGTACCATTTTTATTGCCTTTTACAATAGAGCTAGTATTGCACAGTAATAACTTTTACATGATTTGTGAGAGTAGCTACCAATGGATTTTAATACTATTATTTCAGCCCCTCTGGTCCCGTCCTCCCATCAGAGCTCCCTGCTCCTCTCCCGAGTGTTCTGCCCCCTGTGCTCCCTGCTCTCTCTCTCAAAGCACTCACAGAGGTTTTGGGGAGTGTTTGCCTCATTTGTGGTTGTTTTCAAGCCAAATAAAAATGCAAAAAATAAATGGTACGACACAGCGTGTTGCCGCTGAATGATTGCTAATTATCGGAGCACATATTTAATTGTTGTTTTAGCGTCACCATCGCGCTTAATAATTTGATTGCTTGTTGCTACATGGTTGCTGGACCAATATGCACAAAATATAAACTGACAGAAAAGTAACCTCCTCTGGCAGCATGACTCTGATCCCGTGCAATATTCATGTGCTATATGTGCTGAGAGAGCAAGAGTGAGAAAGGGACACGTGCAAAGCTGCATCTCAGTGTGAGCCTCTCCATAGATCTGGCCAGTAAGTTGGCCTGCTGGCATTATCTGTTGATCTTCAAAGAAACAGATGAGTTTGTGTATTTTTAAAAGAAGAGGAGGCTAAAACTTTGCTCTGTCTTTTTTTTACAACAGTGTTCATCATTGTCACTCCATAGACTCTTGGGCAAGGCATGTCAGAAAATGTTCTAGTTCCTAACTGGATGTGCCAAAACCAAACCCCTCATGCATGCATTTGAATCAGCGTGCGTCGCATCTTGATCCAGAAATATTCACAGACACTGTACACACATCACATCACTCGGAATCGCTTGTGTGGGCATCGGAAAGGTCTGTTTAACGTTTCATTTCTAACGTGAAATGAGCTGAACCGTAATAAATAGGTCAATTCTGAACCATTCCATCTGGAGAATGAAGTCTTTTAATCCCATCTTTTATTGAAGTCAGCTCACTCTCCTCCCTTCCACTTCTCACCGTGTTAGTGATTTTGTGCCGAAACCGTTCCCTACTGGCTGTGCTCCATCACGCCGTGCAGAGAGGAGGTCGAGTGGTTGATGAGCAGGAGTCAGCGCTCACAACACGCCTGGATAATGGTGGCTGCGCTGTGCTGTGGGTCCTAACTCCTAAAGACAGTTCTGTTTTGAATTATAACTTTGAACCCTGACATTTTCCATGCAAGATCATCCTGGATAAGTGATTTTAGGGCGTGGGGTTTGATGAGAGATTGATGTGACTCATGGGTATCAACTTTTTCAAGCTTTTAGCCGTTTAACTATCGTTGAAATGGTTTTAGTGATAGTTTATTTATGTTTGCAACTCATAAACATACACAGTTATGAAGTCCTGTTTGGAAAGACAATCTTACGAATTCTGTACCTGTGCAAATAAATGCTTCTCAAGGGTGTTTCAGAGTCTTTCTATTGTGGCCAGCATGAAAAATGAAAGCAAAACTTTTAAGTGTTACATAATATTAGGGCTGTCAAAGTTAACTCGTTAACTCATGAAATTAATCATTGAAAATTGTCGCATTAATCACAAACTGACGCGGATTAATCACACGGTTTGATTTGACGAATCACGTTCTTTTAGATTATGCAGGAGGCTTTACCTGAGCGAAGGAGGAAGGTGCAGGAGCAAAGTTTTAATCACGCGGTTTATTTTACACATCAGTTCTCACGTGGAGACACGGAGATCACTCTGCGATGTTTACGAGCGCAGAGCAGCAGAGAGTGGTACGACTTTGCCCCGTGCAAAGCAAAGACGCGGCGGAGATGACGAAAACAGAAGTCGCGTGTGAGCGTTGAAACTTCTGAAAAAGTATAACAGAGCACTTGTAAACACCAGGCCAACACCAGCTCCATCTATCACCACAAATGTCAGTTACTGATATAACTATAGTTCAATGAGTGTATGAAGGGCACTTAAACCTCTGAACCTGCTAACTGGTCATGAAGCCTAGATTTACCTGAAACATGCGTCCACACAGATTCAACATGAAATTCAATGTCTAGACTAAGACTGTAGTTAGTTGTGCTTATAATAATTCATTTAGATTTGTGAAATAACAATAAAAAATGTTCTTAAGAACATGTGCAAAAATGATTATAGATATAAATGGTGCAATTTTAATAATGACACGTCAAAAAGCGCGCATTGTAATTGTTTGTGATTACTCACAGTTCCAAAGTATAATTTATCTGATAATTTTTTTTTAATTCTTTGACAGCGCTAGTTTATATTTTGGTCGGTGTATATTTTTATTTTATTTTATGTTTACTTTATTTGGTGTATAGTAACACAACTTTTTTGGAGAGGCTTTTGGAGCTCACTGGTCCTGAGCTCAGACTCCACAGAGTTATATATCATGTTCATGCTTGAGTTTTGCCTTGACTTTGCTCCTCTGATTGCTGTGTAATAAAGTGCACACATATAGAGATGTGTGCAGACAGTGGGGAAAGGTGCTGCGCAGCTACACAAGTCAGAACAGATTTCTAACCTCCGAGTCTTACCCTCATTCGTACCAGTGCGCATGAGCAGTGGTCGAGCTATGCTGAGCACAATGTGAGCATGTTCCAGCAGCTAGACACAACATATTTCCAATATTTTGTCATATACCAGCTTTGCATACGTCTGATAGTGTTTATTGTGTGTGAGAAATAGAAATATAACAGAGTGAATGTGTAGTGATCATTTTGTCAACAAGGGGACGGCTTCCCTCCTTAAATTACCTACTGCTTCAAAGCATGCTGGGACCACTTTATA
Organism: Rhinogobius similis; assembly: GCA_019453435.1. Classification (NCBI taxonomy): domain Eukaryota; kingdom Metazoa; phylum Chordata; class Actinopteri; order Gobiiformes; family Gobiidae; genus Rhinogobius; species Rhinogobius similis. The sequence continues at coordinate 46,471,661 of CM033619.1, read as the reverse complement.
GCCTGGGAGTTTCCTACCCAAAAATGCTGGGTGTACAAATATATTTCTTATATTACATTTTCTAATATTGTTGTTGAAAAATAGCTTTCTTTTACAAATATATAAACAGAAAAATAACAATAATAACACAACATGAACTTAAATAAGTAAAACAAACTGATTTAACATTAGAACACCAACATAATATACCAACTACAGCATTAGTAAACACCCAAGTAGTGCACTAGTATCTGCAACCTGATTTATTTTTATTATTTACTTGATGCTGCTCGATAAGTCAAGCAGAAGTATTTCTTTTTCCTCCAGTCCTCCTGGTGGAGTGTGCTCCCCGCAGCCTTTTTTGACAAATTTGAGAGTTTTGAAAAGCTACTCTCACTATGTTTATTTACAATTTCCCACCTCAGTCTCCGTCTTAACGTCTTGAAACAAGCCTGTGAGCATTTGGCTGCATTCTCCTCTAGGGCCTTTCTTCTTTTTCACCTGGCTTTTTCTGCCCCATCTGGTCTTTTTGGTCCTACTGACTGAACGGCCCACTCCTCGGCTGTAAAGCGGGGAGAACTGTGTACCGAGAGAACGGGTTCACACACAGAACCAATTTGCACAAGTACGGAGGGGTGTTCGACATGAAATAGTAGTTCCTTTTTTATTTCAGTGACGACTTTCATTACATGAGAAAATAAATCAATAAACTAAATTGTTTAGTATATCATCTATTATCACACAACCTGGCCACCTGTAACAGCAGGCAGCCCCACGTGAGCAGGTCCAAAGCTCTTTTTTTCGCAACTGGTGGCCCAAAAGTCGAGCGGTCTACTGAGAAACGTCCCGAATCTCCTGATTACCCATTGCTTCCAAGTGTCGCTGAATAGACATAAATATTTAACACAAGAAGATCAAATCATGCGAGTTGCATTCATAACGAGCAGCTGTGTTAATGCTCTATTGTTGTGAATAAAACTGTACTCATAACTGGACAAGTCTCTGCAACTGCGCTATTAAATTAGATTTTTCCTGTACAATCAGCATAAGGGAGCCAAGACCCTGCAGGTGCTCAGTCCTACCAGGCCACTAATTACATTTGTCTGGGTGAGTAGTTTAAATTACAGCTTACTGAGCCGAACAGAAGTAAAGCCAGCAGTTGGAATTAAAGTTTCCATTGACAGGGTTTTTAACTGTAAAGTCATTAATGGCAGTAATTGTGGGCTATTTTAAGTGGCAAGGTCACTAACTTTAGCTTCATAAACTATGTCTGGATGAATTTTCATTATGATTTCTCTAGAAAGTAAGTCTAGTTTGGACTTCTTTTCTAAGAACCCCTAGGGCCCCCTTGAGAATCTCTGGGGACCTGGCCCCAAGGTTAGGAATGACTGATTAAACTAAAAGACTAAATTGTTTATGAAGTGTATGTAATTCAAATCACTATGTAAACCACATTTTAACAATGTATGAGGCACATTACTCAATAATTAACACATGAAGACATTAGCCAAATGCAGTGTAAATAATGAAGCAACTATATACAAGTGGGACTGTTTTAGGCAACATTTGATATGCATTTATATACATGTTTAATTCCATAACTTTTTCTGTGGCAGCCAGCTTAGTGCTCCTGCCTCTTATGGTCGCAGGATAAATTCTTGGGCCAGAGGTCAAATTCTCTGGTTGGAGTCAGCATGTTTTGTCCATGGCCTCTCCTGTCTTCCAAATGTAGGTGTAAAGGTGTCGTGCGTATTCACAGTTCAAACACTTAACACTTTTAAAGATAATCAAACATTTCATCATTTCACCAATTTCAGAAAACATATTATGTAAATGTATGAAACATTTTTACAAATCCTGGGCTCGCACATTCAAAAAAACATATTTGTAAATTCCAAAATCACTTCCACAAATACACAAAACTGCACTGCTAGAGTGATACTCCAAAGTTTTACTTGCTGAACAATGTCAACTTCCTGTTTTGTAAGGTATAGGCAACACAGCACCCCCGTGCATTTAGAAGTTTCAGTCTTCTCCAGAAACGTCAAAGCTGCCCCTGCAACACGAGTCTGTGTATCTACACGCCGGTTAAACACAAAACTCTTTCATATTACTTACATATTAAATGTTGGTCAGATGAACTTTCTAAACTTTACATAAGCTGATTGGAGGGACAATGCTTTACAAAGAGCAGTAAGAAGCTGCGGGTGCTGAGCTCACATTAATTAGGTGGCTTACCTTCAAAGTTTCGACTGTTTCACACCATGTCTTCTGTCTTAAGTTGTCATAGTAAAATTATGTTTGACATCTTAAAGTACGTCATATTTCTGAGAATCACCTCGTCCTAGTCCATGCACATTTTTTTTACATGAAAGGGCAGTTTATTTTGACACTGCTCCCCTCTTTCCTGTATTTCCCTGCTAAAAAGCCTGGAGACGCTCTGTTGTTATTCGCACATAGACACTGATGGTGTGGATTGTCTCACCAGTTATTGTTAAAAACAGCTTTATCTTTGATGATGCCAGTGCTTCATAACCTGGCTGGTGCCAGATTGATATGTGTATTACTTATATGAATTATTTCTACACATTATCAATCTGGACAGGCCCCTGTTGATGTCGTTTGGGAAAATGCGTAACGTCATGATGAACATTTAAACTGCTTGGTTGCAGCGACGCAAAAGCAGAACAAGCCAAGAAATCAATAAATCCAGTGAGAGAAAAGCACAAACTTCTTCCTCGTCCTCAAATGCACAAAGCACTTCTATGTGCACGTTTTCAAAAGCAAAATAGTCCTTAAATGTGTTGAAACAGGCCGAAGTACCTCCGTTGGTGCCGCCATGTTTGTTTAGGTTTGTTCTTTTGACTTCCACCCAAACCACAATGCAGCGCTGTGATTGGTCCAGCACACAGCGGCCGGTGCAGCCCTAACAGCAGCACAGGCCCAGATGGATTCTCAAGAGTTTGTGAACTCACAAATATCGGGAGAATTCATATGGCAGGGCCACCTTAAGTGCTTTAACCAACGTTTTCAGGAGGTCTGAGTTCAACCCTTTCCATTTGTAGAAACCACTCATCCCATCAGGAAAAGATTGGCCAAAAAGGTCTACTTGGAACCCAATAGCTTTGAACAGAACAGATAGAAATAGCCTTTTTGTGTACATGGTTCATCACTAACAAGGATGCAGGGGTTACATGTGTTCATATGGCAATAGATCCGTGGGCTTTAGATGAGCTGATTTTTCACTTAAGACAAAGTTTATTGATCCACAAGAGAAATAGCTTGGATACAGTAACTCACACATTACAAATAAAATAACAAAGAGCAAAAAAAGACAACAACAGATGTACAAATAAAATGAAATATATAGTAAAATATGTCTAGGCAGATCTGTAAAAGGCTGTTGGAGAATGAGCTCCTCTGTCCCTCGATTGTCCAGTGAAGAGGGTCAGCAGTTTGTCCTCCTGTCCCTCACTGTGACAAACGTCTCCAGTTAGTCAGCTTTACTACATCTGAACTAGCGCGGAGACGACCCTGCCGTTTGACTGGAGACAAACTGTAAAGCTTGTATTTCCACTCAATATCTGCAGGCATAATTTTCTGAATTTCCATTAGTTAATTAAGCATTTATAATGATCCTCATGATTCTCTTCAGCTGTGTAGTGGATTAATTGGCTTTTAATTTAAAAACAATCTCTTTTTAAGATTGTTAAACTTGGATAAGTTCAATTAATTATAACCAGCTTTCCCAGGTCAGACACAATATTAAAGCTTTGAACTGACACCTGGAAAACTTTCATTGAAACTAGTTGAACATGTCACCAGAGCTGCTCCTAAAATTACCATAATAATATTATTCATAGGCCCTCAGAGTAGGATGAAGTTTTAAACCCAATGTTCTTTTCAGTTGAAGCACTTGTCCCCAATTATTATTCTGTCCCAGAGTTCGGTTTGGAACTGTATCCTCAAAGAGTTTAAAGTCTACAGTGGTTCCCAGCCTTTCCTTGAACCCCTGTTGTGTGAACCGGGGACTTGTCGGGCCCCCCAATGCTGTGGCCCCGACAAATGCATTACATAATTCAATTACTAAGAAGCATTTATTTCAAACTAATACACAACCTCTGTGTTTTTTGTGTTACTACACGCAATTCCCATTCATTTGTCAAGGCTTTTGACAATTTCATCTGAAAAAATGATTACTTTGATGACCTCACCCTCTGACCAGACAAAGCTTGTGAAATCTCAGGCACCCCCCTGGGGGTTCCAGCCCCTCAGGTTGTGAACCACTGGGTTAGACAACACATTTCACTCAAACGTAGAACTACAACTAAAACTGTCCCTTTATTTTCAATGGTACGTTGTTTTTTGATGATATTTTAGAACTCAGCACAGCTTCCTTTCATTTTAAACTTACATTTTTCTAAATTTATTCACAAACTGCAACTTCTTTCTAATTTTATGAATTCTGTTTCCCAAATTGGGAATAGGATTGCTATCAGGAGATAACAGAGTCCTTAAAGTGTCAAGTATCGATGAGTAATTTGTGAGTAATCTGATTTCTTTCTGATTGTTCAGGATTTTTCAGGTTTTGACAAGGGAAATCGAACAAAGGAAGAGCCAAACTGTGGCAAAGACTAAAATGAAAGAGAAAATGTTTAAAATGAGGAGAGTTATTTAAAATTCATAGCACTTTGCCTTCCAAATACAGTTACTTAAAAAAATCCATTGATTATCTATGATATGAGCTATTATTAACTACTGTGTTATCTAATTATTCTCTTTTTATTTTCTGGTTATGTAAATGTGCACAGAGGGATCATCGGGGCAAATTGGTAGCCATGCTTATGTCAATGTGTCCCAGAACATTTACGGAAAAAGTCGACCACCTCCAAGTCAACAAAACAAGAGCTAAATGTTCTTTCTTTGTTTTTCGAAATGAAACAAACGCCCGCTGTTCTTTCTGATGGTGTAACATTAGTTTATCATATCACACAACCGTTTTTGATGAAACTACAAAGTAAATATTCACAAGAGAGGTATTTCAGTTCGAAGCGGTTGTTTATTCTTGTACATCTATACAAGCCGAAACACTAGTCTTTCTATCTTGCTGCTGTTGTGTTTTGCCTTCGAACAAATGGTGCATACTAAATTTGACATCACGCTGAATATTTATAGATGATATTATTGCTTATTTTAAATGGAAGTCAGCGAAGCATGGCCACATTATCATAATAGTGTTGGCTGCAGTCGTCCACAGCACGGAGCCAGTCAATACTGAACAATGGAAGTGTTTTGTTGTGCAAATGAACATATTAGTGTTTTGGTGAATAGTGCGTGAGCTGCATACAGTGAGACGACACACAGGCATATGCTGCTATATATGCTGCTATATATCAAAGTTCTTATGGTGCAGCTGCTGGCCTCAAAATGTTCAAATCTCTGTGCAGCGTCCTTAGTAAAAGTATTAAAAGGACACATTTTGTGTTATTCGTGGTATTGGTAACATGCTCTTGTGCACCTTTGCTTTTGAATTTCAAGCAAGACAACCTTGTAAACAGGATTAAAGAAACAAGCGAGAAGCAAAATACAACTCCAGGTATGTTTTTGATGAGGGAAAAATGTAAAAACACGGCCAAAAGCAAGTGTGCTTATAAAAGTGTTATACATAACCAGCACAACATTCCTAATGGTGGTTTTCTTATACATGTTTCTGTAAGTTTATCGTTTAAAGTTATGTAAAGAGGTGCTTAAAGGTGCACTATTTAACTTTTCTGGTTAGAGGTCCGCCACCTGCTTGTCTCCATAGAGATGGTTACTGCTTTGCCTGGAAAGCCCCAGATGTCAGTTGTTTCAGTGGGATGAGCGGCGGATGAGGAGCTTGCTGCTCCGCCTCAATAAGGGAAGTTGCGACTGACGGTGAGGAAATGCACTTCAACTCTGGACACGGCAGGACCTCTCTTTCTGCGAGTCTCCTATATGGTGCATGGGTTGTAACAAAAGAGTAAAAGAAAAAAAAACAAAAAAACAACAACAACATGTGGTCTAACTGTGAGCTGGGGCAGCAAAAGCCAAGTCGATAGGCTGTGCCCATTGGTGCGTCGCCAGTTTAGCCTTTAGCGGTTAGGTGCATCCCGTTGTGTGGGCCCGCGTACCATGTGACGCGCTGACCAATCAGAGTCAGAGTTGCTAGAGCAGAACAGAACAGAGTAGAGCCACAGCCAAGGATTAAAAAGCTATTTTTAAACTGAGAAAAGGCTAATGAGCTGGTAATAATCAAAAATAGCCCCAAAATTCGCCCTTTGTGGAAGCTGTAGGTGCCTGTCAGAGGAACATGACCAGTTTGTTTGTACATTGTGTTATGGGGAAAATGCTTTCTGGGCTCCAGAGGTTTTTTCCCGCTGCAGTTCACCTGTCTTCATGTGCTCTGGAAAAGATGATCCAGCACTTGTGAAGTGGTAATTATCAGTATGTTTTGTTCAAGAGCTTTAATAATTCTATCAAAACGAATGTTAAAAACTTTATCTGGTAAATTGTATGTGAATACAATGTAAACATGTTAATTCACCGGATACTACATCTTACAGACCACACAGGGAAAAAGGAAAAAATTCAATATTTTAATTTCGATTTAATAGAGACGCCATTTTCAATTATGTGCACCATATAATGTACCATATTATGCTGGCATTAACATAACCTGATAACAGGTGGGAAAACGTTTGATATTTTTCAATCGTGAATTTTTCTGCTGTCCGCCATAGTGAGAGGTCATAGTTTATTTTCTACTCCGCAAATCGAGCATTAAATGCGTTCCCTGTTTCCCAGTAGAAATTACGAGATGACAGGACGCCACTATTGACAGGTGCTACCATTTCCCCCTTGACAAGTGGTATTTATCATAATCCCCATAGCACATAGCATAGTCGAAGTCCCACAAGATAAACAATCATTTAATTAAAGTGTAGCCTATAGAATAAGAATAACTCCCATATTATAAACCTCACAGATAAGCTGCACTATCTCACTCAGTTTAACCCTGATGTTGCTTCGTGATACATTTTGTATCAAAACTAAGCCGTGGAGAATTGCAGCTTTGTTAAAAAAGGTACAGGGCCATTTTTTACCTCAAGTTTCAACTCGAAAGGGAATACTAAAACATGGCAACCCAGACAGCACTTAGTCATTTATCCTTACACAGTTTTAATCACAGAGCACAGCTGAGGGGTGCTGCATGTTGCCAACCCCTGAGGTGAGAGTGAACCAGTTGGACAGTGATTTGACAGGTTTTTTCACTGGATGCTGTTCCTTTCACAATCAGCCACGGGTATGCAATGTGGATTAAGTGTCTAGCATGGTCAAGGTTTGAAATGACCAGCTTATATTTAGTGAAAGGACACCTGTTTCAACAAGTCCAGGGACTGCATACTAATTGCTGAAAAGGTAATTGGTATGCTAGTTAGTGTTTGTTCTTCAGCTATCATTTAAAACACATATTAACACTCATTAAAATGAAAGCAGCAAGATGGTCCTGCGTTTGATTCCGAGTGGTTCTTCACTGTGTAGAGTTTGCATGTTCTGCCTGTGTCTAAGCAAAGGATCTGGACACGGGTCCTAGGGTGAAGGATGGGTGGGATGGCTACATTTCTCTACAGAAACAAGCGTATCTTAAAGGAAAAATGTTATGCATTTTTTTTGTATTGTTACTAGCCTTTAAACATGCTAGAGTAGCTTTAATTTGCCGTCTCATGTTTTGAAACAAACAAACAAACAAAAAATACTAATTTGACTAAATGAAAGGATTTGTCTGCTGTCTGCAATCACATGTACTGAGTGTATTCAGCCAGTAGATGGCACCTAGCGCTTACTCAATTTGGTTATGTTATCACTTTAAGAGATGTGACGATTAGCCAAGCAGGAGCAGTTATCGCATTTTGACATCAGAAATGCTCAGAACGAGTCTGGGGAGGATTTATGGACATTATGGAGCAGAAGATTCTCGGACAAGTGATATGATCGGAAAAACAGTCACGGATCGAGGGAACCCTAACCCTTTATGACGCTCCAGGTATGTTTTTGATGATGGGACATTGTTAGAACACGGCTACAAGCTCAAAAAAGTCTATGTAACATAATATGCGTCCTTTCCATTGGGAAGCTATCCCTTTGCCTGTAATGTTCTACAGTATGGCATTAAATTTTGGCAATCTTTTTATTAAATTACAGATGTTCATTGCTCCAAACACTTATAAAACATGCCTTCTCCCAGTGTGTGGGCTTGCCTCTCCATTGATCTAACAGAGTGGTGACGTTACCCTATTGTCCCCATGGAGACGGATAAGTTCAATGCCATCCTGTGGAAACAAGCTGTTAGTGGATCCTCCATCAGAAATGTTACGTAATCTTTCTTTAAAGGACATTTTTGAGTTTTTAACCATCTTTCAACATTGTTCCCTCATCAAAAACATACCTGGAGTTGTATTTAGCTTGGTTGATAAATCTCTCCCCTCTGAGCCTCACAAAACACTCACTTTAATATTTTCCAGTTTGAGTTTGACTTCAGAAGTAGAGTTTGAGGGTCGTCTGTACTGTTTTTAAGTCCATAAATCATCGGCAGACTCGCTCTGAACATTTCTGCCTCAAATTGCATTCATTGCTTACATTAGCATGTCGGGCCAAGCTAGCTTTAAATCCTGCTGCTGCCCGTAGATGGAACGCTAACTCTCATCCTGATGAGGTATAATATAAAACAATATAAACAATGCATAATGTGTGTCCTTTAACATTAAATAGTTTAGTTCTTCAGCGCTCCGACATAACATTTGCAGTTGGACAGATAAAAAAATCGAAGAGTCAAAATATCTTGTAGATTAAAAAGTTTGCTGAATGTATTTGGAGCTGCAGATGAAGTTTGGGGTTGTTTTTCAATTTGGACAATTTCATAAAGGTTAATCTTAATAGAATCTGGGGTGCATGAGAGTGAGTTTGCGAGGGTCTGACAGAAAAGCAGAGAAAGACAAAGAAGAGGCAGCAGCTCATCAGTCCCCCGTCGTCACAGCTCATCTGTACACCTCGACTGTGGAGACCAAGAGATGTGCAGCTCAACTTCGCACTGCATCGCTGGTCATACTCTACTTTTGGTGAACGGAACACCGACACAAACTTAAACCAGAAGTAATAGAACTCAGTCATTCTGGAGAACTAATCAAAAATGCAATTTCAATCCTGGCTGCTTGCTTCTTGTTACGTACAACTCCGACCAACACATGGCAGTTAGCAAAAGAAGCAAGACAGAAAAGGCAATTTGCTACTCACTACTTTCCCCACATTCGTGTTAAAGCATAAAGACCTGAGACTGGCTGCGCAACCAATTCCAGATCAACGAGAGAAGTGAATTTCTGCAACTAAACGAACTGTAGGGATTGAGCTTTAAATGTGTTTCTGTATTAGTTTGGGTTTTCATTTGGGTAATGAGTTAACTATTGCCTCATAACGAACCGAACTAAATTCTCTTTATTTTGAATCTGAAGGAAGAGAAAGTAGTCTCATAGGAAAAACATCAAAAATGCCTTTCAAAAACAGTGTTTGCATAATTGACTGTTCAATAAAATCACAAACTAAAGTTAAACCAATGCTTTTCAGGTGTTTATTACATTGATATGAGTAAATCAGCCTGCTGCCATGAACAACAGCTTCACATTAGTTAGAGTATAAGTACACATTAGTTAGAGTACAAGTTTTCACACTTGTATCAAGATCACTCACATAGTCAGTCTCAGTTAACATTACTGGTACAGGATGTTATAATAAAGTATATTTCTCATAAACATCTCCAAGGACACTTTTTGATGACATTTATCTGATGTACAGGTTTTGCAGATGTCGAGTGCAATCTACGCAATCTATTTTCTTAAAAACCACATCACATAAGGGTCTCTAATGTTAAATATTGTATTAAACTCCAAAAGCAAAAGTTTAGTTTTGTTACCATAGTTTCTATCCTCCCTGCCGTAATGGCGCACTCAACTATTGATAGTTCAATAGTATATATTCAAACTGTATAATTACAGGCAAATTATTCATCATTTTCTTTCAAATATCCTTGTATCATTCAGAACCAAAGCAACAACTTTATCTTATTTTAGTCTTGTGCTCTGGTTGTTGTTTCCGCAAACGTCTGCACAATTCGTCTGTGTTATTATTATTTTCTCTTTCTTTTATTCCTGCAAGTTGACATGTTGGTTTTGACATGAACATAATGATGTTGGCCTTGGCCTGAAAGCTACGCAGAGAAACCGAGATCAGCTTGAGACTGAAAGTGAATTATATTTGTTTACATGAGAAAATCGAATTAAAAAATATATGATTGATCAATACAGGACTGAAAGACAGAAAAATCAATCGTGATTATCTGTTTTTGCCTCATTGCCCAGCTGTACAGGAGTCATTAGATAACACGGCAAAGGTTACACGAGGCTAACACGGCGTGCGCTGCGAATCCGGCTTTTTTCCGAGTGCGATTCCGTGCGCGCAATCAGCAGTCAGGTCCACAGGATGTCTGCAGGCAGGGCTCACACTCATCTCCCATGATGCACCTCACCTCGGCCCCCGCAGCATGTCAACATCACACTTACTCAGACGCGGGCGCTAACACAGTACAGCACGGGCGTCCAGGGAATTTCAATGTAGATCCGACTCCAGTCTGGGTACACAACGGATGCGTGCATAGATTTTTTTTCTGCTTTGTGCACAGAAAAATGCCTGACTTTAGAAGGGAGGTGGTTAAAATGTGTGCCAGGAGAGAGCTTCATTTTGCGACAGTGAGCAAATATAAAAAAGCGTCGTTTCAAATCCAGACCACGTACATCGTTTTTACATAATTAGACCTTTGCCTTTCAACCGTTCACAACTAAAAGCCGTCAAAATGCACTCTTCCTCCATTTGCCATCCCGAAATTGACTACTTCTTCCACCGCTGCCATATTGATATTGCGTGTACCAGTTCTATCTCGTTTGAGTGACTGGTTTAATAATTCCTGAACTGCAGATATATACTGAAAACCGTTCTAGTGGAAAGACTCTATTAGGAATACATTGTACTCGTGAATCTATCTGAGCTGCTGCTGCAGATTTGAATCAGCAGCTCCAGTCACTTTCTTTTGTGCGATAAAACTCAATTGTGTTCATTTTAAGGCCACTCAGTGTGATCTGTGACGATAATCCTGTAATAGTCAGCCCTTTTGTTACACGGCATTTAATTCGCCGAGCTTCGGAGGTCCGCGCATTTTAATATGTTTTACACAGCTGCAGATGGGAGCGCGATGGTGAGTCATGAATGGTTGTAGATTAAGATTGCTCAGGGAGTGTGGTCTGAAATTTGCGTTTTAAGATGCCATCATCATTAGTCATGCTGTGGTATTTATAATGCTATTGTTTTGTTTTTTTTTTATATAATTGTCTAGTTTGTGTCTTTTAATGTTTTGTCTTCAGTAATTGTAGCACTCTGCCCAAGACTAAATGCCTCTTGAGGACAATACAGTTTATTTTATTATCTTCAATCATCTGTCTGTCATTGTGCTGTAAGAGGTGACCTAATTAAGTTCTTTTATCACATATTCGACGTTGTTAAAGTCTACATGACAGGCATGACATGACACATTTCACTAAAATGTGTTGAACATGATTGTATTTAAGATTTTCCTAAACATTTTGTCTATTTGTCCCCAGTTTGACCGTTTTTGTAATGTTTAGAATGTTAGTTCCTCGTTGGCAGCAAATGACTGGGATAGAGGTAATTCCACAGCTGTTACCTAGCAACCATTTTGAAAACAAGGGCTAAAATCCATATAATTTGCAGAATAGTTAGGAATTGACACCTTTATTTTGTTGACTGACTGTTTTAACTGTCAGAAAAATGTGTCAGTTGTCTGCAAATTGTCTCTGTGTTTACAACGGCACGTCGCTTTTAGATGACATCACACAGGGATTCCATTTAGAACTCCTTCCTGTACTTTTCAGCTTTTATTTACCGAATTTTCTTCACAAACTGTAACGTCACAAATGTAAACACTATGATAAATATTTTCCACAGGTTCTATCCCACCAAACGAAGTTATAAATAGAAAATCATGAGAAGCTGTCAATAATCTAAGGCCAGAATAACCTTTTGTTATAACTATAATCCATGCCAAAACCAACTGGAAATATCCCAGATGGTTGTGAACTGTCCATAATGTTCCCAAATTCAAAACAAACCCAATCTATAAGAAAAATCCTACAGATAACCTAATCCTGACCAAGCCTGGCTCAAAATCCGGAGATAGGTCCGTAGGCGCTGCAGTGCCATCGCCCACTCTTCCTCAATGTTGCCTTGGCAGCTTTTATGAATCGGTTCGTGTAGAAGAGAAATTTACCAAAAACAAAAAACTGAACTTTAATCAAAATTTTCTCTCTTGATAACATTAATAGTGAAATAATAGGGATATACTGTAAATAAACTATGCTATTATTAAAACAATTTATTGAAAGTTGGCTGTAGAAATAATTTGTTCCCAAATAAGTCGGTTCTTCAGTGCCTTCCTGGGAACATACCTTTTAAGATGATGGAGGTAACTATATTCCACAGTTACGCAGTTTTGTTTGCTTATCTTTTGAGTTTTTTTGAGTGTGGATAAGGAACAGGTAGAGTAGTTAAGGTTAGGGTTATGGGTTAAATTTAGGAACGAGCCATGTTTAAGAGCAGGGTGGAAACATACATGCACAAGGACTTTTTAGTATGTGCGGCGACCAATGTTCCCGGGTACATATGTTCTCGATTTCCTTTATATTGAAAACAGTAAGATCAGGTAACATAGGTCCCTTTTTAAATGTGAGGTACCTATGTTCTGATCACCCTCTCTCTAGATTATAATGCGTTCTGAATACTTGAAATCACATTATTCATTCACTCCTCTGCCTCTCTTTGGGGGTAAGCTACTCCTGATGAGCTTAACCGGAGAAGACAGACAAAAACGTCATGGCACCAACATCCACATCACCACCTATCACACTCAACACTCAAACATGCTTGTAGTGTCTTGTCCAAAAATCTTTAACTCAGCTTAAACTCTGGTAAATAATTCACGAATAGGGACAGGTGCAGGATTTTGGTGGTGTGTATTTTGAACTGCAAAAGCCTTTTTATACTGCCAACAGGTTTTTGACGAAAGATATGGCAACCCAAAGTAGGGGGTTCTACTGGCTTTCTTATTGCATCATTGTCAGTGCCTAATCATCAGAACCAAAACGAACATGCAAACATAAACAAGCCTAAGTGTTTAAAAAATACATTTACAATCAATATTTTCTTCGAACATGTTAGCTACATTACTTAAAGGTGCTGTACCTGATTTTTACTCTTTTGAAACATGAAAAACAGAACTAGTTCATGTAAAAGTCATTACATCAGTCACATGTATTGCTCACTTAATACCTAATACAGTCCCAGCATCCTACATATTCACAGCGGTTAGTTTATAAGCTCTTTTCATGAGTTTCTGAGCCCTGAGCGTCACGGACTGCCCCGGGTAAAGCTCACAAACATTAGCATGTTAACTGCGCACTTCCTGCTTCTCTCATAGGTTAAAACGCTTTATAAATAGATGCAGAAAAAGTGATTTGGTCTCATTTTATAATAAATCTGTAATGGAGCAACACAGCTTAACTTTTTGCAAAAAATCGGGAACATTAAATAGTTTTGTGTTTCTATTTTCACAACAGTAAAAGTCAGGTACAGTGCCTTCAACGCTTACTTGCCTCTTCATATGCGTTGGATTATCTGGTACTGCTCTATCCTGGTTTCACTCCGATCTCTTGAAGACAACAATTCATCTAAATAAACTGATTTTTCTCACACCCAACCTGTTTATTGAAGTTCACCACAAGGATCAGTACTTCTACCTCTTTTCTTCATCATAATCTTGCTCCCTGTTTGACAAATTCTATGTAAATATGGACACAATCTTCACTCATACAAAGATAACACATACTTCTACATTATTGCAATATGGAGCTCACTATCAACAACACTAGAATTTTCCCATCCCCAACAGTCCCCAACCAGGGCAAAAAACACCAATACCCGCCCGTCAAGATAACTCTTTCACCATGCCGTCCCTTTCGCAGAAACAGGGAAAAAACAGCTGCGTGGACAGAGGCTTTCTGTTCCTGTTTTCTAACACAATGGGCTATAATCTTTTAAATTTGAATCCAGTCTTTAATGTGAATCAAATGATTCAGTTAGATATGGACTTTTAAAAGCTATAGAAAAGTTTTAGACGAAATGTATCATTAATTAAATAAGAACCTATCAAACTTTTTATATGTTTTTTCAAAGTGACGAGTATTACATGTTCATACTGGTTCTATACCAGAGGTATAGAACCACCAAATTGTATCTCTATTTTAGAAGAACTTATCAAAAGGAGTTACTTGACAGCCATATTTCTTTGTCCGCAATATACAAACATACTTGTTTAAAGGACACATATCATGCTGTAGTGACTTTTTTTAGTTTTTAACCATGTTCCAACAAAGTTCCGTCATCAAAAACATATCTGGAGTTGCACTTGGCTTAGTTTGAGGAATGCTGGTAAGAAAATCCACTCTAACCGTCAAAAACACTCCCTGCTGAACTCCCTTGATCAATTATGTTTTTTTCTTCCGTTTTTATATGTTACTTGTCCGAGAATCTTCTGCTGTTTTAAGTAATTGCACGATAGCTTAGCATACCAACAGCATTTGAGTGTATACGCATATGTACTTGCCTCTGCAGCCAGTAGATGAAACTACAAATAAATAATGAAGGTCTCTTAAGGCAGGGATAAAGTTATATTGTTATTTGTTAAACATTTTATCTTTAGTTCTAAAATATGAGATGTCAAAGTAGAAATACTCAAGATAATGTATAAAGGCCAATAGCAATACACATAATGCATAATATTTGTCCTTTAAAAGAAGCAAACAATGTGGAAAAAAGATCAACCTACTATTGGTTATTGTCCTTTGCTTTTCCCAAAGCGTTGATATCAGTATCGGCCTAAAGTTTTCGTCTCGGTGCATCCCTACTCTCTCCTAACCTGTGTGGCACAAACATGCCGTCTCAACATCACCGCTGGACTCTTGTAACAGAGTCCAGGATCTCACAAAAGTCCCCACCCAGACAGTTTACAATAAATCCAAAACTCCACTGCCATGTTTATCAGTCCCATCAGGCCCTGGCAACACATCACCCCCCTCTTATCTATCTACACTTGTCTCCCATAACAGGCTGCATCCAGCGCTGCTCTCTCTTCTCCACCTACAAGTCAATGCATGCCCTGGCCCCTCAGTACCTCCAGCTCCTCTTTCTCCCCACAAGCAAACAACTGGAACTATTGATCAATTCAAAGCCCACTTCAAATTGGGCTATAATCTCACACAATGACGGTTCAATAATTTTCTCTGTGTGCCGCTCAGAGACACGGTACATTGTTGACTTGACTAGACTTGAACACATAACTCCAGTGCTTCAATCTCTTCACTGACTTCCAATCAAATAACGGATTGATTTTAAAATTGTGTTGCTTACCTAGCGCTGAATGGTTTAGCTTCAGAATATTTAACAGACCTTATTTTATCTTATGTTCCGACAAGGACCCTAAACTCAAGTGAGGAAGCCCTGTTGGTTATACCCAGGACCCAACTGGCCACTTTGGGCGATCGGGCTTTTTCTGTTCAGGCACCTGCTTTCTGGAATTCTCTCCCCACAGACCTTAGGCAGAGTCACTGTCTCGAATAGTTTAAGTTTAAGAAACTTTTCTTTCAAGTGAGTTATTGTAGTTGTTGTTTTTATGTTTCACAGTATGGTATATTTTGTATTTCTTATTGTGTTTTTAATTATGTATCGTAAAATTCGGACTATATGCTGCTACTTTTTTCTCATGATTTCAACCCTGCGTCTTATTGACCTTATTCTGCCCCGCCCTCTTTTGCCGTTTTCTGCACTTCCGTCTGTAAACACACTTCCGTTTGACGAGAACTCCGTTAAAGCTAATGACGAACGAGGGAAAAGTCTCACCGCTAAAATGTCACATAAAGTAGATTGATTTGTGTAAAATGTTTAATGAACACGAGCAACAACAAGTCAACAACGCAACGATTTCCTCGGCCGCCTGAAAACGTCTTTTTAGTCCATGTAGAACTTATTTTCTGTTGAGCTCGTCTGCTCCGTGTAAACGAATACAACAGAAACAAGACGGCGGCGCGTACGGCAACGTCCGAAATAAGGTGAATACAGCGATGCGGCTAATTTATGTATTTTTACGGGAATGGCCTATAGGGGCGCTCTAGCAGGAAGCGCAAGAGTTCGACAGACCGGTGAAAGAGAATACGCTAGTTTGATTGTGTTTTGAACAGTCAGTTTGCATCATGCGCACACCATCATCATGGAAACGCACAAAGAATTGCATATGACGCAGCTTTTAAGTTATAAGCAATCGATCTGGAGCCAAAGAAGGGAATAGAGCTGTTGCACGTGAGCTTGTCATCAATGAATCGACGGTGAGATGTCGGAGGTGACCGAGTGAAGAGCGGACTCAGTGCATTGCCGTGTTACAGGTGCTGTTTGGAAAAAGGCATGTGTTCAATTAAAACTTTGCGGGTGCCATCATTCTGTGTAAATTTCTCATGTTACAACATGGACACCTGCGACTTATAGACCGGTGCGGCTTATATATGTAAAAAGTTGTTTTTCTTTGTAAATATGGCTGGTGCACTCAATAGTCCACATTTTAAGGTATATATGTTTAAATCTGTAATATTACTATGGGAAGCACTTTGGATCTTTGTTCAGAAAGTGCCCTACAAATAAAGTTTAGAATTATTATTATTGTTGGTGCGCATTTATATGATATTTTAGCAGCAAAACTTTACCCCCTTCCTAGCTGGAGGAAGTGTCTGGGGTGAAGGAAGGGAAGAAGATGGATGGATGTTCCTTTACCGTCGTTCTCCACTGAACAGAATTTCTGCTCAACCGGAAATGCAAAGACAAAGTAAATAGTTGGAATAAAAATGCAGGTTCTCATGATCTATTGATGAAAGATTTACCTCAAACAACATGATTTAAATTGAAGCTATGGGTTGATATAGGTTAAGGTTAGGGTTTTTTGGAGATTAGACAAGATTAGACAAGTAGTACTTTTGCTAACCATTAAGATCTGTCTGCAGTCAGTATAATGTCCCCACGAAGCATAGAAACCCAACATCGCTGTACTGTTAAGTGCTTAGAGTGTCCTGAAACGCGCTTTTTAAAGGATAATCTGGTGACAAACACACTTTATGAAATATTTAAAAGCACAAACTTCCCACAGTACCTTTCAAAGAACTGTTTTGATATGAACTAGTTCTGGCCTATTGTTCTTTTCATGGTCTTCTAATGTTTATTTAGCAGCTCCATTGTTGTTCTCTCTTTGTTTGCCACCAGTTTATTTCCATTCCCCTGGTTACAGTTTGTCTTTCATCCGCATGGCCCCACTGCACATGGTGACTACAAAGACCCTGCCTGCTTATACTATGCATTTGTGTTTGGTGCGATTTCCACTGTTTCCATTACGCAGTGTGGCTGCTGGTGGCACTGGGGGAAGGAACCTTCAAGAGCTAATCTTCAAACACAACGAAGAACAAAAGGAGCATTCAGAGTAGGACAGGAAGTCAGCAGCAACGGCAATATAGCAGTGTAAGAGGTCACGTGATTTGTGGTTTAGACACCACTCATAGAACATAAAGAATATGAATGAACACATAAACCTGTTTTATGTTTTTCTACTAAATAGCTACCTTCTGCTTTAATCACTGTTTTCCACATCCACTTACCCACTAATGGACCACAGCACAGCAATAAAGTGAGAGCCATTTCAGGTGACTTCATTGTGAAGCTCATTGAGAGAAGCCCAAGTGTTTGCAGTGCAGTCAACAAGGGATGTGCGCTGTATCGTTGTCTATTTTTAGAATCTGATGAAGACATTTTTGACAGGGCTGAGGAAAATCAAAGAGAAACTAAGGCTAACAAGTTATCTTGTTAACAAGTGTTTCTCGTTTCTCGGCACCACTATCACTCAGGACCTTAAGTGGGAGCCGACCATCAGCTCCATCATCAAGAAGGCCCAGCAGAGGATGTACTTCCTGCAGCTGAGGAAAGCTGCCGGAGCAGATGATGGTGCAGTTCTACACGGCCATCATCGAGTCCATCCTCACCTCCTCCATCACCATGTGGTACATCCTCACCTCCTCCATCACCGTGTGGTCCATCCTCACCTCCTCCATCACCGTGTGGTCCATCCTCACCTCCTCCATCACCGTGTGGTACAGGAGCCACAGCCAGGGACAAACACTGACTACAGCACAGCCTTGTGCGCTTTGCTGAGAAGGTGATCGGCTGCAGCCTTCCATCTGTCCAGGACCTGTACGTCTCCAGGACTCGGGGACGAGCAGGTCGGAACACAGCTGACCCTTCTCACCTGGACATGGACTATTTGAGCCCCTCCCCTCGGGCAGGAGGCCACAGTCCATCCAGACCAGAACCTCCCGCCTCAAGAACAGTTTCTTTCCCTCTGCTGTTGGACTCATGAACACTTTATAACACCTGCCATCTGTCTCTTTAATAATGTAAATACTACTACTCCACTGTTTGCACTGCAAGTTTGCACTAGTGTTCTGACCTCGTGTCCTCTATATATATTGAATTTATTTTTTTATTCTACATATTTTATTTTGCATGCCATTATTTTAGGTTATTTTAGCATAGTCTATACTTTATACCTTTCTTCAATTATTCATTGTATGTTGGACCTTTCCTGTTTCCTTAGCCTGTTGCCTAATGGTATCGTCCACACCATTGTCAACATATCAAAAAATGGCTACTTTGAGGTATATAAATCTAAAATGCAATTGCTCTTTCTTATTTTACACTAATGTACAGTTCTTTTCTTCCACTAAATCAGATTTGATGTGTATGTGTGATGTCTACCAAAATCCTCATGAGCATTACTTTGGATTATTTTGAATGGTTGTCAAGTAAATCCATGTTAAGGCAAGCAAAAGAAGCCCAGAATCATTGCAACATGCTTTATAAACCAAGCACATCAAGTGATCGTATTGACATAAAAAAATATATCAGGTTATTCATCATGAGATTCTCTGAAGCTGAGGCTAAAGTGTCAAGGGAGATCAAAGTTCAATGTGAATGTTGAAAGCTAATTACTATATTGATGTGCATCAATCAAAAGGGCATGGAAAGATGCAAGGCCAAATGTGATTCAAATAGGTCTTTGCTTTGAAAGGGAATATCCAGTGACTTACATACAATTTCTAATGTTTCTTCTTGTTCTTCTTTCACATTGCACATTCATTGATAATGTGAGGTAAAGACATCTCAGTCTGCACTGGAGGAGGTGGGATCAGACCGCATTCACATTAGAGAGAAATCTGGCCTTGGATATTTTTATTTTAACAGAATATTTATTTGCAACAGGTACCATTTAAATAAAATGTAATAAAAAATATATGTAGATAATTTTTGTTCTTTATATTTTGATGCATATATAAACTAGAAAATTGAACACTTAAAATCGAGCGGTTAACAAGTGAGGTGGTGTAAACACTGATTAATTCTGTCAAGTCCAATAATTGCAAGTATAATTTAATTACATTGGCCTAACGTACCAAAACATTTTCAAGTGCCACATAATGTCCTGATCTCACTACTTGAGTATAATTACAGAGATAAGATCTCTGCACATAAGCTCTTTTCATTACTAATTGATTAAAGGTGCACTATGTAACTTTTCTGATCAACCACCTGCTTCTTTGTGTGATGTTATAGCTTTGCCTGGAATGTTCAACAGTAACTGTATTCAATGTGTCTTTTAATTTATTCAAGAGAGAGAGAGAGAGAGAGAGAGAAAGGAAAGACTTCCATTTAGGGATGGGTATTGATAAGATGATTTATGGAAAAAAAAAACAGTGCAGAAGATTCTCATATCTCAAACACTGACAAAAATAACACATCAGGGGAATTCAGAATGGAGTGTTTTTGACGCTTGGAGGGGGGAGAATTTTTTGAGCAGGATTCATCTACTTCTACTAGCGTGAATGAAGCTAAATGCAACTCCTGGCTTGTTTTTGAGGGGGGAACAATGTTAGAACCCGGTTAAAAGCCTCAAAAACTCACTTGAGCATACTGAGTGTCCTTTAAATTGCAGATGTCTTCAAACACTGAGATAATAACCATGAAAAAGTAAATAGTACTGGGCTTGTGCAGTGTGATCTGGAGATAGCAAAAAGTGTTTTCCTCAGATGAAAGGAAACTGAAACTATTGAGAGAAGCCTGTGAAATAGAAATGTGTAGGATTGAGCGTATCAGATGCCATGGTGCAGTCAGAAAAGCTGTCTATTGAACGAAGTGAGATATTTCTCAATCCAGGCTGTGAGGCGAGAATTGGCTTTTTTCTAAATGTGTTCAAAAGTGACACTTTTGTCAAGACATAAGTTATGTTGTCAAAGATAGTCGCCTAAATGTGTCTTGCCTCCAGTTAGTCATCTGTTCTGAGAGTTAACACATGCAGCTGCCATTGCATACTGCTTTACAAAAGACCAACAAATACCTTCTTGATCACTCTGACCCATTTCTTTAGTGCTTTGTGTCCTTGTGTCATTTGGAAAGACACTACACCATTCTTACATTTTAGTTTAGGCCAATAAATTCTACCTTGATAGAGTGAATGACATTAAGTATTTTGCCGTGAAGGGCCACTAAACAGACATGGCAAAACTTTCTCCGCCCAAATGCAAAAATTAGAAAAATGCTCCTCAGTGGGCAGTGCCTGGAGGTTCAGGGGGGTGCGGGGTGTGTGCGCGGGGGTGGGCTCTAGACCAGTGATTGACAGCTACCAGAAGTAAACATGGCACGGCCCACGGCAGACCTAGCTTTGAACCGGAGTGGGCATTTGTGTTTGGATTACAGCTTTTCCCTCACCTCCAGAGCCGAAGGGACATCGTGGTGCTCAGCGGCTCTTTGTGGAGCACAACTGAGAGCTGTAGCAGCCGAGGCGGCGTATGCTAAGCAGCGCTAGCATCAGCGATACCTCACGTGTTCAAACGCACCCGAGAAATGATCACTGCATTTATCTGGATCATTTGACTAAAGCAGCTCATCGTCACTTGCAAAGACACCAAATAAATGTACAATTCAAGCTTCAAATGGGGACAGATTTATTTAGTTCGATTCAGTAACAGTGTTATCAAATTATTTCACACAAACAATTCTCATTATTGAGAGGCAGATATTAAAAGCAGAGGTTTAAAAATATGTCTGTGGCGCTGCAATCTCCTATGTATGTCCAAAGCATCTATATTTAGTTTGCTAAATTTGTTAGACATCATCTTTATATTCTAATCCATTCTCATTTATTACAGTGTGGAGGAGGACACTCAGCAGAACAGAGCCCTCCAAATCAAAGTCCAGGAGCTTCAGGAAGAGCTAGATAAACATCTCCAGGAGAACCTGCATATGCATGATCTGACTCAACAGCTCCAGGACGCCCAAAGGACCAGCACAGCACACCACATCAACAATAACCAGAAGTGGAGACTGAGGGAGCTGGAGGGTTGGTCAAGGAGAAAGAAGCCCTCACACTGGAGCTACAGAAGGAGCTGGGCAAAGCTGTGGAGAAGGAGAACATCATAGAGTTTGGTAAAACACTCCTCAACACAGTTAGACAGGGTATTAACCAATATGTGGCCGACCTGTACAATGAAAACAAAAACCTCAAGACGTTCTTCAGAGAGCAGCAGGCCATCGCCCTCCAAACACAGTCTGAGCTGAAGGAAATGGAAGAGGCCATTCAGTGTCTCCAAGACCAAGTGGAGACGCTTAAATCCAATAGCACAGATGTTTTGGAAGAACTGAAGTGTGCCACCGACACCATCGAGGTACAGGATGTCGCCATACTGAACCTGACGGAAGAACTAGGTCAGTGTTAGGCTGACAACAGGGCACTTGAGCGTCAGCTTCAAGAGGCCACTGAAAGGACTACGAGCAAGGCCAAACGTCTGACCTCCACCCAAACCAAGCTCCAGAAGGAGCAGGAGGAGAAGCAGGCCCTGCAGGTGCAGCTCCTCGTCTTGGAGCCTGTCCTGGCAGTGCAGAGGCCGACGCAGAGGCAGAACATAAGGCACAGGAGCTGGAGGAGAGTCTGATTACCCAGTGCAGCAAAGTCCAAGAGCTCCAAACAGACCAGGACTCACAAAAGACGACTTTCATGGCTGCACTGGAGAAATGTTCCATCGTCCATAATGCCCTGGTGGAGCAGAGATCACACCAGGAGAAAAGAGTGAAAAAGCTGAGCACTGCTTTGACCCATGGCGAGGAGGAGAAAACATCTGCCCTCCTCAGATGTGAAGAGCTGCAGATGTGTCTGAAGGACTCAGAGGATCAGCTGCAGCAAACAAAGGGCACAGCGGAGGAGCTCCACGCCGCGATTGACAAGAAGAAAAAGAAGAAGAGGAGGTGGTTTAAGTGATGGCAGTAAGCCACTTGTCTTATCCACCTGTGCATCTTGACTTGTTTCCAAAACTTTGTGTTTTATCTTTTGCAACTGTACTGTACATTAATTGCAATGATACAAGTTCAGACGTTGTCACTGTCGTACAGGTGGAGATAGGGATATGTTCTCATTGGCTTTTTTGTTCAGAATGGTAAGAAGGATGGGCTTGCTGAATTCCTTATTTTTCCGGGAAACTAAAATTTTTGGCCCAATTCAAAATTTCAAGGGGGCTCTGTAGGTTAATTATAGAACATAGCTATATGTATTGTATTTTGCTGCGTTCAGCTCGTCATTTTGCACAAAACAATATTCATGACGGAAAATAGGATGCTCCATGCCATAGCTACGCAAGTTTAAATACTTTAAAAAATAGTTGTTTTGATTTGTGTGTTGGCCACACCCACATTTTTCAAGGTATCAAAAATAAAATGAATCATCTGTAATCACACAAGGGTGGAGGTCATTCTTACACATTTTCAAGCCCATTGAATGAAAGAAGTGTAAAATTTTGCTAAAATCAGGTTCCACCCACAATGGCCGACGCCCTGTGGGGTTTAGGATGGGGTCATACTAGAATTTTTTGCTTGGGCTATGGGCTACGTTTGTACCAAGTTTCATATGTCTGCGATGAAATTGGCCTCTCATTGCTATAATGTCTTGATTTTTGAGATGGCACTAGCAAGTCATTTGGCATCACAAATTTTTTTGGACTTGAAAAAAACACATTTTTCACCGACCTTGAATTTTGGGTCAAATAAAATTGAGTTTTTGTTTATGTTCAGGGGGACAAATTAAAGGTGAAAAGGGGACAATAAATCATTTTAGCCGCGTGCGGCGATAAAGGCCCCCCTTGCGACCGCGAAGTACACGCCACCGCAATGAGCCTGCCTCTCACTCTACTGTCTTTCCCGTCTGCATCACCCCTCCCCCACATACAGCCTCCACATACTACTATTCCATTCATTAAAATGAGACAAGTTCAGATGTTCAGCCGTACGGTTAGAGATAAAGATATGTCCTCATTAACTTTCTTGTTCAGTGTGATGTGAAGAATGTCTGTGCCAAATTTCAATTTTCTATGACATACACATTTTTTGTACCCCATTCCAAATTTCTGTTAACTAAATCCCATGTATTTCAATGGCAAACATTATTCATTGCCAGGTATGTGTATATAACTCTATTTAAGATCAATTTACACAGTTAAACGGTTAAAAAAGGGTTTTTGGTGTTTAGTTTAGTGACACTTTAAACGTCTGACTAAAATAAGCCCTAATTGAGTGACTGCCTATGCCTATAGGCAGTCACTTATTGTTCTTGTATTTTCCGGTTTTTCGGCACGTTTCACAGGCCGCAGTTTTTAAATTCTTTTAATTTTTTTTGCATTTTTCAATAGTTCCTAGTCTTCTAATGTCTGCTATTACTTTTGGTACATGTACCTTTTGTAGTTTTTTCATAATTTGCCGAGCAATTTTTCCCTATCTTTTACAGTGGGAGCCTTTCTGTTGGTCCTCTACAGGAAATGTTGCTGTTTAAACTGTTTTTGGCGGGAGCACGATGGCAGAGCGGCTAGAGCTTCTGCCTCCCAATAAGGAGGTCGTGGGTTCGAAACCCGGACTATACCAACATCACACAAATTCAATTGCGCAGTCACTCGCAATAGCTTCAGCTATTGCAACAGCATCTAGTTCAAACTGAAGCTGTTTCTGAACCCTTTGGCGCATCAACAAATGGCTGGACTCTTTGCAAAGCTGAGACTCTGTAGTTTTGGCCACCCATGTCTGAACTCTAATTATACTTGGAAAGAAGCTCTGCTCAAAGGAATATCAGATTTTCACTCCTGCCTAGATTTACTTTGTAAAATATATGAAGAAATAAAGCTGGTGTCTGTAGCAGGGTCTGACTGACACTAGTTTGGACATTTGTTGAGTTTTTAACTACTCTTCTTTCAAAGCTGAAGTCTTAGAGACTTAATAATATATATATATATATATATATATATATATATATATATATATATATATATATATAAAATTCCCTGCTCACCCTCCGCGGGTGGTTACATCCATCTCTGAGCTCGGGTCCTCTACCAGAGGCCAGGGAGCTTGAGGGTTCGGCGCAGTATCTTAGCTGTTCCTAGCACTGCGCTCTTCTGGACTGAGATGTCTGATGTTCCTCCAGGGATCTGTTGTAGCCACTCCTCCAGTTTGGGGGTCACTGCCCCAAGTGCTCCGATCACCACGGGCACCACCTTGGCCTTCACCTTCCAGGCCTTCTCCAGCTCTTCTCTGAGCCCTTGGTATTTCTCCAGTTTCTCATGTTCCTTTCTCCTGACCACAACGGCCTTCCTCTGCTCTTTATCCGCCACCACGATGTCTGGTTGGTTTGCCATTACCATTCTGTCAGTCTGTATCTGGAAGTCTCACAGGATCTTCGCTCGGTCATTCTCTACCACCTTTGGAGGTGTTTCCCACTTTGACCTTGGGGTTTCCAGTCCGTACTCCGCACAGATGTTTCTGTACACTATACCAGCCACTTGGTTGTGGCGTTCCATGTATGCTTTCCCTGCCAGCATCTTACACCCTGCAGTTATGTGTTGGACTGTCTCAGGAGCTTCTTTGCACAGCCTACACCGTGGGTCTTGTCTGGTGTGGTAGATCTGGGCCTCTATCGCTCTGGTGCTCAGGGCCTGTTCCTGTGCAGCCATGAAGAGTGCCTCTGTGCTGTGCTGTCCGCTCTAGCCACTGGTAGGATTTCTTGATATCAGCCACTTCAGTTATGTTCCGGTGGTACATCCCATGTATATATATATATATATATATATATATATATATATGTAAAGGCAGAATCCATATAAACTCTATCCTATTAATTTTTTCTGAATTTTAGGGTATTTTTTTTTATTTAAGGGTTTGGAGAACAAACTGATCACGATTCATCTCAGAATGGTCGATTTGACTGTAAATAAGAAGGTTACAGATTTCATATTTAACATGTCCAGCAGCTTGATACTTTCCTTTTATCCGGTGGTGGATAAAAAGGAATAAATTAAGAAAAAGTCCAACATCCCCGCGGTGAGAGCCCGTATGGTAACAGGGTAAAACGAGTGAAAACCCAAAACGAACCTTCAAAAATAAAGACTAAATCATGACAAAAGACATGAGTTACATCACCACAGGAGCAAGGGACAGTCGTGAGTAACAGTTTAAACTACCTGCCTCCTTCATTTGGAGCTGTAAAACAGCTGCAGTTCATCCAGAACGCTGCTGCTCGAGTCCTGACAAGAACCAGGAAGTACGATCACATTAGTCCTGTGCTCAGGTCTCTGCACTGGCTTCCTGTGGCTCAGAGAATTGACTTTAAAGCAGCTCTGCTTGTGTTCAAGTCTCTCCACGGCCAAGCACCAAAGTACATCTCTGACATGTTAGTGCCATATGAACCATCTCGCTCTCTGAGGACCTCAGGGACCGGCCTCCTGCTGGTGCAAGAGTCAGGACTAAACATGGGGAATCAGCATTTCAGTTTTTTGCAGCTAAAATCTGGAGCAGTCTCCCTGAAGATGTGAGACAGGCCTCCACTCTGACAATGTTTAAATCCAGGCTAAAAACAGTTCTGTGTAGATGTGCAAACGACTGAAAGATCTATCTGCACTCTTCTCTTTTAAAGTACTTTATTTTAAAATGATTTTAAAATTATCCTGTGTGTCTTTTTGTGTTTTGTGATTTTAATGCAACTTTTCCTGTTTATGTAAAGCACTTTGAATTGCCCTGTGTACGAATTGTGCTCTACAAATAAACTTGCCTTGCCTTCATTTATTGTCTGAAAATTGTACCCCACCAGTTTGTTTACATGGAGATGTTATTGAATTTCCTTGAATGATGACACTCCTGCCATGGACTCGGTGAATATTTGGAGCATACGTCTAGCAGCAGGGAAGAAGGACATCGTATAAAAATCACTCACAATTAAGGACTGGATTCACATTATACTCAACATACAGAAAAATGGAAAAATAAATAAATAAATAAATAAATCACATTCTGACTTAATTTGGAAATGGACAAATTGGACAAAAACTGTGTGTCTTAAAAAAGTATTTTACTTTATTTATTTTGTGCCCTGCTCTCTCTGGTTATGCCCTGTACTTTGTGTTGACTGAGTTTTTATCTTTTGTTTATAATGTTTGGAAATTTCAACAAACGACACCAGGCTACTTGTCAGATCTGTGGAGAGGCGAGCACGGTCACAATAGGAATGCATATTTTTCTTTTTATTTCAGTAGTTTTTAAACATTAGTAAGAACACACAAGAACCACAAAGAACAGACTAGAGAGAGCAGAAAGGAAAAAAAGAATTGAGAGCCGCGCAACTTAAGACATCCACAGTAATTTAAGGAACACCCAGTTCATAAAAAATGTCCCATCTTGTCCAAAGTCTGTCAAATTGGGCAATTTTCATGTTTTTCAATGTGTTCTTTGTGTGCAATAAACACTTAGAATTGAAAAAAATGCAAGATAGATAAGTCACTTGTAATACACATTCATAGTAAAGCATTATCATTTACACGGAGACAGAAAAGTTGCATGTTGTAACTTTAAGTTGGTAATTCAGACCCAATTTCCCAGCACATACCATCCTTGCGTCCTTTGGCAAGACACTTTCCTTCACAGACAAAGCTTGACCTTCCAAAATCCAAATCTTTGCCGGTGACTCACATTACGAGGCATTTGAAGTAGTTTGTGTCCCGTCAAAGTTAAACCAAGCAGCTTCATTAATCACGAGGAGCACTCTTCAATGGAACTTCAGCACATTAATATACAACAGCTCCCGTCGTCCATGATGGATAACTGTAGCCGGGCGCCGTCTACATCCTGGAATTGTGACAAACATTTTTGATATGACACTATTAATCATCGGCCGGCATAAACAGCTTTTAAACATCTCTGAAGTGCAAATACTCCTCTGCATTAAATAAGCAAACTGTCAACGGCTAGATTCATGCAGACCTTTAATTTTTTAATTTATATGTACTAAGCCCTCCCACAAGGGTAATCTGATCACTGATTTGGAAATGTTATTATTGATCTCTCGTAGTTTTACTTTTTAAATCTGTTTACACATTCACTCTCTTATCTTATCTTATCTTATCTTACTCGATGAGGACGAATGAAGCCGGGACCAAAAACCGTGTCCCTATGAGGTAATTCCTTCAATATTGTATCAACAACATCGTTCAAAGTTGATTTAGGTTAAGGTCAGAGTTACGATTAAAGTGCATTAACATATTTTTGTTATTGTAAATTGTTTGGTGGATTGGATCTGTGGTAAAAAGAGAAGAAAATAAAGGTGTAGTCATGTCAAACAACAATTATTATTCCAATTACATGACCACTGGACCTTTTTATAGTTTACTTGCTGGGTATTTACCTTTATTTATGTCACATCTGCTGCTCATGTCCAACAAGACCCACAAATGCTGGTTAGAATATCCAACATTCCTCTCCGACTGTCAAAAACACTCCTCATCACTTATCCGAGAATCTTTTGCAGTTTTAAGTCCTTAAATCATCGCCAGACTCAGAGCATTTCTGTCGTCTAAACACGATCACTACAAACTAACTAGCTCTCTCACATTTCCAGACAAACGCATTTCTGGCTTGTGTGAGTGCTATGCAGCCAGTAGATGGCGGCTCAGTAAGTGCCAGGGCGAACAGAACCAGACACAGATGTTCATTTTGTTTTTAGTAAAAAAAATGTTCAGTTCTAAAACATGAGATGCCAAACTTAAAGTACAGTGATCCCTCGTTTATCGCGGGAGTTGCGTTCCAAAAATAAAACGCGAAAAGTGAAATCCGTGAAGTAGTCACAGCTTTATTTTTTATTATTTTACAATGCAATACTGAACTATGGAATGAAACCAAAAACCAAAACCTGTTTTAAAGCCCAAAATTTGTTTAGAACAATAATTTTAATATAGTAATACAAGGTTGGAAACATTGTCACTGGTGTATTTCACAGTCTGTGCCTCTTGGTCCTGACTCCGCTCCGCTGTAGCCTCTGTTTCTACTGAAGACGCACGACTCTTTCTTTAGTTGTTGGCGCTCTTTCTTTTTCTGAGCAAGAAGATTTTTTATAAACGGATATGCCACCTTCGATTATATTTGAGAACTGCAATGAACGACTCAAAGGGTCCCGTTCTTGTGCGTGCGCTGAAGTTCAGTGGATGCACTGTAAAAATATCTGCACTGTAAAAAAAAATCCGTGAAGCAGCGAAGCCGTGAAAGATGAAACGCGATATGGCGAGGGATCACTGTACTCAAACTCGTAACAAAGAGCATGTTTAAGGGCTAATAACTACACACACTCCTTACTGTTGCCAGCAGAGGGCACTCTACCTAAGTGCCTCTGACAGGTTTGAGTACTCATTTTAACAGAACATAGTAAAGATCATCATGTTTTAGATTCTGCAAAAAAAAAAAAAAAAAAACACTTTTACCGCACTTTGGTAAATTGGTAATATTTTTACTTCCTGGTTGTAAATCAAAAAAATCTTTAACTGTTACTCCTCTAATGTCACAGAAATTATTATTTGACAAAAATATATGGGAACACCTTATTTGGCTGAATTAATGTTGAAAGTATCAGAACTCTGCTTTACTTCTTGTAAATTTCAACATATTTTTCACCTTTTCTTCACAAACTGACACTTGATTGGTGTAAAACTATCACATATATTTACAACAGATAAAGCCCAAACTAGAAAATCACTAAAACCTGCCATATGCACTTCAACTGAGCAGAGTTAAACATCCATTGATCTCCCCGCTAAAAACCGAAACATTGCCATATGAGTCACCCAAACTGGCTTTCAACATCTCCATTCACAAAGCAGCACATCTGTCAAAACATTTTCACTGCCACATATATTTATCCACGCCTCCCGACAACGACAAGATAGATATGTTGAGATTCTTGATTATTATTCAGCCTGAGCAATGTCTGCTGCACAAAAAGGGGAGTCAAAACACAATACGAGCGCTGTAAAAAAAAAAAAGAAACGAAAATAGACAATTGTGTCATTTGTGTGATGTGGCAGACGAAAAACTGTGATAGCATTTATGGAGAAGAATGTGTTCTCTTGAGAGCAATAAGCAAAGTAATAACGTCGTAGGGAAAATGTAATAATATCCAAAAGTGTGATTGTAGTTGTTTTTGGGGGAGTGGAAAAAGCGCGTGGTCGCCAATGGACAATCAACTTAATCAATCAATCAATCAACTAAATGGTAAGTTAATATCGCATGAACTTGTGGTCTTGGAAGGGTATTTTTCAAAGCTCTTTGGGTGATTTAAACACATCTGGCGTTCATATCTGCAGGGACGAGCCTTTTAAATCTATGGGTTTAGTAAAATCACACTTCATTTTACTATGTAAGCTCAAATGCACAGTTCAAGACCAGTTTGAAATCACAAACACACTCACAAGAAACAACACAGAAGATCTTGAAAGAGTTTAGGACCAATGCCCAATGTACACTGACTGACTTTGGAAAATACGTGAACTTCAGTGACAATCAGCAGGAATTTTTGATGATGCTACAGGTAGGAGAATGTGTTAGCGCTAATTTCGTCACCACATAATTAACAACTTAATGTCCTAATGTGTTGACAAAGGAAAATTCAATTGGGCATGGTCACTTTTGGAAGTATCTTCAGATGAGAAATTGTTTGAGGGAAAATTAAAGCCGTCCCATGAGAAAAGTGAGAGACATTTCTGCTACTACCCCCATTACGTTGTATAATCCCGACAAAAACTTAAAGATCCGTTTTGAATAAAGGGCAAAATAAATAAAGTACCAGTTAAATAAATGGGAAAAGGCCCATTTAGCATTTTTTACTGTTGTTTTCAATAAAATGTTAGCTCAAACTTTTTTTTGTCTCACTCCCATTTCTTTTTGCATATTGAAATTCTACTTGGAATAATGAATGCAAAATGTGACTTTCCATGTGCCCAATTGGTCTTAAACTTTTGATCAGGACTTAGAAAAAGTCTGAAAACTATATGGGAAAGAGATCTATATTGTATGATTGAAGATAATACATGAGACTAAATTCTTGCAAATGATGGGGGTCAGAGAAGCTTCTGGGTCAGTTAAAACTTTGTATTGTATTCAATTCAAAGTTTTCAGTGGATATTACACCATGTCAAGGCTTCATGCAAATGGGTATTAGCAGTAATAATCTGTGTTGTAAATGTCAAACTGCCTAATCCCTTTAGTTTGGTGGAGGAAAATTGGAGTGGAGCAGGGCTGGTTACCTTGTGACCTGATCAAGTCATAACAGTGCCATATACCTGAACCCTGGAATGGCCTGATTTACAATGTTTCACTCTCTATTGTTCCTCTCCTAGGATCTTCCTCCACCAAACTCCCAAGAAGACCTGAGGAGATAACTTCCTTCTTTCTTACAGCTCCATCCTTTGGGGGTTTCAAGGGACGTTTCCATTCGAATCGGCCTGCGGACTCTGGTGTTTCCACTGCACCAAAGTGAACCATACCGCTCCATTTGAGGGGTACGAAGGGGGCTGACAGACTTAGCAAAACAAAGCTAGCACACGTTGGCATTATGTTTCCTGTTTATCAACATTGGGCCCTTGCATCCAGAGGCAAAATATCCAGTGCATATTGCAGCCAAATCTATCCAAACCCAACGTATTTCATATTCATAGATGTGGCGTAGAGGCTGCAGAGAAGTGAAATAAATGCAGTAAAAGCTGGTGAAAAAACAATATGTTTTGTTTACGCTAGCTTTATCTATCCACAAATATATAATCACTAGACGTTTTTTTGTGAATCGGAGATCGGCCGCATGAAGAAAAAGTGTAATTCAGGTACAATTTATTTTATTTATGGTTATGTTTGGAGTCAGTTGCTCACACGAACTGAACATCTGCACGGAAACACAGTCCGCAGTTAACAAAAACCTGACAAAAAAACAAACAAAAAGCCTGAAAAGATCCCAAGTGAAATGGTCTGAGGGACCGGGCCTAGTGGAAACACGCCTACTGACAAAGAGAGCCACTGTCACTCTCTTCAATGAGCTTAAAAACCCAACCATTCAAAACTGTTTTCAAAGGTTTGTATATTTTGTTCATTTGATTTAATTGTCCTTAATTGAAAAGCAGCCTTGATTGTCTGGAAAAGCACTGCTCTATTAGTTTTTAAATGGAGAGGGCTGCAATCAGACTGCCTTTCTATTAGTAAATAACTCTTAAGCATCAAAAGTTCAGTCCAAGGAGAAAAGTTCTTTGACTTTTGTTCAAGTTAGTTAATTATTGAGAAACATGAGGGAATGCATGTAATTTAACATGCCACTCCACTCTTCATGATTATGATTGAAATCTGACACTCTCAACCCTCCGCAGTTACATTGACGGCAGAGCAGTGCTATTACAGACTTCACTGTTACAGGGATGTGGCTTTAAGTGCTGGTTTCACACAGCCCTTGGCAACCCATTATGCTAATCAACAGACTAAAAAAATCCTAACTATGGCCAGTTTTAATGTTGACTGTATGAGCTGAATAGGGCTATATTTAATTGAAGAGAAAAAACATCCACTCTGGGAAAAAAAAATCTCCAGACATTAAGTCATTGTTTTAGTCCTTTCTTATTAAGTTGTATTCACTCTATGGATGAATCACATTGACAAAAAAATAAATAAAATTCACACTGGACCAATCACTTGAAAATCTTCATTGCATTCTAACCAGCGCCTTTCAAATGTGTTCATTCATTCAACTTTATTCCAGACTCACTGTCCATTTTAAAACAAACACATGTACAAAAAAGTGACTAAATGATAATTGCTTTTGACCCTTTGCAAAATGTTCAAACGCTATTGTCCACAGATGAAAACAAACCACTTTTATCATTTAGAGTGTGCCGGGGGACGAAAAATCTTTTTACTCCTATAAATTATTTGTAAGGGCCAAAAGTTGAAACGCATTAAAGTTTAAAACCAGGATTTCTGCTAGAAGGGAATTCTGCAGCGACACGAAGGCCAAAAAGCCTGTTGAAGTGTGATCTCTGTGTTATTCACCAAACTGAGCACTGGCTCGGATATAAATAGATTTATTAACCCAGTTTGCCTCTGGGGAATTGAGTAATTTGTTTTAAGTGATATTACTAACAATAGAGACCTGTTTTCCTCGATGGTACAGGACTAGTCGGTCGCATAGCTCTGCCTCTGCTAAATAACCATTCCATCCGCAAATACCCTGAAACAAGGAGTAAGGTGCTTCTTTCAAAACAGCGTGAGCAGACAGGGCTCAGGGCCGAGATGGCATCCTAAAAGCTGATATAAAGTCACAATACAATGCAAGATTTGACAAGGTGGAGGTGGGTTTAGGATATTGTTGTCCTAAAAGCAGACCTGGGCGCGTGGCTGAGACAGAGCAACGCATCTCGGACAATGCAGACGAGCTGACAGCAGAAGTGGAGAAACTTTGTGTCGAAAAAAGAACTATGAACAAACTCCTGGATCAGAAAACTTTGAAATGTAGAAGGGGTCATTTGACTTAGTGTATCTTAGAACACAGAACTTTCAAAGGGAATAATATCTAAAAAATGAATTCAACTTATTCCAGAAGTTGCCGTGGGCGCCACCATCTTTTTCCATTGTAGTTTCCATGGAGCAGAGGAGCTCAACAGAAAATAAGTTCTACATGGACTAAAAAGCCGCTTTCAGGCTGCCCAGGAAATCCGTGCGTTGCTGACTTGTCTTTGCACGTGTACATTAAACATTTTACACAAATCAATCTACTTTATACAATGTTTTAGCGAGAGACTTTTCCTTGTTTGCCATTTGCGTGAATGATGTTCTCGTCAAACCGGAAGTCCCTTTACTAAAAAAGTGCAGATCATAGACAGACATTCTGGACAGACATTGTACTAAAGAAAAATAAGTGGGAAAGAGGAGGTCATTTTGTTTTGACAGATGTCGGTTTGGAAAATATATATACATCCCATTCGAGGACAACAACAGTTTGTGGAAAAATGTATAACATTTTATTCATCACCATATCGAAGAGTGTCCTATTTACAGTAGACTAGCAGCTGGAGAACTCCGTTTGGCAAGTGGCCCACCATTACCATGTGTTTTGGGACTGTCCTACTGCCCAGAAATATTGAACAGAAATTAAGAAAACACTTTTAGACATTACCATCTCACTCGATGTCAGCTGTATGTATTTGGGCCTCAAGACTCCTGCCATGGAGACAATAAATGGATATCTTAGGAACATACTCTTGGAAAGAAAGCCTCAGTGGCCTCTTACATCTTTCGGTGGCTCTGTATGTTTATGCTTTCATATGGACAACACGGTTTGGCAATCTAACAGTCAAGCTAAAATCACAAATCCTAAATTTGACTAAGAGAGCGGGGAAGATTATTGTTTGTCTCTGCCCTACACGCTGCAGGAAATGCTTGAGGAGACGGTCGTGAAACAGGGTCAAAAAATGGCAGCTGGTGTGCTTTATACTGGATTTATGTTTGGTACAATAGAGTTTTGACATGACTAGGTTTGTAAGTGTCTCAGACTGGGACCTTTTGATGAATTTGCAAATTAAATCAGATTGTAATGAATATTGTCAAGTTAGTTAGTTGGTAACTACCACTGCTGAGCATTGGAT
This sequence comes from Rhinogobius similis, assembly GCA_019453435.1. NCBI lineage: Eukaryota > Metazoa > Chordata > Actinopteri > Gobiiformes > Gobiidae > Rhinogobius > Rhinogobius similis. The sequence continues at coordinate 46,437,378 of CM033619.1, read as the reverse complement.
GCACTCGTTTATACAAGTGATGAATGAACTGTCTTATGTTGGTTTTTCTGTGTCTCTGTGGCCATTGCTGTCCAACAAAAATTTCACCACAAGGAGACGATAATGACTAATCATCAACCAATCAGAATTTCAATCAGAATTATTCACATCACGCTGGGTTTCCGATTGACTTCGCTCTGGAGTTTTTTTGTTTTCTTTTCCTTTTTTTGACGAATAGCTGATTAAACTGTACGTACAAAATACATTGACCTAAATAAGACTTTCAAGATGATTCGGGGCAAGAACGATCTTATTTCACCATCAAAATGGCGGTCTATTCTGCGAAGGAGACACGTTATCGTTAACTGATCGCGCATGAAGCTCCAAACGCGAACACAGGTCACCCGAGCCAACCGTGTCCGGAGTTAAAAGGGCTGAAACACGGCTGTGAGGCGGACACTTCTCTATATAATCTGGGACTGTCGGGGGGAAGTGGGAGCATGTATGTAAAGGGCGATGTGACGAGCTGAAGCTGACGATAAGGCCGACGATATTGCATATGAGGGGAAAAAATAAGAGCCCAGTATAACACAGATACCTCATAAATAAGTCATTGTGCTAATAGGACCATGTAAGATCAAGTAGAGAAAATAACTGACCTGTTAAGTCAAACTGTTAAACAATTAGTACTTGATGTTCATCCAGCTTGTTGCTCTTCTCCCACAGCTTGGCGACCTCTCCCTCACGTCGCTTGCACGGCTTCTGTTCGTTGTCTCCACTGTCTTGACTGTTGTAATATTCACGACAATGCCATTTAAACATTATTGACGTCAAAGTTGTCTCCAAAAATATGTCGCAAGTATCTTATCAACAAGCTCATTTCTTATCCCATTTTATTGTCAGCTCTTGCTCATCTTACTCGTGGGCGCTTTATTAATTTTACACAATGCAGTAACGCTTTCAAGACTTAAAGAAGTATGACATATAAGAAGTCTGACTCATGCTTGAAATTGTGGGGTAATCAGAAAGTGGCAGAGTACAGTATGCAGCAGAAGGCTTAAGTGACTTCTTAATAAAAGTTGCCACAGTTGAGTTCACACACTCAGGCTGACATTTTGTCGCTGGGGTCCAGGAGCCTTCTACAAAAATACGCACTTAATTGCATTATCAGAGCTGCAGAAGTCGGTGCCGCATGAAAAGAAGCAAATTATTAAACTTTTGAGTCGTCGGGCAAAAGCTTTCTCACTTCATCCAGGGAGGCTCCTACGCACCATAAGGCAGGAGAAGAAAAAACTAATTTGATATGGTTTTGAGTAAATACGACCGATGGGAAACATAAAAATGGACTTAATGATTGTTAATGATTGACTGAGGTTCAGGAGCAGGACCTGGCTTAAACCCCTCCTCCTCCTCTTGCTAACCACTGACTTTATACAGGCCTATCCCGGTTTCGTTTGTCTCTGCTCTCTCGACCCCACCCTCCCACTCCATGTCTCTTGTTTTGTCTTTCAACCATTAGAGATTCTGTCTATTGTATCATCATCATCGTTAATAAATGTTCTCTTAAATTCCTTTGTTTTCAGACCGCCCAGGAAATTGATGCGTTGTTGACTTGTTGCACGTGTACATTAAACATTTTAGACAAACTGATCTACTTCATATAACATTTTAGCGGTGAGACTTTTCCCTTGTTCTCCATTTGCATGACCGGTGGCTTTACTGCAAGAGTGAGGATCTGTGGCAAAAAGATGCAAAAGTGGGCGGGGCCAAATAAGGTGAATATGGAGTTTTCATACCTGTTACCCTGACAACAACATATGTGTTACCCAACAATATATTATGTCATTACATTCAACACATGTTTGACTGAAACAAAACCAATAACTGTGTTTAAACAACACTGTGAAACATGGTGAAAGGTGCACTACGTAACTTTTCCAGAAGAGGGCATGCTCCCTTTATTGCTTTGCATTGAATGTTCCACATTATGGCATTAAATGTCCAAGCAGGTGACGCCACCAGGCCAAGTTACTGGTCAGATCTGTGGAGAGGCTGACTCCCTCACTGTAACAATACCTTGATTTTCAAGGTATTTTCTAAGCATAAAACCATTGTAATAAATGCAAGATAATACTATATGTGAAACATTCTAAATTCAACAAGCAGAAGGAAAACTCTCCACCAGAAAAGTTGCATAGTGCATCTTCAAACAATAATAACTGATAATATGGGTGGAAATAATAATGATTGATTATCATTATTTTATCATTGATTACTGCCTTAGGTGAAGGGGAAGGCTACAGTTTTGCCCTTGAAGTGAAAGTCACTGATTTTCAGCAGACATCTTACAAAGTCATCACGTAGGTATTTGATGTATTACAGCAAATTAGTTTAAAAGTAATGTAGTAATTTCCGTGCACATCAAAGGTCGTATATTATGCCTTATTATCGACTTTTGAGAGCTTTTAACCTTCTACTAGTGTTAATTGTACGTCAGAACAATCCCCAAAGTAGTGATTTCTTTCATTTGTGCATCATTTGAAACTGGGGGCGGGGTTTTCTGAGAGCCAACATCTGATCCTACAAATGTGACCTGGTGCTGTGGTGCCTCTCCTTATTACACTTCCATGGTCTGTGCAAGCAAGGTTTACAACAGAAATGAACTTGTGTCTCCCATCAAGAGTTTTGTACACTAGAGACCAGTGGAAGCAGAACACCGAATCTGCCGACGCCACAGTCATTTAACTTCTTTTTGCTTTGAACACAAGTTAGTTAGCTAGTTTTCCCAACAGTGCTTGCTGATTCCACAAACGTTTGGATTTAACCATATGTGGAAGAGAAGCCAAAAGTTTTTTTTTTATTTTGAAGTAACTGCAACGCAAAAATAAGAAAAAATCCCACACATCGTCAATCCTTGCAAAATATAATTCTTAATAAGTGTTGCACTATTCATAAATTATCTTTTGCAAGGATTGACGGTGTGCGGGATTTTATCTTTTATTTTCAAGTTCACTGGGTTGTTCCTCTTCCTCCTACGCACCCGCATTTACATTGAGCCAAGTTTCCTGCTCTTTTTTCTGGGTAACTGCAACGCAAAATTAGAACTTTAGAAAATTATAAAACTAAAGACTATAAAATGGGAAATATAGCAAAATATGGGACCTTTATGTGTCACAATGGCAATAACAACAATAATGACCAAAAAGGTGCTAATTTACAATAACAAAACAAGTACTGTAAACATGTTTAACATGATGGGCATTGCAGGTTTTGTTTTTTAAAGGTGCAGCCTGCTTGTCTAAATTGCGATGCAATTGTTCTACAGTACGGCATTAACTTATTTATCTAGTTTAGCGTTTTTCTGGCCAAAAAAAACTAACAAAACTATGCATTCTTTCTCCGAGCGGGAGAGAAATGTAAGTTTAATGCTAAACTGTGGAACATCCAAAGCAAAGCAGTAACATCTCCATGAAAACAAGAAGGGGCCCGACGATTTAGCAGAGGTTACATAATTTATCTTTAAACACTAAACTAAGACAGCGGTAATGTTTCCCCTTGCCTTAAACTGAACTGCAGACTGCACCAAACAAACTCGGGAACGTGTCTAGATATATTTATGGCTCTGGGCTTAAGTCAGAGTGTGTAATTGGCTAAGCAGATAAGAATCGGCTGAGCTCCTGGAGAGGGTTTGTCTGCGAACGCTGGGGTCTCGCGCAGGAAAAAACACAAAAGGACATGTAGCTGGTTCTTATCACCTCCGAGCAAACCCGCACTCGCTGTGAGATAAGAGTCGATAAGGAGCTGCCACTGTGACCATTCCATTTTTCCCCTCTTCTTTTTCTCGCTGTGCGTCAAATGTAGACTTTAATCTCGAATCTGGGCCAACTTGTATAACAGAGATGAGTGGACATATGCTTGTGCCATTTTGTCGGAGGAACGGTGGGTTATCGAGTTGTGAGTGCTATTGGCATTTGGTATGTTTTGAAGATAATTGCACTGAATAATCAAATTGATGGAGCGTATGTCAGCGTCAGGGCACGGTACGTACTGCAAACAGGGATTAAAGATGGAACAAAACTTGGATTGGATCAATATCTAAGTCTACATTAGGACTAAACTTGTCTTAAACGTTCATCAAACCAGGAGAAGTGTGAACGCAAACTTGGACCTCGGCAAGTAACGAAACTATAGCCAAGGCCTATAAAGCTCCCAGCATGCACCATGAAACTCAGCAGCAGGGGAATTACAAAGAACCCAACGGCATCTGCAGCGATTATTAACCTCTATCGGAGTGTCAGAGATTGTGGTTTATTTTTGCAAACTGGGATGGACATAATATCGAGGACAGAAGAAAGACAGAGCGTTTTACTGGATTGACAAAGCTCCAGATCGACGAGAAAAGAGGATTTCTGCAACTAAATGGACTGTGCTGAGTCAAACCTCTCATTATGAAGCTATAAATGTACCACAGGATTGATTTGGGTTTTTATTTGTGAAAAGATTTAACCATTGTCTCATAACGATTCAAAATCTTTATTAAGATTGTGAATTGGCGATTGTATTAACCATTGATCTGTTAATTAAGCGAGCGAGAGTAGTTTGAAGAGAAAGGATCGCAAATGGTTTTCAAAAACAGTACTTGCATAATAGATTGTTTACCAATTATTTTCAGGTGTTTATTACATTTACATGAGTGAATTAGCCTGCTGTTATGTAAAACAGCTTCAAATTTGTTGGAGCATAACATGTTTTCACTATTTTATCTACATCATATGATTTTAATTACAATTACAGCAAACGTTATATATGGATTTTATAATAAAGTGTTTCTTATATTTCTCACAAACATCTCCAGGGACATTTTGCAGATTTAGGTCACAAACTACACAGTCTAAACTCTTCAAGAGCACGCCCGTGACATGTAAGAGTCACTATTGTCCAGTCTGATTTACTTTTTAAAGCTGCGTGTCCACTGCAAGATTTTATTTCGTTTTTTAAGATTTAACAATGTCACACTACAAGACACAATGAGTTAAAAATCTTTAGACAGTTACGCAGTCACATTGTGCGATCAATCATAGCAACGACAAAAGTTTATCTGAACAAATATCAGAGGCTAGCACGACATGCTAGTTGTGCTTTCACACTTGTAAAAGTTACAAATAAGTGAAAGCGAAATGGGAAGATAAGATCCCCTTTGTGATGGAGCTCCTCTGCTGTTACTTTGCCATGTGTTTGTGTTTACGTTTTTGACAAAAATTGATCGTAGACGTAGCGACAGAAGGCCCACTCTGCGACCAAGATTCCAAAATATCAAACATGTTTGATATAAATTCTAGCTCATCTTTGGTCGTATGATGGTTAGTACAATAGAAGTTTAGTCTTTGTCTCTGTCTCACTGGGAGATCTACAAGCTATGATTTTGAGCTACGACTCAAGTTTCTTCCCACAATCAATCTTTTGTCATAGACAGCCAAAACTGTGCAGTGTACACCCCGCTTTAGTGCATTCTTATTTACGGCTTCATTTAAAGACAAAGATAAACCCCCAAAGCTAAAGGCTCTTCAGACTCGTGCCACGTGGGTGCAGGAGCTCTATTACTGCTCAGCCATCCGCTTCTCCATTCAGCATTTTATCTCACACAGCTCTCCTCCACCCCAGACCCACCTAAGCAGAAGTATAGTTTTATTTCATTTTAAGACTCCTATCTCAAATCCTGCTTTGCACCGCTAGTACACTGATAATTCCCTGACAGGGTCCAAGCGCCAAACCTATTATGTATCAGGACTGCAACTAACAAATATTTTAGTAGCCGACTATTCCACAATTATTTTTTTGATTAGTCGACTAGTCAAATGATCAGTACTTTGAAGTTTTTTAAATACTTTTTTTTAAAAACCAAAATAAGGTTTGAAATTAGGTTGATGGAAGACTGGATTGAGAATATTTATGTATGGGTAAGGGTATCATAGATGAAATTCAGAAACTCTTTAATCTTTTTTGACATTTTGATTTAATAATCCCACTGTCAAGAGGAGTGGAGTCTGTATAGTCCAGACAACAATTACTATTACAGGCATTAATCAGATTTTTTCCAGATTTCCAGATTCCAGAAGTAGAACTAGTCTTCATGTATTGCTCACTGACCTAATACAGTCCCAGCATCCTTGATATTCACCGCGATGAGTTTATAAGTACTTTCCATGAGTCTTTGAGCCCAGAGCATCACAGTAAAGTCAGTTCCTGCTTCTCGTAGAATAAAACACGGTATAATTAGGCACAGAAAGAGCTGTGGTCTCATTTTCACCTGAATAGACGCTTTTACAAAATATCTGTACTGAGGAAACATAGATTTTACATTTATTACATACAAAAAAATCAGGCACCAAAATTATTTTAGCTTTTCACATTTCAAAACCGCAAATATCCAGTACAGCACCTTTAAAGTTTAGTTTAGTTAGTTTTAGTTTAGTCTTTATTTGAAGGGATAGTGTACAGAGACATTATGCTCGTAAGACAGAGATGATCTGCACCAGATTGTAGCTAAACAGCTAATTTCCATCTGCAGTCCCTGGAAGAAAGAAAGAAAGATGACTACAATTCATGATTAGTTGAATAATCACTGCAGCCCTATTATACATCACTCTTATTCTATTCATTTCATCATCTGTTAACATATATTGTGTTCACTTTTGTCTCTCCATGTTGAATAAACAGTTTGATGAAGATAGAGAGGGGAAGGCACAGGAGGTGAAGCAGACTGACATAGACTGTTGAGTTTTCTTCTGAGAAAATGGGGGAGGGGCGACTAAGGCACTAAGCTGAAACGTGAGGGAGAAAGAGTTCCATTACGGAAGTCAACGTCTTCCACTCTGTCACTGGCTGGACTGCGGTTGCGTGTCCTCCCTTCTCTTCTTTAGACGGCTCCACACCAGGAACCGCGATGTCCTTTGCCGAGAATGGCTTCCTCTGAGCTTCTTTGAGAGTTCACTTCAGTCACAGCTGCTGCATATTCCATCTGTTTGATCTGGCGTGCTTGTACTTTACGACTGCACGGAAAATACATTCATGTCAAGGGTTATCAGGCTCCCATCGGCCATCATGCTGCACTGCATTGGCATTGCTGATCAGGCCATCTCTGTGATGCATCTCAGGTCAAAGAACCTGTCCCATGATGTGCCCCAGGCTAGTCTTCCATTATAAGTGGGCTTTTAATAAATATTCTTTTTGACCATCGCATTGACATTTCAACTGTTCTCATTTTTTGAAGAGGAAGAAAGGCTCAACCCAAAGATGTATAGTGGTGCAAGCGCAGAAATTCAGCTCTCAAGAATCGACCTCAGAATGCAAATTTACTTTTAAACACAACTGCAGGTATGTTTATTAAAGGGACTGTGGCTTATTATTACTGTTTTGAAACGTGAAAAACAGAGCTAGTTCATGTACCCGATTATTTGCAGGAAATTCGTTAATTTTGTGTTGCCACAGTCCAGGTATATTGTAAAAACATCTATTTGGGGGAAAATGAGACCACAACTTTTACTCTGCATCATTTTATTCTACAAAAAGCAAGAAGTGCGAAGGAAGAAGCTTTACCCGTTACGGCAAACACCCGTAAAAAACTATACATAAACTGATGGCATGAAGTCATCGACTCTCTATAGCTCAAATATTATTGTATTAAAAATAACAATTATTCCCCCACTATTGCATAAAACAAAAACAGGATAAACATTGAGGATGAAAATATACTGTTCCATCTATCATTTACGGAATGAAAAGTCGATATAATAGTTATCATATGCAATAACATCACTAGGGCTGTAGTCCACTAAAGAAATTCTTGGTCGACTAAAGACCAGCCCCATCAACCGATTAGTCGACTAAAAGGGGGTGTGGCAAAAAGATATCAAAACAGTAAAGTATTTCCATTTATGTAAACCAAACTGCAGTCAAAAGAACACAACTGTAGAGGAGTTAATGCAAAAACAATTATACAGAAAATTCCTAGGAGACAGTATATGTATACGTTTAGACACCAAAATCTTCAGCAAACTCACTTAACATCTTCTCGTTTTTTCCCATATAAATCATTTCATAAGTTAATGTAAATAAAAGGATTAGTCGGCTAATACAAATCTTGGTCGACTAAGATACCATCGACCGACTAAAGCAATGGTTCTCAAACTCTTTAACCCAAGTACCACCACAGAAAGGATTTGACTTCCTGAGTACCACCAAATCTAAATTGAGTCTATAACAGTTTACTATTTCAGGTCTAAATTAGAGATAAACCAGGTCTTAAGTAGGAACACACCATTGCCACAGTAGTTTCAAATAAAAATTTACTGAAGGAAGATAGAAAAAAGTGAATAAAATGTGCTCTAAATTAAGCAAACATTACAAATGAAGAGGTGTCCACGTACCACCAGAAGAGATTTTCGTACCACCAGTGGTACACGTACTACAGTTTCAGAAACACTGGACTAAAGGATTAAGGACTACAGCCCTAAACACCACTTCTACAACCTGCTATTTATTGCTGTCCATATTGACCTTATTCCTGAAGTTACCGTACGCGCCGCCATCTTGTTTCTGTTGTATTAGTTACATGGAGCAGACGAGCTCAACAGAAAATAAGTTCTACATGGACTAGAAAGACGTTTTCAGACTGACCAGGAAATCGTTGCGTTGTGACTTGTTGTTGCTCGTGTTCATTAAACATTTTACACAAATCAACCTTCTTTATGTAACATTTTAGCGGCGAGACATTTTCCTCATTCGTCATTAGCTTTAATGGAGTTCTCGTCAAACGGGAGTGCATTTACAACAAAAGTGCAAAAAACGGCAAAAGTGGGCGGGGCAGAATAAGGTCAATACTGTACCGTAGTCACTGTTATTATTATACATAAGAGTTGTGTAGCTTTTTTCCTTCTTTAACCAGGAATGTCCCACTGAGAGTGTCTAACAGGCTAATGCTGATGTCTGTCCTGACGGCATCAAACTGCATCTAAAGCGTATTGACTGCGCTCTAGTGTGAAGGACTCCCATGTGAGTTGTACAAGAGCTTTTCACTCGTTAATCCGCAGTACTTAACTTGACTCCTGGTGTTGGCTTGTGGTCACTTTGATCCCCCTGCTTTAAAGTTAAAAATGCCTTTCATGAGTGGTAAGCTGTGTTCATACATTTTGGATCTGGGCTTATGTTGCATTTGTTGTTCGACATTGAAGCTGGCCCTGGTGGCGCTACCTCTATAAAGCACGGTGCAACCAGTAACCGACCAGGCTGAGGTGTGTTTTCTGTGATGCAGACTGAGAAAGAAGATCAGTGTCACATCTAATTTCTTTTATCTGTAGGGCCCTCCGTCGTCTACATTCTGTGCATTCTGTATCTGCAGATGGTGTCACAGTAGATCAGATTAATGACTAACTATACGAACACATTTTTAACCTAAATTATTTACCTAAACCAACTAAATCAACTTAAAATTACTGCTGTCAAACAATTTAAAACATGTCATATTATAATGTCATTAAATATGTCTATAATTATTTTGCTTTTATTTTTATTTTATTATTTCACAAATCTAAGGTGTGACATTAAAGGTAAAACATTAAATTTAAAGATATCAATTTGAAACTTCCCCTGTAGTTCACTCACATAAATGTAAGAAAAAATATATTTCAAGTTTTTCATCATCATACAAATGTGTATGTGTTTATGTGTAAAAAGGGCCAAAAATATACATATTTGGGACATATAAAACTGAAACATGGACAGGACCAGTGTTACGGCGTTGGTCTGGGCCAGGCTTGTCTTGCCCTCTCCCCCTGTTCATGTGTTTCTTTATGGGCCATCCTGCTTGTGTTTGGGTTCTGGCTCCTGATTGGTGGATCCTGCCTCATTGGTGCTGGGCTGGCTGCTGTCCTGGTTGGAGGTGTGCTCCCCACGCCCCGCCAGTCCTGATCCTCCCCCTGTGCCGCCCACCTGCTGGTCGAGGCGGCTTGGACTGTGTTCGGCTCGCCTCTGCACAAGACGTGTTTGTGCACTCTGTGTGATTGTGTATGTGGCCAACATTGTAGCCTTTGTGTGTGTGTGTGGTTTGTTGCCTTTATTTTGTTTAAGCTATGCTCTAGTCGAGCCCTTTTTGTGTTTTGTTAACTTTATTATTATTTATCTACATTATTTTATTAAACCACTTACTTTTACCATTTAACATCTTGGTTGTGTTGCCTTCACTTTCCCTAGCAGAGCTGGGTTTGGAACAACCAGGTTTAAATTTCTTGGTTCATTTTGTACACATGTCAGTTACAAAACAATGTATAAAGGGGATTTTGGATTCCTTTTTTGGTTTTTAAGGGACTAGATTGGACTGACAATTGTCCTAAAAATTCTAAATTCGCCTAATTTTTTGACTTAATAAATCAGTTTTAGAATTAGATATCAAAAAATCCTTCTGTACGTTTTGTCAAAATCTTGTGAAGTGTCTCACCTTAAAAGCACAACTAACTAAGGTTTAAGTCTAGGCATTGCATTTGTGTGAGCACATGTTTCAGGTAAACCTAGGCTTCATGACCAAACAACAGGTTTACTGGTTTAAGGGCCCTTCATACAATCATAGAACTATAGTTACACTGGTAACTGAGATTTATGGTAATAGATGTGGCTGCAGGTCTTGGTCTGGTGGATCTGTAATGGTTTGGTAAAATGTTTGGCCCATTTCACCAGTTTTAGCATACGGTTTTAGCACACGGTTCAACACAAGCTCTCTGCCGCATCTTTGGTCGTTTTTGGGGCACGGAACAAAGCCACTCCACTCTCCGCTGTTCTGTGCTCGTAAACATCAGCCCCTGAATGATCTGCGCTTCTCCACACGAGGACCAATGGATTATATGTGCAAAATTAACCTCATGATTACAGCTGCTCCTGTTCCTTCCTCCTTTGCTCAGGTAAAGCCTCCGTAATCTAAACGAATGCGTTTCGTTTCAGTTTGTGATTAATGCATCAATTTTCTATGATTAATCAAATTAGTTAATGCATTCAGTTTGACAGCTAATTGATCAAATCTTGTATATTCCTGCTTCAGTTCAATGATTCCAAGCTGTGACCTTCCCAAGTGGGGTAAAATACTGAAGTGGGACCCTTGTTCTTTTCAACTTAAGATGCGACTACTATAACAAAAACTGGGCTACTTTTGGGAATAATATTTCATTCCTAACCCATATGCAACACTTAGACTGTGCTGTCTTTTTAACATCTTAAATTGATTCAAAGTATATTTTAATATTCTGCTTAAATGTCCATAATGTCACGTTTTACACTACTGTAGATATTATGTCTCTTCCTCATACTATTACATATTCAACAGTACTGCCAGATACATTGCAATTTGCCCGAAAACCACGCAAAAGTTCACCATTCTTTGTTTACTTGTTACTACCTCAACGATGATGTAGCCGGTCTTTGATGAGCCCATTACGGTGTTTCCCTTCCAGCGGCTGATGAAGACTCAATTATTGTTGCTCTGAGGGCCGTAATACAATGCTCATTACGGATATGGTTACAAGACAAACGGAGCCAGCGCTACAGATGAGGCCCGAGCGGAGCAGCTGCTAAACTCTTGCCAAGCCCTCCCCTGATCCGTTTGAAGCTCCAGTCTTTAAAAGCATCCAAACTGCCCGCGGCGCACACATCCCGGAGTGCCCTGGTAAAAACGCCAGCGCTACATCCAGCCGTATACCACCACGGAGGCTGCTGCTGGGAGAAAGCTTTTAATTAGCTGCCGTTTGAGAAGTGTTGGCGCATCTGAACGTGCTGATTGGAGGAGTATCGGTATTCACGCGGCTCTCCTAACCTGCCCTGGGCTAGCTCTGGGAACGCCACCATGAAACGACATAATGGAGTCCTTATATGAACAGTTGGAGGGAGATATGAGATGACAAACAGTAAAATGAACAATGTGTTGGCATTTAGATGAACATGAGAACGGGAACGTAACATATGCAGACAGCTGTGCCAGTTTACTCCCACACAGGGGAAGGCAAGCAATGTATGTATGTTCTGCACTCATTACTAACTGAGCTTTTACAGATGCTGTGCCGAAGTTTTCCTGTCTTAAGGCGAGACCCTGCAGCTGAATAGGAAAAAATCTTCAATTTAAAGATATCAATTTGATTTTCACATAAATGTCATGTCATGTCAGGTTTGATATAGAAATAAGGTATTTTATGTGAAAAAATTAGCAAAAACACACATACTTGGGACATTTAAATCTGAAAAATCCTTTTGTACACATATTAGTTACAAAAAATGTACAGAAGGGATTTTGGGTATCTCATTTAGTTTTTAAGATGGAGATCGTCCTAAAAAAAAAATCAAATTTTGCCTAATTTCTTTGACTTAAAACTTCAATAAATCAGTTTTAGAATTAGATATGAACAGAAAAAGATTTCCCGCACACTGCCTCACTTGCAATATGTGTGATTTTATTTGAACGACATTTCGACACTAGTCCTTCATCAAGCAGATGGCATTTGCATTTGTCTGATGAAGGCCTAGTGCTGAAACATCGTTTATGCTTATGTCCGGATAAAATAAAACATTTTTGCAAGTTAAGCGGTGTGCCGAATATGAATTTTGGGTTGCTCCCTCTCCTCCAACGCACCAGCCCTTGGAAACTGACGTGTGAAGTTCTTATTCTTATTAAAAAAAATGTTTAAAAAAATAGCGCACCAGCCTTAGTTTCTAAATTGCGGACAATAATAACGCTCATGCAGCAGACGGCAGCACAGAGTGGTCTCATTTTGACCCAGTATCAATGGAATAAAACACAGAATATAATAGATCTGTTTTGATCAACTAAACACCCAGTATGAACAAACTTATAAACTTATAAAATCTCCCTCACAATCTGTCTACAAATTCACTTGATTATGTACAGTTTAAACAAGGACTATACTTGATGTTGCACAATACACGAACTGAACTGACAATTGCACAGTGTTGAATGAAGTGCATTTTACAGCACAGATTTGAGCTGTTTAATGGCAACAGCAGAACAATTTCCTGTGTCTCTGTAACGCCCAGATAGCAACCTTAGCGGCAACGATAAGTACAGGGCAGAGCCGAGTTCAAGTGTTTTATTTACATATTTACAAGATAGTCTTACGCCAGCAGCAGCATGTCTCACAGCACTCCTCCATCAGGGACTGAAACCAACCTCTTATAGGGCCTCAAGTCCACTGGGCAATCACATTTAACAAGCACAGGTAAAAGCCAAAAACAAAGCATAACATTTTAAAAGCTGAGAGTAGAAAAATCAGTGCATAACATTACTCCAAAACATGTATACAAAAATATAGCTCTTCATTACCCAAGTCTATATTATTCAGATTATTATTCCCTGCTTCTCTCCACCCCATGGTCTGCCCCAGAACCTTCTGCCCAGGGACTCTTTTGACCGGGACACCCACGAAGGCAGACACACTCAGTTGAGTACACTTTCAATCATGTAAATCACTTAGTTCTTCAACTTTAATCATATATTTCTTTTATTTTACATGTAACTCACTTTTACACCAAACAAATCAATTTTTAAACTTTGTCTCGTCTCACTTAATTTTAGCATTTGTGCTATGCAATGGACAACATTCTCCTGTCAGTCAGAGTCAAGCTCCTCCCCCACAACATGTCCCGCCTTCTTGATGATCTTATAGAGTCTATTAGTGTCCCTCAGGTACAGATGAATACCACAGATAACACAGCAGTCATGATGGCACTGGCCACCATAGACTCCTAACAAGATTAAGTATATGTGGCCATAAGCAGCCTTTTAATCTAAACTGTCAATTTAATGTTGTAAGTAACACTTAGCAGCTAATTCTTCCAATTTTTCGAATGATTAAACACTTTCAAATGATGCACTGTGTAAAATGTAAGCTACAAAAAATCGGACTTGGACCAAAGCTAGCTGCAAACTGACAAACAACCCCAGCAGGGTTTATTTCTGCCAACCTCCCAGTCCTGCATAGATTTGTGAGAAATAAAAAAATATTCATTACATGGCACGGCTGTTTGGAGTACAGACTGCCCAGAATGGAAATGTGGAACTTGGGACGGACTAACAGTGGGAACAGTCTCATGTTCGGGGATCAGAGGAGGCCAGTGCTTTGACTCTAACATGTGGTTATAGTATCATGTCATGACTTTCAGTATGTACATTTTTTTTATTTTTTTTATTTCTTGGCTTTTATAAATGAGTTTTTCAGCAGTGGTTAGCAGACTTGTCTAACAGCAAGAATGTGATCTTTTACTTGCATGTTCTCCTCATGAATAACTTGAATACCTTTAGACTAGATCAGTGGTTCCCAAAATGGGGATTGTGAAAGAATTTCACGATACACATTTTTTAATGAATTAAATCTCTAAACCATTTTAAAAATTGAAACCAGTATATGTTCAGTAGGAAGGTTAAATACAATAAGAATGCAAAGCAGACCGACCTAAAGACAAAAAAGTTAAGACAATTGATTTTCAACCAGTAGAAAGTTCATAATCTGACAAAATCCGACCTTTGTGTAAACTGTAGGTGTTCTGTCAGCAGAACATGAGCTTGTTTACATTGTGCTTTAAGAGGAAAATGCTTTCTGAACTACAGAGGATTTTTCCCCTATGTCTATCTATCTATATCTATTATGCAAACATACTGTAGTATACAGTATGTTTGCATAATAGATCCATTGTCCAGGCGCTAAATTGGGAGTATTAAAATTTTATAAGTTGCGTCTGCTGGGGACTCGAGAAAACCTTTACTTTTTGGCGTGAGGATGGATCACTGTTACACTGTACACCTATTGCATCGGATATATGCAGAGACACCAAGCCTCTTCAAGGATCCTTTACACAGTGTTTTGAGCCTGTTGTCTCCACTTGGGACACAGGCCCATTTTGATGGACAGCTTTTGAGGAACTCTCCAGTTCAGTGGAATAGGCCTAAAGGGCCCAAGGGTCACAGGAAGAGAGTATTTTTCATTACTGCACATTTTGAGTTTATCTTTGTAAGTGGGTCCTTTTAAAACATTTAAAATCACAAATGGTGCATTACAGAGCGGCTATCCTGTGCAGAATGTCTGCACCTGCCTCTAAATCTGGCAGCACGTGCTAAACGACTTGATTAGATTTCTCCTGCCTCTTAATTTTGCGCTTGTTGGTGAAAATGGCCCATTTTGCATATTCATTCACTCTTAAGAGCAGAAACTGTATTGCATCCTTTTTAGCGTCTTTGAGACACAGTGTCATTAGTGCCAGGTTTTTCCTGAAAGTTTTTGCTGGCTCTTCTGTCCAGTGCAGTGAGAAAGACAAAGAAGTGTATATCCTCATAGAGGCAGACATAACAGCTGTGGGGCATAGTGTGGATGATGCTCATGAAGGTTCTAAGGAATGTCCAAGGAAAATACACCGGTTGTGGCACCACTTCATGCTCAGCTCATCCATAATTTACAACATCTGACTCCATGTTGGTGAATCAAAGCACCATTTGTGAGGATCTGAGGAAGCGTGATGAGGATCAACCGAAACAAGCCATGCATTTATGCTCAGAACTGGATCCACAATTCAAGGCTTTGCTCTTGAGTCATTGCAGAGACAGCTGTTTCACAAACAAAGAATCTAAATTTTTAAACAAAAATATGAAGTTAACACAAGTTAACATTAAATTCATAATGTGTGCATGAAAAAATATAGGAACACATTAGAAACACTTTCAATCAGATTTTTATAGACGCAGAAGATTGTTTTGTCTTTAAAGTTATGAGCACAAGCGCAACACAAACATGTCATTTACTTTATTTACAGGGACAAGCTGAACAAGGAGCACGTGCAGATTTACTTTATTTAACAGGGACAAGCTGAACAAGGAGCACGTGCAGTCTGCCTGATCTACTCGGTTCATGAATATTCACTCATGTCACATCTTTCAAAACTGTATCTGTGGATCCCAGGAACTGGGGACAGCAGGAGACACTGTCAGCGCTCAGAGAAGAGCACTCACCTCAGACCAACATGACCATATTCTGTTCCTAAACAACATTTTTTAACAAAATAGTTTTTTGTAAAGTGGAGTTAAAGAAGAGTTTGGGCTTACGTTTTTTTTGTTTTTTAAAAGCCCGGTTCTCTATAAAGCAATGTTCTCTTTGTTTAGTATTAGAATAAGTTCATAACCAGAAGATGTGTTGTTTAATGGAGGTTGTATGTGAAAGCCCAAGTATATTTGCAACAGTCTGTTGACTCATTATAAGAATCATAAATTATACAAATAATTTAGAGTTTATGTTGCAAACCTTTAGTTCACTTAAACTGCACATGTCCCTTTGTACAAGTAAATGTCAAGCTCATATTAGCTATGGATCAATAAGCAACGACAAATGCAACTGAGCACTTTTTTCTGTATTGTTTTCTGTATTGTTTTCTGTATTGTTCTAGTTTGTAACATACATCAAACTAAATGCACTTTGTTATGTTCATTAATCTGTAATAAATGCATGATACATGCTATTTATTGTTTGAATAGGTTTGTTCATTTTCTCTCCCTGTATCTCTTTCATTCATTCATTTTCTACCACTTATTCCCGTTCCCAGGGTCGCGGGTGACCGGAGCCTATCCCAGTGACTTTGGTCCTTAGGCGGGGCACACCCTGGACAGTGGCCAACTCGTCCCAAACACAGAGACACAGACAAGGACAGACAACCATTCATTCTCACATTCATACACTACGGCAGGGGTGTCCAAACTTTTTCCATCGAGGGCCACATATTGAAATCACGAAACGTTAAAAAAAGCTGCATTTATCTGATGTTTTAAGCTCCACCACATCTACATTCAGTCTCAGTGCCTTAATATCAGGTCTGTACTGCACCAAAATGTTAGTTATTTAGGTTAGAATTGTAGAAAATCTGAAATGTGCTGTAAATAGTACTTCTCAGGACAATGTGGGCCAGTTCACCAGGAAGCCTAATGGCCAAGAAAAATTGGTCTGAGGGCCGCATTTGGCCCCCGGGCCTGAGTTTGGACATGCCTGCACTACGGGCAATCTAGAATTGCCAATTAGCCATGCATGTCTTTGGACGGTGGGAGGAAGCCGGAGATTTACTCTTTGTGGACGTGGAGGAGTCTGTGGACTTTCATCGAGGGAATTTGGCCGGGGTTATTCTATTTTGACTTGGGTATGATGAAGTGTTGTTGAAGTACTTGAATGTAGAGTTGTATCACATGCTCATTTCCATTGATATTGTTTTCACAGAGGACGTTTTGCGAAGTTGGATCAGAAGCCCAGTTTTTAAACATCGGAAACTGAACGGTAGAAAGTAAATGCTGATCAAAGTTATACAATTGGCTACATAATTGTACATTTCAATCTGAATACATATAAATTGAAGTTACATCATTCAATACCTACCTGATTATTATATTGAATCAGATTGACTTGTGTAAAATGTTTAATGTACACGTGAAACTGTAATGTAGAACTTACTTTCTGTTGAGCTTTTTTGCCCCATGTAAACTAATACAACGGAAAAAGATGGCGGTGCCCACAGCAACTTCTTTGATACGGTGAATAGAGGGGTTTATTCTGGATTATTTATTGTTTGCTTGTTAGTTGTTGTTAGCTTTACCGTGGCCTCAAGAAGTTGTGAAAAGCGTGTATAAACTTGACGCGGTGAATCTTTGGCAAGCTCAAAAGGCGTAAGTGAGCGATACATAAGAGTTTTTTGCATTTTGTTCTCTGCATTTGACCCATCCCTCAATGCTGCTTGGGGCGACCTCAGCGCAAACAGGCAGAGCACTTGAAACTCCTCTCCTTCATCCTAATTCTAAACATTCTTCCACATCTGTTTGTCCAGTGCTCGTGGCTGTTGTGTTCACTATGACTTTCTTTCTCTGGTTGCTTGTTAAACTCAAAAAGGGCAGATGTTAGACCAGCTCGAGGCCAGTTTCAAGTGAATCTTACATGACTCTGTTTGGAATCCAACCACAAACAATTACTTAAGAGAACTCTTGTTTATTTTTTTCCAGACCAGGGTTCTCCTAACTGTGTTCCTGTCACAACCAGGCAGTTACAGTTAGTGGCTAGATGTGACAGGAAGAAATGTGGCCTAAATACCTGCTGAACTGCTACGATGACTGCGTTGTAGAGGTGCACAGTGTGGCTTTTGTGGAGGAGGGTCTGTCACCTTCTTGTTTCCATGGAGAAACTGGAGGGTTAAAGGTCCCATAACATGCAAAATCAACTTTTCAGAGGTTTTAACCTTCCTACAGTGCTATTTGGGCCTCGTATGTGTGCTCAAAGTGGATTCCCTCATGCTTTCGCTAGAGAACTGTCTTTTCCGTCCCCCTCGGGTGAGCAGCAGACGGGGGCTCCTCACTAAGATGACGCGCTTCACTAGGATGACGCGGTGTTTAAGCCACGCCTCCAGGAAGCGCGCAGCCGCAGAATAAAAACAGCTAATGCTAATGCTACACAGTAATTACACGATGGATACGACAGATAGAAGAGTTAGCTTGTTATTTAACGGCAACGTCCGTCGTCGAGGCCCTGGAGCACGTCAAACTCCAGGTCAGATCCAGGACGTAGGACTCAGCACGACGCACCGTCAGGACGGATAAAATGTTTATTCCTGTGTTTGTGTATCGCTGTTTACCGGAGCACACAGCGCATGCGCACCATCTCCGCTCTAGGCTTCGTCGCGGGTTAGGCGGGGGAGGCAGTCTGCTCTCTGTTCGGGGGGTCAGATCTCAGAGTGAGCCGTTTGCTTTTGCAAGGAGGGGGGCAAGTCCAAGAAATGGGTGTTTTTTGGAAACTGTTATGTTATGGATATTGCACAATGCAAAAATTTATCAACAAAGCCCTTAGAATAGACTGTGTAAAGGGGAAAATAGCAGAATATGGGACCTTTAATGAAAAGGTAAAATTTTGCTTGCAACTGGACACTAGCAACGAGGTTTTAGTTTAATTTAAATATCTTCTGACTCCGTAATTTCGCCTGCAGAGGGTGTCACCAACCTGGGGCTGGCGGGCACCCGGTCATCCTTTGGGCCTCTCTCAGACGCCCGTGTGGACCTGTTCTAAATATACATCTCATTCAAAGCTTCATGTTTCGAAGCTTGTTTCAGAGACGGCAACAGATGAGAAAACCAGCTCCATGTCACTTTGTATTTGTTCAGACAACACCCAGCGATCACGTAGTTACAAGCCGCTAAAGGTACCAAACAGAAAGTGAGGTGACATTACTGGATCTGCAAAAGTGGAGCAGTGGTTAAATTGTGACAGCAATGTTATAATTTTAAGACAAGCAAAAAGTACATCAATGACGTTTGTTACCTTTGTGGTTGTCATTACAGAGGACCAACCCAGAACTAAACCAAGTCTAACTCATGAAGGACTAAACAAGTTTTAAATCTGGACTCACCACAGACAAAGTAAAATCCAAAGCGTGTTTTAAAGGTTTAACTCAAACCAGAACTCAGACTGGACTGAATCAGGTCTAAATAGAGCTGCATGAGGAGAAACTGTTGAGTAGAAAAGGTTAAATCCTCACATTTCAATGAAGACTATTTTTTCTTATATTTCCTTTGCACTGTTTGCATATGTTTTGACAATTACCTTAATTTACTAATTGAACAAGTGCTACATTTAATATGAAGTTATATTATTGTGTCAGTTGGGTTATCCAATTCAAAAATACATAAATAAACACACACAAACACTCCATCCCAGCACATCAAATATTGTAGCTACTCACACTTTAATAACTAGGTCTATGTAATAATATTATATATAGATATAAATACAGATTGAACTGGTAGCCCTCGACCATCTCGGTGCTCGTGAAGTAGTCCCCGGCAACTATAAGGTTGGTGACTCCTAGTGTAGACAATATTCAAGTTAGTTTTTTTCTCATAAAATAGGGCTGGGTCATTTTTTTCTTCTCTGGAAGATAATGAAATGAAATGTAGTAATAGAAGTAACGAACGTAATTAACACCCGTAGGGAAATGTGTCGTCTGCATTTGCCTGTCAGCAGCCGTGGTCACAGTACAGCGCCAGGGGACCCTTCTCCGGGCTTGGTCAGGACCTTAGCTGGAGAATTTTACCTTTAGTGCATATAATGGGATTAAAGTGACTGATTTTCAACACCTCTCCTCCTTGTACTAATTAAAGACACAGCTATATGTTTCAGACACATTCTGGGACAAATCCCCCATAGTGAAGCGCACATGAATTTTTTGGCAGGAGCGCTGAACTATACGCCACTAGCAGCTCTATTAATAAATCAAACATTGCATGAAATTGCCATAGATCTGATGTGTTTTACTGCTAGAATTTCATCATAGCAGCAAAATGAAGTTAATTAAGGCTTAGGCATTTCTCAAGTGAAAAAATGACTTTAACCAGATTAATGGTGAAGATTAGATTGACGAGGCTTTTATTGGCTCCACATGTGTGATATACGGCACGGGCTGTATATCCATAACCACGCCAGGATGTGCGATGTGCTCTAAATCAAGATGACACAGCCAAATCAAAGTTAGATGTGTTCGTGTGAATCATTTATTTAGTTCTGCTTAGAGCTTGTGGGTGACTGGAGCCTTGGGCAAAATGCACCCTGGACCATGATGAGCTGGTTACATGATACGCTGAGAACTCAACTTCTACTGTAAAGGTATGGCTTCTGCACAGGGGACCGCCCACAAGCTTATGTAACCAGGAAGTCTCTGCAGCGCTCTCCCACACGGCCCCTCCCTGCAGGTACGCTACTTTTGTGCACGGCTGTCACAACTTATTTTAGTAGTCGACAAGTCAGCGATCTTTTTTTGATTAGGCGTATAGTCAAATGATTATATTATGTTGGAAATTTTAACTTTTAAAATACGTTATCAGCCAAATAAAGGTTGAAATATGGTGATTGTAGGTGTCTAGATGGAGGATATTTAAGTGTATTATTGATGAAAACAGCATTAATCTATTCTTTTTTTGACTTTTGTTTTGTTTTTTTCATTGTTCATTTCAATTGTGCTCACATGTAATATATTCAAATCAACAAAAATGCACCACCACAATTGAAAAGGAGCAGAAAGAAGAAAAAATCTTATAAAAATCTGCCCCTTTCTTTTTTACAGTTACGTTTTTACAGTAATATGCAACGCTTCCATGGATGATTTTTTTTTTTTTTTTTTAATTCATATGATTTTATTATTGTTAATTTTTTTTTAGCCCATATGATTTTATTGTTGTGGCTTTAAATTGTTTCTTAAACCAACAGACATTTGAGGAGGTTTTTAAATTATAGTCCAGGGAATTCCAGAGTTTGACTCCAGCCACAGATATTCCCTAGTTGTTCTGGCAAAGTGAAGAGAGAAGGCAGAAGAAGCTGAAGGCAACAGCAAATTTTGTACTTTATACATCACCATAAACATTTGTGATTTTATAACATCTTCCAATTTCAATACATTTGATTTAGTAAACAATTGGTTGGTATGCTTTGTAGTATAATCAATGGTTTAATAGTATTAATGTATGTGTTTCCCCAAACATCCAGGCAGTAACTAAAATAAGGCCAAATTACTGCAGTATATTGCATGCATTGTAGTTAACAAAATGCTTTATGTAACACTGATATATTCTTGCTTATTTTCCTTTCCATTTTGATTTAATAATGTCACTGTCTTTGTTATAAAAGGTCTTTTGATATGTGTTTTAGAGTTAGTTAATGATTACGATTATCAGTTTTTATTGTTGATTATTTTATAAAGTCGACTAGTCCCTATCAGTGCATTAATCTTTGCAGCCCTACTTTTGTGTTTGGCTTTGTATTGAAAATGTGTCCAGGCAGAAAGTGCATGGAGGCCCAGAAGGCAGGGACGAGGCAAGTCAGGGAAAAGTGGCCAGACAATTTGTTTTAGTGCCACCATCAAAGAAAGTGTGCTTTGTTTCACCCCACTTTACCAAGGACAGCTTCTTCTTCTTGGATAGTGGACTAATTAATACACGGACTCTACTGAAAGATGCACTCCCAACAATAATGAGAAGTCCGGTGATTGAGTCTGCAACTTGTTCCAGATAACAGATTTGCTTTGACTGTGATTCCGACCATCAGTGGTGAGCTACCGCGCGCTAATAATTACTTTTAGATTGCTCTTATTTGTTTTTATTACTATAATTACCTTCCTAAACTTGCATGTGATTGTGTTTTGCTGACGCTGTGAAGAGGGACTGACTGGGAGCAAGAGGAGGGGGAGGTCAGAGCGTTAAACACAAAACCGAATCCAACCAACAACAGGTAAATGGTAATCTATATGCAATATACCAAGATGCCATTTACCTTCTTTTTTGGCTTAAATGTACATCTTTATCAGCCAAGAGTATGAGATGTACCTCTGAGTTTGTCCAGAAACTAGGGATGCAGAAACTCAAGCTTCAAACACTCAAAGTTGGTCAGAGAAAGAACAAAGACATCTACACTCTAGGGCTGTAGTCGACTAAAGAAATCCTTGGTTGACTAAAGACCTGTCCTATCGACCGATTATTCGACTAATCGGTAGATAAGGCAGGTCTTTAGTCAGGTCTGTATATTTATCAGTTGATTAATTGTGGCGAAAATATAACAAAACTACACGTGTCTCCATTCAAAACTCGAAAGACCACAACTGCACAAAACTTAATGCAAAAACAACTATTTATACAGAAATGTACTAGTAAACAGTGTATTTATTTGTTAGATTTATATGTAAGTTGGTCTAAACTCACGATTCACTCCAAAATCTTCAGCTAACTCACTCCATATCAACTCTACCCATATAATCCTTTAAATCTAAATCAAATAATTAGTCGACTAACAAAAATGTTGGTCGACTGAGACACCATCGACTGATTAATCGACTAAACGACACACACAGAGGATCATTTACTTCTGTCGCACTCTTTTGTTCCAAACGGTCTTGTCTGTTTTAACTTGCGCGACTGTGCACTATTTTCTAAACAGTGTGACTTTTAATTTAACTTTTCAGTGATAGCCAAAACCCTCCCAGTAAAATAAATAATAAGGTTGAGCTTTTCTACAGCTGTGTTGTTAGTTATTAAACAGTAAGTCATTATTATTATTAATTATGATTACTGCTTTTGAAGTTAACAGAGAAAAAAGATCATAGTTAATGTCATACGTTGTCAGAAGTTGAGAACATTTTGTTAAGAGTGTCACATATTATGAGTTAGCTTATCTTGAAATCATAGTTATTTGTATAAAGAGGGATATTACATTTCTGTAGATCAATCTCAGTGATGTCACGTTCTTTGTGTCTGACGACTCACTGGTGGCAATAAACAGCTGTTTCTTTCTCGTTTCAGCAAAGAACACACTTTTAGCCCGGTTTTCGTCGTGTAAAGTCAGTAAACATCCCACTGCACCAGAGCGCAGCCGAAATCAGCTTTTAATTCTTACATGTTTGAGTGTCTTCAACTGGAGATGACGGAGCGACTGAAAATGAGAGGAAAATCGGGCTAAAAATGTTTGCGCCATCGCCCCCCCCAACCACCATTCACGGACTTCACGCACCCATTCCATACGAGGCCATGTGGGAGAAGTGTCTTGCGCAAGGACACAACGACATTTCCTACTCCAGCTCACTGCGGAACCTGGTGTTCCAGCGGTCTCCCATTCAAGTACTGACCAAACCCTGACCTGCTTAACTTCTTAAATCTGATGAGACTGGGATTTAGCGAGCAGGTATCACATGAGATTGTTTATTGGTTGAGTTTACGTAACATCACAGCATTGTAGAATCCCCATTCACCTAATGCTGGAAGTTGCCGTGGGCGCCGCCATCATTTTTTCTGTTGTACTCTGTCCAAAACCAAATTGCAGACTTACTCACTGAACTTCTCTTTGTTGTTGAAAGGGCAGAGCTAGAGTCTACCATCGAACAAGCTTTTGTCGAAGAAGCTGCCCCCGGTAAAATGGAAAGAACAAACATGCCACACTTTCTCTACCCTGTCACCAAAAGCAAACGTTAGCCACATTTCCCATGTTGCCTCATCCCTGGGCAGCGAGAAAAGAGGTGTACCTTCTCGGAATCCAAATATGCCCTTTCTATCTGGACACATTTCCAATAAGAAGCTTGGAAGAAATGTTGTGCAATTAACTTGGTGCTGTAAGGCTGTAGCGTAGCTCTTTAACTTTATAACAGTAGAAAGTTCCATAAAGTCAATTTTGGATAAGGCTCTTTCTTTAAAGGATCTGTACCTGATTTGTACAGTTTTGAATAATGAAAAACAGAACTTTTTCATGTACCTAGTTTTGAACATGTAATATGTGTTTGGTTCCAGTACAGATATATTGTAAAAGCATCTGTTCGAGTGAAAATAAGAGCATAGCACTCTCTCTGCATCTGTTCATAGAGTGTTTTATTCTTCGAGAAGCAGGAAGTGCACCGTTTGCATGCTAATGTTTGTTAGCTTTACTCAGGATGGTGAATATTTAGGATGCCAGAACTGCATTAGGTCAATGAGCGACTGCTGTAAAGACTTTAAAGTGGATTCATTCTATTTTTCATGTTTTAAAACAATAAAAATCTTTTAATATCATAAGGTAAAATTACAAAGTAAAACCCATTTACTGTAAATTGGCTGCAGCAAGGTTTTTTTTTTTAGTAGTAAGTTCACAGTGTGTAAAAATAAATTAATGGTGCAACGTAAAGCGTCTTTGGGTGTTAAAAAAGTGCTACAAACTGTATACAAATAAATTGCTTTGTTCTTTATTATCAACAGTTGTTTTTAGATTTTGAAAAAAAAAGATTCACTCTCCTTACACATGCCACCAGGGGGCGTAGCACCTATTCAAGTCAGCTGTCTGTGCATTAGAGCTGCGATTCCATTTATATACATTTGCTTTTATGTTCTTGACGTGAAACGCCTATTGTATGGTTTTCAAAATGAATTCAAACCTATGATAAAACCTATGATGTATGAGCGATTATGGAAATGCATCTCGCACTTGCTTCAAAAGTGAACAACAGCATGGCACATCCCGTGACCTCACTCATTCCTCCACATGTTGGAATGAGAATGCGTCGAGTGGGTAGCGCGCATTTGTCATACATGTTTTCAGGCGTCCAAGCAGAAAGCGCAGAGGCTCATTTGAATGATGTAAATATGTAGCAGCTCTGATCCGCGTTACGCCAATCACAGCTGCCAGTAAACACTCCAGCTTTGCTCCCGGTCGGGGGTTTTCTGCAGCTCCCAGGCGTTATTTAAACCTGCGAGGGGTGATCGCGGGGTCACTTCAGCACATTAGTGATTCAGAGCTATGCCCATCTGTTGGCACATGCCCCCACCAGTTTCAACAAGATTTTTCTCCTTTTTCCAAGAAACAACAAATCAATGTGTGCTTGTCTTGTCTGCTTTCGTAGCAACGAAGAAACAGTCTGGAGTTTGCAGATCGTAATTCCATCTGTCAAGGAACAAGAACCACATCAAAAATTACATAGGGGTTCAGAAAATCAGTCCCAAGTCCACATTTGAATACCAAAGGCTCCAATCATATCCGACTGGAATGAGAAGCCATAATTTCATGTTGGGCTAATTCATGGGTTTAAGCTGCCATTTTGACTACTTTTCAACGCTCAAAATATATAATATGTTGTTCATTGTTATGGCGACGATGCTAATTTTGTATCCCTCTGAAACTCATGAGTATCGTTGAATCGACGGGTGATTCAATGTTTTTGAAAGAAACAATCAAACTAGTCCATATCCAAATGCTGAAACTTTTGATTGCTTGGGAAGGATTGGCTCCACACTTGTGTAGATAATAGATTGTCAACAGATTTTTGGGTTGGATTGATTCCTCCTTATCCATCTTCTTTTTTTTTTTTTAATCTATTTATATTAGTATTATCATAGCAGTTTAATTATTATTAGCTGTACAATTGTTTTTTGTTTTTCTTTTGATTTGTTTGGTTATTACGCTTTATTGTAATTTAATGTTATTATTTTTTTCATAAGCTTGGGTACGTCTAAGTTTTGACTAAACTTAGACGTACAAGTTTTGTTAAATTTCAAGTTTCACTGGAGGATTCTGTCTTCTGACAAGGTTCTGCTTTAAATATCTGTCTGAAGCAAACGAATCTTGTCAGAACTGAGGAAGCGAAACGTATTAACTTTTGTTCAGTTGACAGAACTAAATTTCCTTTTGCTACAGAACCTACCTGGACGATTGAAGGGTTACACAGACACCACTGATGTCACTGTGAACCCAACTGAAATCATAATAAGAAAGGAAAATGAAACATATTCAGGTCTCACTGAGTAATTGGTTTACAAATAAAATGCTCAGGAGTCGACGTTCCACAGTTACACCAGTTGGGGACACACATTTTCTTGCCATGTGGCTATTTTACATAAATTTGGAATTTAGAAGACCACAGCATGTTGAGTCTTGGTCTTTTTGTTATAGTAAAACGCATCGTGATTGAGTAAAGTTATTGAGAGACTATTTACAATTATGTATGACATCTGTGGGCCCTATTACCTGTTTAAAAAATCAGTATAATCATCGTTCACACAGTAGCCAAGTTTTTAACAAAGAAAACAAGTGATTTTAATGTGTTAATTTGCAGTTAGTGTACTTTCTTATCGTATTAAAACATTTCAAGATGTTTTTGAAATTGGTCCAGTAGTTCTTGGAAAGACAAACAATACATTTTCATAATATAAGTCTATAACACAACAAATTATCTTTAAATTTGTGTACGTCGAAACCGTAGAGAGTATATTCTAGTGAAGTGAAGTGAAAAATAGCAATAATAACTGAATTTGCAAGAGGATAAATAGATTGTATACAAAATTATGCATTAGGGGCCCACCGAGAAGGTTTGTACATGGGGCCCAGAATTTGTTGCTACGCCCCTGGACACACATATAGATATTGTAGGATATTACTTGTTCCTTATCAAGATGGAACATGGCTAAAGTGCCTTACTGCCATCAGTCTACCACAGAAGTACATTACCATCAGCAGGAGTGCAGTGAATAATGACAGCTTTGTAGCACATTGTGAGGCTTATCCTTATGCGGCCCCTCGTGGTACATCGCAGGACGGTAAAGCATTCCCCAAACTCTTGCTGACTCTTGTCGACTTTCTGTTTTGTTTCACCTGGTTACATTTGCCTTTCCGGCGGCGTCGAGGCTGTGAGAAAATCAATGCGCGCTTGTCTTGTCCACTGTCGCCCCGCTGCAACAACCGTCTGGAGACGTGGCCACGCTGCGAGCGGACCGCGGGGTGGCCCGGCCAGTCGGTTCACTTACCCAGCAGTGACGAGAGGGCCATTAATGGTTTATGCTCCCGCCGGAGGCACGGCTGTCACTCCCGCTAAGGCTCTGACGGGACCAAGCCCAGGGAAAGATGTCAGGACAACATGAATGAATCACGAGATGGAGCCGAGCGATGCAGGTGTGCCGTGCGGCTTTAGTGATGTGGGTTTTTGACTGAAGTTGACAAGAGGAAGGTGATATTATGAGACCGTCTGCTGCTGCTAAACACGACATGCAAAACGGAATAAATAACGTGCTGTCTGTTTTTATTTCTCACAGGCTTTAGTTCTGGATGCATCATTATTGTTTGTGTAAAGGACAAATGTTATGTGTTATTTGATGATAGTAATGCGATTGATTTCAGTTATTTTACAAGTATTATGTTAAGGGTGCCAATCGTTTTGTCCGGAACATTTTTGGATTTTTGTGTGAAATGATGTCAAATTTAGCTTTTTAAAAAATTGTTCCAATACACACAAAGGAAATGTGAATGGCAAAAAATATGGACTTGCAATACTTTTTGAGGAGAAATTCAGGGGAGCCAACACTTTCAGCCTTGACGGTAACTTTTTCACTGCTTTGGGAGCCACCAGAGTAACTAAGCTTTGGTTTCCTCCACAGACCGCTGAGAGAATTACACACATTTTCAAAACACACGGCTTGTTATGCTAGCCGTCTTCCGCCTTATTGACGCAGTCACACAGTTGTAATGATCGTGATTAGTCTGGCGATCATTTATGGACCTAAAAACAGGGCAAATCTGCTGCCCTCCGAAGGGAGTGTTTTTGATGGTCGGAGGGGAGAGGATTTTCTAACCAGGATTTATCAAATTAGTGTAAATGAAGCTTAATGCAACTCCAGGTATGTTTATGTTGATGAAACAATGTATGAACAGTTTTAAAAGCTCTTAAAAGTAAATGTTGCCTTATATTTGTCCTTTAAAATATATTACAGATAATATTGATATGTTGTGATTGGAAGCATCGCCTGTGTTGATTCTTTGGTATTTGAGATGCCCCACGGAAGATTTACGAATGTTAAGCAAAGGGAGATCTGCACCAAAACATCTATTTTTCATCATGGGTGACTCATGCTGCATTTATCAATTCCTACCAAATTTTATTAGTAGCTCATTTCACTGATTTAGAGCTGGGACATAATGCTAAAAATTGATGACTCTGATCAGATTGAAATGGATCGGATATACTAGTCACGCTTTGAGTGAGTGACAGGTGGATTGTCAGGTTATTTGAACATTTTAGCACTTCGCCCACCCTTTCATCAGACGTATATTACACAAACCCCATTATTCTTTACAAAACCATCTGTACATGTCTTTGAGCCAATTCGCTGCGCCACTGTTGCCAGCAAAAGGCCGCAACACCACTAATCCAAGCACGCATGTCAGACAGTGAACCACAGCTATTCTCATGTTCATTGTTTCCTATAATATACAGCGTGACTACAAATGCGTCAAACTGTATTCAAAAAAACAGAACAAGAACGACATTTCGCCTTCAATGGGAATTACTGCACTTATACAAGCTTCCTCCCTCCGGATACTCTGGAAAACCCACTCGCGCTCCTCCCACACAACTTGATCTCCCCGACACTCTCATGCGGCGGTTCAACAGCGCTAACAGCTCGGTAACAGTGGCAGCTGCTAAACATCTGTGCAGCACAAAACGTTATTGCGGCCCCCGGGAATTCTGCTCCAAATGCGTTCTCGTCGCAAGTTGTGTTATATCAGCATACAATCACTGCTCCATCTGCCGCTCTCAAGGGCACGAGGGCATTCGAGGCTGACCTTAGGGGGGCTGTGGCAGGTGCATGTAATACCCTCCATGTCGGGAGCATCAGGTCAAAGGCTGGTTCATGAGGGTTGGTAATGGGAGCGTGCAGGGTTGGGGTGACGGATGGGTCAAACCTGTCAGGGGAGACATGAGCCCCAAGGTGAGACTGAACATGCTCCATGAATGTTAACAAGGACAGCTACATAGTGAGTCAGTGAAGTGCTCAAAAGGACATCATGTGACCGTGGACTGGATCACTCTACATTTTTGTCAAAGAATCACGCATCCGTCCACATAACAGCAATTTGCATTTGATGAAAACAAACTGTTGTGTATCACTAATGGGGCAAATATTGTAACTGTTGTGAGTGAGCGGAACAGTCTGAGGCTGAATTGCTCTGGACATTTGTTCGTCTGGCACTCACAACAGAGATGTCAGGCCGTTAGCAGCACAGTTTCTATGTTCACGTGCACAGAGGACTCCAACTGCGCCAAACAACCAAACTCAAATATTCTTTGCCCCAAAACCTGTCAGAGCACTCATGTCGAAGTCTACGCAGGGCACAGAACTGTATAGGTGCGAGAGGGGGCAGAGGGATGTTCAGGGCCATCTGGTAATTTAGCATTTGGACCAAAACTGTGTAGCTATAATTGCTAATACAAACAATTATCATACATCTTGGCAAACATAAATAAGCATCTCATTTATGGTGAGCGTCTGATCTGATCTCAAGGGTGATTTTTTGTGTTTCTTTCTTGCAGCAGTTTAATGCAATGTGCAATATGAAAAGCAGTAATTTACACTGTGCATATTATATTGGAAGGGCCCACATTGGACAACGTTTAATGAAAAAACATTAGCACCACGTAGCTTGACAACACGTTTGTGCACAAGTTTATAAGCGACACATGGTCTAATCACTCAGGGAAACAGATATAAAACATATCTTTGCTTCCTTACCAATCTTCGTCCAATACCAGATAGACAGTATAATGTCTTAGTAATGTACACATTGCATAAATTCGGTAGTCTTTACTTGTAAATGTGAAGAAAGAATCACAAGATCTTGCAAAAATTCTATACAATAAGGAGAAACCCCAATCAAACAAGAAGGATTTAAGATTTACTAGCTAATTACCTTTATAACAATATTTAGGTGTCATGAAATATCAGCATCTTTTACCAACTTTTAACTGTATTTATATTGTTTTTAGACATTTGTAAATTAACATGAGTTAATATTAATTGCAAACCAAACTGTTCTTTACCATTTTAAAAAGATTACAATTTACATCAGTGTATAGCAAAATAAGGAGAACCATTGCAATCTATAATACTCTCAGGTTATTTGTATTATCTCTTGCAGCGCTAATGAACACATTGAAGCTCCAGAAGTTTTTACTTTCTAAAGTGAAAGTACACACAGCGGACCAAAACAAAGTCAGGGAACCGTAGTTTCTCAAACACATGTCTAATATTTTCCTGACTTTTCTGATGCAGTTGAACACCTCTCCTGGTCTACTCCTTGTGTGACTGGACAGCACTGTTACATGCAGCAGGAATACCAGTAAAGGTCAGGCAAGTTTATTTGTACACTAGGCAATTCAAAGTGCTTTACAGAAAATAATATGATTGCATTAGAATCACAAACAGCTTAAGACATACAAATCATTCTAAAAATACTTTAAAGATCAGAGTTCAGATAAAATCTTTCAGTCGTATGCACAGCTAAACAGAACAGTTTTAACCCTGGATTGTCAGAGTGGAGGCCTGTCTCACATCATCAGGAAGACTGTTCCAGATTTTAGCTGTATAAAATTGAAACACTGATTCCCCATGTTTAGTCCTGACTCTGGCACCAGCAGGAGGTCTGAGGTGCTCAGAGTGTGAGATGGTTCATATGGCACTAACATGTCAGAGATGTACTTTGGTGCTTGTCTGTGGAGAGACTTTAGAGTCTATTCTCTGAGTCACAGGAAGCCAGTGCAGAGACCTGAGCACAGACTAATGTGCTCGTACTTCCTGGTTCTAGTCAGGACCAGAGCAGCAGCTTTCTGGATGTACTGCAGCTGTTTTACAGCTCGTTTGGAGAGGCCAGTGAACAGGCTGTTACAGTCGTCTAACCTACTGGAGACAAATCCATGGACAAGTCCAGACTCCAAGTCTGGTTTAGACACTACACTATATATTTGGCAATGTTATTTAGATCGTAAGTCTGAGTCCATTATTACCCCCAGATTTCTAACTTGATTTGTCGGTTTTAGAGCAAGAGACTGGAGGTGACGCTGACACTTTCTCTTTGTTTCTGCCAAAGACAATGATTTCAGTCTGGTCTGAGTTCAGCTGGAGAAAGTTGTTTTGTATCCACACACAGATCTGTTGGATGCAGTGACAGAGTGAATCCACTGGTCCATACTCACATACCGTCAGTGAAACATAGATCTGAGTGTCGTCGGCACAGTTGTGATAAGACACATTAGTGCTGTGTATTAACTGACCTAACGGCAGCATGTAGAGGTTGAACAGAAGGGGTCCCAGGATTGTAAACACCATAGACTGATATACACGGACTCTTCCAGATGTGTTCTTGGGATTTTTAAGATTTGAATCAAGACATCTCAGTCGTAGTTTCCAACCGAATAGAGTTATTGCTTATCTATTACGTGTGGGAGCGGTGCGGTGTAGGTATGTGATTGGTTGCTCATCTCACTGAGGGGTTAGGCTTATGAACATTTAACATAAAAATACATGACTCCAAACCACTTGGCGATCATATAAGCAGTTGTTGAAATGTTATAATTGTTTTTTTGTCACACGGAGTAAGTCAATCAGGTGGTAGAGCTACAGGTTTGCTTTCAATTGTTTCTAATTCGCCCATTAACAATATGAATAAATGGAACAAAAATTAAGAAACTATTTTCACCTTATTCCGGCTCACCCATTTTTGTCTCTTTTTACCTCAGATCTATTCCCCCCAAGACTTCCGGTTTGGCAAGAGTTACGTTCATGCAAATGGTGATTGAGAGAAAAGTCTCGCTGATAAATAAAGTAGATTAATTTATGTAAAATGTTCACTGTACATGTGCAACAACTCAGCAATGCACTGATTTCTTGGGTGGCTGGAAAACGGCTTTGTAGTCCGTGTAGAACTTATTTTTTGTTGAGCTCGTTTGTGCTATGTAAACTAATACAACGGAAACAAGTTGTGTTTAATGATTTTTAAATAAAACTGTGCTTTGTGTTTGTAGAAATGACAGATTTGGACGGTTGAATGAGCTATAAATATTCATATTAAAGGATTATTATTGAGCCACAGCACGTATATGTTACTATTAACCCTTTAAATAATCATCAAAGCTTAATTCCTCTTAATTTAACATATTAAGCAAAAGTGAATGTATTAGCCTTTATCAGCTCTGCCTCTTAGATGTTTGTCATTGTTCTCAGTTCATTTTACTTTATACATGTAATGTCCTTAAGTGGAGAAGCGCAGATCACTCGTCTGATGTTTATGAACGCGGATCAAACCAAACACGAGGCAGCGATCACGTGTTGATCTGCGTGTGCTCCGTGACGAAAACAAAACTCGGGTGAGCGCTAAAACTGGGGAAATTGGCCAAACGTCTCCCCAGACTCTCACAGAGCACTTGTAGATGCCAGACCAACACCAGCTCCATCTGTCACCATAAAGCTCACTTACTGATGTAACTATAGGTCTATGAGTGTCTGGGGGGCACTTAAACCACTAAACCTGATGTTTGGTCATGTAGCCTAGATCTACCTGAAAGGCCACACAGACTCAACATGAACTGCAATGTCTAGACTGAAATTATTAAAACAGTTAGATGTGGTTTTATTGTAGTTATCTGGATTTGTAAATAATTAAATTATTATATTTTCCTCAGAAAATTATAAATTATAAACATAATAATGACATTCTAATAACGTGAAACAGCATGCAACGCAAATCAATTTTTTAAATAGTTTAAAATAGTGTTATTAAAAAATATTGTACACCTCCAAACATGTGCATTTTAACAGAAAAACTGACTGAAGTACATACTGAACCTACAGTGGAGCTGGATGATGTGGAATTAACCCAGAAGGCTACCGTTTCTAGCTCATCACGATGCTTGACGTGACAATTTACACATCTTCAATCAATCAAGTCTAGGCCTAAAACAAATTCCTTTTCAAATCCCCAAAGACAAAGACATGACATGTGTTTTGATTGTTTGTTTGCTGGTTAACACTTGTGTGCACCGCATTACACTTAACTCCAACAACGTTCATTGTGTCTTCCTTAGTTATATCCACAATATGTTCTTCTTAAAGACAATTACACAGGAGATGTATTTACTTTGTTGACATCTTGACAACCTTCAGTCTGAAAATGGCTTGCAGTTAAGCAGTCGAAACATGTCAACAAGGTAAATACATCTCCTATTTATTGTCTTTAAGAAGAACATATTGTGGATACGTTACACTTAAATTGAAGTGCCCTGCACACGATGACCTGTTCAGTGGAATATTGGCAGTAGCTGTGGAGAATTTGAAACTCTCCACAGGAGTCCAGCACTAACAGAATCAACACAAAGCCAATCACTCGAACCCAGCAGGGCCCTGGACCCCACAGCATGAAACCACCACCAGGAATCAATGCGGCCTTAAGTATTTTATGAATGTCCCGAAAAAACATGGTGACCACTGAAGAGGTGCAAGCTGGATGATTTTTAAGTTCAGATGTTAGGCTTTAGTCAGGGTTTTTAAAGTGTTCTGCAGTATGCTAATTCAGTGGGGATGGGAGTATCGGTATCAAAGTACTGATATAGCAATAGTGCTGTACAGTACAGTACTATTGATTAAAGTTTAGGGCTAGACATTTGTTTGATTTTAGACATGTTAGGGCCAAATTTTTGTTCGATATAATCTTTAAATTGTGCAAAGCTTTTCTCTTACCATGAGCTGTAGGTGTGATGGGGGTTAGAGGTTTCTGTCACCATCATGCATTCATTTTTTGTACATTTGTATATAATAATAGTTAAAAAAAACAAAATGTATTCATAATTTTGTGTCAAACACAAAACCAGCAGACTGGACTGAACCATCTGTGTCAAGAGTTAAGTTTGTCTTTAAGAGACAATTTTAAGCTCTTTTTTATTCATATATTTGTTGAAATGCCTTCAACATTTTAACAAACATAAGGTTATCAGAGTATCGCGTATCGGTGTGTATTGTGTATATCCTGCATATATATATATAAAATCCCCCTAAAGTACTAGTAAGGGGATGTGGGGTCAGGACAAAGCAGAAAGTGAGCCTCAGAGCAGAGGCTTGTGATGTCACAGGCCTCTCAAAAGGAAGTGGCAGTTTAAACATTGTTTAAACATTGTTATATTTATCTGGTGTCAGTGTGTGCCCTGTGCACAACTGGTATTTTACGATCTGGAAACAAATTTAGCCAGAATTGCAGCACACACTAGAAAATGTATGTGAGTGATGCAGATCTATCTTCCTCTTGAAATAAGCAAGTGCCCCCGCATTATTCAGCTTTGAAACAACTCAAAGTGTAGCTGAAATCAAGCCAAAAACTTACTTTAACATTCCCCCGTGTTGTCCTAATATTCTATTTGTTTGTTCTGTTACCTGCAGGTTTACATTTGTTCAATACAAAAGTTCATTCATATTTGTTTTCCCTATTAAATAATAATGATAAAAACAATAATAATAATAGCATCCTGTACAGAAGATCTCAGTCCGATCATCGCCTCTTCCACATCCCAACCAACAAGTAATTAAGGTTTACCCTGAGATGTCCATGTTGTGTTGCTAGCATCAGTAAAGACAGAGCTATCATTAAACAAACTGGTCAAGAGACAGAAGGTGCACAGGTTGTACACACAACAAAAGAGGCTGCGTGTAAGTGAAAATGAGAGGACCCAGAGTGATCCTGAAGCGGCTGCACTCGGGACAAATTGAAAATACACAGTGATTTTAAGATGTCTCAAAAAAAGAAAATAAAACAATGAAATGTGTGTGAATTAAATCTATTAAAATGATCAAATCTGCTTGCAAAGGCCATGAAGAGCGCGATCTTTACTGGAGGCAAGGAGTAGGTTGTTGTGTTGAAATGAAAAGGTTTGCATGAATTCCTTGTTGATTTTGTCCGACATTTTCTACATTTTAGACGCCATCACGAGGTAACGAAGCCTGGTGGTGTAAGGCAGCTCCGATTGGCTGTTGTGAAGTCCTTAAAACTGGACAAACAGTCACACTGACCCCACAGACTTGAGGAGAGAACAGTCTGTTACGAGAATTGCTACTTGGGCCACACTTTCCCCAAAGTCGCGGAGAGGTAACTCAGGCTTTAATCGGACTAGAGATCCTCTCGTGCAGAAGGTTTAAGCAAAGAGAAAAGACTTGTGACCCGGTACACAAAGACGCATACAACCTGGCTGAGAGGGCAGAGAGAAAACAGTAGATCTAGATAAGTCTTGCACTCTAAAACATGACATAAAGTAGATGGTTAGTGTAAAATGTTCATAGAAACAGCTTTGTAGTTCGTATTCTTACTTTGCCCCATCTGCTGCCCCATGTAAATGAATACAACCAGAAGGAGGATTACAATGGATGGCGTCGCCCACGGCAACTTCCGGAATTAGGGCAATGGGAGCTGAGGGAAATTGAAATGTTAATTGTAACTTAGTCCACTGATTCAGGCACTTTGTTCGTTGCGATGTCTTGATACTTTTGCCTCGCTGTTATTTATGTTAACTGGCTTGGATCGTTTGTGTGCTTGTAATTCTGTGTCTTTTTTGTTATGCTATTGAAAGTCGACATTCAAGGAGCCACCTGAAGGCAGAAGTAAGATAGGGATCAATACCTTCCAACAATGTCCATTATGTCTTCTTAAATTATATCCACATTTAGATTCTTCCTAAAGACAATAAATTAGGAGACGTATTTATCTTGTTGACATGTTTCGACTGCTTAAACTCGTCTGAGTGACAGGTCACCAGCGCCGGTGACAGTTCTGAAGGTGGCTCACAGTTAAGCAGCCCAAACTTGTCAACATCTCCTAATTTATTGTCTTTAAGAAGAACCTGAATGTGGAGCCTCAGAACATCATTAAATGTGAAAAACCAGTATGAGCTTTGGCAAATCATGTCAGAGACTGATTAGAAAATATTTACAAATGCTTTATTTTTTTAGCTTTTACTGGACGATAACTTGCATAAATGTTGACGGAACAATTTAATCTAAAAAAAAAAAAATACAAGAAAGCATCACTTTGGACACTGTTTTTCCCTGCCCTGGAGTGGTTTGTATAACTATAGAATATTCTTCCCATGTTCCTGGCCATGTTTTGCTAGTTGTGCATGAAATGAAGCACTTTGAGGGATTGTATACATAAATATCTGTTTAGATTTCCGAGAAAAAACATTCCACTCACACTCGTGTGGTGAAAACATGGGGCTGGGGTTCAAGTGCACCGTTTATAGCAAACATGAAAGAATACGTCAGATATTTGTTACTGGAATTCTTTCTTTGATGTAGCTCGAACAATATGTCTATTGTTGCCCTTCAGTTTTTCTTATCCAGTTTTATGATTGGTAGTCATTGTTGAATAGTGCAAGTTGCATTTTGAGAAGTTTCGCTGCAGTTGCGTTAAGAGAAGCCGCTCCATATCCTTTGTTTCTGTTTATCTTTCGTACCTGTTGTTTCACTTTTTCCTTTCTATCTGACAATTTGTACAAGTCCATTTTAAGAAAATCTTCTGTTCTTTCACATTGTTTTCCGTCATTTTATTGTTTTTGTCGTGCATTGTGAAGCTCAAACACCGGTAATGTACTGTCAGTCACTTCAAAGGCTGCTCTGACTAAAGCTCTCTGAAGGCAAGCGTTGTTTGTCCTTGCAGTAGATCAGTGAGTGTGCCACAAAGCTGAAATTGTAATGTTAAGGTTTGGAATGAACAGTGTGGAAAGTGTATGTTCTTTTGTCTTTCCTGGAGAATGTTTGTGTTCCTTGCCCTTTACAGTGTTCAAATGCTTTCACACAACGTCAAAGAGAAAGCAGCAGGCTGTGAGGAGGTTTGTTGAACTGGCAAAGGTTTTCCAACATGACTTGTTTGTTCAAAATGCCTCGAGATTTCTCATCCTGGTGAAGAACTGTCTTGTCATGTAGTTCTCATTTGTTCTACCAATGCTTTGGGTGAACGGTGTACATATCTGACCATTTTCAAAGCCAGGCATGAAACAGTTCTTTTTATCTGTGCATTTGACTGAAAGGAGTTTATCTGCACTCTGCTCTTTTAAAGTACATTTTTCAGTTTTATTCATTTATGTTTTTATTTGCTGGTTTTGTGATTTTAATGCACATTTTCTTGTTCTGTAAAGCACTTTGAATTACTTTGCAGACAACACATAAACCTGCCTTGTTTCCAATAAAGTGGAATTACACAGAACAGAATCTTAATTGAGTATGTTAAAAATAATGTTCAAATGATATCTTTGTGGTGAATCACTTCCATTTCTTCCTTCCTTTCTCTGTGAAAGGTGCAGTATAAATACATTTTGTATGCTTGCTTATCTCATTCTGGTAGACCTAATCTCTCATCTTGTGGAATTTACTAAACCGGATATTAACCATGAGAGACAAACACTGTCCGCACCTTCCTGGAAGACTAATAAAATATAGTTTTGTTCTTTTAATGCAGTCTACTTAAAAGAAGAAAAGAACATAATTTGAGTGAAGGGACCTCTCAGGTGAAATGGTCCTTGTTTGTTTGTTTTTGGTTTTGTATTGAGTTGACGAATACTAAAATATGGAATGTAGAATATATTGATGCCACATTACATTTGATGATTTTGTAAATTAAAACCTGTAAGTAAAACCATAAAACCTTAATCTTTTATTTATTTCAAAATATATATGTACCACTTGAAAAAGGCTTGGTTTTAGTTCCGGCAGTTATTTGTATCAATTTAGTTTGAGCAGATTAAAAAACTGTATTGAACAACATTGAATGATAAAACAAAAGAAACAATCCAGCATTCTCGCCTCACCTTTTGTGCACAGTTTGCACATTTTCCCTCGGATGGATTTCCTCAGCGGATTTCTCCTTCCCCCATCAACATGCACACGACAAAATCCTCCTGCGGTAACCAAGCCACACTCGGTCTGTACACGGGTCCCTAGCTGAGACAAAGTGGATTTGACAGGGATCGATACCATATCGGTTCATGCCAGACACGCGACCTGTTAGCCACCCGCAGCCATCTTGATTCTGGTCACTAATGTAAACAAATGCGAACTCCAAAGAAAATCTGCATAAACTGCTCAATATCAAACAGTCCTAATCTTTATTGTCAGCTGTGGTTCTGATATTATTATGTGCTTTTGTTGTAATGTGGTATGTAAAAAATGCTATAAATGATTAGCATCGGTCATTAGCATACAGGTCAACTAGAAATGGTCTCACAATGAAAATAAAGTGTCTGAAACTTTCCCTGTGTATGTTAATAGCGCCGCATTAAACATTTATTCTGTTTTAGAGTGATTTTGAGCTTTTAGTGCTTACTTTGATGAAGGTCTGCAGCAGTTGAAAATCCATGAAAAGTTTTAAAAAGGCCATTAATGTCAGGATCTGTTCTTGGTTTTGTGTTTTCCCTGTTGTCTCTCCCCTTCTCTTCTGTGCGTTCTTCTTCTCCACCTTCCTGGGCGTGGCTCGTTCCATGTTTGGCTGCTGGCACCCCGGACTCCAATCCACACTTCATCAAGTGCAGTTTAAGAAGCCTGGCTCTTCACACACTCTCCGCCAGACCGTTGTCGCTACTACCACTTTCGAATTTTTGGAACGTTTTTCTATGTGGGATTCTTTTCTGTTGCATCCAGGTGCCAGCTGCCTTTCTGCCTGCCTGTTTACCTGTCCTGTCTCCTGCTTATCCTCGATCCTGCCTGCTTCCAAATTAACTTAGCTTCTCGCCTACACGGATCAGCCATCCTGTTGATTCTAGCTCCATCTGCAAAATACGTAATACTCACCTCCCTGCTATAAACTCATTATATTCGTACCTGCTGACTGGTCCATCTGGGTCACTGTGACAGTTACAAGCTCTGATGTCTGCACTGCCTGCTCTGCTTGGACAAAAACGGACACATTTCAGGCAATGTTTGTGATCCAATTTTGCATTAATAAAAAGGCAAAGTATAAAAAGTAAACAATGTCTCTGACCAATTTAATTCTATTCTTGATGCGATGTGCATTGGCATGAACCGATACCTTAAAACATGTTCAATCATTAGATAAAGGTAAACATTCAATCATTTCTACTGCTTGTTCTGGTTAGGGGTTGAGTGACTGGAGCCTATCCCAGTGACTTTGGGCCTTAACACAGAGACATAAACATGGACAGAACACCATTCACTCACATTCATTCACTCGGGGCAATTTAGCGACGCCAACTGACCTACACTTGCATGTGTTTAAACAGTGGGAGGAAACCGGAGAGAACCTACGGTCACACAGGGAGGACCTGCAGACTCCACCCAGAGAGATCGGGTGAAGTTGGTGTTGTGGGACAAAATGTCACGTTCCTATGTAACCGAGCGGTGTGTAATCTCAGCGTTTTGACATAATCTTTAGCAGTAAATTAAAGTTAAATAAACAAAATCCAACAACGCCACCGGGATTTAACCGGGAAAGTAAAATAGTAAGGATAATGTCAGGGGTTCTTTTTGAAGTATTGGAAAAATTATGGCTCAGCCGAAAAATGACATTGGAACGATTTATTTTGCACCAAAAATCCCCAAAACAGTGTGGACAACAGTGCAGTAAAATATTTACAGTGCAGGAATCAGGCAAAAACGAAACAAAGTATTTACAGGACACAAAACACAGGGCACTTACAACAGCCAGCATCTGGGCACTTCTCCCCCAAATGTCTTCTTCTTCTTCTGATTGTTTGGCGGGTCGCAACCATCAAGTTAGGTACATGCCGCCACCTACTGTACCGTGGTCTGTATCTCAGGGTGATAGCCTTCAGTTTACATTCTAATAGTGGTTACTAAGGGAAGGAAAAAAAAAAAAAAAAAAACACCTGTGCCCTAACTAGATGAAAGACCAATTATTCTCTATATCTTATAATATAACCCTGTGTCCTTTAAAAACCCCATTAGTGCCTTGCTGTGCTTGCGATCCCCTTTTCCCAATATGCTTTGTAAAGTCCAGCCCCTATCTATATTATACAGTTTGTCTTTGAGTATGTGTCTCTGTGCTGTAAATTTCCTGCACTCCATTAGCACATGCTGAACTGTTTCCACCACGCCGCATACCTCACATTTGTCTGATGTAACTTTACCAATTAAAAACAGAGTTGATCTTAGTGATGTATGCCCAATTCTCAATCGTGAAAAAATTACCTCTTCTTTTCGACCCTTCTGCTGTGTTGGTGATGCTATTACTGATTTCTGAATACTATATAAATGTCTACCTTTTCTGTCAGTATCCCAACTCCTTTGCCATTTGATTTGCATTGCTGCTATAATTTGTGATTTAAGTTCCCCTTTACCCATTGGAACCTTTACAGTCTCACAGTCTGACAGCGTTAGAGCCCTCTTGGCCACTTTATCCGCCACTTCATTACCCATTATGCCCGAATGTGCTGGAATCCAACAAAAACATACACTAAGCCCAGTCCTTTGTAGTCTCAGAAGAAGAATACGATTTTCCAACAGTAAATCGTCTCTACAAGTGTCTTTAGCACTAAGGCTTTTCATTGCTGCAGCCGAATCTGAGCAAATGACTGTTCTTTCGGGTCTGACCTCCTCTATCCACTGAAGGGCAAGGATTATAGCAGTAATTTCAGCTGTGAATACAGACAGATTATTGGTGATTCTTTTGCATATAGAGATGTTAAACTCTGGTACATGTACGCCTGCTCCCACATGCCCTGACCCTGGGTCTTTTGAGCCATCAGAGAATATATTTAAAAAACTATAGTATCTACCTTTTATGTATTCTTCAACTAATGATCCCACATTGACCTCACGCCATTCTTTCCTTTTTTCAATAAGACTTATATTAACGTCTGGTACAGGTAGAATCCAAGGGGGGACATCCCCCCAAACCAAAGCAGGACTGAGATCCAGATCGACCTAGTTCGTACTGATTGGCTAAACTGTTAATAGTCCACCCAAAACCTCGGCATTTCTGTGGGTGTGAGTACTCCCAGCATTCCTTCAGCACACTAGTGGCAGGCTGTTCACTTCCAGAACCCTTCAATTTTGCCCAATACACCAGAGCCAACTGATCACATCTCAGACTTAGCGGATATTCACCTGCTTCCACTAATAAGGCATTGACTGGTGATGTTTTAATTGCCCCAATGCTAATACGAACGGCTCTATACTGAATTCTGTCAAGTTTTTGGAGAAGAGAATTAGCTGCTGCTCCATATACAATGCAACCATAGTCAGTGCATGACCGTATTAGCGCCCTGTAGATGCCTAGTAGGGACTGTTTGTCTGCTCCCCAGTCGTAGCTTGAGACTGACCTCATAAGATTCAGAACTTTTTTACATTTTGTTTCAACTTTATTAACATGTGTTCTCCAGAGACATTTTTCATCAAACCACAACCCAAGGTATTTAAATTCTTTAACTCTTTCAATACTTTGTCCATATATTTTTATATTTACATTTCCTATGTTCCTTTTCTTAGTAATAATCATAAAACATGTTTTGCTCACTGATATCTTAAAGCCCCAATTATACGACCACTCCTCCACACTATCAATGGCATACTGGATTGACTTTATAGCATGGCTGACGTTACTGGACCTTTTCCATATGGCCCCATCATCTGCATACAATGATGATCCAATAGTTCTACCAACATTCAAGAAAACATCATTAATCATAACATTAAATAAGATTGGACTAATTGAACTGCCTTGAGGAATCCCATTCGAAATCCTATACTCCTCCGAAATAGCATCTCCCACTTTCACTCTAAACGTCCGATCCGAGAGAAAATCCAGAACCCAATTATATAATCTGCCCTTCACACCCATGCTTTCTAATTTCATCAGCAGACCTTCACGCCACATTGAATCATATGCCTTCTCTATGTCAAAATAAACAATTACCATTGCTTCTTTACAATTAACAGCCTTTTCCGCTTCATTACTGACTTTCACAAGTGCATCTGTGGTTGCTCTACCTTTTCTGAAACCACTTTGACAAGCATTAAACAGTCCTTTTTGCTCTAGGTAGTACGACAGCCTATTAACTATAACTTTTTCCATCCATTTTGCAAGATGAGATGTCAGGGCTATGGGTCGATAGTTGCCTGCATCCGCTGCATCCTTCCCTGGTTTATTAAACGGTAGTATTATGGACCTTTTCCAACTGATTGGCATTTTCCCCTCATCCCATATCAGATTAAATAGCACAAGAATAATATTTAGAACTTCATCTGGGAGGTGTCTGAACATAACGTAGCATAACTGGTCCTGTCCCGGAGCCGATAATCTACTTCCATCAAGAGCTCTTCTCAGTTCATCTAAAGTGAAGTCTAGATCCAATGATGTACATTCTCTTGCCTTTGCCTTTGTTATGTCTGTGTTTTCTCTCAGTATTTCTTCTTTACGTATCCTGTGTGCCTGATCTAAATGACTGCCACTGTGTACATCTGCAAATTTCTTGCCCAGTAAGTCAGCCTTTTCTTTATTAGTAATAGCAGTATCATCTCCATTCACAAGTACAGGGATATTGATAGATTGTTTTTTCCCCATCATTTTCTTAATCATCCCCCAGACCCTTTTTAGCTGTATCTCAGGGCCGATAGATGAACAATATTGTCTCCAGTAACTCCTTTTTTAACTCTTAATCACTCTTTTTGCCATAGCCCTTTTCCTTTGATAGTCTAGGATAGTGTCTTCATTGCAGCACTTTTGTAAGGCTTTGAATGCACGATTTCTTTCCTTTACTGCTTCTGAGCATTGAGCATTCCACCATGGAACAACTTTCTTCCTCTTTCTGCTAGTGCTTTTGGGAATACTATGGGATGCAGCATCTAAGATCATATTGGTTACTATTTCATTAAATCTCTCTATATCTCCTTGCACTGATACATTTCCACATGCTTCTATGCAACAAGTTTTGAATTTACCCCAATCCGCTTTGGCAAAACACCACCTATCTATTACCCCTGTTTCTTGGGTGAAGACTTCAAAACGAACCAAGCACATAATAGGATAATGATCACTTCCAAAATTCTCGTCTAAGATATCCCATTCGCATAGATTACTAAGGGTTCCAGAAACGAGGGTTAAATCTAAACATGAACCTCGATTCCTTACAACATCTATTCTGGTAGCTTTACCATTGTTTAAGCAAACAAGCGACCTTTCCTCCATCATCTCCTCCACAACCTCTCCGTTTGCATCGGTATGATCACTTCCCCAGAGCGAGTTATGGGCATTAAAGTCCCCACACCAGATTTCCCTTCTTTCCACTGTCGGAGATATGTCACGAAATGACTGTTGTATCAATTTCTTACATGGATTATAGAAGTTAACTAGTTTGATGTCGCCCCTAGGACTACACATTTTAATTATATTACATTCATACTCTGGATGTACACTCTCTACCCTGTATGCCACTGTGTCTTTAATAAATGTTAAACAACCACCACCTTGGGTATTATTCCTGTCACATCTGATGGAAGTGTAGCCTGGTAAAACAAAATCCAAGTGGGGCTTCAGCCAAGTTTCCTGTATGAAAATAATTTCTGGGCCATTATCCATTCTCAAAACTGCTCTTTTGAATTCTTGACCGTTAGCAATCAAACTCCTTGCATTCCATTGTAAAATTTGAAACATCATAACCATTTTAATGAGTCTGTGACACATGTTCAACTGTAGGCTTAATCATTTCATGAACATCTTCAGCACTTATATCTTTAATTGCCAAGAACTTGACTGCTGCTTCCACAATACTTTTAATCCTGTCACTTCTTTTGGTCTTTTGGATTGCCACATTCATAGAGTGACAGATGAAAGCAAGAAAGTTAGCTTTGTCTACCAACAGTGTGTCATTATTTATTTGTCTTAAGCATTGGTCTGTTTCGGATTGTATCTGGCTGGGAAGAGGAGCTGACATCTGTGATGTGGGAGTGGGCCATTGGTTCCTCATCTGTTGTAAAGTGGAGTGGGCCATTGTGGTTTGTTTAACTTTTTTGGCTGCATCAGCATACGACACTTGATTTAT
Organism: Rhinogobius similis; assembly: GCA_019453435.1. Taxonomy (NCBI): domain Eukaryota; kingdom Metazoa; phylum Chordata; class Actinopteri; order Gobiiformes; family Gobiidae; genus Rhinogobius; species Rhinogobius similis. Next base: position 46,392,972 of record CM033619.1, on the reverse strand, counting down.
CACTTTATATTTCATGATTTCCCTCGCTTGAATTTGTGCTGGACAACCCCCAAATGTTCTCTATGTTCTCCATCACAGTTGCAGCATTTTACTTTAGCCTCTTTGCTGCATTTGCCATATTCATGTTCCCCACTACATCTGGCACATCTTAGTTTGCCTTTGCACTGCATAGCTGTATGTCCAAGTCTCTGACATTTGAAACATCTTATAGGCATTGGAATAAATTCCTTGACTTCAAAGCTTATGAAACCCAATGTAATATGCTTTGGGAGAGCGTGCTCGAACTCTAACATCACTGACAAGCTATCGGTTTTAACCCCATTTCTTCGTCTTTGCAGTCTTGTGGCTTTCACAACTTTCCCTCCTTTCACCTCTTCTATTACTTCCTCCATGGAAACTGTTAAAGGGACATCACGAATGACTCCTCTCAGCTTAGCTGCACTCCCTGGGATATGAGCCCTAACTCTTTTCCCGCACAGGTTGTCTATTCGTAGGAAGGAATCTCTCTGCACTTTATCTTTTGCAAAGATCAAAAGCCTCCTGTTACTCAAAAACTTTGCAAATTTGATTTTGCCCATCTGTTTTTCTATCTTTTTGTCATTTTAATTGGATGGAAATGTACACCTTCCTCTTTAAATGCAATCATCACTTTCCATTCATTTTGTTCCTCTCCTGACGATCTATCCTCCCTACTAGCTTTAGCTCTCCTTGTCATTGCAGAAGACGCTGACCAATCCGACCCCGATGTGGGATTTTCAGAACAGGAGTATCTTTCTTTCCTCTTTCTATTTGTGACTTCTTGCCATGGCATCACATCACCCTCTCCATCCGTACTATCACCCATCCTCGATACATTCACGGTACAGTTTTGCTCACCCAACGCCGATTTTAATTTCGCGCTATCCACAGTCTTCCGGTCTCCTCCAGTGTGGAAACGCCCTCCGCCTGTAAATCTTGTCAGCTACATTTTCTCTTGCCTCTCCTCTTGTCTCCTACTGTTAAAAATTGATTAATCTAGAAAAAAAAAAAAAACATAGCTAGTGCAAAAGTTGAACAATCAAACCAGACAGAGGAGCAATGAGGAGGGGAGGGGCCACTCTCTCCCCCAAATGAGCAGAGTGCTCCCTTTTTAAAGTCCCCAGCCCCTCCCCTGGGCAAACCAATAACTCAATTAGGGGGTTTCTGGATAAAATAAACAAATACAACATTCAAACTCAAAAGACCCCTTTAAATCACAAAAATAATGAACTAAATAAATAACCCTCCATATGGTTTAATTTTAACTCCCCGAAACGTCCAAAACAACAAAATACAGAAGTAACTTAAAATGGTTCAGTCCTGTAACCCGTGGTGCCGACAAGCGCGCCACTCTGCAGTATTTAAGACAGGACCAGGAAGTGCTCCGGTTTGGCCGACGGGACCGGAGGGCGCATCGATCACTGGAGCAGGTGAGAGTGACTGTAGGCGCCGAGTGTGCACCCCCGAACGCTCTACAGGGGCATCAGAGTCCGGATAGCGGGGAAACTGTTTGTGGGGAGTGAGGATTGTGGTTCGGATGGGGAAAAGAGCCGGCTCCGCGGAACATCGGAGCGCTTCCCGCGCGCTCAGTGTGCGCTCCCGGCGCGGCACCTTGGGCAAGAGAGCGCGCCGTCAGGAAGTGGCGGGCAGTTAGGCTCCTCCGTCACAGATAAGGACACACAAGTTCGTTCTTGATGGAAAGAGGCAAGATTCCAGCTCTATGAAAAAGGTATAATTTATTTAACAATTTGTATATTTAACTTAAATAGCAGAGCAAGTGAAAATGCACCCACTAAATATTTGCATAGTCCTTTACTTATCTCCATTGTAATGGAGTGGTCGTGGAAGGAGTGGAAATTAAATAGAAGGAAGTATGTGGGTCATTGCAGCTTTGCCCCAGCAGCACGCGCATTGCCTCCAGTGGGTGGCTCATACCCCCAGCAGTGGTACGTGAGACGAGATGAAGGATTCCTCGCTTACTGTCGCCGTCAAGCCAGCTATTGTACAGTTTTGTCTGAGGGGACGAGCCTGAACACAGCTTTAGCAAGTATGGGGCAAAGTTTACTTTACAGTTGCGCGTAACATACCACTGGGGGTCTTAAGGACGCTTCATCTAGCTCTAGCAGTGAGTGCACGATGAAGAGGCGGCTTAGAAGCTGTACCTGGTGTGACTGTCTTTTAATGTGGTGTTCTGGGACTGAGCTATTGTTTCCTTCAGGGAGGGAGCTCATCTGGCCCCAAATGTGGCACTCCGGTGTGTTCTGAGTTGACCATGTCAACGGCTGTGTAATGTGCCGTCAAGGCACCTCAGCTGGATAAAGAGCAGGATGAGGCAGCTTAGGAGATTCTGATTTGCGTCATGAATGGTAACCATGCACTGAGTAAACCTCAGGCAGTGTTGGGCTACCAGGGTGAGCGCCAACCCAAAGGTGTTGTGCCCCATGATTTTAAATAGTTTTATCCGGAAGAGGCGTGCACGACAGCCCCATTCTCTTTGTATGACTGTCTAATATGTGAGAGAGTCCTTGTGTGTAAGAGCTTAAGTATCATCGGGACGCCGGCAAAATGTTTGGGGGGTAGAATGTGGCAGTATGGTCTGTGGGCGGACCTTGCCACTTTTGCAAATGGTTCCTATTGGCTACGCTTGATGTCTGTCAACCTATAAAAAGTGCTTCCGGTGTGTTGCTCATTCTCTGACCTACACACTTCCTGGGTCCCTCTTTGTTGTTCTGCGCCCTCCACTCTCCAGGTAGTATTTGTGTATTTGTGTTTAGTTTAATAACGCGTTGATGCTAATGTAGCTTCTATGGTTCAGTGCCGTGGCCTGTCTCCTGGTGCCGCGTATGGTGATGCACCGACGTGATCTCCGCTGACGGAGTGTTGTGGTTTAGCCGTTATGGCCCCGCAACGCATGCTCCTGGAGCGAACGTGGTACGGTCTGCGCTTAAACAATCTGTTCGCCAGTATGTAGGGTTTAGAGGTAACAAATTACTATTTTCAGATGCGCAGAAGTAAAGTAAACTTAAGGAGCTGCGGTCGGCGCTGGAGACGTTGCCTTGCCCTTTTCTTCCCACTCACCTTTCTCAACGTTGTCCGAGTGCTCCAATGGTGTCAACAAGGAACGCAAAAATGTTTGATTACAATGGACAATGGAGACAAGTAAAGGACTATGCAAATATTTAGTGGGCGCAATTTCACTTGCTCTGCTATTTAAGTTAAATATACGAATTGTTAAATAAATTATACCTTATTCATAGAGCTGGAATCTTGCCTCTTTCCATCAAGAACGAACTTGTGTGTCCTTATCCTCACTATTTTACTTTCCGGGTTAAATCCCAGTGGCGTTGTTGGATTTTGTTTATTTAACTTTAATTTACTGCTAAAGATTATGTCAAAACGCTGAGATTACACACCGCTCGGTTACAATTATATGTTTTATTAAGTGTGGAGATTTGAATAATCGCTTGAAGGTTACAGGTTATTATGTCTGAGAAATGGGAAGATTGTGTCTCTTGCTGATCCTCTGATGTGCTGAGACAAAACCTCGGCCTTCATGTTCATCTTATTTATTTCTGATGTCTCCATTTCTGGGGTATTTAAGGATGTGTTTTATTATTGCCTCTTTTTGCTTTTTGGAATCGCAGAGGGAGAGATCATTTTTGTCAGGGACAGATCATAATTTGCTGTGCACATGTAAAGTAAAATTGATCATTTGAAATAGACAGAGCTTCTTCTCAGTACTTTATTTTTGATAGTGTGTAAAGAAAATCCACTAAATTGGTCTGGTCTGGGATTCGAACCCACAATCTCCAGGCAGGAGCTCTGACCGCTCTACCACCGTGCACACATGACTAGTTTAAATGATTTGTATATTTTCTGGGCCAGCATTAACATGTATGATACTGTATCTGGACTACAGCCTTGGACTAATTTCCATTTTCTGTTCGGCATTCAATCACAAACTCACACTCATTCATACACTAGTGAAGACTGACACCGAAGTCAAGGTGGATGAAGTGTCTTGCCCAAGGACACAACAACAGTAAGCGCTATATCCACTGCCGTCCCACTGCAGAACATGGTAGTCTCTCAGGTAAAGTACTCCTTAGGCCAACTTAGCTTCGAGATCAGACAAGATTGAACATTCTCAAGGCGGTATATGTCCTTTGTTTTTTTACCTATTGACCTTATTCTGCCCCTGTATTGGCACTTGACTTGACTGATGGGAACTTGGTTCGCGCAAGTGGCAAATGAGGGAAGATTCTCATCGCTAAAATAATGCCTAAGTAGATTTATTTGTGCAAAATGTTCAATGTCAATGTGCAATAAATGGTCAACAATGCACCGATTCACTGAGTGGCCTTCGTAGTCCATATAAAAGCTATTTGCTTTTGAGATCTGCTAGCCCATTACGATAAATGAGAAAACAACTTAAAGAACAGAACTAACAACTTAAGATTCATTTGTGAGTTGAATACATTAATTATTTAGCCATCTACAGTTGACATTTTAATATATAGTCAAAAAATAAAAGGTTTGAGTAAGTGTGAAGAAAATGCACACACGATTTAATATTGAACCCCCCAAAAAACAATAGATCGATATAGTAATTTTCACGACAAGCCTAGCCCCATGTGAACTAATATAACCAAAAGGAGAATAACCAGTGATTCGTGTCACATGCTGAGCTTGTTGTTTCATATTTTAACCAGATTAAACGGAGAACGCCTCCAAAAGTTCGGCAGTGTCCCGTGGCATCGTAAAAACCTCAAAACTACACAGCGCAGAAACACACCGGTCACTCTGGCATGTGCTTGGGACAATCATGGACCTGAACACTTAAAAATGAACTGAACTGAGATACTCGCTCTCAGGAGAGTCTGATGATTTTCTATGAATTGACAGCTCCGTCAGATGAGCACATGAGAGAGATGTCCGTCTGAAGTGTGCTCCCTGCGACGAGCCTGTCCACGTCCCCAAAGCCTTCATCAGAGAGTGGGGTTTGAAGGGTCCACAGAGGCCCGGCCAGGCTGCGCTTCATGCCAGCCCAGTGGAACACAACACTGACAACGGCCTCCATCTACACTCCAGCATCCAGGCAGTTCACCAGTTTTACATGTATTTACATAGAAAACAGATAAGTACAACAGCAGTGGAAAATAACATACAATTATTTACGTGAAGGATGTATTCGCTATCACAAGTACATAGTGAGAGCACATTCACAACACTAAATAATAATATAATAAAAGAATGAACTTTTAATGTATGATGTAGAAACAGTGACGTGCATTGCTGACATAAGCCTCCATAACCCGAATACTCCAACAGCAAGAAAACCAGAACAAATGACAGTTGGGAAAACTAAGTGTCGTCCTATAGTTGGTTGTAATGAGAGGCAGGAAACTCTGGATGCTAATGCCAGGCGGGTGCAGTTTGCTGGACTTACAGAGTGATTAAAGTCAGTGCATGCTGTTAGACTGACCTTGGAGCACTGAGGGTCTGTGGAAAGAATACGCTAAGAGTTGTGTACCATAGTTGGTGGAAAAGTAAACCTGCCCGGTGTTCAGTATAAATGCGGCGTAAATATATTTGACGTGTTGTTCACTAAAGAAACTGTTAAAGGTAAAGTTAAAGAAATTTAAACAATCGTAGAAAGAAAGGTGTCCTTGGTACACTATGCTGGAAAATGACATTCGGAAAATATCACTGGTGGATGACTGTAGGTTCAGTTTGCGCCTGCAGGGACAGAAGGTCTTTTCAGATGGGGCAGTTCGCTCAAAAAGCCGCTGAAAAATATGTGCGTAACTGTCTGCTGTCATACCATCTGTGATGTAACTGTGGCCGCAATGTCAGCAGAATGGCATCTATTTTTTTCCTTTTCTTATTTTGTAAAGTCATAGACCAACTATATGCTGTCAGGTCTCTTGTCTCCGTAAAAAGATGTGAATTTGTCTAAAATCAAATTAAAACGAAGTGTTTCCGGTTGCATTGCATGTGCGGCTGATCACCCAATCCAAGCTTTGGGTTCCAATGGCCAAAATCTCCCAAATTAAGTATAGATTAAGATTTTGGATCAAATTGTCTCCAAAACAAACAAGTTTCCTGCATCACAGCTGTTCTCTATTAAATGACACAAAACTATTAACCAATTCCATCTAAACAAAACAGGATATTTAAATTTGTGTGAGAATAGAAATTAAAATGTTTAGAGTAAAATTAATTGTTCTATGTAAACCTTTAAGTTTTGCAAATTAATTTTGTTCGTGAATAACATTAATCCATCTCACTTAATTAGTTCTCGCTTATTATTGACAGATGCATTATATCACACAGACACAGCATCTGTCACACCATTCCCACTGGGACATCTTTTTCTTACAAAATCGTTTCAACGGTTTCTTGTTATATTCGCCAATTGGGGAAGCGACGACTGCATATAAATGTGGAACTGATGACATAATTTCATTACAATGTGAAGATGTGAAGGTGTATGTTACTGTGAGTCTTTGGAGCGCCAGTTTGTATCAGCTCCTTTTCTCAAGAGGAGCAGAGCTAACTAAATGGACTTGTCAAGGATGCAACCTTAGCACATCGGCAAGGGAAAAAAGGTAGTATAAAAGCAAGGCTTTTACATGGCTGTCAGTCACTGAGGTTTTAGACTTCAATTCGTGAGACTGTAACAGAAACAAACCTTCTAAATAAAACAAAAAAATCTGAACATTTTTAAAAAAAGGGACCTTGAGTTCATTCAATTTAAAAAACTCATTTTTTTAACTTTTTTGTCAAACACTTGTGCAATGTGCAATGGTTAGAAATGCAGTGCAGTTGTGTTTGCGTGTAAAAATCAATATATGCTTACTTCAAATTTTCTTCATATCTAGAGACCATCAAAGGAGTCACCGTGAAACCAGACCAAGAACAGCAGGGGTGTCAAACATGCGGCCCGCGGGCCAAACGTGGCCATCAAGGCGATTTCTAGTGGCCCCTGACATGATTTTAATTCTGTATAGTAAACTGGCCGCCAATAAAATGCATAGAACCCGTAAAAACTACAACTACCATAATGCACTGCAGCATTAGGGCCTACACAGCCCCTCCCCCGCTGCTCCTGCAGCGCAGTGCCGGGAGTTGAACCTAGCATGGATACTCTGCTTTTCAACGTTTTCAACAAAGTGGACAGAGAACACACGGGATGTGGGCGCAGGAGCTTCAGGATCAGGTCAGAGAGAATGTTAAAGTAGAAGAATCTTAACTTTGTTTGTTTGGTGCCAATTTGCTCTCCAAGTAAAGTTAGGCTTCACTGCATATCGTTAATACGCGCTCTGATAAAACTAAAGCCACCAGCACCAGCTGCATTTACAAAGAGTTAGAGCAGTGTGTGAGAAGTGTCCATGAGTTATTGGTGTACATCACAAATGGGGAGGGCATCTGACACTCCCACTTTCTCCCGTGTCTCAATAACACGACAAAACACTGCAGCAATACTTCGCTCACAGACAACAAACAGCACTCGTTCTGAAGCTGCAGATACTTGGACTCATGACTTCTGCAGCTGAAGGTTTGATCATTCACTGACACGAGCCAGAGTTAAACCACAGGTTCAGACAAAGAGACAGAGGACCCCCTTAAAATCCCAGGCTCGTGCAGATCACTGCATCAGTAATTAATTAATTAATTATTGGGCCTAATAATACATTACTTAATTCATATCAACATGATTTATTATGAAAAGACCCCCCGTCTCAAAATGAGTTTGAGACCCCTGCCTTACAGGAATCCTTACTGGACTATGAGCAAACACATCTAGGGCTAGAGGTCGGCCGATATTTGGAATTTGACGTATATCAGCATCAGCCTTTTTTTTTTTTTTTTTTTTTAATCCGACGGGCCGATATCAAGAATTAGATTTAAAACTGGGTTATTTGGGCTCAGATGCAGCCACTTTTTGGGGTCATGTGCCAATGAGCACACGCCATAGGGATAAACAGGGCGCCATTTTGAGTTCATCTTCCAGTTTTAATTATAGTTCTGTGCATTAAAGCCCTAAAGGCTGTTTGTGGTATGGGATTTATTTAACTCATAGCAACTATTATTCTTTTTATATAGCTATATAGTTAATTATTAATAATGTAGCAACATAGTTTTGAATGACAGGGACCCTGCTATCGCATGGTAAAATATAAAATTCAATAATGAAATCAACGTAAGGCTTCCCAAATGCTGTAATAAATTGATGAGTTGAGCAGCATACGGCCCCACCTTTAATACTTTCTCTTTTTTTCCCTCTTGTCACAGATGGATGGACCTATGTCTAAAAGTGCAGTCTGGCAGTATTTCAATCGGCCAACAACACCAGGGAAGGCTGTGTGCAAAACATGCAATGATGAAGTCAGCGTGAGAGCAACAATAGCAAAAAGTACAAACACTTCCAAACTGTGGTCCCATCTCAGGATTCATCACCCTGACTTACACAAAACTGCTCCGAAGAAAAGCGAAGTCGAAGTCAAGAGTCGCTGCTGAGCCTGGGAAGTCTTTTTGTTCCAACTTAAAACAAAGATCAAAGTAAGTTCAGTTGTTGTGAAATTTTACTGTATTTACTGTGAAGAAAAATCAGGGAGCTATTATAGAAGTTTTGCTTTAACTTTACAAGAGTTGCTGCTGAGCTTGTTAACTCGCTGTACTTTTTGTTGTGTTTGAACTTAAAACAAAGATAAGATAAGCCATTTCAGTTCAATTTAAATTTTACTGTATTTTCTGTGGAAAAATTTCAGGGAGCTATTTAAGTTTTTATTCAACTTTATAAGAGATGTTTCTGAGTCTAGGAACTCCATGCACTTCTGGAGCTATTTATTTTCTAATTGTTTGGTTAAATAAACATGCTTTAAGCACACTTACACTTACTTACTTTCACTTACTGCAAATGAATATCGGCTCCAAATATCGGTTATTGATCCAGGTGCTAAACTGAATATAAACTGAAAATTAGCCACAAAATCTATTTGTGGGAAAATGCACATCTTATTTCTTGTGCAAAAGTGAGAGAGGGCCGCTCCGTTTCAGTGGAATAAAATCAAATGCTGTCGGCCAATTGGTACAAATGGCTTCAACTATCCTGTGGAAAAAGTCAGCCCCTATCTCTCCAACTGACCAGCACCTGCAAAACAACTTCCTTTGCATTTTCTCGCCTCTAATTTTGTCCTTTTTTTAGCAAAAACACCAAACCATTTTGCGTGTTCATTCACTCGAAGTAGCGAAAATTGCGCTGAGCAGCGCAACAGCCGATTGAGAAAAAAACATTTCCAATGTTATTTTGCTGTAAATTGAGTTGGAATAATTCAGATGCTATTGGCTGATTAGATAAACACAATTTTAATTATACAGATTTATGACAATATTATGGTCATATTCCTCCAAATTAGAACTGATTTTTCAGCATGTGATGCAGGTGAAATGTGTGTGTACATGTGATGCAGGTGAAATGTGTGTGTACATGTGATACAGGTGAAATGTGTGTCTCACTGCCAATGTGTGAGACTTGAGAGCACTGGTCATGGACCTACACTAGTAAAGCAAACAAACATTAGCTAAAGCTACACTTCCTGCTTCTCTTGTAGGAAACAACGCTCTATAAATAGATGCAGAGAAAAAGTTGTGGTCTCATTTTCATCTGAATAGATGTATTTACAATATATATATATATGTGCTGGAACACCAGATTTTACTTTATTACATGCAAAAAATTGGCAACATGAGCTAGCTATGTTTTTCCAATTTCAAACTGTAAAAATCACGTATAGGCCCTTTAAGTCTGTCATATCTAGTCAGATGACAAACCCTCTGGATAAGCGGTGCTATAAAGGGGTTTCACAACTTGCTTTGTCAACTCCGGATTTGTTAAATGACCCATGCATGTTCAAGGAGTTCCAGCTGACTTTTTAGAATACTGGAGAAGGGAAGAGCTGCACACTTCAAACACAAAGAACTGCCAATTATGATTACTAAATATATGCTGAATAAAAAATAAAAAAATTGAAAAAGATAGGAAAGGGAGAGGAAGCGCAGATGCTTGTGGAGTTGGCATTTAGTGGCCAATCACGGCTCATGCAAGTTACACAACAGTTTATTTGGATATCACTGCTCAACCAGACTAAACCTTAAAATGCACTTGTCATCAATCAGACAGCGCCATCGACAAACCATGAATGAACCATGTAAAATGCAAAAGAATGCGTGCAGAGATATCTCGGTCTCACCCTCCTTTTGTCTCGGTGCTGCCTGTCTGTGGATTCTCACCTCTGTTTGGTCAAAGAATCGTATTCTTATCTAATCCAGGAATTGAACCTGGTGCAGAGCAGATTATGAGTTCGGGGCATTTTGCCCAAGAGATCTACCAAAGTAGAAAGAGATCCAGCTTTGTAGTGTTGTTAAACCAGGGTTAACACCAACGTTACCTCGTTAAACCTCTAATTCAGGTTAGTTGTTGTCTCAGGTGGCTGTTTCTTCCTTCTTCTTTTAGTTACCGTATCCAAACCCCATAAATATATTTAAATTTCACATCAAAACTCAAACTTTGACCTTTATTTCTTCTGGCAATGAATTGTTCAGTGCAACATTTAAACATTTAACATTGTCTCTGCTGGAGTGATGTTCTAATGAATCATTTCGACTGCGTTGAGTCAAGCTGTTTTGCTTTCCCAACATTCCGTGGGTTTATTTTCCGTGTGTTAGCATAGGCTTTCACCAGCAGATGGAAGTTAGGTTTACGTCGACTGTCTCGACTCACAACGCACAGGACTTGAGGCCCTGCATGATTTGATGAACATAAGCTACAGGCTCGGAAACTTCCTACAAGAGTGAAGCAGCATGGCAATAGAAATCAATCCTTGTGTTATTGTATTTATTATTTCTGTTTTTTTGTTTTTAGTTAGAATTTTGTGCGACCTGGGTGACCAATCAGATTTCAGATATGGCCTGTACCACCGAGGCCTCTCACGATAATTACTATATCGACTTATCGTGTGCGATAGTAATATTCTTGGGGCTCAGTATTTATTGTGATTCCAGAGAGTAAAAAATGTAAAATTTACTTTTAATTGGCACTGAACACTGAAAAAGTGTTTCATTCTGCTAATTATTTGTCAAAGCTCCTGTTTTTTTTAACCATATTTCACAAAATGAAATGTTCCAGCTTTAGGGTTACCGTGTCAGTGGCATTAAGTAGTTTCATATTATAATTTATCGTGATATTTTCTCTAACAATATACTGCACTCCAAATTTTGTTATCGTGACAGGCCTAGTACCACCCTCGGCCATTACCTAGAAACGCCCAAATAAAATAAAATGGACGATTTTCCCGATCCAGGTGATAAATAAACAAATAAACTTTCAGAAAGAGCAGATGGCTTCAGTTACCTGTTAGAGACTATATGAATCGTGATAAAATACTCACTACCAGCGTCATGTCAATGTATCAATTATATCAGTTATTGGTGCAAGTTCTATGGTAACGCTCATGAGAGTTATGAGTAAGTTTTATATAGTAATTTAACAAAAAAAACTGATTTGCACACTGTAGGCTACTTAAAATGTACTTAAGCGGCTAAAAACTATAATAAGCTACAATGAATTTACAGAAACCAGAAGATGACGTGTTAAGAGGGCGTTAGAACATACATTTCATAAAGACCAGTTTTCTTTCCATTTGGTTGTTGCTGCTTTGTCTTCGACTTAACACAGTTGACAATGATGATTTGTAAAATATGCTAAATATATTTTTTCCACATTAAAAGGATAACTGTTGACTAAGTTTTGCCCTGTTTCCGTCCCAATGAGGAACTCACATCAACTTATTTGAGAATTTTTCCATCAAAAGTACAATAACATGCTTAATAGTCTTATGATGCAGTACTCCTGAAACACTGCACTGTATGGAGTCAACAAGCTTCAGGCAACTGTCACTAAGAAGCTGAAAAACAGCAGTAATGTGATTAAGGTGTTTACATGGCGCATTACTGTCATTAGGATCAGAAATCACAGATGTTGTTTTATCATTAGACCTAATTAAAATATGACCTTAATCTAACTGAAGCGACTGGAAAATAGCAATTACAGGCCTGTTGATATACATATTAATAGCTAGTAAAAACACAATTAGTTACTGGGGAAACAACAACTTAAGTAAAAGTAGTTGAAGTAGTTGAGAAGAGCAAAGTGTCTGAAGAAGTAGAATTTTTCTAAAAAGTAAATGTCACAGAGTAGTACGGACCTCTGATTGTGGATCACTGTGAATCACAAACTAAATAACATTTTTGGCAAACGTATGTGTATAAAAAGTTTCTATTATTATTATTATTGCCCAATAAAAACAACAACAACAAAAACAAAACAGTGGAATGGATTGAATTTGCTGCTTGTCATTCCTTGGTCTTGTCCCTCTTTCATGCTCCGCTGTCCTGAAAGTCAATGGGCCAAAATATCCTGAATCCAATCCAATAATATTCACAACCAATTCAATTAAAAAATTAAAAAAAAAAAAAAAAAAAAAACTTCCAGACAGGGGCAAGAGCCAGTTTCATATGGATATTGATATACATTTTCAAAATGTATATCAAAATTCACAACATTTTAACCTGATCATTCTGTTAGTGACTAGACCCAAGACCTGGCTGCAAAAAAAAAAAAGTTATTTTAGCTGCTCCCCATTTGCATTAAATATTATTGACCCATAGAATGCTGAAACCCAATAATCGTTGTCTTCTGTTTACCCAATGAAACAGTTACATCTATCCCTCTTGGCACATGTCCAACAAGATCTATCAAACCATGACATTATGCAACGTAACATTTGCTCATATTTTCAATTTCTGGTTATCTGCTGCCTCTTAACACAACACATTCAAATTTCCAAACTGAAGAAAAGAACATTCACTGCTGATTACTGTGCTGTGAGTTGTGCGTAATTGCAGCAAAATGCTAAGCAAACAATGAGCGTAACCTTTCTGGCGGGTTGGATTAATGATCAAATAATGGCGTCCTTGTTGAGCTTCACATTTGTTGGACACACGTTGCTGTGATAAGTTCAGGGGTTTTAAGTCATTACCGCGTGACAATATGTCAGTGGTGTCCAACCTTTCCGCGCAGCTCTAATAATAGCCCGAATGCTGCTGAAGTCCGTGGGCAGGACTGACGGCATTATGTCTGCTGTGGCCCCCTCCTGATGGGAAGATCAGCCTGTCACTCTCAATAGACCTCCAACACGTTCAAAATGTAAGTAGAATGACAGACGCTGTGGTCAGATCAACAGGTGGGAATATCGAAAGAGAAGTCGGGTTGATGGGAAAGGAAGCAAAGATTACGACAATGGATCAAAAACAAAACAAAACACAAGATAAATAACTTTAAAGATAAACTTGTGAGCGGATTGGGATGGTCCTGAAGTGTTACCACTATCTTAAGGTGACACTACAGGCAAAACTCTTCTTTTTTTTTTGGTCAGGTCACTCTCAACACATAGGCTTTCATGTGGAAACAACAAATTTATCCAATCTGATCCTAACAATATTTTATTGTTTCATTTACTCCACTTCTTCCATAGGTTTCTATGGGACATTGTAACTTCAAAGGCCGTTTTCTCAAAATGCATTTTTTTCCCCTCGGGACATAAAGATCAGCCTTAAAGTAGATCCCACATGCACCAAACTTTACAATCTTGGACTCAACAAGATTTCGACGAAACATACAGAAGGATTTTTTAATATCAAATTCTAAAACTGATTTATTGAAGTTTTAAGATAAAAAAAATGAGGTGAAATTTGAATTTTTAGGACAATTTTCAGTCCAATCTAGTTTACTTAAAAAATAAATAAAAAATCCCAAATCTCTGTAAATCTTTTTGTAATTAATATGTTACAAAATGAACCAAAAAATTTAAACCTGGTTCTGTCCATTTTTCAGTTTTTATGTCCCAAATATGTGTATTTTTTGTGTATTTACACATATTATTAATACATGAAAACATGACATGATGAAAAAGTTGTTATATATATATTTCTTACATGTATGTGAGTAAACTACAGGAGAAGTTTCATATTAATATATTTAAATTTAAGATTTTTTTCCTATTCATCTGCAGTGTCTCATCTTAAATGATCCGTACTGGCTTGCTAAAGGGGTTGGAAGCGATCTCTGTCACGTTCTAGCTTCCAAAACAATCTATCACGCTTTTGGCTTTTGGCTCTGGGGCTTTTGCGTGAGATGAGAAAATAACAAAAAAAAAGCAAAAGTCAGATACAAACAGAAAATATATATTTCCCATCAAATGTTGATATGATCTTGTGATCAACCAGCATGTACATTTTTAAACTGAACATTTTCAGTGGTGGTAAACAGCATCTATCATTATCTAAACCCCATGCATTACATAAAGAGACGTTAAAACACAATGTAGAGGCGCAGACAAGTGAAATAAATGAAAAAAAAAACCTGGCAATAAACCAGAAGTAGTTCCTTGGTCAGTTGTTCACACATACTCACTCTCACACCACACACTCAGATTTACTAAATGTACTAAACATTTTTGTGAATTACTAAGGTTGGCCAAACATCACGATTAAAAAGTACATTGCAGATACGCTTTAGATTTAGAAAAACTTTGTTAGGTTTAGGTTGCAGACCCTGCCTCTGGACCCAGAGCCAGACCCCGAGGGGAGACACACTCTGCCCAAAGCACCTAAAGCGCGCCGAGGTGAACCTGTCTGGGGGATCAGGGCCAGTCGAAACGTGGTTTAAGTGGTAATCCAGGAAGCACTCACCAAGTCCATGTTTTTGCAGTCCAGGATCCTCCTTCTGCAGAGGAGAGCAGAAGAATCGAAATGGCAGGAAGAAAAAGAAAGTGCAGTTAATGACTTGCCTTCCTTGTTTAATTAATGCCTCAATTTCATTCAACTGTAAAACTGAATAAGAGCTTTGACTTATTGATACTCACCACCCAGTACTAGATATTTGACTTATTTATCTTTTCCATGGAGCACGGAATGTAAAATTGTTGTAGCGTATTCCAACTCAAGCCTTTTCCATCACATTTTATCACTGTGATAATAGGTTGTGTCTTCTCAGAAATAATTGCATTTAGAGTTCAATGACACTCAAGTTATCGTCACATGAATAGAATATGAGAGTGACAGTTTGAAACGGCTGTCCTTGGCACACTTTTCTGACCTGGTGACAAAAACAAATTGATTCTATTATAATGTTATTCTGTGTGATTTTGAAGGCAACATTAACATCATTCTAATATTAGAAAGTCAATTATGTTAACTGGGCTGTCATACAAATTGTGCCTGAAGCGTAGGTCTATCTTTGTGCATGTGGAACAGGTTGGAATTCAAGATGGATGACACAATATTTGAGTGTTCCGTCGTAGAAAAGGTTTCAAGGGTCGTTATCCAGACGCTGTTTTGGAAATCAAGACTTCAATCAAGAAGTCACTGGTTGAAAATGACTTGTGAATGGAAGTCAAAACATCTTGATTTTCAAAACAGCATCGGGATGACAACCCTTGAAACCTTTTCTATGGAAAATGAAGTTTAAGTTGTTATAATTACTTGTAAATGATGATATCTAAAAATCTATACTGCATTAAAGTAAGCCAACAAGGAAAGTTCAAAGAACTCTGTTACCAAATTAAATAAAGTCCTTGTTTAGTCTTCTTCTGGACTATCAGAGAACGCACCTGCTAATTTGGATAACAAAGGCTAAGTTTGAAAGTTTTAACAGAAAATCAAATGAAGAGCTTTGATGTGTTGAAGGAATCTTTTGACTTAGAAAAACTGGACTTTTACAGGTACTTACAAAAAGGAGTTATTACAGAGCAATGATGGCCATTATAGCTGTTTTGACAGAATTCTTTTTAACGCATATGAATCAGAACTTTCAAGGGGAACAATATCAAAATTATATAATTGCACCAATAATATGAACAGCTACTATCAAATATATTAAAATAAGTGGGAAAGAGAAGGTCATTTTTTTTGGCAGACTAGGAATGGACAAATAAGTACTTCACAATGGATGACAAGGGAATCCCATGTTTGGCGGGTGCATGGATTGAAAGCCATGTCAAAGTGCCCACTGTTCACAGGCAAATTCAATCTACTGGAGAAACTGTGGCTGCCAAGTAGCCCATCATTTCCATGTGTTTTGGGACTGTCCTATTGCACACACACACACACACACACACACACGATTTGATTCGATTCCCGTTTGTCCACAGGCGAGACCCTTCACCCACCTTGTCCTGTATGAATGTGGTGTGTAAGTGATTTGCTGGTAGTTGACGGAGCCAATGGTGCAGATTGGCCGCCTCACTTCAGTCAGTCTGCCCCAGGGGTTCACTAATAGTACACCACCCCTGTGTATGGAGTGAATAAATAATAACTAAAGTACAGCACGTCGAGGGCTTCGACAAGTCTGTAAAGCGCATTACAGTACAGCATAGTCATTATTATTACATCATTACAGGGAAACAGTAGATTATGCCAACCGGAGGGGCACATGATTCCACGGAAGCAATTGACTTTGTTCTCTTTCTACAAATGTCAGTACCTGCATGGAATTTAGTAATACCGTGTCTGTTTTTTCCGCACGCCTCCTGTTGGCTTATTGAGTAGAATATATAAAAATGAATAACTGCATAATTTTACCATTTCAATTGTAACCCGAGGACGCTGAGGACCCCTCTTTTTTTCAATAAAACACAGGTAAGCCCTGGCAAAACAAAGGACAAAGGCAGTACAGTGGTTATTTACATACCATATTTTGTTTTGTGTAATAGACTTGTCACACTCGTTTCACACTTTTATTACTTGAATGAACCATTACAATTATATAAACCATTAACCAACCATACATACTTTCCCCCGATTTGACAAAAGGAACAGAGAAACTGGAAGAAAACGTGACTCCAAAGTCCAAGCTCCGAGTGCGATGTAGCATTAGGTTCAGCGACGTAAAATGTAATGTACAGTCTCCATGGTAACGCAATTGAACGCTACCATTTTTACACACGGTTTTCTTCTCCTGTTTGTATGCTAGATGATTGGACATGAGAATATTCATTATAATAGTTTATATATAAATAATAAAACTAGAGGCATACACTTTTGCAGAGCTTCCGGTGCAGCTCCGTGCCCACAATAGTGCAGTCTGCGGGGGGCAGCGGGAGACGGCTGTGCGGAGGTGTGGGCTTACATGCATTAATGTGGCAGCGGACTGGGGGTGAGGGAGGGAGGAACAGGGAAGGAGGGAGCGAAGACAAAGAAAGAGAGAGGGAAAGCGATAAAGACAAACGTGAAGCGATGGAGAGAGAGACGGAGGGACAAAAAGAGAGGTAAACTGTATATGGTGCGTTCTAATTCTCCTCAGAGGTCTACTTTCTTGGAATTGGAAACATCTTGGAAACATTTCAGAACCCGAGTTAGAAAATCCAACATGGCTGCTCCCTGCGTTTGGAGAAAGTTAAAAAATCAGCGTAAAACGAATGATATATTGAACATACGTCTGCCTTGTGTAACCGGGTCATATAAAATTGTCCTTTTTGATTTGTTGTGTTGTGCATGCCGGGCGTTTGATTTGCTGTGCTGTCTTGGTCCTCCAGCCGCTCCCTTTGTATTTTATGTGTTCTTCGTGTGTTCCCCTCGTGCACTTGTATAAATTCGGGTGTCGTGACTTCCTCTTCCCTTTTCCAAGTCCCGTTTTGGGAAGAGCTCAGTCATCTTATATAATCCTTTGTTTTAAGTGTCCTTTTGTCATTATATATCATTGTTATAACATTATACTTTCATTTAAATCCATATTGAGCTCTTACGTTGTGCTAATGTTATGTTTTATGTGATGAGCGCTAACTCCATTGTCGTCCCCGGTGTAGTTTGGGCTGGACCGGTGATTCACGGCACATGCTGATCTTGTTGTTTTTGTATGTTAACCAGGCATGTTTCATTATTTTCGTGTTCCCCTCCTCCAAGTCCCGTTTTGGGAAGAGTTTGGGCTGGGCCGGTGATTCGCGGCACATGCTGATCTTGTTGTTTTTGTGCGTTAACCAGATTAAACGGAGAGCGCCTCCAAAAGTTCAGCAGTGTCCCGTGGCTCCTAAATGCACCACAAGCAGCTCAAAGCTACACAACACAGGAACACACCGGTCACACTCAGTGGTTATAATTGCACTGTTTTCTTAATGATAACGTCTACTAGAGTTGTCAGTATCAAAAATCAGATACTAATCGATACTAAACCACGTTTCGAAACTAGATACTAACTTGAGAGAATACTGATACTACAAAAATCACATAAACAAGACAAAATTGGATCTTTTGTAAACAGTTTAAGAATGATCTTGAGCTCTGTCTGGACTATGAGATCACAATGTTTGACTATTATTTAGTCAAATCAAATCAAATCAAATCAATTTATTTTTATAATGCCCAAAATCACAACAACAGTTGCCTCGATGGGCCACAGGTAAAAGCAGTTCAGATAACTGTCCCAGAATGCCCCTGTCCTTTGACCCTCCTTCGCGGCGAGGAAAAACTACAAAAAACCCCATGGGAAAAAGTAGAAACCTCGGGGAGAACCACAGTGAAGGAGAGTGGTTAGTGCTGAAAATAGTAGTCTTTTCAGTAAAACCTTGACCTAAAAAAGAGCATTTTTAATTATCCATGTGGTGTCGAAATTGGTGTTGAGAATGAAGTTTATTTCTTTGTAGCCTTCTTAGTTGAAATTTTGCTATTGCGACAACACAAATATCTACTCAGAGCTAGTGGAGCAAAAAGCAAAAATTCACTCTCAAACAATTATTTACAAACTAAATGTAATGGCAGTGTCCACGTTAATACATGTACTTAATTGGATCAGCATTTTGGATCATTTGAGCATTTTCGTAGTTTATATTGCTTATTTTGAGCACAAAGACTTGATTCAAAAATAATGAAGTCTTTGTTACAATGAATACTTGTATTGAACTTGGCCTTTAAACTTGCTCTTAAGTTACTTTACTTTGACTCATGTTTTAGGACTAAAATTAAGGGTTTTACAAAGAAGAAATGTCATTTTATCACAGCCTTGGGAGACGCCAGAGTAACTTAGACGTGGCTCCATCTACTGACCGTAGAGAGAATTACACACATTTTAAATACACATTGCTTGTTATGCTAGCCGTGTCATTGAGCAGTTACGCTACTGCAATGATCGTGATTTGATGGCCGAAATGCTCAGAGCCAGTCTAATGATGATTTACGGGCTTCAAACCATCACTTATTGGAAAAAAAAAAAAAAAAAACTCACACATCATGGAAAGTTAGAATAAAGTGTTTTTGATGATTGGAGGGGGAGAGGATTTTCTACCAGGATTAATCAAACTAGCGTGAATGAAGCTAAATGCAACTCCACGTATGTTTTGGATGACGAAACAATGTTAGAACATCAATTTTGCATAATATTTGTCCTTTAACTTCCTTAATACGCCTCAATTAATTGGTTAATAAGCCTAAATTGTTGTCAGTAAACCATTTGTTCATTATGAATTAAGCCTTTCATCATGCTTCATTAAGACTAATTTAAACGTGCAGTCATATCAAAAAAGGGATAGAGAGAAAAAGATAGAGGTAGACACAGAGAATAAGAGAAGTGGCGGAAGAGGAAAAAAAAGAGATAAGGAGAAAAACGGAAGAGAAAGAAAACGAAGGGGACAGAGAGGAAAAGGAAAGAATGAGGGGAAGCGAGGGGTGGAGGTGTGCGCTCAGTGTTGACAGGCTGCATGCGGAGCCACACTGCGTTTCGTCGGATTTCGGAGCGCTGCTGTGCATCTGCCAAAGCTCCACACAAAACACACTTTCTGTTTGGCAGCAAAAAGGACATGCAGGAGAAATTCATGTGCCAACAGGCAGACTCTGAATAATGACTGGGTGGCATTAGTGAAGCTATAAGGGAATAATAAGTATACGTTTATTAAAAAAGAAAAAGTTGAGTAGCTGACAATATTTCATGTTCAAAGATATGTTGCCGGGGTACGTGGGGCAACCTTTATAAATAAAAAAACACACACAAAAGAACAAAGAAGGAAAGGAAAGGAAGAATAAGAATAAAGATGTCAAGTCATATGTTCCCCGTGTATCTCGGTGTAATTGTCGACTCTGATTTAAACTTCTCTAGCTACATAAACGCAATTATTAAACTCTATTACCATCTTACAAATATAAACATAAAAAATTAAACATTTTCTAACTACATATGAGGAAAAACCTCTAATTTATGGTGTTAGATGGTCAGGCACCAAAATATATACAAGATATGCTCATTCCAATTGACATAGAAAGGGTTCTTAGGTCTTCAGGACAGGTTTAGTTTCAATGCTCCTCGTCTCTGGAACACTCAGCAACTAAGAGTGCTATGACCGATTATCTCAGCATTTACATGAATTTGGTCATTTTGAACTGTCTATTGTATGTAGCTTAATCGATCGTATTGTCTTTGTGAAGCCCTTTTGGTTGCTTGTGCATGAATTGTGCTTTATAAATAAATTTGCCTTGCCATGCATCACCTCCATCCATTTTCTTATTATCGCTTGCTTTTGCTGCAGCCAAAAATCCATTCCACAGGTATCCATCAATCATTTCCATTGTTAGAGTTTCACATTCGAGACACATTATTTCAAGTCAAATGGAATATTGGTGCCGAAAGACAGTCTGCAGGGCCACATTCATCTGAGTAAAGTATTTATGAATAATAGGAGAGTCCCAAAGCACATGACGGTGACGATGAGCCAAGGTTTTTCCAACAACCAGCACTTTCCCTGTGAAATAATGTGCTCTTTGACATGGTGTTATAAAATACTGTGTTACATTTCTCCAAGAGAATTCCCTCCAAACATGTTTGCATTTTTCATCAGTGAAACAACCTTTTTTCAAACATAAAGTTTTATGTGTAAAAGGTTCACTTCCCTGTGAAGCAACAGAATAATGTGAAAGTGGATGAGTGTAACATAGTTGTCATTCATTAGTATTTGGGCTCATATTTGCACAGACAAACAACAGGAAATGAGATAAACAGAGAGACAAGCGAGGCAAATAATTCTTAGTGTTGAGATAATTGCATGATTACACTGACCAAACAAGGGCGCTACATGAAGGAGGTTATAGATGTTTCAGCTGATAACAAGGAAAACAACTCATGTACTTCCAACTATGGGTCGTAAAAGCAACACAATTACAGTCTCTCTTGTTTTTTTTAAATTAAGGTTTATATACCAATAAACAATATGTAGATAGATGTATTGTAATGTTTCAAAGACCACACACAGAAATGCATGATCTAGTCACATCAAAACAAACATTGTGGTTACATGTATAAATGATATGCTCGGCGGCAAGACACAGATGAGGGACTCTTTTGTCCTGAGGGCTATTACTCCCCTGCTGACCCTACCTGACTCCTGTTGAGCTGCGGAGACCTTTGTTTGAGTTTTTTATTACATTGTATTTATTTTCTCAGATTTTAAATATACAAAATAGTAGTATAGTAAAAAGCAAAGTACAGAAAAAGCCTGTAAAAGACATCTAAAGAAAATTCAGGCTTTTATATCTTGCACCATCCTAAGATTTAAGATCTTGACCCAACCTTTCTCATCCTCCAGTGAGGCGTCTGTACAATACCTGGGTCACACCACTTCAACAGTCTGGCAAGGAGGAATTACATTTTGTCTGTATGCGAGTGATCTGTCACAAGAGTTAAACGCGCGGCTCTATGATTGGGTCTACTTTAGTGCAGACAATCTTTCTGTATTCAGTCAAAGTAGTGCAGGTATCCAGGGAACTTCTCAGCATCTGCTCTAAGTATGGTGTGGAGTTTGATATTAGGTCTAATGCCAGTAAAAGCGTCATAATGGTCTGTAGAACGAAAGAAGTGTAAAGTTTCCTTAGTTTAAGTTATACAGGAATGATTTGATTATGTCACACGCATACCTGTTTGTCAATGCCGGTACAGATGAAGTGAAAAAGCATACTAGACTTCATTATTCGTTTTCTTGAATTAATAAGCATACGGAAACTGATTGATATATAATGGCGGTTTAATTATTTTATTGAAAAGACCGAGTGTAAATGTGACAAGTGTTTGTAGCCTTGCACAGTTCAATGTACAGGTTCATTTGTTGACTCAATGCCTGTGAGAAGATTATTAACATGTGCCTGACAAATGTCAAACTGAACTCTGGAGACACAGGTACAGCCGCTGGTGGAAATGGTGCAGTGTCATTGGACGAGTGGCTTTTCTGTTTCGTGTTTTATACTGGACTACGAGTCTGTTAGAAAAGATTTTTTTATATTGTGTTCTCTGCAAAGAACAAATTATCGTGTGGTTTAGACCTCTACAAACATGTTCTGAAATTCATGAGACACTGGTATTATAATGCTACAATTTCACTCTGAACAAAATCCGACTTTTTAAACATAAATCAGCAATCTAATTACCGATTTGATTATCTTTCCCCGAAATTGTGCAGCCCTACCAGGCAAAGCAATGTCTCCATGGAGACTGTGGGGACAAATAATCATGGGAATGTTGCCACTGAGTTTTTTTTGTTGTTGTTGTTGAGATCTTCATTACAACTCTAGATATCCAGTGATGGAAGAAGTACTCAATTTGGTTACTTAAGTAAAAGCACAGATACATGATAAATTACTCAAGCTTAAGTAAGTATTGAAGTACCTGTTTAAAATGTACTTAAGGTATAAAACGTTATATTATTCAAGAACTGATAACGCATTTAGGGCCTCATTTATCCATCCACGCGTTAAACTGTAAGTATGAACTGATAACCTGTGTGTTATTTGTGGGCTTGTTGCACATGCTTTACTGTTGGAAATTGCACGTATTATTTCTGCCATTATCAGTCATATGTAAATGAAAGTCTCTAGCGGGTCCAAGCACATGCCTCAACGCATTTGAGAGCCACTTATAAAGATATGAGCATCAGAGCACTGGGTTTGGGTCGAGGGGATGAGTGTGAACTGAAGGCTTCTGACGCTGACGGGAGAGATTATTTTACCGTTGGACATTGATGCGAAATCACGGATGGAAATGTGACTATTTACCATTTTACTATCATGGAGCTTGCTGATATGTGCACAAAAACCTGCGCACCTGTTGCATCAGAGCAGAGCAGGGTCTGTGCGCATCATCCCGGATCTCCAAACCAGACTTTAATGGACTTAGGACGGACGTGTGAAAACACTGTTTGATGGATCACGGCCGTAGACCACTTCAGTTGAGTGGAGTGCATATTTTGTAACTGCTGCTTTGAAAACAACACATTACCAATTTGTTTGTGTAAAGTGGATTATTTTATTTAAAATTGGTGCTCAAAGAATGCAGCTATCCTACGCGTTAAGCTTTGGCGCATGTTGGTCAAAACATGCATATTTATTCACTCAAAGTATCAAAACTGCGCCATCATTCTTAGCATCTGTGTGAGACGCAAATGTCAATTGCATCAGGTTTTTGCTACATTTTTAGCGCTGTTGTTAGCTGTTTTACACATACGCAAACATTTGATAAATGAGGCCCTAAATGTAGAGATTTCGATAAAGAATTGGACTGATCTCTTTCGTCAAAAAGGTCAAATTCATTTCTTAATTTTTCTGGTGAATTGTATGCATATATTTTGGTTTCTTTAAAGGGGCATCTTAAATCTCAGGTTGGTGCTTAGGATGCTAAAACATTTGTTGCATCTGTTATGCCCAAATACATATATATTGTGAAATCTATTTATAGAGCTTTATTCATAGAGCTTTTTATTTTCTGAGAAGGAGAAAGAGTGATGTTAGCATGCTAATGTTTGTTAGCTTTACCATGACACTCTGGGCTTAGAGACTCATGAAAAGCGCTTATTCACCTTATTTGCCGTGGGCGTCGCCATCTTTTTCTGTTATATAGTTTACATGGGGTAGGCAAGCGAAACTGAAATGAAATTCTTTCGTGAATGGAGTACTCATAAAACCGGAAGTACCTTTAAAAAACATACTTTACCTGCAACACTTTGGCCTGGATTTTCATCTGTGTCGCTTTCAATTGAAGCAGTTACAGAAGTTGTGCATAAGACGGATTTCAGGAGTTTGTCCAAGATCCTATTAATGTCGTTATTGTGAATGGACTGTTGATGACACAGGAGAAGACGAGACTCGTTCACCTGTTCCACGTCTTCTAAGCCACATGCGTCAGTGCTGTCCCGTCTCCTATTCTTGAGGAGACTGTAAAATCCTCGCGATCCGCGGTCCCAAATTCATCTTTTCAGTGGCGCTGGTTAAAGGCAAACGCCTGCAGGTTTATCCTCTGTCTGTGCACTGCAGTGAGCATCTGAACTCTGGATAAACGTGCAACGGTGCTGTAGGCTCAAATGTTTGAAGGACATAGACACTAATCAGACCCATAACCTAAGATGAAGTTGTCATAACAAAAAACAATTGATGCACTATATAATTAGAATAATTTCATTTCAAACATCATTTAAAACAAAAGCTGTTGGCCCGTGAGGCTAGTGAATATCACCATTTATCGTCATAACTTCTTACATGTGTCTGTTCTCCCGCAGCAGCAGCAGCAGAGGCACATTTGCGTGTCCTCTTCACCTGCTGTAAACTCATTTACATATCAGATTTGCGCCACTGACAATTTGCACAGTTTCTGATGGTAAATACAGCACGCCCACAAAATTTTAAGTAGTACTCGGAATTTAGCCCCTGTCTTAGTAAATCTCGTCCTAAATATGCTCATTCTTTTTATGTTCTCCCGTAGAGATGTCAAGATTATTAGGTTAATCATGATTATTCAGGTCGCAATTGCAAGAATAATAATACAAAAAAAACAATAATTGTGATCATTTTCATTCGACCAGTAGTCCAAACAACACATCAAAATGTAAAGTACATTTTATTATCTGGTTGTTTTTGTCAGATTTGCTTACTTTACTATTTCATAATGCTTGACACAAACTTGAGGAATAACATGTTAAGACAACGGGAATGAAAGAAAACCATAGATTTCACAGTTGTTTGGTCCTCAGTAATCATCAGTAATCATTAACAACAATAATCGTAACACTTTCATTTGATATTTTGACATCCCTATTCCCCAGTCATACATAACACATGAGCTATATCAAAATCCCTTAAAATGCCCCCTCTCTGTGCAGACTGTCAGCACCGAGCAGCTCCCCCGCCCTCTGCTCCTAACGGCCTCATGAATACAGACTTGTGTTCTCCGGAGAAAGCACCCACTGTGTGTCTGTGCGTCTCCCAGGCCCCGGCTTCACCACCCGCCTCTGCTGCACTATCTCCCCGGGATTAGAGCGCTTCAAGAACCAATTAATGGAAGGTACAAGTTTAAACTGAGGCAGGCAAACAGCTGAGAGGTAAACAAGATGCACATTTGCACACTCTCCCCGCTTTGCCATGCTTTTCTCTGTAATTAAATAACACGTTTAAATGGATTAGGGACAGATGGACAAAGAGGAGGATACACCTTGAGAGAAAAATGCAAAATTAAAGAAAGGGTTTAGCATGATGTGTTTACAGTGGCATATTTTAGAGTCTGTGTAGATGCAGATAACATAACATTATTCATTCACTAATAATCAATCAGTTGCGATTAGTTGATTGGCTTGTTGCGGCTCCACAATATTGTCTACACAAACATTAAATTTAAGCTTTTTATGGTGCATGTGTTTTGTCCATGAGATGCACGTTTTTGTGCATTACAGCAAAACTGACTGACCACCCATTCTGAAAAAGTGCATGCAATCTACTTCTGAAAGTAGCCATAAAAGACATGTCTGGGAAAAACTCTTGTCTCCTGTGTGAAAAAAGTCTTCTCCATTTTTGTTCTAATTAGTTCATGATTATTCCTCTTTTGGACGGGAGTGAAGGGCAACCCGCTGCTCTTCCTGCCTTTCTTTACCCTCGCCAGCTGGATAATCAAGGCAGAAGTTGACCTCAGCTCTTCGTGGCTTTTTAACTTGATTGGGATGGACATTGCTATCATTTCTCTGTTGCAGGGAGTTCATTTTTAGCTCAGTGCATGCCATATTTCTTAGGCTATTTCGATAGTTGCTCGTCTTACGTTGGAGAGATTTTACAGGCTGAGTATCCAGTATCCAAGCCCAGCGGTCTTCAGAACAGATATGCCCCAATGAGTGCTTTGCATACATCATCAAATTACGAATCTGAAGGGTACGCTTTGTACTTAAGTATTTCAGAAGCAACGCTCTGCATAATGTCACTTTTCAGCTTGGTTAGTGGGGTGAAAACAGCTACAGTCTTTCCGAAATTCCTTGTTGGCTTTCAAATCTACGTTGTAACTAAAGGTGGGCAAAGGGAAAATGGCAGGCCAAAGTTAAACTCTTAGACTGAAGGCAGATGAAGGAGATTATGAGGATGAGAGATGATCTGTATCGGCAGAGTACCTACAGGAGCCGGGACTGGAGTTGGGGCTAAACAATGCTCTGGAGCATGTGTGCAAACTACTTTCACTTTGTCCATTCTTCGATTCAGCAGTTGAGGTGAGATTTAAGAAGGCATCGAAGTCCTTATCCATGTACTGAAGTATTAAATCCTGGCTAGAACATTGCTTCTGAATCTACATTCTAAGTTCTTCCAGCATCTTTGGTATTCTGGATGGTAAAGTAGGTTTTAGTAGCACATCGTTTTCGCTAAAGATCACATAGTTTTGTTTGGTCTGTCATTGTGTTCATGTAATTATTCTGCAAATTTATTCTGTGATTATCAAACCACAATTTTCTCATTCTATATGTAGCTAAAAAATAAGCAATGATAATTCTTATGAAATCCAAAAGATACAGGTACAAGATTATTGCCACTAATGATAATCAATGACTTCCTACATTTCACAGAATATGCAAGAGCAATAAGTTACCTCAACAGTGAAATCATCTTTTTAGCGTCACCATTGTCCAACTGTGTATTCGCCGAGCGGATAGCAATGTCTGGGTATTTTTGAGTGATGCAAACTGCAATTTAGTCTTTAAGCAGTTCAGCAGACACAGGTGAGACATTTTCCACCAGGCAAATGCAAAAAGAGGTGTGTTTCTAAAGCAGTTGTGTGGCAAGAGGGCCAAACAGACATATGAGGGAGGGTAGTTAGAAACAAAATGATGTTTTGGCAATGGTCTCTTATCAGGAAAAAACTTCTTTAAATCTACTTTGCAAAAAGGCGGTATGGACAGGGCAAACAACCAGCTCAACAAAATCCTTAAGATCAAGTAACAGGTGCCAGGCTGGCTCATCCTCTGGTATAAGATTATTAATCAGTGGTAACAATCTTTATAAATACCAGTTTTCATGATCATTCATTCATAAGCATGTGAACTTAGAAAAAACTGAATTCGCTGGTTTAAATTGTCAAAGGTGAGACACTTTTTACCAATCAGTATTTTTAAACACCCAGCTAACTCAGATGGCACAGTCCCTTCAAAGTGGTTGTGAGCACAGTCTGGTGGGGACCCTTGTGTTACCCTAAAGAAAGAAAGACGCAGCTACTTTCTCAGTTGCTCAGTTCTCGATTTGAAGCAACTTATGTTTGTTTTTGGAGAATCAATCTCTGAACATGAAGCAGTATAGAACCTAAAAAGCATTTCCCAGAAAAACGTTCAACATATCCTGCCAATCCATGAACACCAAGGCTGCAATGACATACTGGATCAAGCCTTTATCAACGGCTCCCAAGGTGATCATTAAAAATTCCCTGCCGCTCGAAGATGATAAGGTGCCGCAGAGGTTTGATACTTTGCATTATTACTTTTGCACAACAATGCTAAATATACTGAAGACAGTATCAACAGAAGGCAGATTCCAATAATCCAGAAAACAGGTTTATGCGATGTGACTAGTGGATTGCAGACTTGGAAGTCTCATCGATGCATAGGGCAGGCAGTTCTTCGCCTACTAAGAATTAATTGTTAAGAAAATGCAGACCATCGCAAAAGGATCTATTGTTCATCGTTTATCTAACGTATGTTTCTGGTGGCTATCAACAATGTTTTGTCGTACAAACTACGTATATACTTTTATCTGAGCGAGAATTAAAACATGAAAGACCAAGGCATTTCATTAGTGTCATAAAATGCCTTGCCAGTAATATAACAAAAATAAACCTTACTATAGCCGTCAAAGATTTTTCTGAGCGTAGTCTGGAGAAACCCAGTGATTAAAAAGCTATGCCCCACGTCTTGCCAGAGAATCCAGCCTGGGTCAGTGTTACATTCAGCCCCACCTCCTCATGGTGCATAATAGGCATCATTCCGTTGTAGCCTGCGGGGGCTTCATACCTGCAGGTGCTTGCAGTGTGATGGCGAACTGGGCTCAGGCTGTAGGAGCCGGCAACTGCTGCAGTTCACCAAACACATGTTTACAAGACTGAATTTGTCCTGGGGCGAACAACAACTTGGTAAGAGAAGCTTCAAGTCATGACATTTCTTGAATCACTGTGGGACTGTTAAGTGATAATGTCATCATTCTTACTTCCAGCTCCAGCCTATTCATTATAATGGCGGCTCCAGGGTTTTGAACAAAGCTGTTTTGAAATTTAAAACAGCTCGAACATAATCAGTCAAGTCTGGTCTTCCTTTAGAGATCATTTTTACACATATATTATCAAATATTGTTTCCATTCAAATCTGGGCATTAAAAAAAAATAATGCTACAAAAAGTTACAACAACTGATATTATTTTGTTTGAATCTAGTTTAAAGACTTACTGTAACCTTTCTGCCAGTGAAGTCCACCACCTGCATGTCTGGAATTGCTAGAATGTTCCATAGTACGGCTTTGAACTTATTGATCTTGTGTTTGTTCAACTACAGAGGTTTTTAATGCGAACAAAGGTAGAGCAACAACAGCACTGTGGAGATAAGCAGGTGGCAGACCATACTTTTAAAGCAAAGAGTACCTCTTGTATCTTAGGTAAAAGTAGAGCGGTCATTTTCTTGGGCTAAAAGTCATTTACTTTCCATAATGTATGTACCCAGTGATGATGGAGGAATATTTTAAGCTGTATGGCTGCACTATAGAGGAGTCGCCCCACTGGTTTTAATTACTGAGGATAAGATCACACTATGCTTCCTCTCCACTCAGGCAGATCGGCCCCAGACTGATGTGTGGAACACTGGTTAGGCCTCAAGCACTTCATTTAGCCCCTAGTCCAATCATCAATTACACTCAGCAGCCTCAGAGGGGGAGGTTCTGTAGTGACCGGTGGCACCATGATACAAGCTTCAGTGTGAAGCCAAGGACAAAGATCAATCCAAAAACACATGCTTTTGCCTGTTTTGCCGTTGCTCAGTGTAAAGTTAAAGGGGTTATATTATGTAAAATTCATAATACAAGTTTATTATAGATGATTCATGCATAATAAAGTGTTACAAGGTGCAGAGAAAGAAAAAACAAAAACAAAAGTCTGTAGAATCTGGCTGGTAAATTTTCAATGTTATTTCAGACCAGTCCTTTACAAACGGCTCCATCCAACATCAACATTTTCTAGTGCGATAAACCTCATATTAAGGTTCTGACACTGAAAAAGATGTGATTGCACAAAAAAAAGAAAAGAAATCGGTGCTGTACTGACTCAGTATTAGACATGTAGCAGTGCGCGCAGTCTGGTACTTGTGCTTACATTCTATGATATTCATTTGATTTGGACAGCAAAAAACATGTTTTGTTGCTTGTGGACAGCACAGACACATGGTTGTTGTTTATATGTTCACATTTGCCACTGTCAATGTCAAACTTCAGCCTCTAGTTTCTGAAACTTTCCTAGCAAAACTGTGCCACGCTATGTTTTTGGTGCATAACTGATGAGAATAACGTTAGATTTTGAGAAATGTTTATCATGTGGTTGTTAGTATGTATGCTAACTCTAACAATCTACACAAAACACTTATTATATTATACATATTTTCTGCTCTGGTGTTAGTCACGTATGGTTGAGCAGTTGTCAGTCGCCAAAACTTAAAATGTTATGATGTTTGGAGGCAAATGCTAACCCCTCCATTGAAAATACATTAGAGCCAACTCATAAAATGGGCTGGTGTTCATTTAGGCCGGGGATGTCCAAAAGTATATCTGCCATGGTGGGAAAAAAATCCAATAATAACCTACACGTGTTCTACTTTATTACTGAGTACCGGATAAAAAAAAGCCCAATATGTCCACTTTAAGGAAGAGGGTATAATGTATTGCCCTCGTGGAAAATGTGTTCTCTGCATAAAGTAATTAGCATCGGGTCGACTATGCCAGGGCTGTTTCTGGATAACAGATCTTGAGCTCGGTTCATTTTACAAAATTAGCATTAATATGAACACCCAAAGGAAACCAGCCTGGGATGAACATGCTGACGCCACACATGCCCCCCTTGGTTCCAGAGTCACACTGTTTCTGCTGCAAGGGGAGTCCACACCTCTTCAGTCCAGCAAGTGAAAAGATGAACATATACAACGCTACATATATTCATCTATTAATCTATATCTACTGTATCAATACCAAAATAGGTATCGCTAAAATGTCCAGACATACACTTGGTTTTGGATCAATATTGCAAGACTAGACTTAGTATTACTGAAAAACTGGTATTGCCCATCACTATGAGCTCCATGGGCATTGAACAGTTAGCGAGTAAAACTGTTCTGTAATGCTGTAATCACACAACCTTTGTTCTTTTCAAAGACAATAATAGAAGAAGTGTTTACCTGGCAGACATGTTTCAGCAGCTAATATTGCCTTTAAAAAGAACCAAGGATGTGTAATGAGTAATGCGTTGTCTTGCATCCTCAATTTCTTAAGAGTTGTGAGCTTGGCAAAACTACACAGCAGAATTTTTGTTGTGGCCTCAATATGACATGTAAACAGACACGGTTAATCTTTAAGTTGTTTGCATAATACCTTTTTGTATGAATTAAATATAAGTATACAATACATGTACAAGACAAGGAGCTGACACACAGTTACATTATTTACTGAGCTTTTGAATTCAGACAGTACATGGCACAAGCTGCTGTCACTAAGGCTGGCATTGAGTGACAATGATTCAACTACAAAGTGAATTCACACATACTGTACACATAACATCAAATGAACACGATCGATAGTGGCAAAGACATGTCAGACTGTCGGAAAAAGTAGGAATGTGAACGTTCAATTTAATGTAACCTGTATTGGAGAGTTCAGTGAATAGAACATTAGGTCCATTCTCAAAGGAGAAAGGAGACATCATGAGCTATTAACCATAGCATTATAGTTTCCACCCATCATTAACCCACTCAAAGATCTATTTACAGCGGTACAGGCATGTCTGAGTAATCTTTATTGTCCAACATTCAAGATGCCTTTTTTTTTTTTTTTTTAATGATTCCCATTAGCTGAAAGCAATGAAACATTCCCCAAACACACAAAACATGCCCAGTGCTCTGTCCAATTTTATTTCTTCAACTGCGATACACTTAGGACTGAGCAACATTGTTTAGCTATTATGGAACATTAAATAAAGAATTAATAAAAACGTCACTGCTCGTTATCATGAACTGCAGCTCGCCATAGTTGAGGCCAACAGTATGGAATGGCAGCGCGGCACTTTGCACTGCGGTTTTCTTCTTTTTTTGGTCTGTATACACTTTATTAAACAGGACAGAGTAGCGTGAAATAGCGTTGAGAGTAGGGATGGCTTTCTGCAAATTGACGGAACCGGAAATCAAGCTCTCAAAGGCTGTTAGTGGGCACACAAAGCGGCACAGTTCAACCATAAGTCAGCGCACCCATTTCTTTTTATTATGTTGTTTTGGATCATTATTGCTATTTAAAATGTTCATAATTTGAAACATTGATCCACGTGCCATAGATTACAAATTTACAGCAAGTGTACCTTAACCATAACTTTTTCTTGCTCTTGTGGTCCGAAGTTAGAATCCACTTCTTGGTCAAAAGAGATTTCAAGACACAGCTTGCTCTGCTGCCGAGCAGCAGAGCAAGCTCTGCTCTGCTCTGCTGCTCGGCAGCAGAGCAAGCTCTGCTCTGCTGCCGAGCGCCGATCCATGTAGCGGATTGTATAGGAAAATGTGAATAATAACATCACTAATGTATGCACACTTCTCCTGACCTCCAACGGCTCCCTTTAAACTCTGTGATTGTTCTGTGTGAATCAACAGCCTCCTTCGTCACTTTCATTATCCATTTATCAAAAACAAATTTCAGCGTGCTATATTGAGGTGCTAAGTGCAATTTTTGGCCTAAATGTAAAGTCAGTCGGCAAAATGGCTTTTGAAATTCAGTTTACATTAGAGCCTTAAGTCGTTTAGATGATTCTTCGGTTGGTGTTTTTCAACCTTTTCTGAGTCACGCCCCACTTTTTTCTTTAAAAAGATTCCAAGGAACATTTCCAGCTAAATACAGTGTCAATGCCATTTTGTCTGGTTCTTTAAATTTGATAGTGGTGTTTGTTTTGTCTTTGTTTGATCAGAATTTGCTCTGCACTCTCTGCACTAAAATGGTCAATTATTCTATTAAATCCACGTGTGAATCCGTTTTACTCAAATTAGACTTTTTTTCCAAGGCACATTTAACAATCCCTAAAGGCACACTAGTGTTTCCCGGCAAACTGGTTAAAATGAAGGTCTTAGTCAACCAAAATTTGTACAATTTTATTTTGTTGAAAAGGATTTAATTGCCCAAAAAGTCACTGGGAAAGGCTCCAGTCACCCACGACCTCTAACGGAAACAAGTGATAGAAAATAAATGAAAGGATTTAAATAGAACAGCAACAAAAATGAAAAGATATGGAGTGAGTTGGCTGAAGATCTTGGAATGAATCCAAAATTGAAGTTTAATATCTAACAATCTACTTGTGCTTTTCTGTAAAAATAGCTGATTTTGCATGAACTCCTGTCCATTTAGTCTTTTGAATGCAGTTTGCATCAGATACACAGAGATACTTTCTTCTGATAGCTTTAGCCACGCCCCCTTTTAGTCAACTAATCGGTCGATAGATTGTGTCTTAAGGCGTCACCCAAGAATTACATTTCTCATCTACAGCCCTAGCTTACATGTACTTTCCTGCGATGAAGGGCTAAATTTGGGTTTGTTTGCTGGATGCGCGCACACTTCCCCTGACCTCCGGCTGCTCCCTTCACACCCCGTGGCAGCTCGTGTGAATCAGCGCTCAGTGATAGACCCTTCTGTTCGGTGATGTAAGAGCGCAGTGTGCCAGGAGCGCGCCGCCGCGGAGTCCGTCTCGGTCTGACTTTGACCTACATCTCGCGCGCCGCACACACCGTTCCGAAGCGTCCGCACCGGAGGAGATTTGAGCTCCT
The DNA here is from genome assembly GCA_019453435.1 of Rhinogobius similis. Taxonomy (NCBI): domain Eukaryota; kingdom Metazoa; phylum Chordata; class Actinopteri; order Gobiiformes; family Gobiidae; genus Rhinogobius; species Rhinogobius similis. The sequence continues at coordinate 46,359,536 of CM033619.1, read as the reverse complement.
TCCAGACATGAGTTAGCCACGCTGTCTGCTTTGTTTGAGGTTTTGAAGAGACCTCCTGAGTTTCGGCTTGAGAGGAATTTCAAAAGGAGAGGCAAATGTTTTCAAAGTTCGCTAAAGAAGAAAACAACTGCGTCTTCCATTTTAGATTTTGGTACCACTTGATAAGAACTGCACCTCAATAAAGTATGAACAAAGACTTGATTCAGAATGAAGTAAATATTTCATTAAAAGGTTGGGGGTTTACTAAGCCTGGATCATTCGTAATAAATTATTTGTTAATTATAAAGTCCATGCTATTTTTAAGGCTTCCTTGATTATAAGGAAGTAATTCAGTCAAACCTGTAAAAATACCAAGATTTTGCTTGAGTATACTAACAGTTTTTCACTTTTTTTTGAGACAATATGAAATAACAAATATAAAGCACAAAAACAAGACACACAGTGCCTACAAACAATACACTTAGTCCTAATTCATCCATTCCAGTTCATTCATCTCAATTTTTCAAATGTCAGTTATTGTGTTGGTCCAGTCCAAATACATAGTTCTTAAATCGTCTGAGATGCTAGAGAAGAAGACAATGCAGTGCCCTATTCATCTCAGTAGGACAGTCCCAAAACAAATGGTAATGGTGGGCCACAGTTTCTCCAGCTCACATCCAGTTTTGTACAGTTCGTGTTCAATAATTTAAGGTAATTATAAATTAAATAACTTTAAATTCTCCAGAAAGGCATTATCTGTTGCTCTAGATTCTGAAATTGGTCCATATCGGTTAATTTACACTGGTGCGGTCTGAAACAGGAAGTCTAAGTGTTAAATGAGTCTACAATCAAAGAAGTGAATAGCAAAGATAAAAATGTTTTTTCTAAATGGTGTATTGTTTGGCCATCTTCATATCGAGAGCGCAAAATGTGGGCCTTTGTTCAATGTTTGTCATCCATGTTTTCCATGAAGCTCTTCTTTGTCCTTAAAGTTCATACACCTTCATCCAATGATCATTTCCAACCACTAAAAGATACAGTGATCTAGAAAAGTCCTTTACTATTGTGCAATTTTCGTGGGCTTTTTCAAATAACAAACCTAAAAGCATTATAGCCATTCACTCACTGTAGAATTCATGTGTCTGCAAAGCTATTTTACTCTTCAACAATTGATGAAAGAAACTCCTTTATGTAAGGTATAGTAAAGAAGTTCTGAACAACTTTTCTACTTTGACGTTTTACTTAAAATTCATGGACCGACAAGCCCTTAAGGTTTGTCCTTGAACAAGACCCCCATGATGCATTTTAGCCCAAGCTCTTGGCCAGTCTCTCCAAACTGGCAGGACTCCAGTTAAGATCGCATTAACTCACATGGAACATAACCACTCACGAGTTTGCACATTTCTGACTGAAAACTTTTAATTATTTGTGAAGTAAAGCCGCAGGACTTGTTGTGTGGCCAGAACATATTAAAAGACTAAAACGGGCCATTTATGAAGGCCCAAATATGATACAAAAATCCGCTGCTTGTTTTGGTGAAATGCCACTGTGAAGAGCAGCTGCAGAGACGTGCTGTAGCTTTGAACAGGACGTCAAAGGATCCAGGTCTATTAATAATCCGCTGTAGATCCTTACTGAAGTTTACTAAGAACTAAATGTTAAATAAGGATCTACATGTCCTCTGTACTGAAATGCCTGTAGTTTGTCTTGTATTGTTTGAGACCTCCTGAATGTGAGATTAAACATGTCTCACAAATCCAAAACCCACTTTGAAGCCTAAAAAACATGTAATCCTTTAATTTTATTTTTTAAAAGTGTGTACTCTGAATATGACTACATGAAGATGTAATTGTAACTATATTAAGTGACTCAAAATTAGAACAGTGATTTTATGTATACAGTGAGAATCTTTTTTTTTTTTTTTTTGATGTATATAAAACAGAACAGAACAGAACATGACAAGAGAGAACAGAAAAAAAGAATGGCAGTACAAGACATACAGAGGAAATTAAGGCATCTAGTCCAAAGTGTACGTCTCGTTTGGTCCAAAGTCTGTCAAATTTGTCCATTTTCAAATTTAGTCCAAATGTGATTTATTATTTTCATTTATTTATTTCATTTTACTTCTGTCATCAATTTCTGAGGCCTTTCCACACACCGCCAAAGTATACTCCAAAGATATGTTTTGATTGTTTCCATGGCAGGAAGTAGGACAGTCCCAAAGCAGATGGTAATGGTGGGCCAGTCGAAAACCAGTCTCCAACAACCTGTGAATAGTGGGCACATCAACATGGTTTTACAGTATATCAGACCTGGAGAAACTCTCTCTACACTAGATGAACTGCTTCTCATCTGCCTGGATGAACTCTCTCTACAGTAGATGAACTGCTCTTCATCTGCCTGGATGAACTATCTCTACACCTAGATAAACTGCTCCTCATCTGCATGGATGGACTCGTTCTAAACTAGACGAACCTCTCATTTGCCTGGATGAACTCGTTATATTACACACAGGTTTTTTTTGTAGTTTTTCCTCAACAGAAGATGCTCTGGGATGGACGCTTCATTTTTTCCCAACCCACTTATACCACAGACCACCACTTTGCGCTGGTTGCTACGATGACAAAAGTTTGTTTTCTTTTTTCTTTTAAAATTTAATATCTTTTTTCACAATTAGGGCAAAAGGGTTAGGTGAGACAGGTAAGCTAACCGGGTCTCAGCAGAACTGGGTTGTAGAAAAAAAGGTCGCTTCAGGAACAGTTCTCCATTTGCTAAATAGCTTTGAACATTGTTTATGTAAAATGCTTCTCTGTTATTGACCAATGACTGTTTCATTGTCGCCCACTGAGGAAAGTGCTCTTGTGATTTTGGGTGTGACAAAAATTAAGTGACTTCAGTTGAATTATTAAAAAACATTATGTATATTTCCAACAAAATTCTTTCCAGACATGTGACTTTGTGAGCCTCCATTCACTGAGATGTATACACAGATTCTTTTTCAATGCCTTTGCTGTATTTGATGGATTAACATGTTGAGGTTAAAATGCCTTCTGTCCCTTGTTGTGAGACAGCAGTGTAAACATGAACACATTACTTTCTGGCGGCCGATGCTTTCAGATAACAATAGAATGGAGAAACATGTAATGCATTTGTATTCTACTGGGACGCAGCCCACAGGTTCCACTGGCAGACACAATAGCTCACTATTCCATATCTTCTACAACCGCCTCGAAGCCAGAATGTGATCTGCAAATGAATTACCTCAGCAAAAATATTATTAGATGGCTACCCTTGAGACATTTATTGTTTTTGATAAAAGATAAAATACAAATAATTTCCCCAAGTCAATATTAGATGGGTAATTCAGCAGATGGGTAATTGGAGCAGCTTTACAGGTGCAATTGTATTTCATTGGAATACAGTTAAAGTCTTTGTACTATAACTAAGCTAAGGTTGTCAAAGTCCAGCCAAAGCTAAAGGTAATGTGTTTATATTAAAGCACAATTAGAATGCACCTGGTAAATGCATACTTAAAGTGCACGTGACAAGTTTTACATCACCCAAGTGAACAAAAAATGTATTAAAAAAAGTAAAAAGTAAATAAAAATCCGTAGAAGTAGAGCTGAGTTCTAAGAAGGAATCCCTGTGTCATCAATACACAAAATTCCATCCAAGAGGTAAATTACACTCCAGGGACAATACTTTTCAAACATTTAGAAAGAAAATATGTGTTGTCATAGGTCTGCCAAAATAATATCTATTTAAATATTCTGCATTTTTCATATTGTTATTAGCCTTTAAACATGCTCTTGAGTACCTTAAATTTGCCATCTCATGTTTTAAAACAAAAAAAGTTTACTATTCATCCAATGACTTTTTTTATCAGCAAGTAAAACATTACACTTACTGAGTGCATCCAGCCAGCAGATGGCGCCAGAGCAATATACAATCTAGTGAAGTTAGCGCAGAAAAGACGCTATAATGTGGATTTGCTGCAGCAATTAAACGTGTTTAGACGGCAGAAATGCTCAGAACAATGCTTCGCAATTATTTAAGGACTTAAAACAGCGGAAGATTCTCAGATAAGTGACGTATATGACCCGATAATTTGTCTTGGATCAGGGAGTTCAACATTTTTTGACGGACGGAGGGGGGAGCATTTTTTTAATGAACATTCCTCAAAACAGCGTGAATGCAACTGAATCAGGTATGTTTTTCATGATGGAACACTGTTAAAACATGCTAAAAAAAGTCACTGTAGCAGAATGTGTCCTTTAACTTGACTGTAAGTTAGTCTAGCCTTAGCCCTTGTTGACAGTTTAGTTGCAAGTTACGGAAGCCTCGTTTAACGTCACCAAAATTGTCAAACATGGGAATATTATGCATTTTTAGTTTTTGCCAAATGTTAAATACTATTATGTTCACAATGTTTAGTGATATGTGCAGTCTAATCTGCCATATGCATCGTCGTTTTCAGCGAACAAGGTAAAAGTCTCACAGCTAAAACATTATATTAAGTAGATTGATTTGTGTAAAATGTTTAATTTTCACATGCAAGTCAGCAGTGCACCGATTTCCTGGGCGGCCTGAAAACGGCTTTGTAGTCCGGATAGAACTTATTTGCTTTTGAGATTGCCTGCCTCACGTAAAGTAATAAAACAGGAAAAAAGATAACGGCGCCCATGGCAACTTCCGAAATAACAGGATAACTATAGATCCCTAAAATCGACTCATATTTTCTTGCGTGTTTCCCTGCACAAAACCAATGAAATGTCAGGAAAGTCTTGTCTTATGAAAGTCTTATGTTTGGTCGTCTGTAATCCCTCCTCTCGCTCCTCTTACTTTCCCAAAAAAGACCAACTTTACAGCTCCTCTGACTGAAACAAGATCAATCCCCAATGCTGCCAATCAGTAGATCTGACCAGCGCACGATGTTTACATTACCAGCAGTAAACCAGACCAGAGCTTTGGAAGCGGACATTATTGTTTGTATTTTAGGTCTTTTTAGTCTGTTCAACCAACAGATTTGCCGCATTTCTCCTTGGCAAGCAGAATCATGGCTGTTCTTACAAACCAAAGCTGTTTTTTTGTGTTTACCAGCCACTCTTTATTGGTGTTTATCATTAGTTATGAATCACCATCGAAAGCCTCCATCTTTTTTACTTGCAGCTCTTTGAAATGCAAAGTCACATCACATTATTTCCATTTGAATGACGCCAGCCAGTTGTGCAGAGTGTTTAAACAGCAAGGGGTTAACAGTCACTTAAACATTTTCCTATCATTTCTTTTTAATTACCGTCTTATTTATCCAGATACGAAGCTGAAGTCGCGCTCCAGCTCAAAACCAGACGTGAGCCAGAATATAAAGTGCTTTTTTAATGAATTCTCAAGCCATTCTTGCGCTGATTGTTTGTTGAAGGTGTTTTATCAGAAGGCTATTGGCACTTCTTTATAGGCTTTAAAGTTACTTGCGGTTAATCTGCGCCATCATTTTCTCCCTCCCTTATTTCTGACTAAATTATCTGTCACTGGAGTAAGAATTTTGCATTTAAGTTAAAGGGTCTGTGCCCAGTTGAACCATGTTTGAAAAACGTGGTTCAGAAGGAATTATTTATCTCTGCCCACTATCCCTGCCCACGTAGACCTTCTCTCACTCCGATGTTTAACCCTGACAGTTTGTGAGTCATTCAAATACCAGCCCAGTGCTCGCTCTTTGGGCAGATCAGACTAACGTTACGAGCTAATTGGCTTATGTCACACGAGAACGACCAAACAGCGGCATCTTATCGAGCTGTTCATTAGTGGAAAAAACAACAGGAACTATATCTCGCAGGTACGCATTGTTCATAGTGGTTGGTACATCTTTTTACACAGGTTTAAAGGCACAAATAATATAATAGCTAATAGCCCACATTATTTGATCAAAATGGTCCCAATCACAGCTAACTTTTTACCTTTGGTCCACATATTATTAAAATAAAACGTGTGCTTAATTAATTAAATGTTTCAAACACTAATCAAACATGCTTATATTTTGCCATGGAGAAGTTTAGACAAATTGTTCCCACAAATTAGTCAAAATGTTCCATGAATTAAAAAAGTGGGTGTCATGCGCTATAGGCCGTCCACATTGAGGCCTGTTGACTACGATCTGGGCAGGGATGGCAGCAGAAAACATAGGCTATTTACTCGTGAGGAATTGTTGCTTCCGTCCGACGCTGTGTTGTTTTACCTTGGATCCGATGGCCCAGATGCGTGAAAACCCAGCCTCAGAGCTATTGACACACTCAGCAGGTGTATAAGATGAAGGACTATACTGTTGAGCTCGGGCACTACACTGTTCATCACCGTTCAATCACATTCAATCATCTTTCCATTATTCAAGCGAATTCAATCCAGCAACCTATAACGTGTCGGCATGACTAGCCTATGTTTTCTGCTGTCATCTCTGCCTAGCTTGTAGTCTGCAGGCCTCGTTCAGCCGATTGCATAATACTACATTATTTTAATTGGTTTAATTAGTTCGGAACGTTTTGGCTAAATTGTGATGGAACAATTTGGCTAAATCGTGGGTACGAATACTGTTTAGTGGGAACAAAATAATAATTTGAGGCCACAAATTAGACTCTTTTTTTCAGCCTTGTCATCAGGGGACCGCCACACGCCACACACAGACATAGAAGAACTACTGCGCAAAGGAAAAAATATTAGGAAATGTCATGCTTTGAAACTATGAAACTATTGTCTATACACTCTGGCTCTGACCCAGGGCTTAAACTGTTTTAGCCTTGGATTTCAGGATAAGCCTGGACTGATAAACGAATAATGGAATATCTCCGATATATATGTCCTTTATGATGGATGGTTTTCCACGAAGAAATGTATGTAAACAAATATTGTCATTCACGCCAATACGGACTCCAGGAGTTAAGACCGGGCCCCAGGTTACATAAAGCATATAATAGAATAAAAACAAATAATGCATAATATATTTCCTTTTATTAAATGTGACTGACAAAGTCTAAAGTATGGGTTATCATGCTCAGAAGAATTTTGCGAGTGATAAGGTTAAAAAACGTTTCAACTTCTTCCTATCTTACACACTGAAATGTATTGACTGTATTCCTTAATTATTGTCTATTTTGCTTTATGATTGATTTTCCATCACCGCTGTCAGATTTCCTCTGTGTGGTGACAATGTTCTTTGCACACTGTTTTGACCACTCTTCTTTCTGCTCATGACATTTAAAGTCATTTCTCTGTCTTCATTCCTCCCACAAATTCTCAGTTAGACTCATGTGTTGTGGATGTCACTCTAGAATATTTGTCTTGCGCCTGACAATCATTTCTCAATCATTTCTTAACTTTTTGATATTTTTTGCATGTTTTTATCATGATGAAAGATCCATTCCAGGTGATCCAACAATGTCATGTTGCCACTTTTCACAAATGGAAAAACAGTCCTGTCTTGCTTCTGTGAACTGCCTCAATGAGGACGGGGGGCCGCAGTCTAGTTCGAGAGTGTGGTGCTTTGTTGTAACAACAGGGGATTTTAGATCAATACTGGAGTTTACAGGAAACAAAATGTAAAAATGATCAACATGTGTCATAGATAATTCCAGGAAAACCTATCCAAAATATATTCTTTAACAACAGACAAGTAGCAACAAAAGAATGGTCTTTATTGGCTGTTTGTTAACATTTTTTCTCTCCTTTTTTTGTAATAAAGTCTAAATAAAATGTAAACCAATGTACATGCATGTAAATCAAAAATAAAACCATTTAGATGAGGTTAAAATTAGGACAGAACAATATGTACAAAGGCAGTACTTGATCATTTCCTGAACAAAAGAGTGTTGGAGTGAACATAACTTGTGCATACATTACATTATTATTGTGGTACAAACCAACCCTAACCCAATAATAATTACAAAATTTGCTCTACAAATGCCGTTGTGTCCTTGGGCAGGACACTTAACCCACCTTGCCCCCAGTGTCTGCGTACACTGGTGTATGAATGTGTGAGTGGATGGGTGACTGGTTAAAAAAAAAAGGGGGTGCACGGTGGCAGAGCGGCTAGAGCTTCTGCCTCTCAATAAGGAGATCGTGGGTTCGAATCCCGCACCACCCCAACATCGTGGTTTCGAATTCTGAACCACCCTAACATCACACGATCTCTCTGGGTGGAGTCTGCATGTCCTCCCCGTGTTACTGTGGGTTCTCTCCGGGTTCTCCGGCTTCCTCCCACCGTCCAAAGACATGACTGTGTAGGTTAATTGAGAACTCTAAATTGCCCCTAGTGTATGAATGTGAGAGTGAATGGTTGTCTGTCCTTGTCTGTCTCTCTGTGTCAGCCCTGCGACGAGTTGGCCACTGTCCAGGGTGTACCCTGCCTAAGGCCCAAAGTCACTGGGATAGGCTCCAGTCACCCGCGACCCCTAACGGGAATAAGCGGTAGAAAATGAATGAATGAATGAATGCTCTACAAATAAACTTGGCTTATCTTGGCAGATGGCGGCAGCTAAAGTTTATGTCAAAGTTTATGGAAAGGTTAAGCAGTAATAGTTTTGGAATTTCAAACATATCTAGCCTAAACGTCTAAGAGCAGTCAATCGTGAGCAACCTCCCAACATCGTTAATTATCCATACAGTTTTTTAAAGAGCATCTTCACTTTTTTTTTTTTACTGTTCCGTACGCAACCTTCTTGTAAATTTCCTTTTGTTGAGCCAGAAGTGGATGGTTGAAAATTTGCAGATGAGCAGAAAATATAATTAGAACGAAACTTGATTTTACATGTATTTTTGAAGAAAGATAGAAAATCACCTGCAGCTTGTCCATACACACACAAAGACTACACTACTACTACAACTACTACTCCTTCTACTACTACTGCTACATCAATAATAATAATAGCCAGCTATCTTCACTGGTCAATCTGAAAGTAATTCTTGGTGAAGTGTCTGAGAAGTGAAATGAGCATGTCCCATCAACGACGTAATCATGTGGGCCATGGCAGTACACACAGATCGTACCATTTCTGCAAATCGTCCTGATAGTGGTCCGCAATAAAAAAGACAATCATAGCCTGCTGATTGAAGTTGCTCTGCCTGATGACCATAATGTCATGGTAAAGCGGTGAAGAAGCTCAGCAAAGATCTGGAGATGGAGATCAGCAGGATGTGTGGGGCATCAAAGCCAGGCCTGTGCCAGTGCCTTTTTTCATCTTAAAAGCATCGCCCTGCTCTGTCCATCGCTCACGTTCTCTGTCGGTGAAACTTTGATCCTTGCATTCATAACATTCAGCATTGACTGCAATAGCGTACTTTACGGTACACCCTCTAAAATTCTCATTAAACTGCAATACACGCAATACTGTGCTGCATCCATCTCCACTCCACTGGCTCTCCGTTCCTCAGCGCATCCAGTTCAAAGTCCTCCTCATCACCTTCAAAGCGCTCCACATCCTGGCCCCCTTCCTTACCCTCAGGACCTGCTCCACCACCTTGCTCCAACCCATTCCTCTCCACTCCTCCAACGCCAACCTGCTGTCCCTCCCCTGCGGGACCAAGCTCTGAACCTATGGAGACAGATCCTTCTCCATCGCTGCCCCCAACCACTGGAAATTCTGGTTTAGTGATTGAAATGTTGTGACCCTGTGAGACATGACTAAAGCTGGAGTAAACAAGAAACAGCTTCTGGTTTATCGACACCTTTTATGAAATGCGTTGGGCTTGGATAGAGTTAGATGTATTATGCATTGGAAATATAAAAATTGGAGTATTGACGCCAGTGCCGTGCAGTGGCGGACTTAGGAATTTGGGAGCCCAAGGCAAAATTAAGAAAAGGCCTCTCCTTATTTTGTATAACTTTTCAATCATCTTGAAAAAAGCTTTTGGCTTTTGTTTATTTGTTTTTTTATCATGTGATGGCTGGACACATTCATAAATTTTGGGTGGTAAGTGGACTATTCTAATTTGTGCAATAGCTTAAATGTTCGGCTTCAAACAGGGAGGTATGGATGTCCTTCCCCAGAAAAAATATTTCTTGTTTGTTGGTGTATTTTAACACATCTGATTTAAATACATTGGTTTTCATTTGTAAGTCTATAATGTTATTATTATTATTTTTTTACTATTTAGCTTTAAATTAACAAAAGAGTAACATTTGGCAATTCCACACTATTTTGTTGGTCTTTTTCTTGTTTAAAAGCACACTGCGCTACAATACTGATAGAATAGCGTCTGTTTCCTTGCGTCTATGATTATCGGGAAGGGCATCTTATTGGGGGGCCCCTTATGGTTGGGGGCCCAAAGCAATTGGGGCCTGTTACCTAATGGTAAATCCACCACTGGTGCTGTGTGTCAATAACATGAAACAGCGCTAGCTTTGTTTTGCTAAGTGTCGGCTCAACTAATAAAGTTATCATGAATGGGAACATGCCAATTTGTCACTCAATCAAATCTGCGTTTGGTGAGTATTTTTTATTACTTTTTTTCTGTTTCTATCTGCTTTTTGCCATTTCTTTTTCACCTAAGCCTGCATTCTCTCTCGTTCGATCTTGTCCAATTTATCTTGTGCTAAACAGTCCCGGGGGCCGAGAAGCTACTACCTCTCAAGGCCAACTTCGATACGCTCCAAAGCGAACCGGGCAAAACGTGCATAAAGAGAGCTCCCGAGCCAAGAGGTGCAGAAGATCACACTCATGGGGACAGCTGCGTAAGGTTAATCCTTATGTGGTAGTATATGTGCTGATAGAAATACGCTGTTGTAAATACAGATAACTCAAAAGCTACCGGAAGACAACATTGCAGAATAGAGAAACAACATAATAATAATAATCTTGCCCAAAGATACGATAGGACACGAATACGTTATCACTGAGCCACATTGAGCAACATTCTGGACACAATGCTCGACACAATCTACTAATGTAATAATAAAAATGTGGGGTTGTTTTAGCTGCTTTTATTATGTACCTACTAATGATATTACATTACAGCAGAGAGCATTGGATCTTCTAAAATTCTAGGTGGAAAGTGACTGTATTTCCACCTGGCAACCCTCTGGTTCCTACGTAAGAGCTCTATTTTCCGCACTACTCCACACACTTTGTCAATGATATTTCAGATTATCAACCCAATGTCGGCAAATGTCGTTTGCCCTGCGACGAGTTGGCCACTGTCCAGGGTGTGCCCCGCCTGAGGCCCAAAGTCACTGGGATAGGCTCCAGTCACCCGCGACCCCTAACGGGAATAAGCGGTAGAAAATGAATGAATGAATGTCGGCAAAAAAGCATTAAACGTCTGTAACTGAAAGTGTGTGAAATGTTCATCTCTGAAACGATGCTTGATTTTTCTAGGACTAGGTAATGTCTTAAGAATGAATAATTAACCACATTCTCCCAGTTGTTCAGCGCTAGAATGACTTGAACTTTCAACATCAATGAAAAGCCTATTTAACCTGCCATTGACACAACCCATTGACGGACTCTTTCATTAATATTAATATTTCGTCGTCTTTCTTTTTCATACAAAGCCTTGAACTCTTTGAACTCGTCTTTTGGGACATCCTTTCAGATTTCCGTTTCCTCAGAAGTTGCAGTTGTCTACGTACTTCCCAAAACTACTAAGTCTACAATATCCTCATTCATATTTTAAGGCGCAGAGCCAGCAACAAAACAAGTCGGAGGATCTGGGTGAGGGAAGGCGAAACAAAAAGAGGATGATAGAAGCTCTGTCTGGTCGTGTTGGTGTAAACTGTCATTGGTTAAAACACTGTTGCAAAAGGATGTAGCTATCAATTTGTACTTTCATAAATCTTCTATATGAGGTGCGGAACGGTTCTTGGCCCGCACGCATTTGTTGTGATTCAGTGTTCACTTTCTCTTTCTGTAGTTTTCAATTCGATGTGTACAATGTATTGAGAATAATGCTGGGCAGGGATGTCTCAACATATTTTGGGAGTCTGCAGAAAGAATCCGATTATAACTTTGTAATCCACCAGAAAAGTGCTTAAATGTGAAATGTCTTGGTTGAGGTTCAAGTGTTGCACTCAATGAGCTGTGAAACTAGAAGTGATGCTTTCAACGTAAAAATAGAATAGCGTCCATTGAATTCCTTCCTTTTCACAGCTGCGTTCCAGTCAATGATGAGGTGAAACCACTATACCTTGTTAAAAGTCGATTTTGCATATCACTGCTTAAATACAGGGGTGCACGGTGGCAGAGCGGCTAGAGCTTCTGCCTCCCAGCAAGGAGATCGTGGGTTCGAACCCTGGACCACCCCAACATCACATGATCTCTCTTGGTGGAGTCTGCATGTCCTCTCCGTGTTACCGTGGGTTCTCTCCGGGTTCTCCGGCTCCTCCCACCATCCAAAGACTGAGAGTGAATGGTTGTCTGTCCTTGTCTCTGTCTCTCTGTGTTTGCTGCGACGAGTTGGCCACTGTCCAGGGTGTACCCCACCTAAGGCCCAAAGTCACTGGGATAGGCTCCAGTCACCCGTGACCCCTAACGGGAATAAGCGGTTGAAAATGAATGAATGAATGAATGCTTAAATACAAACTGCAGAAATGTATATTCTTGTATATAAGATTATATTTTTTTAAGAATTGTTTTTACAGCATTTTGACAGTTTTCTTATTATGGACAATGTACTCATTTCTGTACCTTCAAAACAAAAATGAAGGCGTTATCTTGTAAGTGATATATCGTGGAGTTCTACCAATGAATACACCTTGGTATTAAAACATGCTGCAAAAAGATACCTCTTTAACATAATAATAATTTTTGATGGATTTCTTTACTTTGGGGCTAAATTACAGAGATGCCAGTGGTCTCTAAAACCACAAATCTTTCACAGATTGCATGTTTTTCCCCATGTGTCTGTGTGGGTTTGCTCCTGATACTCCTGTTTCCCCCATCAACCTACAATCTAAATATTTAGCCTGTTGCCCACCTCCAGACCTGTAACAAGTCTAAAACAGGACTTAAAGTGTGAAACTTGGTCTAAAATAGGACTACGCAATTGCAATACCTGTTCTGCACAATGACTAACCCAAAGGAGGACAAAAATGTGGATTATGTTGACTTTAAAGTAATAAAATAATCTACTTGATGATAGGTTTTTGGCGTTCTTTACAAATATTTCAATCAGATCGGCGTGATTGACAGACCACACGTGGCCTCGATTGGCTAATCCACATGCCTTGGCTAAGCGGATCCTGTCTGTGTTGCACCAGTGATCCTCCATGTTAAACGCCCGAGCTTGAATTAACTTTATTTTGAGCAATAAGAAAGTCAAGAATGTAACACACAGGGGGGTGCAGAGCTGACGTGCCAGTCTTTGTTCATGTATGCACCAGTGGGTACCCTGCAGCTATGGACAAATGATGACATATGAGCCGTATTTCTCCCGTCTTTGTCAAAAGCCTACACAATAGCCTCGGTGTTCTCATTTGGATCCAGTTGTCTAGGTAACCCTGTGTGTAAACGTGAGCTTTTGCGCTGGATGAGCCAATGCATGACTAGACGTGGACGTAAAGACTTGGACGAACAGTGACCCACTTCAGCAGATAGCCCTGAATCAGGTGTTTATGTAGCTGTCCCTCTGCAATACAGCCATAAAAAGCACTATTGCCAGATTTGAAATGGCCAAAACGCAACCTGCTGCAGAATATGTTGGGACAGTGACACCCAGGTCACTCTAGCTATTGCCTTAACATGATTCTTTAAGGCAAGAAAAAGAAAAGAAAAACGTCCTACATGGACTAAAAAGCCGTTTTCAGACTGACCAGGAAATCGGTGCGTTGTTGACTTGTTGTTGCTCGTGTTCATTAAACATTTTACACAAATCAACCTACTTTATGTAACATTTTAGCGGTGAGACTTTTCCCTCGTTCGTCATTAGCTTTAACGGAGTTCTCGTCAAACGAAAGTGCGTTTACAACAAAAGTGCAAAAAACGGCAAAAGTGGGCGGGGCAGAATAAAGTCAATATGTCATACTCGCATATGTAACATGACAGGGCGTATAGACTGTACAATTCAGTTAGAGTATAAAGTCTTGTCTTTGATTGGGTGAACTTAAACTACAATGCGCCCAAGGCTGAAGCGACATAAAGGAACACTTAAACATTCCTTTTGGAAGAGTACAGAAATACAGCAGCTCTGGAACGATGTATAGGGCTGCAACAGTTAGTTGTCAGCTACTCAGCAATGAGAAGTTCAGAGAAGTGAACCTATGACGCTGAGGTCAAACGACGCAACAATCAATTCTATACTGAGGTAAAGGCTATGAGAATAATAATCAGTTTCTTTAAAATGTGTCTTCTCTTTGTATTTTTATTATTGATAACTTGTTTTAATGGGTATCTAGAGTCAGTATTAGTTTTAGTATCTGGGTGCTGTAAACCTGCAATGAATATCAAAGTCCCCCTTTCTTCCTTGCAATAACTCCACACAGCAGGACTTTGTTGATATAAGATAAAAAGAAAAATCAAGTACAAAACTTGTTGAATCCTCCGACTTGTCTACCTCTTAGAGAACGATAGCCGCTCTGGGAGATAGTCAGAATGAGTTCCCCCTTCTTCCACTCTGCCTTCCCCTTGGCAGGCTGCCCAGCTTCAGAGGAATCTACAGGCTGAGTTGGAGTGATGGAGCAGGGGGTGCGGGGCAGCAGGAGGAGAAAGCAGAGGTGATTTAAGCGCTCGCCTGGGTCACCGCGGGTGGAGGAAGAGTGAGATCACAGGCACTAAAGATTGATGAGCTGCCTGCCAAGGCCCAACCCGCTGGGGATATTGTAAATGCAGTTATGCGCTTCATAGAGCCTTTTGGTATGGGGGAATATCGGAGAACACTATGATCTCTCCTGAAGGGGTTGGAGACAAGCTGAAGAATCAACTTAATAATAAAGAGATTTGCTTTTGGAGTTGAAGAAATAAGATATAAAATCTCTCAGCAAGCAAGAAAGGCAAGTGTAAGGTATTTAGAAGAGGACAAAAAATGAACTTCTATGAGATTAAACCATGTAATACATTGTTCCCCTGATCATTAACTAACTCAGCATTGTATTTGAATTGATTCATGTATATGTGAGTAATCCAATGGTTCTCACCTGCTTTCTATGGTGAAATGCCACAATGAAGGTGTTTGGCCAGCAGCAGAGAATCACGGTGAGTACTAGCTGTCCTCAAAACTTCCCACTTCCCACTGAAACGTTTTTCCACTTCGGATTCCTACTTGGAAACACAGAAAATTTCAGAACGTGAGTGAAAAAAAATCCAACATGGCTGTTTCCGGCATTTGGGAAAGACAATGGCAGCTTCATTAGTAATAGTACTAGTGTTATTTTCCCTTTGGTTGCTCTCCACTGTCCACCTGCTGTCTGTGAATCTGCTCCTACGCAGCCTCTGAGCCTCTGCAGTCATAAATGCTCTTGTAGCATGCATGTGGGGTACGCGACTAACAAAAGAGATTGAGGTTTGGAGTTGGTTTAGGCTAGACCAGAAGATAAGTACATGGATCTCTGGGAGGTGGGAGGACAGTAACAATACGCTTGTACAGCAGACACAGGGTATATAAGTTTAAGTGGCTGGTGCCATATATTGATAATGAAAAAAGTGATGAAGAGAAAGAGAAAATAGTTTGCCACTGCGATGTAACTGTCCAAAGGCTTTTAACAGAATGTGCATGTAAAAAAATGTCCATAAGCGCTTAGCAACAGTTTGTGTGAATGTGAAAAGGAGTGAGTTTGGGATAGGACGGCTGCAACAACCTCCTACCCAAGCAGAAGGCAGATGAGTAGAGCTGATGTTGTTTCGGTTGGATGTTGGGCTCTTAACTCACCATCGGACTATACCCAACTTTGCACACCATCCCCATCTCGATCCCTGTTTTTAATCAGTCAAGCGCCTCTTTATGAGGGCTCGCAGGGCTTATGTGAAGCCTATTTGGCCTGGGCTATCTTAGATCTGTGTGAAACCAGGTCTAAAAATGGGACCACTCAATTGCGATACCTGTTCTGCACAACAACTAACTCAAAGGAGGAATGTGGATGTGGAAAATGTGGATTATGTTGATTTGAAATTGAGAATAATTTAACATAGAGCAATCCGTGTACTACTTGATGATAGGTTTTTGGCATTCTTTACAAATATTTCAATCAGATGGGCGTGACTGACAGACCATGCGTGGCCCCGTGGCTAATCCACATGCCTTGGATAAGAGGATCTGTGCTGCACCAGGGATATGCAACTAACAAAAGAGACTGAGAAAGAGACTGTACCTGTACCTCACGGGGCTTGTATGAAGCACTGTTAGGAACGCGATTGGTTGCAGCATTCTCACTCTAATGTCACCAAAAGCAGAAATTCACTCTTAAACAATGTTTTATAAACCATGAATGTAATAACAATGTAACAATGTCAGGGTAATAATTAACTGAACTGAGTCGCTGACACAATATTACATTTTTGGAGCTTAGTAAAGCAGGAACAAAGACTTAATTCATAATGAACTAGTTTATTAAGAATGGTTCAGGCTTAGTAACTGCTTAATTAATACCCTATCCCTAACGTCTAGCCCTAACCTTTTAATTTAGCAGTGACTAAGCCTCTCATTCTTCGTAAACTATTTGTTCATTATGTTTTTAAGTCTCTGTTCATGTTTTATTATGAATACGTGTATTATAAAGGGGTACCAAATCCTAAACTTGTCAGCTTGTCTGGATGTTTTGGCGGGATGGAAAAACCAGAGTGGTTGGAAGAAAACCCACCCAGACATGTAGAGAGATTCAGATGCAATTCATAAAGGCTGCAAGTTGTCTTGGAACTAAACCTAGGACTTTCTCGCTTGGAAGCAAGGGCTCTAACAACTCCATTGTGCCTTTTCATGCTCCAATTACTGTATTCACTTGGATACTTTGCAGAGCTGATAAACAGACAATTCACGCTCTGTTCATTTAATATGGGCATTTTAGAGTCTCTCATTCATCCAAGAAGTTACTCTTTGGATGGAAGAGAGCCAAAGAGCACCTAAAGGAAGCAACTGTAACCGACCTTTGAATGAGAACACAATCAGTCTGACTACTGAGCTATTGCTGCCCTAGGTAGCTCAGGTTTTACTAGGTTAAAAGTTCATAAAGGTTAAGTACTTTCATATTGCTTTGATATTGCAATAGACAGTTTGCCTTTGCACCACAAATAGGATTAAGATTTTTAGACCTGATGAAAAAGCTGTCAGTAAAAGAAGTGTAAAGCAGTACGCTGGAATAAACATTCATTTTAAACTTTTTTTTTTTTTTTTAAGGTCTGTGTAATTATTACCTACATGGGAATACGGACATTTAATCAACATTTTATTAAAATGCATGATTGCGTCAATTCACAGGTCCTGCATCAAATTAAATTGTGATCCTTTCTTTCCTCTGCAGACTTTCGTCTCTTCTGTGAAAGCTCGAAATGCAGATACTTCCTGTTGTACTTCCAGTGGTAGTTACAGCGGTGCTTTGAGTGGAACGTGTACTGATAGTTACTGATACATACTACATTACTTACGGTGGTAATTAATTGTATTTATTGTTATTGTTCATTTAAACTTGTGATTACAATGATGCTTAATACTCAGAGGTACATTATGGTGGTATAGTGGTTTTCATATTTAAATGTCTCAGATATGTGCAATTTTGTCTGTTTTTACATGTGAAATGATGAAAAACTTGTAATACAGTTTATCTTACATTTATGTGAGTAAACCACAGGAGAGGTTTCAAATTTATATCTTTATATCGTTAAGATTTTTCCCTATTCACCCACTATGGGAGACTTAGTTGTACTTATAATAGTACCTTTAGTGATACATAATGGTGCATGTATTGGTACTACTACAAGTGTTACTTACAAGTGTATATATTGGTGGGTACAGTGGTAGGGTTGTGGTATTATCAATCAAATGCAAAGGGCCAGCAGTACAACATTATTATTAAACTTGATTATTATACCGCAAAAATGGCTTATATATAATGTGAATTTAAACTATAACACTGAAGCGACACAGTCTACATCATTCATCATCTAACATTATATAATTGTATTGTGTCTTCAGTCTTATTGTGCATTTGTGTAATGTTTGATGTGTGATTTTTAAGTGGATTCACTTTCTAAATACCTTTTTGACATATGGTAAAGGGACCACCGATGCAAATGAGCTCAAATCAGCTAACTTAGGCATATTTACATTATTTGATGTTGATTAAAGGGGCTGTACCTGATTTTTACTGTTTTGAAATGTGAAAAACATAACTAGTGCATGTTCCCAATCTTTTGCTTGTACTTAAGTAAAATCTGTGTTCCTCCAGCACAGATATAATGTAAAAGCATCTTATTTGGTTGAAAATTAGACCACAACGCTTTCTCTGCATCTGTTTATAGAGCGTTTTATTCTACGAGAAGCAGGAAGTGTACCATTATATTGCTAATGTTTGTTGCCTTTACCATGACTCATGAAAAGTGCTTATAGACTCATGGCGGTGCATATTCAGGATGTTGGGACTACATTACGTACATGAGCGATACATGTGAGCGCTGTACAGACTCTAACATGAACTCATTTGTTTTTTCTCATTTCAAAACTGTTATGATCTTTAAATTTCCTCCCCTTTGCCTGTCTGTCACTTCTCCGTGTCACACTCCTGGGAGCAGCTGATCCACCACCCTGCGGAGATCTGGCAATAAATACCTGGTTCTTCCACCACTCCCTGCCAGTTCGTCATTTTATCATTTAAAAATAATTTACAGTGATCCCTCGCTATATCGCGTTTCATCTTTCACGGCTTCGCTGCTTCACGGATTTTTTTTTTACAGTGCGGATATTTTTACAGTGCATTGTGCTCTGAATCCTGATTGGCTCAGGGGCTTTACTGTTGTCTAGTTCTCAAATATAATCGAAGGTGGCATATCCGTTTATAAAAATCTTCTTGCTCAGAAAAAGAAAGAGCGCCAACAACTAAAGAAAGACTCGTGCGCCTTCAGTAGAGTCAGGACCAAGAGGCACAGACTGTGAAATACGCCAGTGACAATGTTTCCAACCTTGTATTACTATATTAAAATTATTGTTTTAAACACATTTTGGGCTTTAAAACAGGTTTTGATTTTTGGTTTCATTCCATAGTTCAGTATTGCATTGTAAAATAATAAAAAATAAAGCTGACTACTTCACGGATTTCACTTTTCGCGTGTTATTTTTGGAACACAAACAAGGGATCACTGTATATTCGTCATCATGTATAAGGTAACTATCTCCTTGACTCAGAAGACTATTTGTTAATTTTTCGACTCTTTGTCAAGACCTTTTCTGATTTAATTTTTTTTAATTGCTTTGCCCTGCCATTACCATTTCATGTCTCTAGACTCTAGACTTTCCTGATCACCTCTTCCTCCTACATTCCTCAGAACAGACCCCCAACCCAGTACCTACCCGCTCCAGCGAAATAATCTTGTCGACCAAGAAGCTGTGTTGGGTTCTGCTTCTGAGTCCTTACTTCTGATCACACAACACAAACACACAGTAAGACTACTTTGGTAACGTTCGTCTGGTCTTCAGTTTATGAATTATTTTACTGATTTCTCCTAGTCAGACAACTTGTGAAGGCAAACACTGAAGAAATCAGTAATATAACAAGGTAACACTTCCTGCCTTAGTAAAGGATGAACAAAGACTTAATTCATAGTGAACAATTAGTTCATCAAGAATGATTCAGGTTTTGTAACTACTTAACTCATACTCCAACCCTAATTCCTAACCCCAACCCTAACCCTAACCTTAAGTAGTTATTAAGCCCGAATCATGCAAAATAAACTACATTTTCATTGTCAATTAAGTCTTTGTTCATGCTTTGTTGAGGCAAAAAGGTATAGTTATAATAAGGTGGTACCGTCTTAAATATATCGTTAACATTTAAAACAGATTTACTCCGTATATACCTGCTACTTAACGGGTCGTATTTTAAAATGCATCTTTATAAAATATGTCATTTAAAACATTTTGCCACACTTGTTAAACACTATAAAATACCCACTGAATATTCAATAGTGTGACTCAGTTGCCGCTTTCCCTTTCTTGCAGATGTAACAATGCACTTTATTGCATAACGTCGCCCTGGCCGTGAGATATGGAAGTTGTGTAAGAGCTGCAAAGTGCATGCATGTTCATTAGTGAAAGTTGTGGGCCCATAACCTTACGGAGCTCTTCGCTGATTGGCTGGACGGAGCTGGCCCACTCCGGATATTGATCAGACATGAGTGCAGTACGTGCCTGGACATTCGGATCAGGCATCATACGGACATGACATTTTACATGAACTCGATGACTGAGGCTTAAGCTGCACAACCCACTGCTCTGCTTGTTTTGTATAATGGGCTGGTGTCTTAGAGTGATGAGTTTGCTTAAGAAAGACTGTAGGTTTGTTCTTCACCTTATGTTGTTTGACTTTTTTAAGTTAAAGAATGACTAAAGAGAAGATTATGTAGCCTGTTCTACGTTTAGAAATGGAGGCAGCTGAAGGCTAAAGTGAAGTGGGATATGATACAATACAATGGAGAATAAAGAATTAGTTGCTGAATATCCTAAAATGTGAAAAATTAAGTTGTTTTGGCAAATGATTAACACTCAGTCCATGTGAGTGACTTCAGAGTCTGCTTGGAAAACATTGCTAAATGTGTTTTATACTTTTTGTTTATTTTACTGGAGATAATTAGCATTTTTGGATGAAGGCAAAATCTTGATTTTGGATATGTGGACCCTGCAGTAGTAGGAAATATTCTTTATTAGACAGGACAGCTGTAGAGTGAAACTGGGAAATAGAGGGGAGATATTGGTCAGGAAGCGAACCCGCAACAGTAGCACCCACCGCACCACCGGCGAGCACCTATTTAATACATTATACTTATACAGCGCTTTTCAGGACACTCAAAGACGCTTCATGTTGCATTATTCATTCACTCCACACTTGATGGTGGTAAACTACTGTTGTAGCCACAGCTGCCCCGGGGCAGACTGACGGAAGCAAGGCAACCAATCTGCACCATCGGCCCAGACCTGCTTAGCTTCCATGATCTGATGGGACTGGGCACTGGCAAGCAGGTATGACCTATTTTGATTGTGTCGAAAGATTTATTATAACCTTCATCTTAAACTTTTTGCAAAAGCCCATATAAAATGTTGAGACTGAAAATGAGATATCACTGCCTGATCTTATAGTATTTATTCATGTTACACTGACTAAACTCCATGACTGACGCTAACACTGAGTTAGTGCTGCTTTTGTCCATTGTTCATTCCCTCACGCTTCATTTTTCCCCCAACCCACTTATGCCACTTTGCATTGGTGGCTATGCTTTTGCAAATCGTTTTATTTTTAGTATGTCATGTATCAGTATATTTATTTTAATATGTTTTTCACAATCAGGGAAAGGAGCTGATTAATGACTGATTGCAGGGTCTGCGGTTTAATTAGTCCCAATTCAGATCAGTCATTTTATGTTTTAGTCGTAGGACCTTGCATTCCAAATGACAGACTCTTGTGACGCTCATTCTTTCTCAGTGTTGTATTTTGAGTGATTCATGCATGTTCGACCATTTGAGGCTTTAGTACTTCAAACATTTCAGCCTGCACTTAACTTCACCCACAACTCTGCACTTACTTGTGGTTCTTTGAAAAATTCAGACTCCAGCTCATACACGAATGTTAATTTTCCACCGTAAATAAAACTGCTGCCTGCCATAGTGAATTGCTGAAGAGGCGGGACCAGCAGCACATAATCAGTTCTAAACAGGAAGTCAGTGAACCCGTTTCAATTATTAAGGCTTTAAAATATATAATCACGATCTTTATTATTCTTTTCTTTCCACTAATCAATCTTGAGTCTTCAATCTTCTCTTAAAAACATTTTAATCCCTAGCGTCGCCTTGATTACCTTCATGTTGTTTTGGCATTTCATTAACAGCAAGGATCAACAAATCCCACATTTCTTAATTAAAAGAGCAAATCTAGGGTTTGCAGGGTAACTTTGCAGCACTGGGGCGGTGTTAAAGGCACTCTAACCCGAAAGGCCTTTTTTCCTGTTCTCTCAACTTACGTGTGAGCGATACGGGACAAAACTGGAGACCCAAAATCTCCTGAAAATGATGCTGTGCTAAAAGGAAATGAATCTGAAATGAAACACTGAAGTGCAAGTGCCATAACCTTGTTCGAAGGATTCAGGGGGCAGGTTTGTGTTCTTTTCATTTTCAGCCACCCACGAATTCATTAAAATATTATGAAAGTTCTTCCGCAAATGTTTGACGGCTTCTAATGGTAAAACTTTTTTGTGTGCTGTGGGTGTAATATAGTTTATGTTTGACATTTCATTTAAAACAAAAACAAAAAAAAGTAAGCTGCTATAGGAAAAAAGGTCAAACACTATTTTACGTTTAGCTTTGATTACCGCACATTTTCAGTCAGCTTCTGCGACGTCAAAACCACCGAGAGTGGGACAAAAGCCTTCTCCAGCACGTCCCGAAGATTCTCAACGGGGTTCAGCTTTGTTTGGCGCCCAGTCCATTTGTGAATGTTTCATGAGGGCTCGACAAAAGATACACACAGTAAGTATATTCAGTATTAGCACTCGCAAACAGACAGATTATACAACAGTAACCAGCTGCACCGCGAGATCTAATAGAAGTACGCAGTAGTAGTTTGAAGCAGTAGAAGTAGCGGTGGTAGTTTGAACCAGTGGTGGAAGAAGTACTCAGTTTATAGATATATATGCAAGAAAAAAAAAATCGACTTTAGTAAATGTGTTGAAGTACCCGCTTGAAAATGCACTTCAAGAGTAAAAAGCATTTCAAAGACCAGTTTTACGTGTTCAGTGTCGTAATTTTGATCAAGAATTTCGCTTCATTTTGCAAAGGTCTATTCAAAGTCATGTCTTAAGGATTTTATTTGCGTATGTTTGTTTGCTTGCTGTTGAACTTGGAACTCAAAACCTCCAGGCAGAATATCACCACCAACGTGCTAAAAATAACTCCTCCAACAAAATGAAAAACGTTCTACTTTTCAGTCCAGTTAAAGAAATGTTGTGGAGTGAAAAGAGCAGATACTTGGTCTCAAATGTAGTGAAGTAAAAGTGAAAAGTGTCCACATCAAAAATGACTTAAAGGTCCCATATTCTGCTATTTTCCCCTTCACACAGTCTATTCTAAGGGCTTTGTTGATAAAATTTTGCGTTGTGCAATATCCATAACATAACAGTTTCCAAAAAACACCCATTTCTTGGACTGGCCCCCCTCCTTGCAAAAGCAAACGGCTCACTCTGAGATCCGACCCCCCCGAACAGAAAGCAGGCTGACTCCCCCGCCCAACCCGCGTGCCTCCCCTGCCCACGCATGCACCGTGTTCTCCGGTAAACAGCGATACACAAACACTGAATAAACATTTTATCCGTCCTGACGGTGCGTCGTGCCGAGTCCTACGTCCTGGATCTGACCTGGAGTTTGACGTGCTCCAGGGCCTCAACGACGGACGTTGCCGTTTGGTAAATAACAAGCTAACTCTTCTATCTGTCGTATCTATCGTGTAATTACTGTTACTAGCATTAGCATTAGCATTAGCATTAGCTGTTTTTATTCTTGCGGCTGCGTGCTTCCTGGAGGCGTGGCTTAAACAACGCGTCATCCTGGTGAAGCCGCGTCATCTTAGTGAGGAGCCCCCGTCTGTCTGCTCAGCCGAGGGGGACGGAAAAGACAGATCTCTAGTGAAAGCATGCGGGAATCAATCAAAAAAAACACTTTGGGCACAACATACGAGGCCCAAATAGCACTGTAGGAAGGTTAAAACCTCTGAAAAGTCGATTTTGCATGTATCATATATATATGATATACCTTTAAGTAAAGTACAGATACCTAAAAACATTTACTTCAGTACAGTACTTTCACTTTTGTACTTTTGTACTTTCCACCACTGGTTTTAACTCTACGGCTCTGATATCCAGACATTGTAAAATTCAGTTATAGCAATTATTGGTTCTTTTTGGACTGAACAGAACATTTCCACCGTTGAACAATCACCTTAATTAGCCCCTCATTGTTTTGGCTCATTGTTAACAGCGAGGATTTGCAAATTCTTCCTCTCCTAATTAAAATGCCAGGGCCTGGGATATCGGGAGCTTGTTTGTAGAAAATGAAACGCGTTAATCATAAGTCTGACTTTAGCAATGCAAATTTACCTTGAGGCGCTGTGGATTCTGAATACCTTAAAGCAGGAGGAATAATTAGTGCGCACTTCTGCAGAGGTTTGGAAAATTCAGTTCAAAGGGGGAACAGTGATGTTTGGAAAGCAGACATATTATGTAAAAAGCCACTTTGTGCTATGTTTATAGCGTTTGAGTAATCTTGTATTATCCTGCATTTGAAGCTTGAGTGCTCAGAAAGTTCCTGTGTTCACCTACCTCTTATCTCCGCCCACTTCACACCAGTTCTCGTCCCAAAGCGTCAACGTGAGGACGAATGGACAGGGTCCTTTCGCGTTGATGCTTTGGGATGAGAATGGGATGGAAATTCAGAATCCGAGACATACATAGCACCAAAACATGTCACAAAACACATATGTGCAAATCTTATGCTTACAACAAGGAAACTGCACTGAGAAAGGGCCGGGTTTGTCAGTTCTGCAGTTTTGAACAGCAAGACACTCATTTTTTCCATTCTTTTTTTGTTTTTTGGTCAGTTTGCTCTCTCAACATATCGGCTTTCATGTGGAAACAACAAACTTGTCCAGTCTGCTATTAAAAAGTATTTTATTCTTCAGTTTAATCCACTTCATCCATAGATTTCTCTGGGACATTGTTCAAATTCAAAGGCCGTTTTCGTAAAATACATTTTTCTCCCCTCGGGACATAAAGATCAGCCTTAAAGTAGATCCTACACCAAACTGTACAATCTGGACTCAACAAGATTTTGATGAAATGTACAGAAGGATTGTTTTATATCTATCCCTAAAACAGATTTATTGAATTTTTAATTTAAAAAAAAAAAAAAAAAAAAAGGTTAAATTAGATTAAATTAGAATTTTTAGGACTTTAGGACTTAAAAACAAAATAAATAAAACATATTTTTTTACTAACATGTGTACAAAAAAGAAATTTAAATCTGGTTCTTGGTTCTGTCCATTTTTCAGGGTTAAATGTCCCAAATATGTGGATTTTTGGCCATTTCTACACATAAAATGCCTTATTTCTACATGAAAACATGACATGATGCAAAACCTAATATCAGTAATATATTTTTTCTTACATTTATGTGAGTAAACTACAGGAGAAGTTTACAATTGATATCTTTAAATTCAAGATGTTTTTCCTATTCACAGCTCTATTTCTATTATCAAGCAATTTTTAAAAAATCAATTTTGCTGTTTACTATGAACAGAAAAGATCAAATAAATCTACATTGTTTAATGATAAATACCTGAAAGAACGCAAAATATGTTTTCTTCAACAGTCTTGGTGTTTTCTTCAACAGTCTTGGTAAGCCGTAGAAAAAGCTGAAAGGGTTTTAAAGAAGACAAATTATGTTTTTTATATAATATTCAGTTATATAGTAACATATGCAGATACTAAATGGACCATAGATGACTAATTGGTCGGAGTACTATATTTTAAACTGGTCTAACCCGACCCAACTGCAGACTGGACATTATCAGGAAACGTGTTCAGTATTTACTTGGTGGTAAAGTGAAAAACAAAAAAGCTGAGAAATAGGCCTGTTAACACACATTTTTAAGTGCGATATATTATGGAGGAAAAAAAAAATCATAACAAACAATAAAATCAAGTTTATGTCACTGATGCATAAACTCTAAAGCTGGATAATCCCCCAAAATGAATCTAAATGTAGCACTGTGTTTGTTAATGCCACTAATGAGTTTCATAGCTTAAATCTTTTCTCAAATTTCTATTACAAAAGAAGGCTTTTAGATCAGTCTTGAACCTTATAATTCACCTGGTAACCCATTGTTCATCCAGCACATTTTTTTTTAATGAAAAAAAGTTTTATGACTTAGTAGAATTGTATTTGGCTAGGTTTGATCAAATACCTAAACCATTGTCAGAGAGAAAGTAAATATATATTTAAGAGAAACATGAACATGGGTTATCAATTAAAGGAGAACCATCTCTATATTACATTTTTAAAGTGTCTTTAAAAATATATTATTAAAATATTATTATTATATGTTTTGATGAATGCATTTATGTCCACAAATGTAATATAATGTTGACAAATCCATCAAAGCGCTATGGATTGGAGAGAAGGGTAGGAACAATAACCTGGTCAAATAACACATATTTACCTCTTCTCTTGTTTTAGTTGTGTGTGTTTGACCAAACAATAGACAAATAAATTACCAAACTTATTGAATGATGATGATGGCAATGATTGTGATACTGAGAATGTATTTATCTCTTATTATCACAGTTATCATCCACTCTAACCATTCGGTCACTTTGTATCATTCACAAATATCTGTCTGATTCAATTCTGCCACAACCTTTTTATTAAATGCACAACAGTAAAAGTGCAGAGAAAATGTTATTACAACCTAGAACACTCAGTTTGGAAAGAATGACAACAAAATAGAACAAAACTAAATGAAAGCCCATTGTAAAGCCCATTGTTTCAGAACTAAAACATCACTTTTAATTATTCTAAACAAAAAAACAATGAGTCCTATTGTTTGTCCGCACAATGGTATCGGAAAGAAGGGTAACTCTGGAAGTGCAAAAGTTTTGTAGACACATTCTTTTCCAATATTATAATGAATAATGCTTTTTCATCAGACTGTGATTGTGTCTGATTATTACTCATGATGCATACTGTTAAGGGCTATGCAGGCAATCAGCCCTGCAAATTAATGATTAAATGTTCTGTTAATCATTGGAAAATTCATCCTGTCTTCTTTTACTATCAACTTGTGTTTTCTTCTAATAAGACAGAGGAGCAAAGAAGCAGCGAGCTCATTCACCTGACGGCGGCAGGAGGTACCTTTGTTTTATTAGAAGAAAAACACAAGTTGGTTCCGTTAATCTGTTCAGACAAAGAGAGTACAAATACAGAAATACTGGTAACATTTTGTAATAACCACATCTATACCTCATCAGTTAAGCATGAAAAAGACTTAATTCATAGTGAACAAATAGTATGTAATTAAGAAAGATTCAGGCTTAGTAACTACAAATGTAACGACTTAAATTAAAATCACTTTCATGTTTCACATTTATGTAAAAAAAAAACCAAAAAGTGTTATAAATTACTTAACAGAGGGGATTTGGGATTTTTTATTTTGCTTAAGAGTAAAACTGAAAATTGTCAGAAAAATTCAAATTTTGCTTAATTTTTTAGTGTTAAAACTTGAATAAACCAGAAGTAGAATTAGATAACAACAAATTCTTCTGCACGCTCCATCAAAATCTCAAAAGTCTAATACCAGTATGCTCTGTGCCTCTTTGTTTGTCAGGACTGCAGAGGCAAAGCCTGTTTTGTGTGTGTCGAGGCACTTGTGTTTTGTTTCGTTTGGTTTATGTCACGTCTCTTTTAAGTCGTCACTTCGGTTCTGTTTATGGGCCTTTGTTTTGTTGGGCCTGTGTGACCCGTGCATTTTGGGACTGACATACCTTGTTTGTTTTCTGTATTTTGTGTTGATTCTGTTAATTTACCCTTACACCCCTTTTCATTAAATCGCATCTTTATTTAAACCTTTTTTCCACCTTGTTTTTTTGTTATTTCCCCTAACCCTAGCTCCCTGAGCTGTGTCTCTGTGGGAGAAAAATGCATTAAAACGGCCTTTGAAATTACAATCCAATCCACTTTATTTATATAAAACATTTTACAAACTGAAATCTTTCCAAAGTGTGGCACACGGAAAGCATCAAATACACTTACTCATGGTTCCTATAATAATAAAGTAAAATAATTAGAAAAGAGTAAATAAATAATCTAAAAACTAACTAGCTAAAATAATAAATAAATTAAAAAACAATAAATAGAATAAAATGGTAAAAGATAAATAGAAAAAAACAAAACCCAGAGGACCACACAACTCATGCTATGTTAAAACACTCCGGTCTGGGGGCCAGCCGGACGTGGGGGGCAGAGCATTCCAGAGTTTGGGACCAAGGCACAGCTGACCTGCTGCTGCCCCACTCCCCCGCTTCCTGCTTACGTCCTCTGAATAAACACATGAACTCAAACCACAAAGTAGCGGTAATTCTGCTAGCCACACGGCTAGCAAAAAGATGACAAATATCTCACGACTCCAAAGATACGATAACTTACCAGACAATCCAATCTCCTGCTAACCTTCCTGGCAGGTCCTTCTTGTTCCTGTCTCTGTCTCCACAGCGTGACACTACAGGGCGCTGCCACAGACACCATGAGTTTGTCATCCATTTCTGCCGCTGTGTGGTTTGTTTCCTCCTTCTTCCGGATAATGAAATACATGACTGAAGCATGATGGGTTGCCATCCACGGCGGCAGAAAGTTCAGCTTTGTTTCTCTTCTGTGACGGTCGCCCCGGTCACGCAAATGAAGCGACCGGAGCGACTTTACGGCCGCCACAAAATCGCTCTTGTTGCGTCACGTGACAAAATTGTGGGATATGCCCGGTCGCTCTGGTCGCACCGCAAAAACGCAGGAGGCTGTGGTCGTGTGGCCACATAGACTTTACATTCGCTTTGTCGCTGTGTTCTGAACGCTCCTTTATGTGTAATCGCAGACATTGAACTATTCCATGGACACTTTAGCCTTTTGAAGCATGACTTGAAATAATGTCAGTGCAGCACAGCTTAACTTTTTATTGTACGAAAAGCCTTGAAAAGTTCTGGCACTTGAAACGTGGCCCTTGGATTCATCACAATGTTCCCCTCATATTATCACTATTTGGTTTAACACTCTAATGGAAAGTGAATAAATGTCTTTAAATATACACACTGCACATACATTGGTTTGCACCTGTCTCACTCCTGTCTGCACCTGTCTCACTCCTATCTGCACCTGTCTCACCCCTGTTTGCACCTAAAATCTTAATATTTTTTAATACAGACTTTTAATAATTAATGCATCTTACCAAAAAAAGTAAAATATCTTCCAAAGTCTGAACTCGGCTCCAAACCACATGCTTTTACTGATAGAGGATTGGCTGTGAACTTTTCAATTAAAAAGATTCAAGATTATCGTTGACAAGTACAAATGACTTAATCTCAATCTCAGTTCAAATTTGATTAATTGCACGGCACTATTTTAAGATACGTTCACACTTGTCATGATTGGGTCCTGAATTGAGCCCATTGCAATCCATGAACTTGGTTTGGTCCTGTTATAGTCCTTGTTAAGTCTATTTAAGTCTTGGTTTAGTCCTAATTTTGATGTGGCAAATGTGTCTGTGTGTGTGTACTCACCCTTGTACTCAACCTACAACTTGATGTTGTAACATTTGCTATGCTCAAACGAGCCAGGAGGGAGTAGCTGGCCAATGTTGTGATTAAATGTATGTAGCATATCTGCAAACGATTATTTTTCTACACAGTAAGAAATCATTTTGTTGGTGAAGTGCCTCTAAACAAAAACATGAAAATATACAGTGCATAATCAGCAACATTATCACTGCACTAGTCATATAAGCAGACTTCAGAGCCTTGGAGAGCTCCTGGTTGCCCAGCAGCAGGATCAGCACCACGGACAGCGCCGCAGCCTTGAACTGATAAAAGACACTGCACTACTTGGTTGAGGTGAAGTTTATTATTGAGTGACTGCCTATGCATAGGCAGTCACTAATTGTTCCTGTATATTTATTATAGTATTTTCCCTTTTTTTCCTGTTTTTCGGCACTTTTCACAGGTCACAGTTTTTAAATTCTTTCAAATTTTTTTTGATTTTTCAATAGTTCCTAGCCTTCTAATGTCTGCTATTACTTTTGGTAAAGGTACATTTTGTAGTTTTTTCACAATTTTGAATTTTCGGAGCACTTTTCCCTATCTTTTACAGTGGGAGCCTTTCTGTTGGTCCTCATGAAAGTTTGCTGTTTAAACTGTTTTTGGCGGGAGCACGGTGGCAGAGCGGCTAGAGCTTCTGCCTCCCAATAAGGAGGTCGTGGGTTTCGAATCCCGGACCAGACCAACATCACACGAATTCAATTGCGCAGTCACTCGCAATAGCTTCAGCTATTGCAACAGCATCTAGTTGAATTATAAATGGCTCTAATTCAGATAAGCTGTTGTCCTTGGTGACACCGATGTGGGTTTCTTCTGAGAGGGTTTGCCTTGGGTTTGGCCAGAGAGCGGCCAGTAGAATGTTTTCAAAAAGAGATGCTTTATTGGTGCCATAACAGTCACCATAATGATCATTTTGAGGGATTTTGACATACTACTAAATGAATGACTGGATGAATGATTGTACATCGCAGTGTACACATTTAATACATGTTGTAGTATGTACACCATTTTTGACCTGTCCAGGGACTGCAGGTGCAAATTTAGCCACTTGCACAAGCGTCTTTCCTCTTTTGTGTAGATCAATGTTTTATGTGCATTATCCCTGATAAATTAACAAATACACTAAATTAAATGAAACCAGCAATCACGAAGTGTCAAATAATCATAAGCTGAGATCCTCTGTTGCTGCCTCAAAACATTTTTACCCCAAAAGTTGGTTTGGGAGTATTACCTAAGTTAATTTGTTCTGATGGAGGATCAATATATCTCACCATAAATTTAACTTTATTTGTCCAAGAGGGGCAATTAAAGCACATTGAGCAGCTATATACAAAGATAATAAAAAACAAAGGTCTCAGTGCAGCTCAATAGCAGCTGGTCATGTGAGGTAAGTAGATTCAGTGTTTGAGGAGCGTAACAGCCCCTTAGGACATAAGACTCCAATGTGTCCTGCAGAGCATCGCGGCCAGCTCTTTGTCAATAATAATTATTGTGTAAATTAGTTATTAATGTGGGAAAACCAGATAAGAAATGTTCGAAAATTCTTAAATATACAGTAATTATTAACTATTTTAGTTAAATAATTTGTCAAATGCATTTCAAACTAACTTCAAATTGTTCCATACAGTACAATTTTAAAGAAGACACATCATGGCTTTTGAGGGTATTTATTATTAAACTATAACATGCATACATCACCATTTTACATTTTATTAATTGTATACCTCAATAATGGTCTAAAATGACTTGATAGACATGGTTCCATTGACTTTCTGTTCAAAACTGCCGTCGTACTGTAGCAGATTTTCATTCACTATTCACTATTTTCTGAACCCTACATGCATGACCTGGAGTGTAAATACTACAAACAGTTACAAGTAATTACAGAGAAGAGGGTGAAGATGGGCGCTAAGTGAAAAAGAAATTGCCTTGAGCCTCAAATGCAGGACAACACAGGATTACTCAAACATGCATGAATCAATAAACACAAATAAAACACTGCGTAAAATAACGATAAAGGAACACTGAAGGTTAATCGCTCGCTATGTAAACCTGACCCAATACCTCCCCTTTAAACTGAGCGCTCGCCATGCCGTGTTACATTACTTCGGTCGTAAAGACAATGACAAACAAGCTCCTGTCCACCGAGGGCTGAGCGAGTGTCTAAACAGGAACCCCCAGCGAGTCCGACTGACAGGGGAGAGGAGCGCTGGGGTGAGGCTGAGCAGCTGTGTTTATGGTGGGCCCCGTTTATCAGCTCCATCACGGCTGTCACCCACGGGTCACAGCTCCACCGCACTCTTCCCGGGCCCCTTCTTTCTGAGGATGTCCTCTCCAGGCTGCTGTCTTCTGTCACTGCCAGCGCGACTGACAGAAGCTTTACCGAAGACGGACAGCTCTGGAAAAACCCAGCCGCAATCTCCTCCAGGCAGGCCGTTTTTTTGCCAAATCAGGGTTTATGGATTAAGACATGAAGGGGACTCTCTTAAACCTTTAAACGCGCATTAAAAATGTGTTTTTAAGTGACATGTCAGGCATGAATTGTATTGTTATAGGCCTTTGAACGTAAAATAGTGACTCAGCAGTGTTTCTCTGCTTGGTTCAGGTGTTAGGTGTCATCTGTTGGCAGCCGAGGGGATGAACAGTGGAAAAAACAAAAGCCGCCATTTAGCAACGTGGCCCGACGTGTTGATAGATGCTCACAGTTGCAGTCAACGCAATTTGACCGCAGAATGCTCAAAACGAGTTCAGAGAAGGCTTATACGTAGATTTGTGAATGGTTTTCGATAATTTTCAAGCAGTGCGTTGGGGAACACGAGTGCGCCTTGAGGGATCGCCAGATGTGACTTTAAAAGATTCCAATTTGAGCTCACAAATTCACATAATTATCTAATGCAACAAATGAGTGCCCCGAGCAAACGTCTGAACCTGAAAAGGCACAAAACAGCAATTATGGCACAATCATGACAGCCATAGTGACACAGACATTATTCAGACATAAATGCGTCAATTTATGCTGTTTGACTGTGAGTGTTATAGATTTGAAATGCTGTTCTGCTGCCTCTTGGCCAGAACGTTTTTGCAAAAGAGATAGTTAAGAGTTTTCATCCCGGTTACAGTTTTTCTCAGACTTTTATTGAAACTTGGTTTAGTTTGATCACTTGATTCAAACATTTATCCCAACAGTGGCTTATCACATCATTTGGGATATTTCTCATCATTTCAAGCAGTTCTTGGACTCTTTCTCAGAACAGAACACACAGCACTCATTCAGAAACACCCCTGTTCATTGAACTGTGAATACCCAGAATGAAAAAAAAGACGGATTTCACACATGAATCAAACGGGACATATGGCCTAAGCGGAGAGTACAGAGTATAAAGAGACATCCTAGAGACAATATGTATATAGATCCAGTGGTGTAAATGTCTTTAGTTTACAAGAACATATACATTATGCAGAAGCAATGCTGATTTATTGATCTCTCAGTTTTCTTCAGCATAAATATCTTATCATAATACATTAAATCCATTCCTCAAAGCAAAACGTATGCATTTATTTAAATTATCTTTTCCCACAAAAATTAATGAATATATCGAATGATCTCAAACAAGAAACACAGCTCATTCACCCCCAAAGTCACATGAGAAAAGTGTGAACCCCAATCGTACACAGAACTAAACAGTGAGAGCTTTTGTTCGCTGAGAGTAGGACTGAGACTTCTGAGCTGCAGAGTCAAGTGAATGAAAGAGCACGTAAAAACACCTGACTAAAGTTTGAGAGTTTTGGGTAACGCTTTAGATTAAGGTTCCTTAGTAAACTATGATGTTAATAAGCACTGACAGTTTGTTTATGCACTTATAACGCCTTATACATGTTTATAATCCATCAGCAAAAACATGTTTGAGATAATAAACCACATGTACAGAGCATGAATGAGCTGCATATTACATTATTTTCAATTATCACGCTAATAAATGCTTGTAAATGCCTTAGAAGTGCTTATAAACACATAACAAGTGCTTATTAATGCATTATAAATAGTTTAGTAAGGAACCTCAATCTAAAGCGTTACCCAGTTTTGATGGAAAAAACTTTCTTTTGAGGAACAATTTATCAGTTTAAAAGGTAAAACTATAAAATTCTGATTAGGAAAACTGAAATGGAACGGAGAAGTGTGTCAAAGCAATTGAGAGAAACTACGAATAAAGGTTCATCTAAAAGATCTATCTATCTATCTATCTATCTATCTATCTATCTATCTATCTATCTATCTATCTATCTATCTATCTATCTATCTATCTATCTATCTATCTATCTATCTATCTATCTATCTATCTATCTATCTATCTATCTATCTATCTATCTATCTATCTATCTATCTATCTATCTATCTATCTATCTATCCATCCATCCATCCATCCATCCATCCATCCATCCATCCATCCATCCATCCATCCATCCATCCATCCATCCATCCATCCATCCATAATGGAGGTGCACTGGATGGAGATGGGATTGAAAAAACATGCTCAGTATTGCATGTTGGACTTTGCGTCACTTTAATATTTTTTCACGATTCTATGGGATTCTCATTGTTAACAACACTAGCCAGAGTAGCCACTCTGCCAGTTAGGTTTTCTGCCACCATTGATGCATTGTGTACCGCGACGACCAGCAGCCAAATGTAGAACGTGAGCAAACCTGGGTGTAACAGTAAACACCCAGGTTTACAAAAACACAAAATGAATCAAGCTTGAATTACATTTGTTTGTCTATGCATCGTTTTAATTCACAAAACATGAAGTCCTTGCTAAATTGCTAATACTAATGTCATAAATGTCAATCCAATCGTTAAAGGAAAATTTGAGTAATTCATTCATCTGCATTCAAAATGGAATTGCGTTGAAATTTCCATCTTCCCATTAGTTTTCTCTTTGTCGATTTATTTTGTCTATGTATTCTACAGTGCCGCGTAGCCATTTTAGCACAACTGGGGGAAAAAATCCACTGCTCGTTTTGACGAACCGTGCGGCTCTCCATAGTCGGGCCGTTAGCATAGTCCGTGAGAATGGCGTTTTGTTGTTGATGACGTTTACGGCGATAAAGGAGCAGACCTCTTTCAGTGGTTGTGCAGTGACCTGTAGTGAAACTTTAAATTCACAGCAACTTTTCAACTACAAGTATCAAATCAAATCAAATCAATTTATTTTTATAATGCCCAAAATCACAACAACAGTTGCCTCGATGGGCCACAGGTAAAAGCAGTTCAGATAACTGTCCCAGAATGCCCCTGTCCTTTGACCCTCCTTCAAGTGAGGAAAACTACAAAACCCCATGAGAAAAAGTAGAAACCTCGGGGAGAACCACAGTGAAGGAGAGATCCTACTCCCACGGACGGACAGGCTGCAGATGAACTAGGACTGACATCCACTTGGACTGTGGAGCCAGAACCACTCAAGAGGGAGGTGGCTTTAAAGAGTTCCTCCAGGCGGACGAGGAGCAGTCCACCAGTGTAGAGAGATCCTCCAGCAGGAGATGAGGAACAGTTCATCTAAGTAGATGGAGTTCGTCCAGGCAGACGAGGTGTGGCTAATCCAGGGTTGAGGGAGTTCCTCCAGGCGGGTGGTGCATAGATCGTCCAGTGTAGAGATCGATCCTCCAGACAGATGGGGGTGGGGGGGTCGTCACTGGAGCAGCCGCCGCAGTGCCTGAAACAGTCCTCCACTCCCGGGAAGTGGAGAGAAAGAGAAACATGTGAACAGCAATGAACAGACTACAGTTGAAGTAATAAAATATTGTTGATAGGTAAAAGTAGGAAGAACCAGAGGATAGTGTTCAAGCTGCCATACTTCCCCAGCAGAATTGCTCCAAGGGCAGCGTAGCTAAAACTGTAGGTTTTTATTTCTGTTCCTAACTGGCCTGACCACCAGCTATTTCAAAGAGGAACGTTTTGAGCTGGTCTTAAATGTAGAGACTGTGTCGGCCTCTTTACATGGAACAGGAGCTGGTTCCATAACATAGGAGCTTGGTAGCTAAATGCTCGACCTCCTACTGTGCTTTTAGAGACTCTGGGGACTAACAATAGTCCAGCATTTTGAGAGCTAAGAGCTCTGTTTGGATGGTACGCTACTATTGCATCTTTGAGGGTAGGATGGGGGCCATATTGTTTAAAGCTTTATAAGTCAGGAGGAGGATTTTAAATTTTATTCTAAACTCAACAGGAAGCCAGTGAAGAGACTCTAACACTGGTGAAATATGATCTCTTTTTCTAGTACCTGTTAATAATCTTGCTGCTGCATTTTGAACCAGTTGAAAGCTTCTTATGGAGCTTTTTGGACACGCTGTAAGCAGAGCGTTACAATAGTCTAATCTGGATGTGACAAATGCATGGATGAGTTTTTCGGCATCATCTCTGGGCAGGATTTTTCTAATTTTGGTTATGTTACGCAAATGAAAGTAGGCTGTTTTACAGGCTTGATTTATATGTGCTTTGAACGAGAGATCTTGGTCAAATAGGACCCCAAGGTTTCTTACAGTAGAGCTGGGGGCTACAGTGATATTGTCCAGAGAAACTATCTGGTCAGATAAAGAGTCTCGCAGGTGCTTAGGGCCCAGTAGAATGACCTCGGTTTTTTTCAGGGTTAAGGAGCAGATAATTAAGAGTCATCCAAGTTTTTATGTCTTTCACGCAGGCACTAAGTCTGTCTACTTGATGGGTCTGATCAGGTTTCATTGATAAATAAAGCTGAGTGTCATCTGCATAGCAGTGGAAGTTAATGCCATGCTTTCTGATGATCATACCTAAGGGCAGCATATAAAGTGTGAACAGAACTGGACCCAGTACTGAACCCTGCGGCACACCGTAGGTTACTTTAGAACATGGGGAAGATCTCTGGTTTACATTAACAAACTGGTACCTATCAGATAGATAGGATTTAAACCAGCTTAGGGCGGTTCCACTGACACCTATATCACATTCTAACCTCTGCAGTAGAATGTTGTGGTCGATGCTATCAAGCGCTACGCTGAGGTCCAACAGAACCAGGATTGAGACCTGTCCATCATCAGCAGCTAATAACAGATCATTTGTGACTTTAACTAGTGCAGTTTCAGTGCTGTGGTACGCACGGAACCCTGACTGAAAAACTTCAAATAAATTATTGTCCTGCAGGTGGCGACAAAGCTGTTTAATCACAATTATTTCAAGGATTTTAGAGACAAAGGGCAGATTAGAAATAGGTCTATAGTTTGCCAGTATGTCGGGGTCTATATTAGGCTTTTTCAAAAGTGGTTTAATCACTGCATATTTGAAGGACTGAGGGACATAACCGCTTTCTAGTGAAGTATTTATTATATTAAGAATGGGATTTATAATTAGGGGGAGAATTTCTTTGAGGAGTCTACTTGGGATTGGGTCTAAAATACAAGTTGATGTTTTGGAGGACATAATGACTGAAGTTATCTCTGCCTGATCAACAGCAGTGAACCTATCTAGTATTACTGAAGGATTTGTATGGGACACTAGCTTTGCAGTCTGGGCTTGCTCCGGTACTAATAGTGGGAGTCATTGCATTTAGTTTATCTCTAATAGTTGTGATTTTGCTGCTAAAGAATAGAAGAAAGTCATTGCAGCTTAGGAGTAACTGGTATTGAGGGTTCTACTGCTGTGACAGTTTGTCAGCCTGGCTACAGTGCTGAAGAGAAATCTAGAGTTATTTTTATTTACTTCTATTAAATTTGAATAATATCTGGTTTGAGCCTACGCAGAGCCTGCTTATAAGACAGAAGGCAAGTTTTCCATTCTTTTAGGGATTCTTCTGTGTGGGAGCGCGAAGGGATCTCTCTAGTTTTCTTACCCTTTGTTTGTGAGAACGTAGTTCTTCATTGTACCAGGGGGAGGCTCGTTTTGGCCTGATTACTTTCTGTTTAAGTGGAGCTGCAACATCAAGAGCAGCTTTTAGAGAGTTGACCATTGAGTCAACAGAGGTATCAATAGCACTGGGACTGGCGCTGTGCTGACAGGATCACATGACATAATATTAAATATTGGTTCTATTATTTCTCTGAACTTTAAAATAGATTTTTCAGATATTGTCCTTTTCATTATAGTTTTAGTCTGAGGAGCTGGATAGTCCTTAAGAATAAACTGAAAGGTAATTAGGAAGTGATCTGACATTATTGGGTTTTGGGGGAAGACATTTAGGTCACTAATCTCTATTCCATAAGTTAGAACCAGGTCCAGAGTGTGCTGGTGACTGTGGGTTGGTTTATTTACATTTTGAGTGAAACCAATGCTATCTAATAAAGCGCTAAAGGCATTACTGAGGCAATTATTTTCATTCACATGAATGTTGAAATCCCCAACCACCACAATATTTTCCCAGTCTAATACTAAATTTGATAGGATGTGAACATTTCAGATCTCTGGGTCCAAGTATCATTGATTATAACTACACAGCAGACAAAAGCACGATATCTTTTTTTTTTTCACAAATCCCAGTGTGGGAAAAGGAAAAATGTTCACTTCTGTCTACCTCACACAAAATTTTGATGTTTTATTCGCGGCACATTTATGTATTTTTCATATCGAACGTCTATTGATTTTCCTTTATTGACACTCTTTGTTGTACTCCATCAAATTGCCCTGCCTTCACGCCACGACCTCTACTCGAGAATCCTCACTTCACATCATCGCTGTGACACACGTCTGGTTCAGCGTCTGCTCCAAAAACACAGAAAAGTGATGTGAACACCTCTAACCTTCAGGTGAACGGTTGCCGGGTGCTAAAGTTTGAGCTACTGCCTCGACAGACGACAGGGAGGACACCGAGGGCAAAACGCAGAATAATAAACGAGTGAAGACCCCCATCTACCTTTGGCACGGCAAGGGCAAACTGGCGCCGACTTTCAGGGGGCGAGCTCAGGCAGTCCGAGATTTATCTGTTGAGTTGTGAACGTTTGAAGGTCCTCCGTTAAAGGCACTGTACTCATTTTTTACTGTCTTAAAAACATATATTTTAAACTGTTCGCAGCCGTCTTCACTTTCCTGGAAGTCTTTCTCATTGGCTCGTTCTTCCCCTCCCCGACTTTAGAAAGACCTGCCCATTTAAGGTGAGACGCTGCAGGTGAATAGGAAAAAATCTTAAATTCAAAGATATCAATTTGAAACTTCCCCTGTAGTTTACTCACAGAAATGTAGGAAAAAAACGTATTATCATGTCATGTTTTTATATAGAAATAAGACATTTAAAGTGTAAAACCAGCCAAAATTTCACGTATTTGGGACATTTCAACCTGAGCAATGGACAGAGCCAGGTTTATTATTATTTTTTCACTTTGTACACATATTAGTTTTAAAATATTTTTTTCTGAGTGAACTATATCTGACTGAAAAATGACCCAAAATTTTGAATTTCGCCTCATTTTTTTTACTTAAAACTTGAATAAATCCGGCTTAGAATTAAATATCAACAAATCCGTCTGTATGTTTCTTCAAATACCTTTGCTGTGTGTAGAGGCTACTTTAAAGGCTGAGCTTTCTGTCTCTGTGGAAGGAAAAAAATCCTTTTAAGAAAACGGCCTTTGAAGTCACAATGTCCCAGAAAAAATATATGGATGAAGTGGATTCAATGAAATAATAAAACAATAGGAGCAGATTAGACAAATTGGGGGAAAAAATGTGTTTTTCCTGTTGTGTCTCATCTTAAATGGCAGTCGGAATCTCCATAAAGAAAAAGTGTACCCCTCTTTTTGCCACCACAAAGAAAGACCTTAAAATTTGTAATCTTTTAGTTTTGCCCAGGTTTCTCTACATATTCCAGACTCCAACCCCAATCAATTATTTGACAAATGGGATAAAACAATCTCAAGATTCATATGGAAAGGCACTACTATCAAAAGATGAAAGGTGGTTGGGGTTTACATTGTCTAAAAAGACTACTTTATCTCAGCTCAAATCAGAGGATTGCTGGAGTGGTGTGACCCAGAATGCAAAGGTCAGAGGAAAAAAATAATGAGTGTAACGTGTCACCAGAGGTCCCTGAACAGGCTTTACCGACAGATGACAAACGGTTGGGACAAAAGGAGGAAATTGAGAATCCCTGGGAAATTGAGAATCCCTGGGTAAAATCTGCACTTACCGCACAGAAAGAGCTAATCAAAACACACAAACTAAACCAGGATGTTAAAATATTAAGCTGGTTGGCTAATGATAAAAGCTGTGCACCAAACAGCACCGCCCTGAGATTGAAGATCTGGATTAGAAAAGGTATAAAAGTTTTTCACCAGATTGTAAAAGAAACTCAAATGAATAGCTTTGATATGCACGATACAGGACAGGAGCTACAACAACCAAGAAATTAAACAAAACAACCTCTGGAACCCTCAGATTGAAATTTTTCTCAAGGCATATCAGTTTGTTTTGACAGACAAATATTGGAAGCAGATATATGCTTCTCAATGGAGGACTACGGAATCTCATGTTTGGAAAGAATCGTGTTAGAAAACTGTATCAGAATATTTTATAACACCATGTCAAAGTTCACATTATTCACAGGGAAGTGCTGGATGTTGGGAAGTGCTGGATGTTAGTGCTGGATGTTGGAGAAACTGTGCAACTCATCATCACCATGAGTTTTGGGACTGTCCTGTTATTCATAAATACTGGACTGTGGACTGTCTTCACCTCAAATATTCCAAATGTAGGGCTCCGGCGATGGAGATGATTGATGGATACCTGTGGAATGTACTCTTGGCTTTGGCAGAAAAAGCAATTACAAAAAATGACACAAACAGAGCTGACTTTTTTGCTGAATTTTTTTATTTGTATTTTTTATTAAGGGCTTTTTCTCTCTTTGATTTTGTCTTGCACTCTCTGGTCTTGTTCTGGTCTTTGATTGTTTGTATTCAACATTGAAAAATAAAAAATAGAGGGGAAAAAAACAGGAAAACAAACTGTAAATGTGTTTGTCATGTTTCAGAATGTTTAAGTCGGAGTATAAAGTTTAATCTTTGGAGCACATTTGGCACGTCAGTCTTAGTTCGGACCCTCCTTATCTGAACAATTGGCCGTGGTCCCAATTTCAAACACTCACAAACTCTTCCACACGTCCTGATTTATTGTGTGCATGAGTTTATAGAGCGACATGTTTTACAAGTTCACCGAGAAGTCATTACTGTCGCTACAACAACTAATATACTGTATACATACATTCAGATTTGTGGGCGATTATAAACAGCGCACATGACAACACAATGCAAACACTTAGCATTCTTCTCTTTTTTTCCCTTCATAATAAATGAAAACCGTGACTGTGCTACACGAATCTGATCAGACACAGATACAGGTACAATTGGCAGCAAGTTATTGTCGTAGCAAAATTAGTAGCAAAAACGTAACTTGGTGAACATGATGCCGATGTCTGCCCCACAGTATAGCTTTGATCTTCAGAAAGATAAATTCATTATAATTCACAAAATCAGAAGCTCTAAACAATAAATGACTTCACACATTCAGGACATGTAGAGTGTTGGCTGTGTTTTTAAAGCTGACCATACGTCTTGCATTGATTAAAGTTGATGAATGTAACTTGTATGTGTACATTATTTAACACATCGTACATTAAGCCTTTATGTAGGCAGTCAGATAGATGTAATAATGAAAGCCTCTCCGCAGTGACGTGTGCAGTGATGTTGATCCATTGCACTATTGTTAGATTATTCATTGACCTATTTAGCCTTTATGACGGGTGTCACTGGAAACACCCAGTTGTCATGTTTCTGACACTTTGACATCCCATAATACATCACACCATCTGCAGGGAGTCTTTATTCCCCAATGAGTTACAAATGTCGTGCACTATAGAAGAGACTATTGACAATGTATGGTGACCTAAATAACTCTCCTTTTATGTCTTCCTTGATGCATGTAGAACACAGATCAAGTATGCATCACATGTGAAATGACAATGGCATAGCATTAAAAAAAAAATACTTCATGTTTGTGAGCCATATTTCAGTCATTTCTGCACTTTAGAGCATTGCGCTATTCAAATCAAATTAAATCAAATCATTCAACTGAATCATCACAACTGATGGTTCCATAAATATGTTCAATGTACAATATTCTCTTAAATGCAGACACTTAAATCCAATTAACCTTGTTGAATCTGTGGATAAATGCAGATGGTAAAGAGGATGGTGGTGTGACACTGATATTGTGGTGTGAAGCTGATCTTTCCTCTTTGCTGCTGCACGGGCTCTGCTCTGCACAAGGGAAAACACTGCAAAGGAAACGGGACAATCAAAGAGTTGGCAATTAAAGGAACAGTAAAAGATGATTAGCAGTAAAATGAACAATGAACAAATGAACAAAGAACAGACCAATGAAAATACGTTGGACTGAGCTGTAAAGCTCTTGTTATCTTGGAGTTAAATTATCAAAATATAACTTTAAACAAGTGTGATTAATTTGAGAAAAGCACTCGCTACAACTGGATTACTGTTATCAATGGGGGGCAGAGCCTTCAGCCGCTCTGCTCCTCAGCTCTGGAACTCTCTCCCTCCTGACCTCCGCAACATAGACACCCTTCCACTTTTCAAATCCAGACTCAAAACTCACCTGTTCAGACAATCCTACACCACATAACTCAGTCACTCCAACACCATCATCCAGTTCTGTTTGTGGGTTTTATTCTGTTGTTTTTATTTCTTGTTGTCCTGTACAGTGTCTTTGGGTGTTTTGAAAGGCGCTTATAAATAAAATGTATTATTATCATATGAAGAGTAAATGCAGTGACTATTTATATGGTGTGGTGCAGGACAGTGTCTGTAATGTGTAAACATAAGGATGTGATGAATGAATGATGTTTTAAAGACTACAGCGAGGCACAAATGCAGAGTTTAGGCGAGACATTAAAGACACCTTGCAAGTTTAAATGTTCATATTACCATTTTTTACTAACTCAGCTTCCATCTTTCATTTCTTTTTGTTTATTGTGCATCCAGTCTAGTTTGAGCCCAGTTAAGTCCTGACACGTTCTTGGTTTGGTCTGGATCTGGTCCTTATTTACTCCTAGCTAGTCCAAGGTCTGAGTTTAGTTCTTTGTTTGTCAGAATAAATAGGACTACGTGTTGTCTGTCACTGATTTAAAGACTGTCTTGCTTGTGCACGTGAAAAAAAAAGCAGTTTATTTGTTTATTTATTTGTTTTGTATTCCCATTCACCTTTTCTTTGGCTATTCTGATCCACATCTTAAGAACACATCACACACAGTACAAAATATACATAAAATAAAAATATAA
Organism: Rhinogobius similis; assembly: GCA_019453435.1. Lineage (NCBI taxonomy): Eukaryota > Metazoa > Chordata > Actinopteri > Gobiiformes > Gobiidae > Rhinogobius > Rhinogobius similis. Next base: position 46,316,739 of record CM033619.1, on the reverse strand, counting down.
TTTTGATAAACACACAATTAAGAATTCATAAATGCGGGAAAGCTCAAATCACACTCAAGAAAAGTCAAAAAAACAAGATGGCTTCCAGTATGGCTCAGCACAATCTCACAAATAGTCAAATAAAATGAAACAAAAGACGGAAGCTGAGTTAATGTTAACAGTGATACGAACATTTAAGTCGGCAAAGTGTCCAATATGTCGGAATGGAATGTTTTGGAGTTAAAATTGCAGAGATCTAATTTGGCAGCGGAAACGCTCAGAACAACATGAAATGGAAATTGTAGGCAAAGATGTTCTACTAACCCTAAAATATTAGTTTATATAAATATTTGTTCAGAGGACTTTGTAATGCCCAAAAGGCTCCAAAAGGGATGTGTATGGTCCATTCGTATTAAAACAAACATGGTTGCATAAGTAAAAAATAACACAGGGACTGAAAATCATTTCTGCTGAATCAAAGAGCGAAGCACAAAACTGTTAATCTGAGGTGGGAGAAATTTAGTTTTGATGACCAATGAACTTGTTTGTTTCACATGCGTCACGGAAATGAACTGATTGTATGATACGGTTTGAAAATCATTCGTAGCGCGACGGAGGGAGGAATTGAAGAATTGTGTAGATCCCAGGCAATTGTTCATGCCTTTGTTCTTGTTAAATGCAAAAACCTCATCAAATACAAGTTTAAAAAATGCTTGGAAAAAGTCGGATGATGATTTATGGACTTTAAAACAGCACAAGCGACCTCCAGATTTCTATATGGGACGTCCTAAATCACACAAATACAACTCCAGGTATCGTAGAAAGGGGTTCAGAGGTTGTCATCCGGACGCCGTTTAAAGATCGAGACGTTTCGACTTTTATCCAAAAGTCATTGTCAATCAGAGAGCTGGTATGGGAACCTGGGCTTATATGCTACTCTAAGTAGGATGGACCACACCTGGACGAATGAGGGTTTACATCGACGAACTCCAGGTATGTTTTTGTTGAGCGAACAATGCAAACCTCAAAAAAGTACATGCTGCATTAAATGGAACGAGCCTGCTGTATTTGTCCGAGTTGTCCATGCATGACCCCTTCATTGGCTCCACTGACCTGCTCCTCCTAAATGTGCCAGAGGAGACTGTGAAAAACCAGAGGAGACAGGGATTTCTCTGTTGCTGCCCCCAGACTGTGGAACTAACGGCCCCTCAGACTCTAAATTCCCTTAAAACCTCACTGAAAACTCTGGGATTTAATAAAAAGTTGAGTTTGGCCTTGTCATTGGCCTATATTGCTCTTAAATGTCCTTTTCTTTTTATTTTCAAATACAAAACAACACAAAACAAGATACAGAGATAACAAACACATTTCCTAAACATGTAGCCGAGCGTAATTGTCCCATTTGCTCCAATTTGGTCTATTAAATTTGACAATTTTCAAATTTTGTCCAAAAGAATTGTTCTCCGTTTTTCGACTACCAATTGTAATGTCGGTCCAGTCCTTGAACATCGGTGCAGTTTGTGTCATCCTTTTCTTTGTGATGACCTTTCTTTGTGATGACAGCCAGAAGCCTAGATTATCCATCTACTGTGTCCACGGCAGGAGTTTTGAGGCCTTCTGAAGTCCAGATGGGATGCCAGGAAACTTAATGCGCATCTTTTCAAGCCATTATGCTGTAAAGAACATCATTCTTCACTTAAAGGCAAGTCAATTCCTTAAACATGTGGCTAAGTCTTATTTGTTTGCTTCCATTTAGTCGCCGTCCATTTGAGGCTTATCATATTTGTACAAAAATAAAATACAATAGCGTGGGGACGGAAGCAAGCCTGCCAACCGCAACCGCAAGCCGTTCACGCACAGACAGGGCAATGTGGGTGCCAATGGCAGTTGCTCCTCCAGCCGCCCCTCTGTGGCTCCTGGTGTTCCAGCGGTCTCCCATCCATAGTCTTAGTTTATCTTAGTCTATTATAAGATTGTATATAGGCTTAGTATATCTTAGTCTATTTTATTCAGTTTCATATTCTTCTTAATCTTATACATTACTCTTTTATATATTTTATTAATTGTTTTATGTTGCACCTTACACCGAAGCAAATTCCTATGTTTGTGAATTCTGATCACTGATAATGGCGATAAACCGCTTCTGATAAAGTCTGATAAAGTCGGATCTAAGTACACACCAAGCCTCAACCTGCTTAGTTTGACGGGACTGAGCATCGACACGGAGGCAGAGTGGCTACAACTCTCGCCTCACAGCAAGACGTTAGTGGAATTGACTCCCAGGCGAGACCAGGCCTTTCTGTATGGAGTTTGCATGTTTCTCCCCGTGTTTCCTTCATCAACTCAACTCGCCACACAGTGCAGTGCCCAGGGACTCCTCTCCACTTGGTCAGGACCTGAGTGCACCCACTGCTTGAGGAAATGCTCCAGCAGCAATGAAAGGACAGCTCAAATGCAGGGTCAAGGTCAAGGTCATCTTTATTTATAAAGCACCTTATACAATAATAAGACATTATCCCAAAGTGCTGGACAACAACAATAAAACAACACAATATTAAAAACACAAAGATTCCTGGACACAATGTTTAAAAAACACAAGCATTTATACAATATATAAAAGTGCTCAGGTCAATTTGAATTAAAAGCCAGCGCAAAGAGGTATGTTTTTAAAAGCGATTTAAAGCTCAGAATCGAGCTGGCCGCTCTTATATTGTATGGAAGAGCGTTCCACAGCCTGGGGCCGGCGACTGAAAAGGCTCTGTCTGGACTTCAGCCTGGACATGGGACAGCCCAGGAGCAGCTTATCAGCGGACCTTAGTGGTCTAACCGGGGCATGCAATATTAATAAATCACTCAAATACGAAGGTGCCAAGCCGTTTAGGGACTTATAGACATAAAGCAAGGTCTTGAATTGAATGCGGTAGGGAACGGGGAGCCAGTGAAGTGAGGACAACACTGGAGAAATATGGTCCCTGCGTCTTCTTCCAGTGAGCAGACGCGCTGCCGCATTTTGTACAAGCTGCAGTCTATGGAGAGATGAGTTTTTCAAACCAAGATATAAAGAATTACAATAATCTAGGCGCGATGATATTAATGCGTGAATTACTCTCTCCATTTGGTTTGGTGGTAGATATGGTTTGACTTTGCTCAGAAGTCTGAGCTGGAAAAAGCTAGTCCTAACCACAGAACTGATCTGCTTGTCAAGCTTAAAATCCTTGTCAAGAAATACACCAAGACTTTTCACAACAGGTGAACAGGGAGATAAAAACTCATCAAGACTATATTTAAGATCATCATGACGATCGCCAAATATTAAAATTTCGGTCTTTTTGTTATTTAAATTCAAAAAATTCATGGACATCCAGTTTCTAACTTCGTCCAAACATTACGAACATTTACAATCAGCAGCGCCTGATTGTGGATTTAGGGGCAAATATATTTGTACATCATCAGCAAAACAATGGAAGGACACATTATATTTTCTAAAAATCGATCCCAGGGGCAACATATACAGTGAAAACAACAGCGGGCCAAGAATTGATCCCTGAGGAACTCCACTAATCAAGGGAGCTTTCTTTGAATAGAAAGGGCCCAAATTGACTGAAAAGTGTCTATCTGACATATATGACTGGAACCACTTTAGGGCTGTCCCTTTTATGCCAGCACATGATTCAAGTCGAGACAATAAAATTCTGTGGTCGACAGTATCAAACGCCGCTGTCAGATCCAAAAGCACTAGTATGGAGGAGGTGCCTGAGTCCGAAATCAAAAGAAGATCATTAAAAATTTTCAACAAGGCAGTCTCTGTACTATGCAACGATTTAAAACCAGACTGGAACTTTTCGAAAATGAAGAGGACTAATTTCCCTACGGGGACAATAATGTGTACCTTAATAAAGTGTACATTAACAAAAGCATGTAAAGTTTCCCAAAAGAGCCTGCTTGATCCTCAGTTGCCACGACAACAACATTGTACTTCTTACTTACTGCAGTCTGTTTTGTGTTTTTTACTTTAAATTGTCAGAAAAAAAATGGACTGGGAAGATTCCATGTCAAATAAATAATACTGACTTTGTTCAGATATGGACGTAAAATGGGCGTAAAGACATTTTGAATTGATATAAGCTTCAGCGCCAAGATCAGACATGAGCATCACACGGAACTAAAATCGCACAAGGACTTTGCTGAAATACAGTGGGTAAAAGTCAGGAATTTTTACAGACCTTAACCTATCACAATTTACCCGAAGTCTGAGGTAAAACTAATCCTGTTCTAATAGACCTTAAATTAATAATGAGGGAACACCATTATAACATTTTACAAGCTCATGAAAGTCAAATTTGCCTGATGTCTTCTTTAATGACCATAACATTCTCCCTGATCTGCACAGAATAACCTCGGCCTGTTTTGAAACTTGCAGGCAAACTTATTAACTATACATCCAAACTGCCCAGCGCTCTGCACTCTCTTGAGGGTATACAGCCACTTAACCGTCCATTCCCATCTGCTTCACATTATCGTCTTTATTGTCAGTCTTTCTAATAATTCCTGAATCACTTCTCCCCGCAGGTTTGGCACAACACAACCCCATTATGCTTTCAGCCTTTATTTGTGCAAGCACCTAATCGTCATGCATTATGTAGCCAGGCAAGTGTGGAAGCCGGCTCACGGGCGACGCTAATGCTAATTGAAAGTGAAGATGGAGTATCTGGTGGACAAATTGTTTGCGACTTCATCCCGGGCTATAATCAGTCATGCTAAATGAGGGTGAGACATGGGGCCATGTTAAAAACGCAATGTAACGCTTTCCAACATCAGCGTCTTGGTTTTCGCCGTCGTTTCTAGTGCGTTGGCGCGCCGGCTCCTGTCCATAACACAGTGAGGTCAGGGGGTGATGTTATGGTGAGGATGTGGATGATCCTGGAAGTGGTGGGTCTATTTATGAGGAGTTGGCTCGTGTCTGTGTGTAGTAGCGATGGGAATCTCAGATCTCCGTCCAAAACGATGTGCACCTCGATTCACTTGCTGCGATCCGATTCATTTAAGAGGCATTTCTCACGACCAACGCTGCGATTCAATTTGAGGTGCATCACGATTCACGCAACTTTTTTTTTTTTGGCTCCCGATTCGATATTTTATAGGTTGTAATTTCCAATACGAACACTGACCACTGACCACGAATCTTCTTATTTTTAATGCCTAAACTCCTCCACAGCACAAAGCTCTCAGTAACAAAGACTTTAGGTGATGTTTTAGACTCATGTTCTTAAAGGCAATGTATTTCCTCGTTCTAGTGAAGACGAGACGCCTGAGAGCAACACGTGGTACTTAATATGCAGTAAATCAAAGTTGCGAATCAGTCCTGCTCCACTGCTGATTTTACCAAAGTTTAGATTTAACTTTCAAGGCTCAGTGAAGACAGCAAAGAGGTAAAATGAATACTATGTCTGTCAATAATGTTTTTAACTGCGTAGAGCCTCCTCTGTGAGCGTTTCAGTCCGTGTTTCAACTGCTCTGGGAGTTAGCGACAGCATTAGCAGCGTCAGATTTGGATGAATCTAGATTAACCAAGACAGAAAGTCCGATGCACTCTACTTTCCTTACTTCAATTGTGTCGATGTATGACTTTTCTTTCGAGCACTCGTATCGCACATGTGCAAGTCGGTGCTTCGGTGCAAATCAGTTAATCTTCTCTTCTCTAGTGTATACATTTCCCTTCAGGTGCTTCGGTGGCCAAGACCATAGCTTTTTTCTATACTGTACAAACATTTAAAGCCAAAAATCGGAGCCACAAGGTGCAGCAATTTACCTATCTTGTCCACCCCAAACACAAATGAGCGTAGGAGCAGTCGGCCAAGCATTGAAATCATTACATTGGCGACTGTATCTCCATCGACCACAAAGAGCTCTTTTCTGTGTTGATGTAATGGATTTCACTTGTCTCTTAACAAAACCAAAAAGATGGTGTTTGGTCTGAAAACTCATAATGCCGTTGTCATTGAAGGTTAGCAAATTGAGAAGGTTGGATCGTTTAAATATTTAGGTGTGTATATCGACTATCTTAAAGAACACATATCAGGGATTATTTGACGTGTCATTGGCCTCTAAAGGCACTGCATTTAATTTTTACAGTTTTGAAATGTGAAAAACAGAACTAGTTTATGTTAAAGTCTTTCCAGCAGTCACATGTATTGCTCACTTACCTAAATATTCACCACCATAAATGTATAAGCACAATTAACTAGAGTCATATAGCTTCACAGGTAAAGCTAACAAACAATAGCATGCTAACGGTGCACTTCCTGCTTCTCTAGATGCAGAGAAAGATCTATGGTCTCATTTTCACCTGAATACTAACAGTGCCTTTAAACATGCTCTTGAGTATCTTTGACATCTCATGTTTTACAACTTTAAAATGTATCTACTGAAGCATTTTTGTTACATTATAACTATGAGGCATTCCCTCATCAGGATTTGTGTTGGCACTGCATCTACTGGCAACCGAGGGAATTACCATGGGGCAGTAAACAAAAGATGGCTTACCCCGGACATGCTAATGTTAGCATGCAGGACTTAAGAACTTGGTAACAGCACAGGAGACGCCGGAGTTCTATTTTTGATGTTACAAAACAGGGAAATTTGAAACAGATTGTTTTTTGCTCAGAGGGGAGGAGACTTACATTTCAAGATTCAGAATTCAGCAAACAAGCACGATTGAAGCTAAATACAACTTCAGGTATGTTTTTGATGACGGAACAATGTGTCAAAGCTAAATACATTATAATTATAAAATAAATAAATAAAAATTAATTTATTTAATTTGTAATCGATTTCAATAACTGTGACCATATTAAGGTGAGGCACTGCAGGTGAACAGGAAAAAAATCTTAAATTTAAATATATAAATTTGAAACTCCTGTAGTTTACTATAGTTTACTGTAGTTTAGAGAAAATTATATTATAGTTTTTCATCATGTCATGTTTTTATTTAGAAATAAGGCGTTGTGTGAAAATGGCCAAAAAAACATACTTGGGACATACACACATTAGTTACAAAAAAAATTACAGAGGGGATTTCGGATTTATTATTTAGTTTTTAAGTAAACTAGATTGGACTGTAAATTGTCCTAAAAATTCAAATATTTCGCCAATTTTCTTTTTTTTTTTTAACTTAAATTGTTTTTAGAATTAGATTAGATAATTCTGTATATTTCGTCAAAATCGTGTTGCGTCTAAGTTTGGTGTGTGTGGGATCTGCTTAAAGTGGTGATCCTTATGTCCCGAGGAGAGAAAAATGCCTCTGGATGAAGTGGATTAAATGGAAGAATAAAACATCGGTAAGAGCAGATTGAATGTTTGTTGTTGTCCACATGAAAGCCGATATGTTGAGAGAGCAAACTGACAAAAAAATGAAAAAAAAAATGTTGTGCCTGTAGTGTCTCGCCTTAAAATTACACTGTGACATCTAGCGCTCTCTATATAAAAGTAGTATGTTCTGCAGGCCATTATTTCCTAAAATGGAGTCAACTCACCCACTCTCCAATTTGAAACACTCACCAAAGACATGCCCATTCTAACAGTAGAGGAGTTCTCATCGTGATTCAGTGCTTAGGAGACGGTTTTGTGTCTTTGGTTCTGGCGCATTGGAATGATTCAGGGATGAAACGAGACAATGAATAATAAAAATGTGCCCATTAGAGCCAGTAGCCCCAGAGGAGCAAGACTCTGCCGACACATCAGTGAAACTGTGAAACTTTTATGAAGATTTGGCATTAAAAGTACCAACTACAAAAGTCTCCAGAGTCTTTCAAGTCCTCTCTAATAATTTCCTCGGCGTTGAGTCTAGTTAGAACTTCTCAGCATAAATGGTGTGGTGCTCTATGCTTAAATATCTACATACAAAGAATAATTAAAGGTGAGCAGTGTAACCTTTCAGATCTGCCACTATATATTAAAGGCATTGCAATTGTTTCCATGGCTGAAATTTTTTACAAAATTTTTACAAAACGCCTGATTAAAATGAGCCCCATTTCAAACTAAAGCTGTTCTCGAACCCTCTGGAGCACAAAAAAATTGTCTGGACTCGTTGTGAAGCTGAGACTCTGTAGTTTTGTCCTCTCATGTCTGATTTACTCTGATGTGAACAAGCCCTGCTCAGAGGAAGATCAGAATTTCAATTCCGCCCAGATTTTCTTTGGTAAAATCTGTATAATGGAGGATGGTCTGACTGACAGTTGTTTGGTTTTGACAATTCCTTTTTGAAAACGCAAGCTAATTTGACAAAAAATAGATACAGTCAGCAGTGCGTCATATTAGGATGACGCATTGACTTCATAGGAAAGGTGCAACTGGGTCTGAATTGACGCTGACCCGGCGTTTCCTTGGAAATGTAAACAGATTGTTCAGTTGATGCTGAAATTGAGCTCGGGATCATGACATCACATACAACAGAATTTTCAGTTAGCCCAGTGTTAAATCAATGGAGATCTTAAGAAGCTAAATACTAAACTTTTTAAAATTACTTTGTCTAATGTTTTTTCTATGTAAGTCTAGCACACCATCAGCAAACATGGCAGATTTCCATGTTTATGTTTTTTTTTATGTTGTATCCCGAGCTCTATACAGCAGGTGGCGGTAGAATTTACCCAACAGCTAACGTTAACATTCTTGGATACCTTCACAAATTCCGTCCGCTCGATCACTTTATTCTTCTCCGTGTCTTCGTGTCTTTATTTGGCACAGTAAAGCTCATAAACTCTGCTTTTTCTCCTGTAGTTGTTGAACAGTGGGTGAAAGAGCAGCTCTGGCACATTGAAATGAATGGACAGTTTTCCCCATGAAGGTGTGAAAGTGGGCGTTCCCTCAGATGCCTATCATTACCCAATTTAAGTCATTTGCCACATTTGAGTCAATCGTGCCAGTTGTTAGCATGACTATATTCTTATCATTTAAAACGCCTAACGTTAAAGGTGTTATCTGTCACTTGTAGACTTGATTTACCAATCATTGAAGTTAAAGAGAGATTGACAAAAAAGGTTTCATTATGTTTATTTTGGATACAAACACAGACTTTCCACTGTCACAAAAAACATGACATCAACTGGGCACAATGTTTGCTCAGATTTAATAGCCGTTAAATGTTGGGTTTTCACGGAGTTTGAGCCGCTATTTACTTAGAATATACTTGATGTTTCAAGATAAAAGTCACATGTAGTATGTTAGATGTAGTTTGTCCATGTATGTGTTGCCGTAGTAAAAGACCAATTTGTATGCTCGTGCAGTAGCATCTGGGCATGTTTAAATTTGACTGGGGATCGGGGATCACAATTCCAATTGTATCTATGCATTTTAGAGACTTGTCATGAAGGATAAAAAGTTGTTTTTGAATACAAGCTGATCCTGATTCATCTCAGAAAGGTTAATTTGACTGAAAATAAAGTAAGAGTCTAACAACCTTCTTTTTAATCTTAAATATGCCCAGCAGCTGTATAGTTTCCTTTTATCAGATGGCGGACAAAAAGGATAGATCAAGAAAAAGTCCCACCTCATGGTAACAGGTTCTATATGCAAGAAACATTGCCTTTCAACAGATCTGGGGCTTCATCAATAACGGATTGCGTAGATTTTTAGCTGAGCAAGTGCATACCTTAAGTGCCCTCTAGTTTAATGCTATACTGTGGAACTTTACACAAAACACAGTCACATCTGTCTTTCGACCTGGTGCATTTACTTTTTAACCAATTTCCAATGTTTTTATATTTTAAACTGTAAATGAGGACAAAAATCAACACCTTTTTACTTTAAATTTTGTCAGAATCTAGTCCACTTAATCAAATGTAAAATAGTCAAAACTACGGGTGGGCCATCTTGACAAAAATTATAATCTCGAAGTCGATATTCAGTCAATCCAACAGAAATGTGTCGAAACATGTCTGCAAATGTATAAGTTTAATCATCAGACAAACGTGAAATACCTGTAAAATTACTCACAACATCTTTTTTTTGTATTCAATAATTATTTAATAAACAATTATTTTAAATCTTTTTTGTAGCATTTTTTCCTATAACAACATCCTCAATATTATCTATGCTAGGGATGTTAATCAACTAAGAAGTGCGGCATGTGCAGTTCGAAGGACATAGGTTAGGGACTGTTAGACTGTGTGAAACAAGCTGTTTGTTTTTCTTGTAACCATGGAAACTGTGCAAGGAGCTAGCTCTGAAATGCTGCCGAAATTTTTTTTACACCAAATGTAGCAGAAGACCTTGAGGAGAGGAATGAATCGTCTAATCGTCACCTGAAACCACAGTGGCAGAAGGCTTTCCTGTTCACTTACTCCACCTGGATGCCGACTGTGATGCCTGGGCTGCTGGACACTGGGGAGTCTTTTCTCCTGAGGGCTGTTACTCTCCTCAAACTGCCTTGACACATGATCTGCTGATTCTACCTGACAAATCCTCCTGCTAAATCACCACTGACACCTTTGAAGGAAGAACGAGAAACGCTGTAAAAATGTTTCGGGAGCTGAATCTGGATTTCCTCAGATCATTAAAGCATCTATTGGCGTGTTTAGACATGACCCAGTCCCCCAGATCGCTTCACTTGGGACCTTGTCGGGCCGTATCTGTTGCGACGGACCGCGTTTCCGTGCAGAGGTCCAGGTTTGCAGAGGTCCTCTACGTATGCAGCTGTCGTCACCCAAACATAACTTATGTTTTCTTCATAAATTCTCTCTAACTCTTTCCCTCATGAATAAAATCTAAGTTGTGCTAGAAGTAGACTTTTTCTTCATGCGGCTGATTCACAAAAATATATTTCGTAATTACACTTTTGTGGCACAATACTTGGCTAAAGCTAGAGTAAACAAAACATAGCTTCCAGTTTTTCGCCAACGTTTTCGGTAATTATTTCGTTTCTCTGCGCTTCTATGCCACGGTTTGACATCTCTTCATGAAATATGTGAGAATTAAGTTAGATGCATTATGCGCTGTAAATACTCTACTTATTGTCTTGAAACAGGGTGCATGGCATGGTGGCAAATCGGTTAACGTTCTTGTCTCCCAATCAGGAGATCGTGGAATCCTGGACCAGACAAACGTTACTTGAGGAGTTTCCATGTCCTACCCATGTTACCGTGGGTTCTTTCTGTGTTCTCCGGCTTCCCCCCACTGTCCAAAGACATGCATGCGTAGGTTAACTGGTAAATAAAGTTCTAGTCACTGGAAATGCAACGGTTTTTCACAAGCTCAAGTCAGCGTTTGGTGAGGAATGATTATTTTTGCCATTTCGTTCTCACCTGAGTCTGAGTCTTCTCTTGTCTCTTGTCCAATTATCTTGCTCTAAACTGGTCTACAGTCTGAAGCGAGTACCTCACACAACCCCTTTGGCAGCAGAAACACCATGGACCGCCCCTCTTTGCGCTGAACACGTCTAATGGAAACACAGCTCATCCATCCATCTATAATATTGTCCATCTCTTGTCAAAACATATTAAAAAGTGTGAAAAAATGGCTCCGATGTCACGTAAACCCAACCTGTATCCACCAATCACTCAGTAATATGTCTTGTTTTGAACCAGATGCCCTCTACGTTACAAGTAGCCATGAATGGAGCTCAGCAGTGTCTTAACCGAAGATGTGATGCCACAGTTGTCCTTCGTGTTTTGACAAGGTTTTGACATGAATTTTACATGCTCGGGAGGGAAGCCTTCAGACAGACAGCGTTTAGTGTGACCTTGTCGAGTTAAAAGATTTAGTCTTTGGTAGGAAAAAAGAAAAGGGTAAACGGGGGTATATTTGAGATCTCGAGGGATGATTTTAAAAAGTGACATTTCACGGCGTTGTATTTGAACATGGATAATTACTGTGTGTCTGAAATCTGCAGTGATTCCCAACCTTCCCGTCACGCTTTATTGCACACACTGAGTACCCCTTAAATTTGTTCAATGGTGTGCTTTCAGTAAGTCTAAATCTGTTTACAATTTATGGTTTTCTTGTTTTAATAATGCTTCATGTCCACACTTTTCCTACAAACTCAAGGGTGGTAAATTTACTAAAAAGAACATTTTATATCCAAGGGCTTTTCTATTTCCCCTTCCTTTAACATCTGAAATTGTACCAAATTACCCCCTGATTCAGCTGCATATAATTTAATGATGAGATGTGTCTTTATAATGGATCAAATAGTTTTTCATTTATTTTAATAGAGTCCAAAATCACCTCAACAGCAGTCGCATCACAGTGCTTTTCAGAATTGTTGATTTTAGCAACAAAAGGTTAGAAATTAAACCATTATTAGTCAATAATAGAGAAGCAGATTAACCAATTTTCACAGGAAATAAACAAATGGATGACTGTCCCAGAGCATCCCCTGTCCAGACCCTCCTTTTTGGCCAGGAAGAACTACAAAAAACCCTTTGAGAACAAGAGACACCTTAAAGAGAATCAAAGTGAAGGAGGGATCATACTTTTATGGAAAGTCCAGGAATGAAGCTGGACAAAAGCAGAGCTGCAGGTCAAAGAAATATTGTTGATAGGAAAAGTAGGAGGAACAGGAGGCTAGTGCTCAGGCTGCCATACGTCCTCCAGCATAGTTGCTAAATAGCTAACAGTGTAGGTTTTATTATTGTTCTTACCGACCTGGCCATAAGATATTTCGAAGAGTTTGAAACCTGATCTTTTTAGAAGCAAAAATGCAGATTGGTTACAATAAATGTCTGTTGACTTGGGTTGAAGGTGCACTATGTAGCTTTTCTGATTGGGGTCCCCCATAAGTTTGTCTCATGGAGATGTTATTGCTTAGCATGGAATATTCCACAAATTAGCATTTTTCATATTATTAGCCTTTACATGCTCTTGAGTACCTTCAATTTGCCATCTCATGTTTTAAAACAAAAACTTTAAGTTACTTATTCATCCAATTACTTTTTTATCAGCCAGTATGAAATTACACTAAGTGCATCCAGCCAGCAGATGGCGCCAGCGTAACATACAATCTAATGAAGTTGGCGCTGAAATTATGCTATAATGGGGATTTGCTGCAGCAGTTATCGTGTTTAGACGGCAGAAATGCTCAGAACGAGTTTAGCGAGGATTTAAGGACTTTAAATAGTGGAATATTATGGGATAAGTGACCTAAATGATCCAATAATACATCCCAGATCGAGGGAGCTCCGCAGGAAGCGTGTTTGATGCTCGGAAGGGGAAGGAATGCAGCTGAATACTAACTGAATACCAATACTTCAGGTATGTTTTTGATGACAGAACATTGTTAGAACATGGTAAAAAGCTCAAAAAAGCCACTGTAACAGAATATGTGCCCTTTAAACTAGAATTTGTGTAACCAGGTGACATTCTTAGATTATAATTCCACTAAATTGTCCTTTTGTTTTATTATTGTGTTGTTCATACCTGGTGTTTGTTTTTCTTTGCTGCCTTGGTCCTCCACCCACTCCTCTGTTATATTTCTTCTTCGTGTGTCCCCCTTGGTGCACTTTCTGGGGTCGTGACTTCCTCTTCCCTTTTCCGTGTCCCGTTTTGGGATGAGGTCAGTCATCTTTTGTAATCCTCAGTTTTAAGTGTCCATTTGTTATTATTTTGTCTTTATGTATCATTGTTATAACATTGTACTTTTATGTAAATCCATAGTGAGTTCTGCAGTTGCACCAATGTTATGTTTTATTTGTGCTCAGTCCATTATAGTCTCCTCTGTAGATTGAGCTGGACCGGTGAATGTTGATCTTGCAGTTTTATATGTGGACCAGATTAAACGGAGAGCGCCTCCAAAAGTCCGGCAGTGTCCTGTGGCTCCTTAATGCATCATAAAACTACACAACGCAGGAATACACCGGGCACATTTGTTCAGACACATTTTTAACTGTGAAGAAATGGGTTCACTCTCCGGCCTCGAATGATTGGCTACTGTCTTTGCCCTCTCTCTCCCCCTTTCACACTACATCTGTCCTGTCTGATAAAGCCTTCAGGCCAGAAAATCTTAAAAAGAAAGGCTTTTGTCTCCATGGATTTACCTGTAACTTGACCTGATTGCATAAAAAAAGTTACAATCAAATGATAAATATTCTGTAGTCATGACATCAGGGCAAGATATTACTGGCAAACCCTTTTATTTTGGGTTGTGGAGAGAGGGAGGGTCAGTTTGCTCTCTCAATATTCTTGAACCTGTAAACTTGTCCAGCTGCACCTAAAGATGTTTTATTCTTTGTATTTCATTGAATTGACTTCATCCATAGCTGTGTAGCTTCAAAGGCTGTTTTCTCAAATTGCATTTTCTCCCACAGAGACATAAAGATCTGAAAGTGGCACAGGTACAGACCCCACAGTTTACTTATCTCGTTCTGTTCTGAAATGTTCTACAAGATTTTAACGGATCATATGTAAGGGTTCATTTATAAATAATTCTAAGCCTACATTATTCAAGTTTTACCTCAATAATTTAGGTGAAATTTAATGTAATGTTATTTAATTAATACATATTTATTTAGTTTGCCCAAATACTATATAAGATTTCCAAATACTGCAATAGTAACATGTGTCATTCACCTGTGATAATCATGTGCAATATAATTTAACATACTATTAATACACTTTTACCTCACCATAGTCACTTACTGTATATAACAAGACACTTAAGCCACTTTATTTGCCATTTTACTGTAAATAAGAGTTTGCACTTTATACTTTATATTGTATTTTTATTACCATGTTTTATTTATCCTATTTTTATTGCATGCGCTTATTTCTATCATTCCTGTCCTAAACTGTGTGTTGCAACAGTGGAATTTCCCCATTGTGGGACAAATAAAAGATCTCTTATCTTAAATTCCCCCCTGAACATTTTTCTTATGTATATGATAACCAAATGAAGCCAGGAATTTAAACCTGGCTCTGTTCATTTGTCAAATTCCCTAACATGTGCATTTGTGGTCATTTTTACACATAAAATGCCTTATTTATGTGTGAAAAAATAGACCAAAAACTTGCAATACATATTTTTTCTTATGTGTATGTTTCAAATTGATACATCTCTTTCCTACTCACTCGCAGTGTCTCGCTATTTTACGTTTTACTGTTGATACAAATGCTTTTAAGCCAAACAGTGACGTCCATGTACAGAGCTGGGTGGGTAGTCCTCTGCACTGCATACATTGTTGAAGAAATGAGACAAATTTTTTGTACTGTATATTAACTTTCATTTGAGTAACATTTTTGTTGAAAACAGTAAAAGTACTCTTACTTGAGTAAAGGTTTAGGTCAGGGCAACTTAATCTTAATTTAAGGGCCAGGTTTTGTGGATAGTTTTGTCCTCAGGGCCGGAAATGTGTCCAACGCTTTTGAAATACGAAAAAAATGTGATATGAAAGGCTTTAACAACATCTGCAGAACTGAACTAGAATTGACTAAACCAGGTCTAAACCAGGACTAAACCAGGTCCAAACCAGGACTAAATCAGGACTAAACCAGGTCTAAACCAGGACTAAAGAAGGACTAAACCAGGTCTAAACCAGGACTAAACTAGGTCCAAATCAGGACTAAACCAGGTCAAAGGTCTACACCAAGACTAAATAAGGACTAAACCTGGACCAAACCAGAACTAAATCAGGACTAAACCAGGTCCGAACCAGGTTTACACCAGGACTAAAGAAGGACTAAACCAGGTCTAAAGAAGGACTAAAGAAGGACTAAACCAGGACCAACTCAGAACTAAATCAGGACTAAACCAGGTCTAAACCAGGACTAAAGAAGGACTAAACCAGGTCTAAACCAGGACTAAACTAGGTCCAAACCAGGACTAAACCAGGTTAAAGGTCTACACCAAGACTAAATAAGGACTAAACCTGGACCAAACCAGAACTAAATCAGGACTAAACCAGGTCCGAACCAGGTTTACACCAGGACTAAACAAGGACTAAATCAGGTCCAAACCAGGACTAAACCAGGACTAAACACAGTCCAAACCAGGACTAAACCAGATGTTTCATCCAGACAGTCACTTTTCCAGTTACTTTTACTTGAGTAGCAGTTCCCTAAGTACTTTTTCACTGTTACTCGAGTCATACTTTTAACGTGAGTATTATGTGTGTACCTCTACTCTTACTTGACAACAATTTCCCTCTACTCCACCTCTGC
Source organism: Rhinogobius similis (assembly GCA_019453435.1). Lineage (NCBI taxonomy): Eukaryota > Metazoa > Chordata > Actinopteri > Gobiiformes > Gobiidae > Rhinogobius > Rhinogobius similis. The sequence continues at coordinate 46,300,614 of CM033619.1, read as the reverse complement.
CATGTCATATCGCCACTCCAGCGTGTCCTCTCGTCTCGTGTCTTCTCATGTTTGCCATCCTCATCCGACGGGACCACGCACACCTGCACGCACACGTAACGCACGGCTCCGCTCGCGCTATCTCGGGCTCAGACAAAGCCAATTTTACCTCTATCTCCTCCCTCCTCCTCCTCCTCCTCCTCTTCTCTCTCATCTTTGCCTTTTCTCTCTCCCTCTCTCTCTCTCTCCCACGTGTATGCGCGCGTCCGTAAACTCTCGTGCACGTCATTCCCACGCAACCGGGCGCGCACACGTTCCGGCTCCTGCCCGCTGTAGCCGCGCGCTGGAGGTGCTCTGACAGTGGCCGCCGCTGCTGCCTCTCGGTGCGGTTCTCTCCTCCGTCTTGCACGCTTTTACGCATAACCAGCGCGCCTCGTCTGCTCCTTTTCCACGTTTGACCACTTCTTCTACGCGCGCTTTCTCCCCCCCCAGTCCCAACTCCACACGAGAATACGTCGCTCAACTTGGATCCGAATGGCACGGCACTGGCATTTTCGGGGAAAGTCGTTGCGCAGCGTCTGGGAACATGGGTGCCAACTTTGAGCACGTTTAACCCGCAAAGACTTCTTTTGTTTTGTTCTCAGTTTGGGTTTTTGAGTTGGAAATGAAAGCAGGTTAGTCTCCCGTGGCAAAAAAAAGAAAGGGAAAAAAAAGAAAGCGTCGCTGTCAAAAGGAACAGGAGACATTATTGGCTCACGCGTGCACTCAGGTGGACTGCGCTACGGAGAGGAGAGCGGGCACACGGATGAGCCAGCATGGGTAAGCTCCAACGTCTTACTTTCAATTCGCAAAACGTCAACCTTTTGGCTTGTTTCCCCAGCGTTCGTTTGTCGCATTTTGTCTCGGCTCACGATGTATCCCGCGTCTCTCCAAATCTTGTCATTACTGCGCAACTGGCTTCACCTTTTCCTCCGCGTGGTTTGTCGTAAAATGGCAATTATGTCCGACTGTTTTTTTCACTTTCTTTCGTTCTTTCTTTCCTCCAAGTGTGCGTGAAATTGCTCGTTGCGGGGCGGGGATGCGTGTGACAGCAGCAGCAGCAGCAGCAGCAGCAGCAGCGCAGGGGACACGAGTCACACAGACCAAATATTTTTTTTTTTTTTTTTTTTTTTTTGGGGACCAAGTATAGCACCGCAAAGCTCGACTTAAGCGGTCTATCTGGCGTAAATGGTGCGTAAAATCCCAATACAATACGCTATTAGTCAGTTGTCTGCCCCAGAGCTCAGGCGACAAGTTTATCCCCAGTTGCTGCACTCGTTTGCCCGAAATCTTTGCAATATTTTCTCCTTTTACCTTCGACATCTCCCTGTACTGTGCCGCTGTTTTGGATTTCTGGCGTGTTTTGACCGGTGCGCTTTGGAAATGACAGCTCCCTCGGTTCCTTTTTTGTGTGTGTGTCGTTCCCGTCCCACTCTTCCCATTATCTCGCCTGTTTTACGCCTAAAAAGCTAAACGCAGCGGCTTTAAAGCATTACATTCACCAGCTTGACTTGAGTGGTTGAATAGTCCGGCGATTTTTGCCGGGTTTTTCTATTGCGAAGTGCAGCTTTTGAATGGAGCCACGTTTTGAGTGCGTTGAATAAACTTTTGAGCTGAAGGACTTGCCGTCTGCAGGTATTCTTTTTGATAGAGTGCCATTTTATAGAAATAAGTCTTGGAATCTGCAACCTGCATTCTTTTAGATGTCTAATATATTGTTTTCAGTTGTGTTCTCCGCTTTAGAGAGACTGTACATTCCATGTCATTAAAAATAAAAACGATGGATTTTCATGGACATTTATTCTTAAACAGTGGTCTACTATGGTTCAGAGCTGTGGATTTGGATCGCAGTTCTTGGATAGACTGAATACTTAAAGCTGAGTTAACTGACTTTTTTGTTGCAATTTAGTATGTTTTGTGTTTTCTATCAAAGAGTGTTTTGTAAAAAACTGCACTTTGTGACAAAAATTAGACCTCTGCACATTGTCTGTGACTTATAATAAAGCATTTTATTGCTCATAAAAATGGAAGTAAGGGCCAAAAGCAGCGCTCTGATTGGCTGCGCTTGGGCGGACCACCTCAGTTTGACTTCACCGTCTGAAAAAAGCTGTTCTAAAGCCATGAAAGCGCACGAAAATTAAAGAATATAAACGACGTGGCAAAGGGTTTTTGAACTAGTTAGTTGTCTTTCAGTTTTGCGGTGTGAAAATGGTACTCCAGCTTTAAGAGAACTTTTATTTATATCACGATGCGTAAATTCCAGTGTTGCAAGGCACAGTTGAAGGTCAGTAGGAGAGTAGTACATGCAGTACAGGTAATACAATAATCACACACTGTGCTTTAGGGCCGCACAATTAATCCAGATTAATTTGAATGAGGGTGCACGGTGGCAGAGCGGTTAGAGCTTCTGCCTCTCAATAAGGAGATCGTGGGTTCGAATCCCGCACCACCCCAACATCGTGGTTTCGAATTCTGAACCACCCTAACATCACACGATCTCTCTGGGTGGAGTCTGCATGTCCTCCTCGTGTTACCGTGGGTTCTCTCCGGGTTCTCCGGCTCCTCCCACCGTCCAAAGACATGACTGTGTAGGTTAATTGACAACTCTAAAATTGTCCCTAGTGAATGAATGTGAGAGTGAATGGTTGTCTGTCAATGTCCTTGTCCTCTGTGTCAGCCCTGCGACGAGTTGGCCACTGTCCAGGGTGTACCCCGCCTAAGGCCCAAAGTCACTGGGATAGGCTCCAGTCACCCGCGACCCCTAACGGGAATAAGCGGTAGAAAATGAATGAATGAATAATTTGAATGAATGCAATGAACAAAATTGCTATTTATGAAGTGCTGTAATTTCCTTCTCAAACAACTAAATATCCTGTTTTATTCTGCACAAAATAGAAAATCCTCTAGTTTGGATTTGTACAAACATGTTCTGAAATACATGTGTTTGTCCATTCATATTTCAGTCTATTTGTCAATTCTCCTGGACATGTTTAAAATTTGACTTTTGAACAGAATCCTTTCAAACATAAATTTCAAATCAAGGTAGGTATTTTTTCCAAATTGTGCAGCTTGACTGTGCAGCAGGGTGAACATATAAGGCTCCAACAGTAGGTACAATAGGCTGACTATGTTCAGTGCAGAATATGGACAGAGTAAATAGAAGGTAAAGTGATTAAAGTGTGTTGTGCTGGTGATGATTGGGGTTGTTAGCCTTTAATGGTTTAATCGATTCATCGGTCAGTGGTGTCTTTATCGCAGAGTTGTGGACTTACAACTTGTGACTTGGACTTGAATCAGACTTGAGACTTGACTTGATAATACGGACTAAGACTTTGGACTCGACTTGGACTTGAAGGCCAGTGACTAAGGACTTGGACTTGGACTTTGAGCCCTGTGACTTGAGACGTCTTGATGCTGCTCCTCAAAAAATCAAATGCATTGTAAACCATTTTGTCTTTACAGTTATTTATAAACTCTGTGTACGTATAAGAATGCTATGTATATGACTTTTAATGTTACGTATTTGAACTTTTAAAAGACAATTTGATGAGGAAATGAATGGTTTATTCCTAAAACTCTGGGTTTTCAGAGATGAGGCAAAAGACAATTCTGAGTTCTGAGATTTGAGAGCATTTTAGAGGAAGCTTTTGGAAGTTGGTGTTTGGTCCATACATACACTTTAAGTAAGAATCCCACGTTAAGTTTAGAGACCCCAGGACGTTTTAGAAAAGAAGAATCATTCACAAAAAGTCATGTGCAAAAATATGAGCTGTTTTCTGTAATTTGGAACAATGACTTGATAGGAATTGAAACCCAAAGTAGTGGACTTGGCCATTGACTTGGGGCTTGACAGCAAAGAACTTGAGACTTGAGACTTCCAAAACAAGCATTTGGTCCCACTTCTCCTTAATCGATCACAATTGAATTAGTCGACTTATAATTTTATTAGTAATCCAAGTATTTATCTGGACAACAGTAGAAAGGAATAGACCAAGAATGAGTTAGCAGGAGATCTGTGAGTGAACTGGGAGTTTTGTATGCCTTTCCCCCCCACAAATATGTAATTAATATTTGCTTTTCAGTTATTCTTTGTGTGAACTCCTGTACGTTTGTGGCCTTGCGTATTCAGTTTGGGTTAGTTTTGAGAGTTTTTCATCAGCACTACAGCTTGCCCCCTTTGAGTTGACTAATTAATGCTCAGGAAATGTAATTACTAAGAATTTATTTATCCGACCAGCTTTAGTGTTGATTCACATCGTAGGTTCATGACAAGTTTTCTCTCTTCTTTTTTCCACATTTATTGACATAAATGATCCAAATATTTGTTTGTATTACTGGCTATTATTATTATTAATGGGTATTATTTCATGTCCCAATAACAAGTTTCGAAGCACAATCTACTGCTACAGAAAAATTGCAACGAATTATAAACTTTTCTTTTAAAACCACTGTATAATTCAAGGCTTAGATAGCAGAATCAACCAATTATTAGCCATAGAAGTTTCTTATTCAACCGTCTACAGCTTTTATTGTTTTACACAGGAGAAATAACCTAAATCTCCCAACAAACTGCAAATAAAACGTACACACAATAAGTATTTAGTCTCAAAATATACCTGCTTCTCCACAGATCTGTCCTGTAACTTGGGGTGGTTGTGTCACCTGCCCGTCTCCATGGAGATGTACAAGCTCAATGCCATACCGTGGAATAAAATTGCCGTCAGATAACGGTGTCTCCTTTTTCACTTGTTTTATTTGTGTTTTTGTCCCTCCTGAAGTGTCTTTTGAGTGTCGTGACAAGCGCCATAAGTGTCATGAATTGTTAAAGAAATACCTCCTCCACAGAGACGAGCAGGTGATTGATCCTCCTCAAGAAAGATACACCTTTTTGCATCAGAGTTACGTAACATATTTTAAACAATACCTTTCTTTGGCCGTCCTTCTCCCTTTGTGCAGATATTGTGTCTAGAGCTTTGAGCGAAATTGAATCCGAACACTAAAATCCTGCATCCTTTTGTAAAGCAGAGTACACTGATAATGCTCAAAGTGAAATCTGACATGAACTTATTCGATTTGAGACGCCATGTTTGTTAACAGGTGGAGAGCGTCGCAGGAGAGAGGTTAGCCTACTTAGAAATCTGTAAATACATAATCCGTTACATCATCTTGGCTTCTCACTTGTTGCCGTTTTCTTTTAATACATATTTTTTCCCATTTTTGTTCTCTTACGAAGGCGCAGGCTGCAAGGAGACGCTGCCTACACATCTGTTCAAAGGGGCTTTCCAAGTGCTGCCAATTAGCATGTGCTATTTCAACTAAAAGCGCTATAATTAGCAGCCTATCTAAATATGTGCTGTGGGAAAAGGGTGTCACGTTGCAAAATGCAGTGGTGAAATCCATTTGTGTAATGTGAACTGGATTATCCTTTGGGACGACTGTCTTCTCATTGTGGGAGTGAATTGATGCCCTGACCTCCCCCTCCCCAGACACCTCCGCCACCATCTCCAGAGGAATGGTGACATTTCAAGCTCAGCCATGCTGGAGTCTAGTGGGAAAACCTCCTGCTAATAAGGTTTGCGTGTATCCAAACTAAGTAAGCTTTCACCCACATTAAAAAACAACAACAACTTGAAATGTATTTGTATGTATTGTATTTAAAAACGGGACAATTTAATAGCAGATACATGAAAAACTGTGTCTAGAGCATTCCAATGTGTAGTTTATCGAATGGACAAAAAGTCGGAACTAGATATTGAGAGATTTGTTGAGAAAATACATTAATATAAGAGGTGATAAGAGGAGGCATTCAAAATTGTGCTGCTGTGGCAAAGACTGGGGGGTGATGAGTTGCTTGTTGTTGTAAGTGGATATTTGAAAGGTATTGACTGTATTTTAAAAAGTATTTATATGATAATAATTGGGGCTTTTACTTTTAAGCATGTTAAATATTATTCCCTCATGACAATATACCTGAAGTTGCATTGTTCTTCATTCACGCATGTTTCATTAATCCTGTTTACGAGATTGTGTTGCTCTGAACCGAATGGAACACTTTGTTTCACTTTTCCAAAGATTTGTAATTGGAAGAATCTGTAAGTCCCTTGCACAGTTTTCTAAATCTATAAACCCTCACCAGATCATCACTAATAACGTTGCTTAAACAGTTTTTATTTTTGATGGTCAATTCCCACTGCTGCAGTAGATGGTGTGTTAACACAAAATCAAAGCGGAGGGAGTGCTGCTGTTGCAAATGTGTGTGTGTGTGTTTTTTTTTTTTTTTGTGAAGCCTTATTTTAAATTCTAAAACATGAAAGACAGAGCACGTTCATCCATTCTTCTTCCAATCATCCAGGACAGGGAGGCATCAGTCTGAGTAAAGAAACCCAGACTTCCCTCACCCCAGACACTTCTGGGGTCTCAAAGAGACATAGCATGTTGCCAGCATGTCCTGAGTTTCGGATGCCACTGAGGCACCTCAGCTCCTGTCCACATGGAGGAACAGCGTCTCTACTCTGATCTCCTCCCGTGTGACTGAGCTCCTCACACAAAACTATGCTCCATTCTTCCCTCACACATGAACAAGATCACGAGATACTTGAACTCCTTGACTTGAGGACAAGCCACCCTTTTTCACTGAGAACCGTCTGTCTCGGATTTGGAGGTGTCAGCACCTCCAAATTTCATCCCAAACCACCCCAGTGCATGCTGCAGGTCCTGATTTGATGAAGCCAACAGGACAAGATCATCTGCAAACAGCAGAGTCAAAATCCTTTGGTTCCCAAATTGGACGTTCTCCAGCACTCTTATTGCTCATGGAAATTCTGTCCATAAAAACAATTAAAAAAAACAAAAAAACAACGGTGACAAAGGACAGTCCTGGCGGATTCCAACATGCACTGCTAACAGGTCTGACTTACAGCTGGCAATGCAAACACAGCTCTTGACAGGGTCATACAGGCACTTGACAGCCCTTATCAAAGGGCCCCGAACCCCATTATTCGGTGCGACAACACAAGGGACACGGTTTAACGCCCTCTCTAGATCCACGAAGCGAACAGCGGATAGTCGAGAGCGTGTTTAAAGGCTATTAAATCTGCTACACTGACTTCTTTTTTTAAATCTTTTAACCATGATCTAACAATGTTCTGTTATCAAAAACATACCTGAAGTTACGTTCAACTGCATTCACCCTGTTTTTAGGAATGCTAGTTGGAAAATCCTCTCTCCTCTGAGAGTCAAAAAACACTTCCTGCTGAACTTCCTTGATCTGGGATCTTGGTTCATATCATTTATGTCACTTATCCAAGAATGTTCTGCTGTTTTCAGTCCTTAAGTCATTGCCAGACTCGTTCTGAGCATTTCTTCTATTTACTGCTTGCAGCTTGATAATGTGGAAAAATGTATAATATTTTTCCAACACAAATTTATGTCCGCTTTAAATTTCAGTTTATTATCAGCAGACAAGAAACATGTTTCTAGGATTGAAAATATGGCTAAAGGGCCTATATTGACTTTTTTATTTTGTAATCACATTTCATGTTGTTTCATTTATTTTATGCAGGAAAATATAATAAAATAATAATAGGATCTAACGCAGTTTAGGTATTTGATAAATGCCATTGTTTTAGATTAATTTAAAATTCACTTCAGTGCACCAGGAGATGCAGTTTTAGCACGTCTGCTGAAGATTTGTACAGACAAATTTCATTTCAATTCCAGTTTCAGGCATTATTTCCAACCTGAACATACCTAGGATAAGTATTTTTATGAAATATCCCAAATGACGCACAATAGAACCTTTAAGAGCAGATTTATGGATGTGCAGTAGTGACTCCTCATGGAAGACTGAATTAAGTTATGATATGGATAATATTGCTGTATATTATCACACAGGGGAAATGAATTTGCTGGCTTGTCCCACCTGAATCATTCTCCTCCGCTGTGGGGGGCAGAGAGCAGAGACGTGGTCCCAAGCAGCAAATTGAGGGCAGCCTGGTCAGTCCCTGGATAGAACACTGCCATCAGGGAATCGAGAAAATGCTAATTGTATTACCTTCTCCTGCTCGAATGTTTTAGACCTCGTATGATCGTTTTGTAGCAAACAAGGAAGACCAGGCAAAAAATATGTGGAATTGTCGCAGACTTCAACAGATATGGAACAGTGATATTGTATGTATATGTATGGTACAAATTTATCATACACATTTGTTACACATTTTGTTTTTTTAAAGGTAGATTTGGCCCATAGGCTTGATTGAAGCACAGTATAGCGTGAAATGGGGAGGGAATATTGTCAGAGCCGGGAATCAATCGCACCACGCTTAGACCATTTGACTACAAGGCAGCGTGCATATCTTTCATGTTAAATATTGCTCTCTGAAAAGATAAAAAGCAAAAGGTGGGTGCACAATAATTGGTTTGGAACTTTTTTAATTGATGCTGCAGCTCAGTTTTGCTTGTGCTAATCATGCATAATTACTATGCGGGCGTGGTGGATGCAATTGTTATTTTTGCTAATAAGTTCATACCCGGTTCAAACTATACAGTGAAATTGTGTATATTGACATAAACACAGCCAAATGACTTTAAAATGACTTCAAAAGACTTTGCCATACTTGAGACATCAATACATTAAAGGTATGGTATTGCATTATTTTATTTCCTCAGAAGTGCACAACAAAACATTAACCAAGGCAAAGTCAAAGGTGATTACTGTCATCAGCATCTTTCCTAACTAGTGAGTGTATTTGTGAAATTTTGTGTGTGTTATTGTTGTGCTTTTGTGGTGCTGCCTCTTGGCCAGGACGTTGTCTGCAACAAGTTTATCAATTAATCTCAACTAATCGATTATTAAAATAATTGTCAATTAATTTAGTAATGGAATAATCATGTAATGGTCTATACATGGGTTTCAAAACATGCCATTAGCTGAGAAAATATGTTTGACCCAAAGTCGTCGCAATTGCATGGGCCAGAGCTCAGGCCCACACTTTGCGCTCTGCTGTCGGGCTGAGTCGGGTCCAGGCCAGGCCGTGTCGGGCAGTGCTGGGTTCGGGCCCAGGGGGCAGAGGCGTGCACATGTGTTGTAACATGCGCTCCATGGTAAATGTGTGGTTTCCTCCTCATCCTCTAATAAAGTGGTCAAAATATGTGAAAAAGAGAGCACAACGGAGGAGAAAGAGCAGGAGGAGAGAGAGAGCCATGGATGCCTTCCCAAAAATCTGAAGAAAGAAGTGAGGGAGAGAGATCATGTGGGCCAGCGTCAGCGGACGGAACAGGCCCGACTGGTACAGGAGACGTCCTGTTGGTGCAGGTAGCACTTAACACTTATTTCAACATTCATGTGAATGAAAATAATTGCCTCAGTAATGCCTTTAGCGCTTTATTAGACAGCATTGGTTTCACTCAAAATGTAAATGAACCAACCCACAGTCACCAGCACACTCTGGACCTGGTTCTAACTTATGGAATAGAGATTAGTGACCTTAATGTCTTCCCCCAAAACCCAATAATGTCAGATCACTTCCTAATTACCGTATTTTCCGCTCTATAAGGCGCACCTAAAAGCTTTCAATATTCTCAAAACCTGACAGTGCGCCTTATAATCCGGTGCGCTTTGTATATGGATCAATACTGAGCCGCAACTACGAGTAGCAGCCGCCGACTCCATTTTCTCCCGTAGAAGAAGTAGCGCGCGGTGCACGCTGGGGCTTTATGACTGGCCCACACTCCAGCCCAGTAGGTGGCGGAAAATGCACCTAAACGTTGGTTGCCACTCGCCAGAAAAACACAAGAAGAAGAAGGCGGCGGCTTTATGACAGTGCGAAGCGTGTATTTTCATTTGTGTGCGTGTAAAGACCCCAAAATGGCACCTTTGAAGAGACACGCTTATAACGCAGAATTCAAACTCAAGGCTATCAGTTACGCAGTAGAACATGGGAATAGAGCTGCAGCAAGAGAATTCAGCATTAACGAATCAATGGTGCGAAAGTGGAGGAGGCAACACGATGACCTGCGCCAAGTAAAGAAGACTAAACAGAGTTTCCGAGGGAACAAAGCGAGATGGCTACAGTTAGAGGACAAACTCGAACAGTGGGTTGTTGAACAGAGAGCAGCAAGTAGAAGTGTTTCTACAGTCACTATTAGAATGAAGGCAACAGTGCTAGCACGAACTTAACATCAATGAATTTAGAGGCGGTCCTTCTTGGTGCTTTCGGTTTATGAAAAGGCGTAATCTCTCCATGCGCTACGAACTACTGTTTCACAGCAATTGCCAAAAAAGACTACCAAGAAAAGCTGGCCAATTTCGCCAAGATACTGCAAAAACAAGATCACTGAAAATAATATCCGGCCAGAGCACATCATCAACATGGGCGAGGTTCCACTCACCTTTGACATTCCTGTGAACCGCACTGTGGATAAAACGGGAGTACATACGGTGAATATTCGCACCACAGGGAATGAGAAGTCATCCTTCACTGTAGTTCTCGCCTGCCAGGCTAATGGCCAGAAACTTCCACCCATGGTTATTTTTCAAGAGGAAGACTTTGCCAAAGAAAACTTTCCACTCCGCGTCGTCATCAAAGCTAACTTCGAAGGGATGGATGGATGAAGAAAAAGATGAGTGAGTGGTTGAGAGAAATTTACGTCAAAAGACCGGGTGGCTTTTTTCACACAGCTCCGCCCTTATTGATCTACGATTCCATGCGCTCCCATATCACCGATGGTGTCAAAAACAAGTGAAGAACACTAATTCAGTGCTTGCCGTCATTCCGGTGGATTGACAAAAGAACTCCAGCCGCTAGATATTGGTGTCAACAGGGCATTCAAAGCTAGACTGAACTGCGTGGGAGCGGTGGATGACAGAAGGCGAACACGTTTACCAAGACGGGAGACAGCGCCAAGCGACATCGCCACTATTTGCCAGTGGATCGTTAATGCCTGGGCTGATATATCAGTCTCAACTGTGGTCCGAGCTTTCAGGAAAGCAGGAATTGTTACTGAACTGCCAGACAACAGCAGCGACACTGGCGCTAATAATAATGACATGGGCAGACGGAGCGAGCACGTTGGATGCCGCATCGCTTCAACTGTTCAATTCAGAACACGGAAGAAGAAGAATTTGAGGATTTGTGGATGAGGAATGAACTGATAAAGTAAGCTTTACATGTTTCTTTTGTGTGTTTACATCTGAGCAGGTTTGGTCATATTATGAATATGGACATTAACGTTATTGTTATATTGTTATTGCTTTGCACTTTTTTGAGAGTTACTATATTGTGATTGCACTAACGTTTGATTTAAAGTAACGTATCAGACTGTTTCTTTTACGTGTTTGTTGAATGAGGAAAAGTTCCCCTCCACTACAAAAACATTGCACTTCCTGTTATTTGTTAAAAGATAAACTGTCGCGAAAATACTACGTCAGTGACAGGGAAAAATAATAAAACAGCCGTTTATTCATTTTGGAAGTGAACGGAGTTGTCAGAACGCTGGTTTGTATTCTATTAATAAAGTTTGACTTATCTGACTGTTTTGTTGACGTTCCCTTTAGCGCAGCTCCACCTAGTGGATGCATAACGCAACTACAGCCACTACTGTAGCTTCTATTCTATGCGCCTTATAATGCGGTGCGCCTTATATATGAACAAAGTTTTCAAATACGCCATTCATTGAAGGTGCGCCTTATAATCCGGTGCGCCTTATAGAGCGGAAAATACGGTACCTTTCAGTTTATTCTTAAGGACTATCCAGCTCCTCAGACTAAAACTATAATGAAAAGGACAATATCTGAAAAATCTATTTTAAAGTTCAGAGAAATAATAGAACCAATATTTAATATTATGTCATGTGATCCTGTCGTTAACAGCGCCAGTCCCAGTGCTATTGATAACTCTGTTGACTCAATGGTCAACTCTCTAAAATCTGCTCTTGATGTTGCAGCTCCACTTAAACAGAAAGTAATCAGGCCAAAACGAGCCTCCCCCTGGTACAATGAAGAACTACGTTCTCACAAACAAAGGGTAAGAAAACTAGAGAGATCCTTACGCCGCTCCCACACAGAAGAATCCCTGAAAGAATGGAAAACTTGCCTTCTGTCTTATAAGCAGGCTCTGCGTAAGGCTCAAACCAGATATTATTCAAATTTAATAGAAGTAAATAAAAATAACTCTAGATTTCTCTTCAGCACTGTAGCCAGGCTGACAAACTGTCACAGCACAGTAGAACCCTCAATACCAGTTACTCTAAGCTGCAATGACTTTCTTCTATTCTTTAGCAGCAAAATCACAACTATTAGAGATAAACTAAATGCAATTACTCCCACTATCAGTACTGAGCAAGCCCAGACTGCAAAGCTAGTGTCCCATACAAATCCTTCAGTAATACTAGATAGGTTCACTGCTGTTGATCAGGCAGAGATAACTTCAGTCATTATGTCCTCCAAAACATCAACTTGTATTTTAGACCCAATCCCAAGTAGACTCCTCAAAGAAATTCTCCCCTAATTATAAATCCCATTCTTAATATAATAAATACTTCACTAGAAAGCGGTTATGTCCCTCAGTCCTTCAAATATGCAGTGGTTAAACCACTTTTGAAAAAGCCTAATCTAGACCCCGACATACTGGCAAACTATAGACCTATTTCTAATCTGCCCTTTGTCTCTAAAATCCTTGAAAGAATTGTGATTAAACAGCTGTGTCGCCACCTGCAGGACAATAATTTATTTGAAGTTTTTCAGTCAGGGTTCCGTGCATACCACAGCACTGAAACTGCACTAGTTAAAGTCACAAATGATCTGTTATTAGCTGCTGATGATGGACAGGTCTCAATCCTGGTTCTGTTGGACCTCAGCGCAGCGTTTGACACCATCGACCACAACATTCTACTGCAGAGGTTAGAATGTGATGTAGGTGTCAGTGGAACCGCCCTTAGCTGGTTTAAATCCTATCTATCTGATAGGTACCAGTTTGTTAATGTAAACCAGAGATCTTCCCCATGTTCTAAAGTAACCTACGGTTGTGCCGCAGGGTTCAGTACTCGGTCCAGTTCTGTTCACTCTTTATATGCTGCCCTTAGGTATGATCATCAGAAAGCATGGCATTAACTTCCACTGCTATGCAGATGACACTCAACTGTATTTATCAATGAAACCTGATCAGACGCATCAAGTAGACAGACTTAGTGCCTGCGTGAAAGACATAAAAACTTGGATGACTCTTAATTATCTGCTCCTTAACCCTGATAATACCGTGGTCATTCTGCTGGGCCCTAAGCACCTGCGAGACTACTTATCTGACCAGATAGTTTCTCTGGACAATATCACTGTAGCCCCCAGCTCTACTGTAAGAAACCTTGGGGTCCTATTTGACCAAGATCTCTCGTTCAAAGCTCATATAAATCAAGCCTGTAAAACAGCCTACTTTCATTTGCGTAACATAGCCAAAATTAGAAAAATCCTGCCCAGAGACGATGCCGAAAAACTCATCCATGCATTTGTCACATCCAGATTAGACTATTGTAATGGTCTGCTTACAGCGTGTCCTAAAAGCTCTATAAGAAGCTTTCAACTGGTTCAAAATGCAGCAGCAAGATTATTAACAGGTACTAGAAAAAGAGATCATATTTCACCAGTGTTGGAGTCTCTTCACTGGCTTCCTGTTGAGTTTAGAATCAAATTTAAAATCCTCCTCCTGACTTATAAAGCTTTAAACAATATGGCCCCATCCTACCTCAAAGATGCAATAGTAGCGTACCATCCAAACAGAGCTCTTCGTTCTCAAAATGCTGGACTATTGTTAGTCCCCAGAGTCTCTAAAAGCACAGTAGGAGGTCGAGCATTTAGCTACCAAGCTCCTATGTTATGGAACCAGCTCCCTGTTCATGTAAAAGAGGCCGACACAGTCTCTACATTTAAGACCAGGCTCAAAACGTTCCTCTTTGAAATAGCTTATGGTCAGGCCAGTTAGGAACAGAAATAAAAACCTACAGTTTTAGCTACGCTGCCCTTGGAGCAATTCTGCTGGGGGAAGTATGGCAGCTTGAACACTATCCTCTGGTTCTTCCTACTTTATCTATCAACAATATTTAATATTACTTCAACTGTAGTCTGTTCATTGCTGTTCACATGTTTCTCTTTCTCTCCACTTCCCCCGGGGAGTGGAGACTGTTTCAGGCACTGCGGCGGCTGCTCCAGTGACGACCCCCCCACCCCCATCTGTCTGGAGGATCGATCTCTACACTGGACGATCTATGCGCCACCCGCCTGGAGGAACTCCCTCAACCCTGGATTAGCCACACCTCGTCTGCCTGGACGAACTCCATCTACTTAGATTAACTGTTCCTCATCTCCTGCTGGAGGGATCTCTCTACACTGGTGGACTGCTCCTCGTCCGCCTGGAGGAACTCTTTAAAGCCACCTCCCTCTTGAGTGGTTCTGGCTCCACAGTCCAAGTGGATGCGTCAGTCCTAGTTCATCTGCAGCCTGTCCGTCCGTGGGAGTAGGATCTCTCCTTCACTGTGGTTCTCCCCGAGGTTTCTACTTTTTCCCATGGGGTTTTTTGTAGTTTTTCCTCGCCGCGAAGGAGGGTCAAAGGACAGGGGCATTCTGGGACAGTTATCTGAACTGCTTTTACCTGTGGCCCATCGAGGCAACTGTTGTTGTGATTTTGGGCATTATAAAAATAAATTGATTTGATTTGATTTAACACTTGAACCTCTGTCAGGCGCTTATTCTGCCAATAAAACTCTGCATGGAACTCAGTTTACGTAACTCTACACATGCGCAGGCTCGGGTTGGGTTCGTACATACGTGCGCGGGCCCGGGTCGGGTCGAATCATGCAGCAATGATTCGGGCCCGGGTTGAGTTCAGACAGTACGAATTTTTGGGCCCGATTTAAACTCTTAATTACTTATCCGAGTAATCACAATTAGATATTTTTCCATGTTTTTAATGCTTAAAACACCTTTTAAAAAACATTCTTGTATGTGTGCACACCCAGGTCTCTCCACAGATGGACCTGTAACTCACTCGATGGTACTGCTTGTTAGTCTTCATGGAGACATGCAGGCATTTCTGGCAAAGAAATAGCATCTCCACGGAGTCTACCAGAAAAGTTTGAAGAATTTGTCTTTTGAAGGAATTTGTCATGGCCTTAGAAGGTCATACCCAGTTCTCTTTCCACAGTGACATACAGTAGTTGTGTCTCTGATGACTTAAGCCGTGATTGGTATCAAAGTATTGGTGTGTTCTGAATTTGCCACAGGGAAAAGGGCTTTTGCTCTGAGATATTTTTAATATTCCCAAAGCATCTGTCCACCACCATTTACGTGTGCTGCACTTTAAGTTGGGACACCAAATTTTCAAACTGTGAAACTGTTACCTGCGACTCTAAAGTTGTTTCTAGTACACAAACCTCTCACAAACCCACACATCACTAGTCCAAGAATTTTCCAACACGCTTTCATCCCAAAACAAGAGAAAAAATGTCAGATTTTGTTACAAGTGCTGCTGATACGGGGAACAACACAAAAATTACCCTTTAGCATGAAAAGGAAAGAAAGAAATTGGGTATCCACCTTTAATGTATCAGTAAAATAAGAACTATGCTTGTCTTCTATGCACTGTGGTGCAGCACGACTTTTTTTTTCAATGAACTTTTATTTGTATAGCACCATTCATACAAAATGTAACTCTATGTGCTTTACAAGTACAGATAAAAACCAAAGGAGAAAATACTATAAATTATAAAATCATAAATAGTTATATTAGAATATATTAAAGAGAGTAAAATGCAAATAAAAGTTCCTCAGCCATATGCACAGCTAAACAGAGATGTTTAGAGTTAAACATGGTTAAAGTAGGGGCTTGTCTCACGACCTGAGGAAGGCGATTCCAGAGCCTAGCAGTGTAATGTTGAAATGCTGATTCCTCATGTTTTGTCCTGAACCTGGGAACCAGCAGGAGGCCTGTCCCTGAAGATCTCAGAACCCGTGAGGGTTTATATGGCACCAACATGTCTGAAAAGTATTTTGGTGTTTGGCCATGGGGAGACTTGAACACAAGCAGAGCTGCTTTAAAGTCTATTCTCTGAGCCTGAAGCCAGAGCAGAGACCTGAGCATAGACTAATGTGATTGTACTTCCTGGTTCTTGTCAGGACTCGAGCAGCAGGTTCTGGATGTACTGCAGCTGTTTTACAGCTCGTTTGGAGACGCCAGTGAGCAGCCGTTACAGTCGTCTAACCTACTGGAGACAAATGCATGGATAAGCCTCTCCAAGTCCATTTTAGACACTATTTTTGATCCTGGCAATCAAAACACTTTTATTGTTTGTTTTTTAAATTGTAAAACACTGTTGATGTTTTTGCTTTTAAGTGGCTGTCGATGTTCAAATCCAGGTCTAAAATTCAAAATTTCTCACTTCATCTGTGAGTTTTAGAGATAGAGATTGGAGGTACTTAATAACTCTTTCTCTTTGTTTCTGTGGACCGAAAACAATGACTCGGCCATACGTGAAACAAAAGGGAAAAAACACTGAGAAGTAACCTGGCTTAGTGACTGAACGTGCTTATCCCCCTCGGTCAAACCTCTAATAGTGCTAAGGGGCAATTACTCTCAAATAAGCCTCTGTGTATTCACTTATCCGTCTGCTTCCTCAGAACATACTCAGACAGTAATTGGTCAGTGGTGTACATATTTCTTGTTTCTCAAACTGTGGGTTGTGAGTATTAAGTAGTAATTTCAATATTATTTTCAGTTGTGTGACAAGTTTGAGAAGCACTGCATTAGAACATTGTATTACTATTAGGTACTGAAAGTCTGCTTCTGCTTCAAGGTTGTAATGTATTTTTCGAAAGCTTGGATGAATAATTAACTTATATAAGTGTGAATATGTGTAGAAGCAGCAGTTAATGGTAAAGTGATTATTCATATAGTTGGAGAGCATCTCGGCTTTTAAAAGTGGAGGTAGGAGTTTAAACTTCTAATTGAGAAAGCAAAATTGACATAGAGAGCATACAAAGTAATGTCATCTAGGGTAAAAGCAAGTCAAAGTGTCGCTTAAGGATGTTATGTATAAAACCGCATGACCCTGAAGGTTAGACATCTACAAACATGATCCTTATTAAGTTTGTCACAGGTTAAAACCTTTTATTGTCGTGTGCTTTGGGAAGACGTGTCTCCCACCTCGCCAATGAACGAACGTAGCGTCAGTGAGTGAGCGGGAATTAGGGATGCACATTTTCATTTTTTTTCTTTAACCGATCGTTGGAGCCCTTCACGGTGAATAATCGGTTAACCAGTTGCATTAACACAGTGCGTTTTTGTTGTACTTTTTGTTACTGAACGAGTTATTTTACAGTCAGTGCATTACGAGAGCAAACGCAGAGCAGCGCGGCAGTAACAGGTACAGCAACATGACTAGAGCACTCTTTTTTTTAGAGTCACGTTGTAAAGTCTCCAACATTAGCCACTTACCTTTAGCTTATGCAGGTAAAAGATTGATAGTTTCCCATTTGAGGAAAAAAACTGTCTGTTTTCTCTACCAATGTGAAATCCAGTTAAATAAACCATGCAATATTAATATTAGTTCATAATTACTGCAGTGTCTTAGGTTTGCTCCATTTTCAAGAGATAAATCCACTATTTTGAAGTTGCCTTACAAGAGCTGCTCGCTCGGGTGCTCTCTGGTGGTGCAGTTGTGTATTACAACATAGTACACAAGGTAGAAAATGAAATGTGCCAGTTAACCAGGCAGGAGCTCTTCACTCGGTTAAGCGTTTATTCACGGTTAATCTGCTAATCGGTTAACCATGAACACCCCTAGCGGGAATTATTGGAAGGGCTGATGGGGGGGCTCGTTTTCTAGTTTTCGTCATGTAATGGTGTAAATCTGTCTTGCCTCAGCTCAGATACATTATAAAACCAGCTCTTAGGGCATGTTCACACGTTTATGTCTGGAGGACTTTGTGAACTTTCACCAAATGAACTGGACAGACTGAGGGCACAGTACTACCTGTCACAGAAGGGGGTAGTGTTTTAGAGTTTGATTGAATGCAAAGACAGACACTGGAAATGGATTAAGTCAAATTAGCAGGTAACTTTGACTGACACACAAAAATGCGATTTTCTAAACTATCCGCTCGTTGGTAGTCTAATGGCCCTCACATGCTTTTAGATTAGATTAGATTATCTCTTTCTTTATTTGCTCACACAGGAGCAATTCTAGTGCAGCCAACATCTTAAAAACTTTAAAAATGTCACACAAGCAAGAACAGTGGACAAAATACAATGAAAGGAAAAAATATTCTGCATTTTTCATATTGCTGTTAGTCTTTAAACATGCTCTTGAGTCCCTTAAATTTGCCATCATATGTTTAAAAAAAAAAAAAAAAAAAAAGTTTCTTATTCATTCTATGACCTGTGTTATCAGCCACTATGAATTGAGTGCAGCCAGCAGATGGCACCAGCGCAATATACAATCTAGTGAAGTTAGCGCTGAAA
Source organism: Rhinogobius similis (assembly GCA_019453435.1). Classification (NCBI taxonomy): domain Eukaryota; kingdom Metazoa; phylum Chordata; class Actinopteri; order Gobiiformes; family Gobiidae; genus Rhinogobius; species Rhinogobius similis. Next base: position 46,282,093 of record CM033619.1, on the reverse strand, counting down.
AGAAGTTATGAGGCAGCAGTCAGTTATCGTGTTTAGACGGCAGGCATGCTCAGAACGAGTTAGTGATGATTTAAAGACTTAAAACAGTGGTATATTCTCGGATAAGTGGCATAGATGATCTGAAAATACACCCCTGATAGAAGGAATTTGCAGGAAGTGTGTTTGACGCTCAGAGGGGAGAGGATTTATGATAAACATTACTCAAAATAGCGTGAATGCAACTGAATGCTACTTCAGGTATGTTTTTGATGACTGAACATTGTTAGAACATGGTTAAAAGCTCAACAAAGTAATTGTAGCAGAATGTGTCCTTTATGTAATAGGTACGTACAAGTAAAGTGTAACAGTGAAGTCCTCAAGAGTTGTCATGAAGGCCAATAGCTGTGGGAAGGAAAGAGTTCTTTAGTCTGCCCTGCATCTGGGCCTTGAACTGGGAGTGCAATGGATGAATCTGCGAGAATTTTCCTGGCTTTGGCCTCTGACCTTGTTTCAAAACGGCTAAAGATATCATCTCCACAGACAGAGCGTACTTAGCCGGAAACGCACCTAGGTTCGCTTTAATCGGATGAAGGGTGAACACGTCCTTAGGGTCAAAATGAAACGGTGACGCAGTGTCCGGTCTGCATTTATTTACACAGATTTTGCTCTGGTCTCTGAAGGTTGTGAAAAGCACTTATAAACCAATCACGGTGAATAATTATAATGTGCGGGATATGTAAGTGAGCAGTGACCTAGATTCTTCTTTACCTGCTCCCATAAAGACACTCCTGCATCAGATTGTTGAATGTTAATCTATGTTTGTTGTATCTGTACCTATCAAATGAACAATAAAGAAATAATCAATGCCCTGAGTTTAAAATGAACCTGAACGTTTTTAACAAAATGTAAACTTTAAACAGAATCTTACTCTCAAAACATACATCGCAAATAGAATCATTATTGCGCTGTTCATGTGAAAGATTGCAGTTAGATATTCTTCAAAATCGCTCCCTGCCGTAATTAATCATTTATTGTTTTGTCTGGAATGTTCCTCGACATGATCTTTAACCTACCTTGCATTTAATTTACAGATGTTTTAAATGCAAAGAAAAGAAAAGTTCTCCATAAAGACGGCTGCGTTTTGTTTGTTTATGCAGATTTAGTCCACCTCCCTCTTCAGACCTCAAAACGCTCGGCTCCACTTTCCACCTTGTGATGTCACTAGGTGTCAATCCAGGAAGTGCTGCTCTGTGTCCTTTTGACTCCAAACGACAGCACTCAAAATTCCTATGCTTGCTTTTAGCCTTGTTTAAACAGCTTCAAGAAATGGAAAGCACTTTGTGTTACAATTTTTGTATGAAAAGCGCTTTATAAATAAAGTTTGGTTTGATTTGATTTGATCCCTCAGTGTACCAACTGCAAGTACACCTTCATTTCTTTTATACATTGCCTCTTTTTTTTAAATAGAACTGAAACACTAGACTCATGAAAGCAGTTTGATAGTTATGTTAACCTTCTAAACCTTCTGTGTAAACAAAACGTTCTCTGCATCAGGTTAAGGGCGGAGAAACAAGCTACTCTTCACTCTTCTCTTTGTTCTCTAGTTCTCTCGAGTATTTGTCAACCTTTTTGGAGTCATGGCACACTTTTTTTATTTCTTAATATTCTGCGGCACACTATTTTCTTGAATATTACCAAATAACACCATTTAGGCACAAAAAGTGATATTTAATGTCGCAAACATTGTCGCTGTATCTGGTTGTTTATATGAAAAAATGATGAGTCACTTTTTGGGCCAAAATTGTGAACACCTGGCAATACTTCAAGGCACACTAGCGTTCCCCGTCACACTGGCTTAAAACCAAGGCTGTAACTTAGTTTATCTGTCTGTGCATCTCTTTGTGTTAAAGGTACGTTATGTATCTTTAACTAATTACAATAATCACCTGTTGGAATGACAAATAAAAGAACAAGCTGGTGGCATACAGGACGCCAGAAAAGTTACACAGTGCACATTTAAAGTAAGCTAAAGAGAATATACACACACTGTAAAAATGAATTGTGTTAAAAGTTAAAAACTTTAACTTTGTTAAAACTTTTCTATGGAATTAAACATATCTTAAACCTAATCACAGCCGATTTTATTACTTTAAAAAAATATATATATTGAAAAACAATCTTACTGAGTGGACTCACCTCTCCTCAGATCTGACCTTTAACTTGGCCTTGATCTTGCTTGTCTCCAGGAAGACAAGATTAATGCCATACTGATGAACATTCAACGTAATGACATCGCCATGGAGAAAAGCAGGAGGTGTACCCTCCAGAAAAGTTACGCACTGCTCCTCCAAACAGAACTTTTCTGGAGGTGGCACGTCACCTGTAAGATTCCATGGAAATAGAGCGTTAAAACCACACTTTGGAACACTCTCCCGTGATAGACACATTTTATGCCATTTTGTTGAATATTATAGCCAAAGAAACATTTCCATAGAAACAAGCAGGAGTAGTAAGATGCATACCTTGCGCTCCCTTCAGGCACTTTGTCCTGGAGGTATTTTCCGTTTCAGAGTCAGAAAAGGGTTTATTGCCATTGTCAGTGAACAAAATAAAGACAGTTTAGTATTTCATTTTTTGCACTTGCATTATATGGGATATTGTAACTTAAAACCTAGTGTACTTGTTGATATCTAATTCTAAGCCTAATTTATAAAATGTTTACACCTGTTTTCAGTAAGATGTAGTTTACTAAAATACTAAATATGTTATCCAAAATCTTGTATTCTTTGTGTAGAATATTTCAACAAAAAGAAACTTAAATCTTGTTTTTTTCCAGTTCTCTTCAGGTAAAAGCCTTCATAATACACAATGTACAGCTTTGTTATTTGTATGTTAAGTCAATTACTTTTCACCAAGATTATTTGACTTTATGGAGAAGTCTTATGAGTCATGCTTTCTAAACGTCTCGCAGTACACAGTGGAGTCATTAGAACTCAAAGACGAAGTGAATCACATCAGCTCAACTCAGAACTTTACCATGTACCCGAGATTATTCACTGTTTACATGAGTGGGCAGCTCAGATTAATGTCACCCTACTGTGTATTTAATGCCACCATTTGCATTAACGCGGTGGCTTGGGGAGAATGTTTGCACGTACATTTGGCATTTACAAAAAAAACAACCTTTTCCATGAAGTCAAAATTCTCTAGCAGCTATTTGAAGGCCTGTCACCGTAATTACTATATGACTTATCGCTAAATAAATTACAGCTTTAGTCAATGTTTTTGGCAGCTCAGTATTTGTTGTGTGCACTACGATGAGATTTGAGCTGATGAGGGTCAACTACAGGGCTGGGTACCGTTAGATTTTTTTGATAACAGTACTTAAAATACCTGCTTTTCATAGTCCAACGAGGTTTATTGGCCTTCTGATAATTTAATCTAAAAATTATTGTTTCAGACCAGGGCTTTATTTACCTAATCTTCACTCGATGTTGCTGCGCTGTGTCGTCCTACCTCTACCAGTAGGAAAACCGTGCCAAAACCTGTGTAAATCAGCCGACAAGTCACGTCACAGCAACACCGAGTGACTCTTGAAGATTGAGAGTGAGTAGTCGAAACAGTCAGGTAAACAAAACAAACACTGGTCTGAAATAAGAACCTCTAGATTAAATTAACTGCTTTTTGATACTACAATCCCGATCAAAACTTTAAGACTAGTTGAATAAATGGCGAAAGTCACATTTTGCATGGTTGGATCTTAACATGGTTCCAAGTAGAGCTTCAATGTGCAACAAGAAATGGGATTGAGACAAAAAAAATGTTGTGTAAACATTTTATTGAAAACAACAATTAAGATGGAATAGGTTGTTCTGCAGCTGATCAAAAGTTTCGGACCATACCTCAAAAAACAACCTGAAACCCCCTCAAAACAGAAATCAAAGTCCCAAACATGAACTCAGTAATGAGTATCACCACTGTTATTGTTGATCACTTCAAAAATTCGTTGCTGCATGTTTGATGCAAGCATTTCCAGGAGGTGAGCTGTGTTTATTTGAAACTAGCATTCCTCCAGTGACACAGGCCTGCTGGTTCTTCATCTGGTTCAAATAGAAGCTCCACGGTGCGTGGGTGGCTTTGGGTATAAGGATTTGTCACTGAATTTCAGGACTTTCATTAGGTTTATTCTAAAATAAATAAGTTTACAAAAAGCCCAACCCAGTTCAGTGGGGAATCAAAGGAGAGATGAATGGGATGTCTCTTCATTTGAGCTATTCATCATTGGTCAGTGAACAATATTGTTTTTCATATCAGAAAAAAAAAAATGCATGGATTGTACGTTGAGAGATGTATGGGACCACCCGTGAACGTTTTATAGTGATGAAATAAAAAAAATTAAGTACAAAAATTTAGACAGGTTCAAAATGACCCGCAGATAGCACGAGGGTTAATGCTTGTTTTAATCACTTTGGCCATGGTTTGTGCTGTGTTGTTGTTGTTAGCAGCGGAGGAAAGCTACTGCGCTAACTACATCCACAACTCCAGGCCGAGTTAAGAGTCCCCTTCTTCGTAATAGGCCATTACATTCATTACAAAATAATGATAATTGTTAACTTTACAAATAGGCCTCCATAAGTTTAATCACTGCAATGTGACAGTAATCAGACAAATATGTAACCAGAATCAAATATTTTTTGGGAATTTAATTGAGAATCGTTGCTTGAATGGAATTGAGACCCCAAAAATGTAAATTGAATGGAAAGACTAAACATTAAAAGATCGTCACCCTTAGTTTCTAAAGCTTGTAGTGACTTTTAGTGACTTGTTGTGTGTGTTTTTTTGTTGCCTGAAAGGGGCTTTTTTTATGTAAAGTGATTTTCAAGAACGTCCTTCCTCACTTTATGTTCAGAAAGCATTGCTCAATAAACATGCAGTTACATCATATCGGCCTGCCTTTATGCATCTAAAATCATAATCTCTTTAAGTCATTAAAATTTGCAACGCCGTTCAAGAGACGGCAGATTGGTTTAAAATGCAAAAGTCACAAACCACATAATGGCTCATTGAAGATCTAATTTGCTTATTGAAATGCAATCTCTGCTAATATTTAGATTCCATAAGCTATTTCCCGTGGACCAATTATCTCTCTTGACTTTGAGTAAACATCTTCACTCTTAAGCCTGCGATGAAACGAGTTACAAAAAATAACCTTGAAGAGCCACGAAAGCCCGGCTGAGTTTTCAATCCATCAATATGGATTACACTGCCACTGTGAGGAGGCTTTTGTCAAGTTGTTACAGAAAAGGTTTGGTGCTGTTTTATGTTATGCCCAGATTAAAAATGATGTGAGTCGAAATGTTCAGGCGCTGTAATGAAGTTAAACACAACTCCAAGATTGTTTTTGATTGGGAAACTGCATTATGAGCTGGACATTAAAACAATATGGAATCTTCAGTGTCTAATGAAGCCATCTGTGGTTTGGGGCGATATATTTAAGGCTAATGCAAAACCAATCTTCACGATCCAAAAAAAATACAATAAGAGAAATCGCGTTTTCAACTTATAATGAGCCAGCGAAAGTACTTTTTAAAAACCTCTGATTAAATGGAAGTATACACACTGATAACTATTTTTAAGATAATCTTCAAAATCACTACAGGATATGTTAAAAAGAATGGAGATGTCATAATATTTGTTCTAATTTTCTCTTTTATAAACATGTTGTAAATCTGTTAAAAGGTTAGATCTCAGTTGTACAGATAAACTCAAATTATCTACCATGCTCTTCCACTTTAGAAAGGAGTTTAAACATATAACTGTTAGATACATTAGTTAGTGAGTTATTGATCTCCGATGGTAGATATTTCTTTGGAACATTAATTCGTAGTCTTCTCTTCTTCTATAGTTTATGACAATAATAAATGTATCTTTTATTTTTTCCTTTTGCTTTCTTTTTTTCTATTTTAGACTAGGTAGAGCTGGGTGTCCACCGTGCGATTTTGGCTGTCTGAGGTGAAATATTTCTGATCGTGGGGGAAATGGTGGCTCAAAATCATGGGTTGTAGATCTCAGTGCGAGGCAGGGACAAAGGTTAAACTTAGAACCGCTGTACGACCAAAGACGAGTTTCAGTTTATATCTAACCTGCCTGTCTGATATTTTTGGTTGCAGAGTGAGACCTCCTTGCGCTGCTTCTACGATCAATCTCTGTCAAACATGTGACCATCAGTAAACATAAGCGCTTAGTGCTATGTCAAAGTTGTCTGACCAGCCAGTCCCCAATGCAGAAGGGTCTGTAATTGGAGTATACGGGACGTCAAAAAACTCTAACACGGGACGGTCCAACTCAGCCGCTAATTTGTAATACGTGTCTCTTAAACTCCTCTCAAACATTCTTGTAACATTTACAATATATAACTTGTTTTACTGTAGAGTTACAAAGTTTTTGGCTTTGCGTGTTGACGCTGCTGAAACCTGCAGTTTCTCTCTACTGGGTAATTTATTTTCCCCTTTTTCCATGCAAGTCGCCATGTTGGTTTGGACACGGATGGACCATGCATTTGTCTGATTGCCATCTGTCAATCATGCTCATTGGAAATCGGGGAGACAGGATATGGTTCCAGAACAAAACGTCTTTGGAAAGTATTGTCAAAGCGTGTGGTCTAGGCTGGTCAGGCACCTGTCAAAGTAACGGCAGAGGAGCCCTGCTGTGGACGGGATCTTATCTCCCCATTCCTCTTTCATTCACCAACTTTTACCAACGCAAAAACACTGCTAGCGTTTAGTGTTAGCCTCTGCTAACCAGCACAACTATGGTAACTTTACCACACGGAGCCTAAAGCCTGATACTTTCTCAGACAAACTTTGTAGCTCATAGCCATGATGGATTGTGTGAGCCATTGCAGATCCATAAATCTTATAAAAAACTTGCAATAGCTCTAATATGAGCACAAACAGAAAGATTTTTCTGCGTATCAAGTCTTATTGTATCTGGAATAATGTCCAAAAATACCTGTGACCGGAATAAACAAATCTAACAATACCAATCTTAGGCTTAACTAAAATGAGTTACAATAACAGAACAAAACAAAAACTGGTGCAGAGTTCAAAGCCATCAATACAAATTTGATTGTGACTGAGAGGCCCGTGTCGTTATTCAGAGGCGGACTAAACCTCCCCACCAGGTTCTCCGCTGCAGTTTTATTCACTTTCCACACGTGCAATCAAGGCGTCAAAACCCAACATGCCTTAGCTCCAGGTCCTCCATCCTGCCTGGGGTCCTGCCGCCTCGTCATTCTCCTCAACAGAAACACTTTCATCCAAGCCTTTTCCTCACCCCATACTGCTCTGCACAAATTTCAAAAATAGCTCACAAAAGACTTCTTCAAACAATGTCGGAACTGGCGCACTGACATAAAAGCATCCAAGCTGTGAACAATGTCTGAAAGGGTTTTTTTTGTAACGCCTTCCTTTTAACCTCTTGGCACTTTACAACGTATATAGCTTCGACACCTGGCGTTTGAGTATCTGACAATACTAGCTGACACCTGAACTTTCCTTAAAACTAGGTGTGCATATCATAACATTTTCCACTCTTTCCTTCTTCATTTGGCATGTCAATCTAACCCTAACCCAATAAAACCAAAAAGGCTACCTGTGATATTCATTTGGTGCTGTATTGTCTAACTCCAAGTCTTTGACCCACGTTGCCTCATGGGAGATGTTGGTAAGGATAGAACAGCAAACGAGGATGTTGGCATCATCTTTTACTGATTCTGGAGTTTCTGCTTTCAAGCTAAATGTATTTTGGCATATCTGCTCATGCTGAGAATCAATACATTTGTTTATGTCCTCAATCTGCCTTTTCTTGCAAAAATAAATAAATGTGCAATTGAAGTTTGAAGGTTCTGACCTTGAAAAATGCAATTTACTGAGCTGAAGTTGGTAAAAACGGATTTGTGTCTTCAACGCATAGTTAATGGGCTCTGTGCACAACATCACCTGGCTAGCTCAGTGTTAGCGTCAGTACTTCCTGTCTTATTCTGTCTCTATGGGATTTTCGCTATAAGTCAGTCTAAAATGAACAAATACTATAAGGTCAAGCAGTGACTGGGGTTTGACAAAACAAATGAATACTTTGCCAGAGGGACCAGTGTCTTTACAAAGGGACGTGTTTGTGTCTCGATGTTAATGCTAATCAGTTCATGTCAACATACGTCACATATCAATAATGGAGTTAAATTGCGGCTGGTCGGTGACATATTCTTTCTGCAGGAGGTGGCAAGTGTTTACTTTTTGTACTTTTTATAAACGCAAATTGGGTCTCAAATGTGTCGTTTTTTGCAAATTAACATCTCACAGAGCAGTCAGCGCTGATATCAGAGCTTTTGAACGACTTAACTGACAAAGACCTCCATCAAAGTAAGCACTAAAAGCTCAAAATTACACTAAAGCTTAATTAATACTTAGTGCAGCACTATTACCAAACACAGGGGAAGTTTCATTTGTTTACATTGGTGACCAGAATCAAGATGGCAGCGGATGGCGAACAAGTCATGTGTCTGGCATGAATCGATTCTACTGTCGAGGTATAAAACATAAATAACAAACTGAGATAATCGTCACATAAAAACAATCTGGCAGTCTTTACTTCAAACTTGAATTGGTTGGTTATTTTATATTTTACATTGTAATAAAAGTTAGCATTAGCTGTGAGAAACTATTAGCTTAGCCAACTGCTGCTGTGCACATGGGTATTGGATCATTTTAGAGAAATCAAGCTCGATACCTGAGCTGTAAAATTTCCCAGTATCAGTGCAAATAACATGCATCATTTGTTTGCTCCCATTCATTCATTCATTTTCTACCGCTTATTCCCGTTAGGGGTCGCGGGTGACTGGAGCCTATCCCAGTGACTTTGGGCGCTAGGCGGGGTACACCCTGGACAGTGGCCAACTCATCGCAGCAAACACAGAGACACAGAGACATGGACAGACAACCATTCACTCTCACATTCATTCACTACGAGCAATTTAGAGTTCTCAATTAACCTACACAGTCATGTCTTTGGACGGTGGGAGGAGCTTTTTAATATTTTTTTAATATTTAGGAAAGGGTCCTTCAAAAATAATCATCCCTTGTTTGAAGATAGTTAAGTTTTTTATGTCACCTTGCTTCAGTAAGGCTCTGATGTCTGGTTTGATGTTATTTTCTCTGTTTGTTTGCCCCTCCCGCGGATCAAACTGGATTTATTCAAAGTCCTATTCTAAAGGACGTACAGTGAAAAGCTTTCATTGATTCCTCCATTTCAGAAACACAGAACCACTCTGAATTAGCCACATGTGTTTTTGCAATGTTATGAATGCATTTACTGATTCCACAAGTTATTATCAGAGTTAATTTAAGCACTCATCACCTTAAACATGTCATTGAACGCATCTTATTTTTATGAAAATCCTTTGTAAAAGGATTAACAACATTATGCACATTTGAAAGGTCACTTGGAACATGACCTTCCAGTTAAGTGCCTCCAAATTGAGTATTTTCCTCACTTGTTTTGGACAATTTAAAGGACAAATATTCTGCAGTATTTGTATTATTATTGACCTTAAAACATGCTCTTGAGGAACTCTCATGTTTTACAATTTAAAATTATGTATCTACTGAAAACTGAGTGTATTTTTGAGGTCCCTCATCAGAATTTTTGTACCTTTTTTTCAACTTCTGGTAGAGGAAATCACCATGGGAAAGTAAACACAAACACTCTTGCACTAGTGTTATCTAAAAATCAAAATGGGATCCCAGTCGAGTATAGACCGTCCTGCAAAGGATTTTTGTGAGTCTAAAGTGATTATCTGAAAAGTCAGGTTTGACTAAAGGCCAGGAGTGGCCAAAATCATTTATTGGTAGAAAGTCTGGTTTGACTAAGGCATGATTTCCATAAATAAACCAATTTATGAATCTGTGAACAGGTTTTTCTTGATAGAAAACTCCAAGGAAGGAGTTCTTAAAACTATGAAAATAGTCTGAATTTAAATCACGATCAATTGTATTTTAAAATAAATTTTGTGATATCAAAATCAAAGTGAATCAAAATGGGATCCCCGTCAAGTAAAGATTGTTCTGCAAAGGATTTTTGAGAAGAAAACGTAATTTTTATGAATACAATTGATGAGTGGTAAGTGAAGGGATTTAATAGAAGTGACAGCAGTCTGATGGCATCGAGAAATGAATGAATGATGCTAAAGAAAGAATTCTGCCCAGCTGCAGAAAGGAAGGAAAAGGAATGTGAAAATAGAGAAAGAAATGTGTAAGTTTACACAAGGTTAAAGGACACACAACTTGATTTTCCTGCACTCTTCTCTTTTAAAGTATATTTTATAATGATTTCGTCTTAATCTGTTAATGATTTTAATGTAATTTTATTCTGTTGTGTAAATCACTTTGAATTGTCTTGTGTACGAATCGTGCTCCACAAATGTGGATCATACAGTTTAATAAATTCAATTTGATGGCAGAAATGCTTTGTACTCATTTGGCGATGATTTATGGACTTAAAAACAGCAAACTCATTACATCACAAATACGGCAAACTTGAAATAAAATGTACTCTAAATTATGTTAAGATTACAACTGAAGAAGAAGAAGTTTGCGAACCACCAATGGAACACGTACCACAGTTTGAGAAACACTGTTCTTGGCAATGCAATAACACCAAGGAGACAAGCAGGTTGCGGACCTTCCAACAGAAAAGTTACGAATTCCACTTTTAAATTCCACTCAGTGTTGCAATGCAAAGTGGCAGGTTTAGGATAAAGTTTATTCCTTTCTCTGCCAAAATAAGTGATCTTGTTGTCCTTCTAAAGCATTCATTATTATTATTTTTATTATTATTATTATGAGCCGACGTGTTTCAGTGTCCAACCCGTCCGTTTTAAGCTTCTTAAAAATGCCAAAGGAAAAGATGACCTTCCCGAAGACGCTTTGGAGGGATTGTGTTTTAATCCTAAATGACAACAGCCTAAACAAGTGACTTTGTTAAAACAGTGATGGAGATAAGCTGTGTCCTGGAGTAAACTGTCCGCATAACTTATTGTACACTATCTGGAAAAACAAATCTTTGTGTGTTATTTTAGTGGATTGAAAAAAAAAAAAAAAATCTGCCAATATTTGACCTGCACACCCACCAATGGCTGCTGGAACGGAGGAGTGGATCAAATTGAACACTTTAACCAAACAAAGTTACAAGAACAGAACTTTTTAATGTTTAAAAATGGATTGAGCTGAGGTATTATCTAAGAATTGGATTCACTTATGCTGCTCTGTTTGGTGCTTGCCGCTAAATGGCCAATCTTAAGCAAAGTGGACTATTTTGAGCATTTACAAGATAATTTCATTTCAATTACCAGATGTTGTCTGGGTAAAAATCCACACAAATCACTGGAGAATGACATGAGTTAGTCGTGTTTTGGGGTCAGAAAGTCTCCAAAACACAGCGCGATTTTCATTACCTGTTGTATTTGATCAGCGATGACAATATTAAAGGTGCTGTGTGTAATTTTCCCGTTCCTAGAGTTGTTATTGCATTGTTTGGAATGTACCACGGTATGGCATTAAACTTATCTTACATTTTTGAAATAATAGGTATGTCTGTTGTTAAAAATAACTTGAAAAAGTTACGAGGATGCACGTTTTCAACTTTTTGTTTAACCGACAGTTGGAGCCCTTCGCGTTCAACAATTGCGTCAGTGCTTTTTTTGTTTTAGTTTTTATACTATATTTGTCGACGTCAGAGCATTGACACACTGTTGTTGTAATTATGAATAAAGCACTGTTTTTTTAAGAGTCACATTGTAAAGTCGCTAACATTTGCCGCTCACCTCAGCTTGTGCAGGTAAAAGATCGATAGTTTTCCATCTGAAGCAAAAAGCTGCCCGTTTATAAGTTCAACGAGGTTCATTCGCTCTTCCGATGATTTCATTTGAAAGGTTCTTATTTCAGACCAGTGATTATTCAGTTTACCCGACAGTTTCTTCATACGGTGCTGTCGCTAAAACATGTATAAACCAGCTGACAAGACATGCCACAGCAACATCGAGTGACACTCTGATGAAGATTGCAAACACGGGCCTGAAATGACAACCTTTCAAATTAAAGCTGACGGCTTTCTCCACCAACATCAAATCCAGGTTAAATAAACAATGCAATATTAATATCAATTCATTGCAGTGTCGCTCAGGTTTGGTTAGTCTTTATTGGAGTTTTAGCGAACTTGTATTTACCCAGATGTTACGGTTGCATGAGGGTGTTTGCGCAATTGTGTACTACAAGAATAAACATGAAACGTGCCAGTTAACAAGGCAAGATGTCTTCGCTCTGTTAAACATTTAGTCGCATTTAATCGGCTCATCGGTTAACCACGAACACCCCTGATTCTGACTATGAGTGAGCTCGCTTCTCCACATATATGGCCTGTAACTTGGCTTAGTTGGTCTCCATGGTTATAGATAAGTTTAATGCCACATAAAAAATTGTGAGACATTAAAGGCAACACTCTTTTTTTTTTTGTCACTTTTTTTTTTGCTTTATTTTGGTAAACACTGTTGTATTAAACGAACGGTCAGGGTTAGGGTAATTCAAAGAGTGCAATACAGTTCATTTCTATTCTATTCACCCCCGGGGAATGGAGCGTATGTCTGTGGGGTGTTCCCAGCATGCCCGGACTAAACTAAGACTAAACCAGGGCCAGAACCAGGACGTGCTAAGTCCAGCACACACAACTCGGCTTGAAAACTCGGCTTATGATCCAAAAACGTAGATAGAGCAAAGTGTTATGATGTATTGCCTCTGAAAATATCTCGATAAATCATATTATTAAGAATGGCGATTTATAATGTTGATGCAGTACTCCTAGGCAATGATCTATACTTAGGCTTATATGTCTTAAAGAAAAAAAGTTAAGACTTTAATTAACTGTTGTTATCAGGTCCAATTTGAGAACTTCCTCAAGCGAATGTCTGGAACTTCACACGCTTTTATAATATAAAAACTGTTATACTTGTTATAATATAAAAACATTTTTTTTCACATTAACAATTAACTATATCTATAATGATGGTTTCAAATTAATTTAATTATTGTAATGCTTTTTAAAAAGTCCATTAAAGCCTGTTTGAAGGACAATTCAGAACATCAGACACACCGGACTGTGACTCTCCTCCGGCCAAACCTGTCCCTGAATGCAGCGATGTGATTGGATTGGTGTTACATGCAAAACCTTTTACACTTACACTGCACAGGAGGAGGAAAAGCCCCTGCACGCAAACAGCAACACACACCACGGTCAGAACACACACATACACACACACATATGAGGCATTTCCGTCCTCTCTGAGCGCGGGGCCAAAAGCAAGAGGAGCGAGTCACAGTGAAGTTGTGCCCTGTATCTCTCGTTGCTCCAAATGCGTGGAAAACCTCTATGTTGCAAAGCGATTTATGTGCGCACTGCTTCTTTCTTATTTAGTCCGATAATAACAGACATCATGATCTCCCGTGCTGTTGAAGCTTTCTACAAGCTTTCTATAAGCTTTCTACTGACGCACGAGGAGTGGGCTGCAGTGCCGCGCTCCCGGTGAAGGAGCTTCAGGAGTCCAGGCTCCGTACGGGACAGCGCTTGGGTCGTGGCATGAACGTGGTTCGCTGCCTACTGTTGTCTCTTCTGCACAGTGACTGCGGCAGCTGTGGCTCAGTTGCTACAACTTCACTAAGGCCATCACTCATGCAAAGAACCAACCAAACACACGCACACGCACACGCACACATTTACTGAGTCATTTTTACCTATCGACTGATAGTGATTATCGTGACAGGCCTAGCAGGCAGTGGACCACTCCAGTCCACAAAGCACACACCTAGGCCTGCCACAAGAACACATTTTGAAGAGCGATATATTGATAGCAAGTATTATCTACTAATCTACAAAAAAGATTTAGTAAGACAGAAAGTTGTTGTGAATTAAAAGGAACTGAACTCATGTAATGTCACTTAAATAAGTTTCATGTTATAGCAAAGACGATTACGATTCAAAAGCTGGAACCGTAAATGTTTTGTTGTGAAAGGGGGGCAGATATTAGAAGTTTTATACTTCTTTGCTCCTTTTCATTCACATACATTTAATGTAAATATATATATATATATATATATATATATATATATATATATATATATATATATATATATATATATATATATATATATATATATATATTTTATATTTATCTTAAATGAATGAAATAAAAATTTTAAAAATGAAATACAGAAAAATGTCACGATAATTTTGAAACTACTCAATGCGTCTGACACAATCATCTTAAAGCAGGATAATTTAACTAAACCCTTCTCTAAATGTATAATATATAACATACAAAAAGCCGAATGAAACACTTTTGTTCTTAAATAGTAAATAATTAGTCATAGAAATGACTTATTCAGCTCTCTGCAGCTCAAATCTCCATAAGTGGAAAGGAACATTTACAAACTCCAAAAATATTGTTCCATTTTATTTATCAATTGACTGAACGATGAGTCAATAGTATTATCAGTTCGAGCCCTCAGCGATGGTTGTCACAATACATGGATTTAGTTTGGCCAACTCATTTTGACCCACAGCAAAAGTTTAATGAAGGCCTGAGTCGCAAAATGAAGCCACTTAAGGTCAGGAGTCATTTTTCATTGCCCCCTGCAGTAAAACCAGATCCGCACAATATCGATATCTTTATAATATTTACGGAGGCACTAAATGAGGAAGTTGTTTAGTTAGAAAGTTTATTATGGCTGCCGGCTCCAGCCAAGTGCGAATTATAACTGCAGAAGGAATGACACTTCACAGCTCCACCATAAACAAGTCTTTAAAATGATTGGCGAAGAAAGATCATTACATGGAGCAGATATGGAGTGAGAGTCATTAAAAATTAAAGATGGATAAACTTTCATATCCGACTGTGCGAATATTATTTTGTCAAAACATGTTATGCTTTATTAATCGTAACAGTCCACCCCCAAAGCTGAAAAAGAATGAATATATGCTTCAAACGACTCAAATTTTAATGCTATTAAGTAGATTTGAGCAGTTTAGATTTAGTTTGATGCTATTTGTGACTGACTTTGGTTTTCAACTGTTTACTTTTTTCTCTTTTTTTAGTTAGTTGTACACCTGTATTTATTGTTAGAATGGAGCAGATCTTACATTTTTGCTGCGTAACCTCTATTCCATCAAAGTCCAGAACGCAGCAAAAACTAAAACAACTACCCATGGGTTTCAGAATGATGAAAAATCGGGCTAGTTTCCATAGCAATTAACAATTCAAAACAAAAATCGTTTAAATGGTGAAAACTCCTCAGAATGTCATCCATCACAGGAAACTCATGAATATGTCAACAACCCTCTGAATGTGTTTTGTTTTGAAATGTTGGAGGTTTGCCATTTAACTGAAAATAAATCATAATAAAATGAAACAGCATTATGCACTTTTCTCTGATTAGTTTATGTTTCACGAATCAAGCCAGGGACGGATTTTTTGCTATTGTTGGCTCTGACCACAAAATATCTATTCAGCCAGTTGCATTCATTTGTATGCATTTGTTTCGCCCACTCCAAATCCATAATCCAGTCACTAAGGACAAGGTCGCAGTAATAATTTCTGTATACAGTCTATTGCAGAGCTGGAAATCCTCTCTACTGATCACGCATATTATTATTGTGCAGTTGGGCAAGACACTTCAAGGTTAAGACTCCAAGTCCGTATAATACAAACGGGTTTTGGGTGTAGGTAAGGGACTAAAACCCACCAAAACACAAGTAAAATGCGGCCACAAGCAACAAATGTGATGAAAAGTGACAGAAATGTGACAGAAAAGCATCAAACATGCAACTAAAAATGACAAAAATGTGACTTTAACTAAGAAAATATGACTAAGAGCAACAAAGAAGAGACACAAAATAGACTAAAAGTGATAAAAATGTGACTAAGGGACAAAAATGTGACTAAAAGTGATACAAATGTGACTAAAAGCAACAAACACGTGACAAAAACTTGACTATAAGTGACAAAAACACAACTAAAAGCATCAAAAACACAACTTTAAAACCTGCTGAAACACATTATTCTTTTATTAGTTTGTCAGTTCAAGTTTCAGTCCTTTTGTCAGTTCTTCTGGTTGTGTTTAACTTCAAACAAAATCCCAATAATAAAAATATAAATTATAGATCTAATTGTAATACTGGTGAGAAAAATTGCAATAAAATATTTTCAAAATATAACAAAATATCCAGTTTTATTCTGCATAAAAATTGCTAAAGTTTAGATTTGTACATGTTCTTATATAAGCCCCAAAACACGTCTTTAAGTGACAAAAACAAGACAAAAACGTAGCAAAACACAACTACAATCGACAAACACGACTAAAAGCAAAAAGTGTGATGAAAATGTGACTACAAGTAGCAAAACTGTGACTTAAATGGAGAAAAATGTGACTGTTGGATGAGACTAAAAGTGACCAAAACATAGCTGAAAGTGACTAAAACATGACTAAAAGTAACAAACATGCGACTAAAAGTAACAAACATGCGACTAAAAGCAACAAAAACACAATTTAAAGCTTCAAAAATGATTTGAAACGTGATTCTTTCATTAGTCTGTCAGTTCATATTTCAGTCTTTGTGACAGTTCTCCTGGTTGTGTTTAAAATGTGAACTTCAAACAGAATCCCAGTGCAAGACATATACATTTCAAATCTAATTGCAGTCACAACGCTGGCCAGATAACTGCAATTTGATATTTTTCCCAAATCGAGCAACTCTTGTGTAGAAGTTTTTAAAAAAAAAGTCCTGTGTTGCCATTTACTCTTTCTGTTGTGCATCTTGGCCTTGTATTCAGTGCATGTTCAGTTGTATTCAATGATAATGTACTGTATTTCTCTCCCGGTCAAAATCTACCACAGCGGTCAATACAGTAATGTGCAATATGGGGAAAGCTGCTAAAAATAAATCAATAAAAGAACATGTCCTGAAGTGAATATTATCATAACTAGTATGATTGTAGTTTATCATGCAGTATTTATATGTGTGTATATTGTGTGTGTGTATTGACCTTATTCCCGAAGTTGCCGTACACGCCGCCGTCTTGTTTCCGTTGTAGTTTACATGGAGCAGACGAGCTCAACAGAAAATAAGTTCTACATGGACTAAAAGCCGTTTTCAGACTGACCAGGAAATCGTTGCATTGTTGACTTGTTGTTGCTCGTGTTCATTAAACATTTTACACAAATCAACCTACTTTATGTAACATTTTAGCGGCAAGACTTTTCCCTCGTTCGTCATTAGCTTTAACAGAGTTCTCGTCAAACGGAAGTGCATTTACAACAAAAGTGCGTATCTGGCAAAAAGTGGGCGGGGCAGAATAAGATGAATATAGTGACACAGAAATGCTGAAATCATTCAATCAATTATTTTTGTAAATGACTAAAATTTGTGAGTATATAATAAAAACACCACAAAAATGAGACAGCCGCAGTTAATAATAAAGTATTTCATGTCTCATTAACCTGGAAGCAAGAGCTGAATGCAGTTCTCCATTTTATTTCTTGGTTTATTTGTATAAGAACAGAATCATAAACACTGACTAATTGACAGCAGCGGGTTACATGTGTCATAGTGCCATAGCTGGAGCTAAAGTGCAGCTCTTCAGTCCTCAGAAGGGCTTTTAACGCAACAGAGAGAAATGAAATTACATTGATACAAAGACATGTACAACTTTGGACACAGAGAAAGACACTAAAAACACATTTAACATGGGTGCAACACTGCTACTGGCACAAACAAGATTCGGTGGTCCACCCCAGTCACTTCACCAACTGAAAAAAGCAGTTTAAAGCCGTGCACTAAGCGATGTAACAAAGGCTTTGCGAGCACTAGAGAGCAGTTACACAGAATTAAAAACCCACTTTGGTTTCGCGGTGTGAATTTCAGTGCCCCAGTCAGTGCACAAAGAGCTTTTGTCACTTGAAGAACGGTGTTAAATAGTCGCTAAAGTAAATGTACTAGAGTAAATGTAACTAAGGCCTAACCACCATTGGCTATTATCAGCTCGCCGTGCTGAGCAGAGTGTCCCAGTGCTACAAAGGAGTCTGAAGCAGCCAAGAAAGTGAAGTTATGAATCATATCCCCCAGTATGCCGAGCCATTACTTCAGTGCGCCTTTGCCAGACCGAGCGCGGCCAAAAAGCTACAAAATGTTCATTTAAGGAAGCGTGATTAATGCATTCAAAGCAGTGATTCCTCCGAAATCCGCTCAAGCTGGCAGAGATTAATCTGGGCAGTGATCAAATCCAGCTCCATGTATTTTCTCATTTCACTTGAGAGTGCAGCCATAGATCCTGCTTTCAGTGAGCGCAGTGTGGCGAGATCTATGAGGCCAATGTAAACTCACGATGCAGACTGAAGATGTTTTTACAGCCAGTAGTTTGAGTCATGTTTTTAGCAGTCAATTTAAATGGAAGGAGATGCAAAATCAAACGTGAGCTTTAAATGGGCGGCACCTGATTATTTTCATGCAATAATGTAAAGTTTGTATTGTCACAGTAGAGACATTGCAAAAGCATCCGTCTGATTGAAATATTGATCTGTCTGCAACTAATTGTAGCGCGTTTTATTCTGCGCCAAGTAGGAAGTGCGTTGTTTGCATGCTAATGTGTGTTAGCTTTACTGTGATGGTAGACTCTGCTCTGGGCTCAGTGTTGTGAAAAACGCTTGTAAACTCATTGGGGTGAATAATTTCGATGCTAGAAATGCATTAGATAAGAGAGCGATACATGTGTACTGAAGCAAACACTTTCAAATGTAACTTCTTTTCACATTTTAAAGGTGCTGTGTGATTTTTACTGTCTTAAAAACATTAATAGTTCTTTTTAAACTCTTTGCAACAATAAAGAATTAAGGAAAGTGAATAACAGAAATTCAGTTGTAATTTCTGACACTTACAATGGCATTTTGAGCACGCAGAGGACCATGAACTGGTGTGACTCACATTCGGCAGGTTTTTCCTCCTTCTGTCAGGCTGAGCATCTATTATAATGTAAACCAGTTGTCTGTATAGACGTGGCTACTATTTATTGGTTTCTATGCACTGTTCTGTACATAACCACAGTCATTTAAGTTAAAGTATACTGTATTAATCCCCTGTGCATTTGACCCATACTTCAATGGCTGGAGGATTTTAACTATTGTGCATGATTTGGGTTGATGGGAGAAAACGGCAGTCAAACCTACAACCTTTTTGCTGTAAAGCAGGAGTGATAGCCTTAGCCATCATGCTGCCTTAGATAGAGCCTTAAAGTTGTTATTCTACCTTGACTGCCTAGATTGTATTATCATTCCACTCTATTGGTATCCTAATTTTATTTCAAATATGTTTTAACGTTCACATTTAATGCATGCTTTATTCCTTGTTTACCTTGCATATTATTTATACTTCATTGTACTCTGGCTGTCATACTTGTGGAACAAATGCATGTTCTTTTATTTTGACATGAGTCACAAATCTCATCGCAAATGCAATTCTTCATCCCATCGTTCATCCCTATAGGGTGAGTAGTTCTTTGCTGTAAAGTGCTTTGTGTTCTCTGAAGGTAAACAAGCCCTACACTACAGTATTTTAGAGATATATTGTAAAATCAGCTCTTAGGCTCTTGTTGTTTGCTTTACCATGAGAGCAAAACTCAGCGCTGACCTCTGAAAGTTGTGAAAAGTGCTTATACACTCATCGCGGTGATTAATTAGGATGCTAGAGAAAGTGAGGAATAACTATTGACCACAGCAAGTCGTTTATAATGATCTAGATCTGTTTTTTTACATTTTTAAAACAATACAAATCAGATACAACACCTTAAAGGCTTAAATAATAGCGCTGTTAGCTTTAAAGCCGAGCATGGTGAAGGCTTATAGACTTTCATTAAACACCTCTTTACAATTGATCCTTTCCTGCTGCTCTGCTAACTCATTGCGCCATCGCTTTTGTGGTATTCCAGCGCGGCCACCTGCTCCCCTTTTCCCTCTTCGTGGATTAATCACTTTGACGGTTAAATACAAATTGCCTCTTGCACTTTAACGACGCCATTGCCCTTTCCCGGACGCCTAGCTAACCCCCACGCCGCGCTACCGTCATACGCTCAGCAGAACTGACAGGCTGCCTCTACGGTGGCCCGGACAAGACATCCTCGTAGCATGCTGATCTTTTGACATAAGCACCCGTATCGATCAGTGCGGCTCGGAGCCTCTTTGCACCGAGCTAATAACTTCTCCTGCAAAGTGAGGGGCCGGCCATATACAGGCAGGCAGGGCTGTAAAGGCATTGATTGGAGCGGTGAAGTTTTAGAGACGGATGAAAAAGGTCCAATAAAACCAGGCGGGAAATAAATAGTGCGTATGAGTTGGTAAGAGCTCGGAGAATTGGTTTGGATGTGGTCGATAGTTTGTTCGCAGGAAATTTCCCAAATTGGAGTTTTGCTGTAGAGATCAGTGTTTCCATCATGTTACTAAAGGTGCGGTCACACTTGCACAATCAACAGTCAAAATTGGGGCTAAACCAGGACTAAAAACAAAACTTAAACTTGGACTTGATCAGGAATGAAGAAGAAGAAGACCTAGAACAGGACCAAACCAAGTCTACATCAGGACTAAAATGGGCTCAATTTAGGACCACTTCAGACTCTGGTGGAACACTCTTAGTTTTCTTGTTAAAGGTGTAACTTAATGTAAGTTTTGTAGTGGTCTATTTATTCATGTGCCTCACTTAAGCCTGACTTTGCCCGCAATGTTCCATCATATTGTTTATATTCAGTTACAGGTGTTTTTTATTGCTTAAAAAATATCTTTAAAAGCATGCATTCTTACTACGAGTTGGCTTGCCTTTCTATAGATCTGACCTGTAACTTGGCCTGGTGGCGTTACTTGTTTGTCACCATAGAAATACATCAGATTAATGCCATTATGCTGTGGAACGTTCCAGGCAAAGCAATAACATCTCAATGGAGACTCATGAGTGGCGGACTCTACACCAGAAAAGTTACAAAGTGCACCTTTATATGCATTGTTGCAATAAATGGATATAGGTCAGTATATAGAAATACTAATTCATAATGAAGCTTTCTTGTATTATAATAATATTCAGGGTACCATTCAGGAATAACTACAACTTATTTGGCCATAATAAAGCATTATTAAGCATTATAAAGAATGAGTCAGGCTTAGTAACTCATTTTAGAGCGGTTTGGAGTTAGTGTATTAATCAAGTAGCAACTAAGCTTGAATCATTCTTAATAAACCACTGTCCATTGTGAAATAAATCTTTGTTCATGCTTTATAAAGTTTTTTTTTTTGAAGTGTTACCTTATTCATTCACTCTGTGCTACTAGAAACTCCAGGGGCATAGCACCAAATTCTGGGCCCCAGGTACAAAACTTCTCTGGGCCCCTAATACACAATTTTGTATATGATTAATTTATCCTAGCAATTCTTTTTTTTTTTTTTTTTGTTATTTTTTCATTGCCGAATATACACCCTATGACCTCTATGTACACTTAAAGCAGTGCTACCAGACTCTTTTAGGTGTAAATTAATGCATTTTGCGTTTTACTTCAAAGAGTATATCTTGTCAAATCAGCACTTTTGGACAAAATTGAGAGCTCTGCATTCTGTCAGTATCTAATAATAAAGTATGTGGTCCTCCTCAGTTTCACTTCGCCGTCTGAAAAAAGCAGTTGCAAAGCTGTGCACAGGACCAAAAATGTAGGCATGTGAATTTTAACGATGTGCCAAAGAGCTTGTGAGAGCTATGGATGAGTCAGATAGATAAAAATTTCACAAAGATCTTGAAACGTCTTATTACTACAAGAAAATACACTAGCTGCAAATTATAATGAGTTGTTTCGTTTGTTAACTTGGCTAATATGTGAGTAATGAGGGCTATGGGGCTCTAAGATATGATGTTTAATTGCATTTAGTCTCTCACTTTACTCAACCACAATGAGTTTATTACAACAAAAGTAGTTTCAAGTGCAGAAAATTGCAGCTGAGAACAAAACCATCACATGCGTTCGAGGGCCCTTCCCTGCTCCGGGCCCCGGGGAAACCAGTACCCTTTACCCCCCCAGTCTGACGCTCCTGTCTACAGCTGCCGTGAACTGACAAAAGCAATCAATCTGAGCTGGGAATCTGAACATACGATGTTGTGTTTTTTATGGCTGTTTTCGACTCAACAAATTCTTGGTCGACTAAAGCAATGTTTTTCAACCTTTTTTTAGTTGTGGCACAGTTTTTGGGTTTAAAAGCTACCACGGCACACAACCTCCTACAAAAAGCAGAACAGAACAGAAACACTAATAGCCAAGTAATAATTGTGCAACTGTTTGGTTCTTTAAATGTTGCAATAGTGATGGTTTTGCATTCTTTTTTTTTTGGTGCAGAAGTGGCACAGGACACTCCAAAACAAAAGGGTGCATTTTTAAATTGCATCTGCATTAGTGAATCTGTTAACTCAAACTGGAAATCTTTTCAAGGCAAACCTGGTAAAACCTAAAGGCACACTGGTGTTCCATGGCACACTAGTTGAAAATCAAGGGACTAAAGACCTGCTTTATCGCCTGATAAGTTAACTAAAACTTAAAAACTATAAAGTCTGTCCATGTTTCTGACCCAAGCTGCATTCAAAAGATCACAATTGTGCTGGAATTCACACTAAAACAACTATTTATGCAGAAAAGTACAAGGAAACTGTATTTATATATTAGACTCCAAAATCTTCAGCAAGCTCACTCCATATCTTCTCGTTTTTGCCACACTTTCAATCTTAATAAAATGATTAGTCGACCAATAAAAGTCTTAGTACAGCCCTTGTGTTTTTGCATTCATGAGTACAAAAGAACATTTGAACATGTCGGTGCAGTTTGCATGTCCTCCCTTTCTTACTGTTTGTTCAGGCTACAGTTTGTTCATTGCAGCCGACGCAGTTAATTTCAATGCAAATTAACGCCACCTTCACTGTCACTGTGGAGTTTAGTGGTGCATGCTGGGAGAGTGACGACAACTGCAAAAGATCTATAGCTCATAATAATGGCTCTATATTGTGTATTATGACAATTATGTATTATAAATTACAACATTATGTGTGCATGTGGTGTTTATTTTATCATAGGTCTGCATTTTCAGCTTCTTCGCAGTAGTGTATTTAGGATGACATTTACACAGCTGTCTTTTGCACATTTTTAACACTCGATATGTTGTCTTAGCTGTGGAAATGTCATCCAATGAAATCTTTTTGTTTAATTAATTTAAATCTATGGGAGCTTATTAGGTTCAGTCAATGCAGTGGAGAAAAGACAGGAAATCACATTTGTAGAACAAGGAGTCAATTTGAATATTAATAAAATTCCTAATGGAACCACAATGTACACAGTCCTTAAAGTAACCTAAAAGACATTATAAAGAAAAAAGGTCCATACCTATCGTAAAATATATTCAGAACACCAACATCTTAGACTCATCAGGCAAAAATTACTTTTTTGAACTGTGAATTATGTTATGTGAATTTTCCCTCATCAAATGTAGCCCCGAAGTTGTAATTTGTTTTATTATTCCATGAGGTTGTCTTCTGTGGGTGCTTAGAAGTCCCAATTGGTTACAGAAAATGAACCAAAAGTCTCCAGCACAGATTTTAAGTCTACTTGTTCGTTCCCTCTGCTGAACATTACACCGGAAACAACAGGTATAGTTTAAAAAATACGTTATTTTAAAGAGGAGGTATTATGCAAAATCAACTTTTTACAGCTTTCCACCATGTTATTACGTTATTCCCTCATCAAAAATACTCCTGAAGTGGTTTGATATGTAATTCATGCATTGATAACATAAAATTGCCGTATTAAAAAAATGTAAAGACGAGGCCAGAGTTCATGGCACTCTCACTAGGTTCTTTATTGTGGACAATTATTATCTATCATCTATTCATCCTCGAAGAGCACCTAATCTTTTTACGTGTTTTTCTTTGTTTTGGACCCAGTGAAGTCCTCACTTTTTTCTTGCATGCATGATTGATTTTTTTCTTGGATCTCACATGGGCACTACTCAAAAATTATTCGAATCTTTACGATTAGTCTTACGTGGCCACAGCTTTTGTACAAGGCACAGACCACAGGATTACGTATCCAGGAAGTCTCTGCAGCGCTCCTTCACCCCGTGCCGCCCTTCAACTCCGTTATCTTCGCTACTTATGTTTTTGGCTTCTGATTGAAAACTTGTACAGGCAGAAAGCGCATTTGGAGGCTCAGAAGTCATGCACTTCCCAGGGACAAGGCAACCCGGGGAAACGCGGCTAGAGATTGTTTTCAGCGACAGGCAACCATGGGAAAATGTGTGCTTTGTTTTGTTTTGTTTACACCATTTTACCGAGGACTTCAGCAAACGCCTGTTGGTTAGTGGAGAAATTAAAAGGCGGACTCTAAAGAACAATGTCCACTCAACAATGAAAAGAATTCCGATGAGTGAATTGTGATTGTGCTGTGACACACTCATGAGATTCAGAGCGTCTGGAACACAACTGAAACTATTTAAACATTGTAATACGTAGTTTTCGCCGGATATACATTTTCAAACCAACAAAAGGTAACACAGTGATCTAGTTATGCCAGGGGTGTACAAACTATTTCACACCAATCTTTCTTGGTAAATTGACCCACATTATCCTGAAAAATGTTTTTTTCTTCTTCTTTTTTTGAAATAACAATCACATGTAAAACATTTCATTCATTCATTCATTCATTTTCTACCGCTTATTCCCGTTAGGGGTCGCGGTTGACTCACCAAAAATAAATAATAGAGTCATGGTTTCTCAGGAGAATTGTATTTGGGTCGGTGTCAGGAAAGTTGTAAAGCTGGTTTTCCGCACAGAGACACATCCACCACACAGACTTACAAAGACGCTTAATAGGGCCAAAATGTTATTTACTTTAAAACTTTCCAATAAAACCTCCATAACAAACCGTTTGATGTGAGACAGACCTGATAGTAAATTCTGAGTCTTAAGGTGTAGTGGCACTTTCAATTCTCAGATAAATGCAACATTTTGGACGACTCACCGGTTTGTGGCACTCCGCTCCACTCTTTCAATATGTGGCCATTGATGAAAAAAGTTTGGACACCCCTGATTTATGCTATGTGTGAATACTCCCTCGTGAAAATAGAAGACGTGAAATAATAATGCCAGGGTGACCGAAAGCATGTTTAAAAGTGAAATGAAGCCACAAGAATGCATAATACATCCACTTTAAGGTGTTATCTTTACCAGGGGCCTTTTACCCGCTTGAAACAACTCTGGAGTTCAATTAAAACGAAACCAGTGGAGTCAAAATGCAAAGTATTAAACATCATTTCCCTTTCTAAAACTTCTTCCAATTCCACAACGTTCACCTTTGCTCTTCCATGTTTTTTGAATGAACGAAACTCCCTGTTCGGGTGAAATATTTAAGCTCATACCTGGATCCGACAGGCCTGTAAAAACTTAAGCAAATGCCATCGGAGTCCCTTCCAAAGTGTGCATTACTCATTCATGAAAAAAAAAAAAAAGACGGAACTTTATGAGCAGCAATAAAGGAATGTGTCTGGGAGAGATAAGGAGTAGCACGGTTGGGTAAAACGCCAGATATTAAGTCAAGGATAATATCTGCTTGCAGTAATTAGCTATTGCGGCGTTTGTTCGATCACTAATGGATCTTCATCAGTCTCTGGCACCTTGTCAGATGAAAACCATGGAGCAATACATAATTAAAGTTTTAATGAGGACATAAAAGAGCGTTCGGTTTTGTCTTTGACCTAGAACGTCTGTGGAGGTACAATGCGGATCCAGCTATTAGCGGCTAATTAGCGACGCTGTTCAAAAAGCGGCGTCGTCTCTTGTCAAACGCCGCGGAACTCCTCGTAGTCTTATCTGAAATGAACATGTGTCGGGATGCAGTAGGGGAGGTTAGTTAGGTGCTAAAGAAAGCCCACACACTTCGTGACGGGAGACTGTGCTTTTCTAAATCTAAGTTAAGCTCCAAGACACAGGAAGTTTGTGAAATATGGAAAATAAAACTGAGAATTATGCAAATTTGGGCAAATATTGGTAGTGTGATCTTTTGGGGCCATGGAATTTTCAAGAATCCTTTTACTCTGGCACACCTTAAGGCTGTAGTTGTAACATGAGCTCCAGCTAGTTTAAAAAAGATCATCATTATTTTACAATTTATTTCTATTTACTGACACATTAAGGACCCAAGAACAAGTTGGTTTTAGTTGGAGGATTGGCAAGTTCCAAGTGAATGATTATAGCTTGATATCCAAAGCCCAAAATGTTAACTTAAAAAATGTAAATGCTTCAGTTGTTTTGATTGACAACGTACAAAAAATACACTTTTCATTCACATTTGCATCAAATCTGGGGACACCGGTAATGCTTGAGAGATATGTATAGCTGCATAATTTTTCAGTGGAGGTTTGTCACTTGCTCGTCTCCATATGGATGTTAATGATTTATCTGTAATTTCTCACAGTACAGTATTAAACAGATGTATCATGAATTTATTCAATTTCAAATGTCTTTATCACTCAAAATAACCTGAAAAACATGCATTCTTACTGCTATCCCTGGCCGCCTCTCCACAGATCTGAGCAGTGTCACATCGGGTAAAGCAGCAAGTTTCTGACCTGATACCGGAAAAGTCACATAGTGCACCTTTAACTTAAGTTAGGCTGCATATTTGTCATAGTTGTTCAACATAATTAGCTCAACTGAAGGGTAAGTTGTAAAAAATAGATAAAACTACTTAGCGAAACCAGAAGTAGGTATTAAAATCTGTCTAATTAGTTCCCCACTCTCACATACCCTTTGGCACATTGTTAATATTTGCATGCATTCATTTTGTCTGAGCAAGAGTCTGAGCTGACACTTACTGAGTACATCCAACCAGCAGATAGTGCCAGCGCTATACACATTTTAGTTATGTTAGCACTTAAGACATGATGTGGTTAGCAGGAGCAGTTATCATGTATAGATGGCAGAAAGGCTCAGAACGAGTCCGGCGATGATTCAAGGACTTAAAACAGAAGATTTTTGGATAAGTGACGTAAATGATCTGAAAAATGGTCACGGATTGAGGGAGTTCAGAAGGCAGTATTTTTGATGGTCGGAGGGGGGAGTATTTTCTAATGAACATTCTTCAAAACGTGTGAATACAGCTGAATGCAACTTCAGGTATGTTTTTGATGATGGAACATTGTTAGTCACGGCAGCAGAGTATGTGCCCTTTAGGACTCATGCATGGCTTTAGAACTGTTTTTTTATAGATGGTAAAGTCTGCCCAACCATAGGCAATCACAGTGCTCCTTTCAGCCCTTGACAAGAGATAAAATGCTTTATTCTTAGCAACAGACAATGTTCAGTGGTCTAATTTTCTCACAAAGTGCTGCTTTTACAAGATGCTCTTTAGTGGAAAATCAAATATCTACTCATTTTCACCTAAAAAGTTGGGTATTTAGACAAGGTTAAGATTCATTTTGAACAAAAAAGTAATTGGCACTCATAGACACAAAATGTTTTTTCACCTTTTGTCTTGTTTCTATTAAGATTCTGAACACATTTGCTTTGAGCTGTGTACTTAATGCATTCGTTAATACATGTTATGACAATGTAATGGATTCTTAATGCACCCTTCTCTACATTCAAGTGCTGTGTGTTGGTAATTTAACTCATTGACATTAGTGTAAATGTATGCACATGTGAGACAGCAGGCTATACCACTATTTTGTTTATTTATGGACCTTAATTTATCCAGGAAAGCCCTGCTGAGTCCTGGCACTGGAGGCTATCGTACATAGTTTTAGCGGCAAAGGTAAAACCAGAAGACGCAAATTAAACCTACGCAGACACAGGCAGAACATGCAAACTCCACACAGACACACTACATCACAAAAAGCAGGTTTCAGAGTTCAAGCTTTGGAGAAAGAAATATAATTAATTACTCTGTGTTAAATGTAATTAAAAAAACCAACAACAACATTTGTACTGTTTAGGTTTAGGGAAGTGATGTTAAATACAACTTTTACGTGTTTGTAAAAGACAAAATAAACTTATTATCGAACATTATATAAGGAATTATAAGGTGCAAATTATTACTATTTTTTTCATCTAGACAGCAGATACATTGTTAGTCGTTACGGTTATGCTCATTTGACCTCTATAATAACATGTCTTTTAGAAACATTTTATCAAAAAGTTCTGTTCATTTCCACAAGCCCATCATCATCGTTCAACTCTGCGCCTATGTAAGCAGCACCACGGCCTGAAAAGACTATTGGCTTCTGACTATTGCACTGACTGTACAAATAATCAAATTAAAGGATTCGTGAAGTAGTTGGTGCCACTGACCTTGAGTTGGGAGATTGAGTTTGATTTCTCAACGTGGAGCCAACAAACGGCCTCTGAATATTTCTCATGTCGCCTCTCTACAGATCTGACATGTAACTTGGCCTGGTGGTGCCAATAAATGGGGAAAAAAAGGACATTTTGTTATGACAGATAAAGAGCGGGAACACATCTCAAGCACTAAATCTCATGTTTGGAAGGAATTCTGTTGGAAAAACGAAACTCAGTCCTTTTTAACGCGATGCCAAGGACACACTGACAGGAAAATATTTGTCGCTGGAGAAAGATAACAGATAAGAGAACCTTTATTGCAGCTGCCAGATAGCAATAACAGTTCCAAAATACTGGACTGAGATTAATAAAGTACTAGACATCTAACATCTCCATGGACACAAGCGGGTGGCGGACACTCCTTCCGAAAAATTACATGGTGCACTTTTACGAGCAAGTTTAAAAAACAAGAAGTTCTTTGCCGATCCTGTTATTACTTTATTTTTTCCGCATTTTACCCATGTATGCTGACAAACTGGGGTAAAAATAATATCACGAGGAGCGCTGCGTGGGTACATGTATAATTCAAGTACTAGACAGGTGGTCTTTGGAGAGGAGTTCCTTTTCAACTTGAACATACTGGAGTGATTGTCTGCAGGGTAGAATGGTTGTTGTTGTTGTCGTCTAACTTTCTACAAGATTTTACCCTGCAGACAACCACCGCAATATCTTCAAATTGAAAAGACGGGGCTAACTTGCAGCTGTACACCGTCCAGACCCATATTTCGTGACAACAGCTGACCCTTCATTCATACCACCTCCATCGCGTCAAATGTACGTTTGCCGTATGGCCAATAAATTACGTCCGACGGGAATGTGTCTGAAGCTTTTTAAACCACAATCGGGAAATGGCACTTGTATAAAATGTAGTTAAATATGCTAACAGTGTGGTGAGATGTGATTGTTTTGCATCTAGCCCACCTGTGTGCAGTAGAAGGCGCACAGAAATACAGAAACACGCCTCAGCTGTGCATGTGCGTCTCCTCTTCTTCCGCACATCTTCCGCTCCTCTGCTTTTCCTGCGCCGCTCTGCTTTCTCCTCTCTGTTGTTCTTTGTAAATCCATTAAGCCACATACGTTCTCGTTAGGGGTTGCGGATGACTGGAGCCTAGGGTTTACACCGACATGGACAATCACTCTCACATTCATTCACTATAAGGGCAATTTAAATTCTATATATCTCATTATATTCAAATGATGGCTTAGTTTGATGGGAGGGCACTTGTGGAAAATATTTATCATAGTTTAACATTTTTGAAGTTGAAGTTCATATAGTTGAAGATGATATAGGTGGAGGGATTCAGTTTAGAACTCAGCTCTACTTCCTGTAGCTTTAAACTTTTATTTATCAAACTTTCTTCTGAAACTTCAACTTCAAAAATGAAGTTGAAGTTTCAGAAGAAAGTTTGATAAATAAAAGTTTAAAGCTTCAACTTCAAAAATGAAGTTGAAGTTTCAGAAGAAAGTTTGATAAATAAAAGTTTAAAGCTACAGGAAGTAGAGCTGAGTTCTAAACTGAATCCCTCCACCTATATCATCAAAATGTGACGAACAGTTGAAAATAAAGAGACAGTTAACACTCAACTGATACATTTTTCTGACAGTTTAAATGGTCATTCAACAAAATAAAGGTGTTATCAGGTTTTATTTTTTTGTCAAAACATAACTATTGTGTAATTAACATGGATTTTGGCCCTTGTTTTCAAAATGGTTGCTAGGTAACAGCTGTGGAATTACCTCCACCTATGTCATTTGCTGCCCGTGTTCAACCAGGGAGTACAATTATGAAAAATATGAAAATTGTCAAACTGGGGACAAATAGGTAAAATGTTTAGTAAAATCTTAAATACAATCATAGGTTATAATCAAATGTGTAGTCTAACCTGTCCATTTACTAATGGACCTAGACATGCATGTCTTTGGACAGCGGGAGCAAGTCGGAGAACCCAAAAAGAACCCACGGTAACATGGGGAGGACATGCAGACTCCACCCAGAGAGAGGTTCAGGATTCGAACCCACAATCTCCTTATCGGGAGGCAAGAACTCTAACCGTCCTGCCACCGAGCACCCTCAAAATGCCTCTGCAAAAAAAGTTGTGTCTGACATTTGCCCCCAGTGTTGACGTCGGACTGTGCTTTTGGTCTGACAGAAACAAGGAAATGAAAGGTTCCGTCTTGAAACAGTAAAGATCCAGAGTTTGTATAAACGAAGCTTAAGTCAGGAGGACCCATCTTGAGGATGTCAGTGTTTTGGGCGCACTTGGAGGAAACCTAGACAAATGCAAATGTGCCACCAAATGTTACCTAAAATATCAGCATGAAAATACAGCCAATTAGTTTTATTTCTTGACAGGTTTTGAAAGGCTCCTTCAAGTGTACTGTAGATCCCAGTGGAATGCAAATAAAAATAAATAGAAAACATTAAAAATAGTCTTTTGATGCTTGTTTCAAGGCTGCTCCCTGCTTCATTTCAGCCACAATGACTCATAAGCCTGCCACTTCCCCAGCAACTGTCTCCGTCTGCCACGCGCCATTAAAAAAAAAAAAGAATAACGATGACATTCAAAATAACCAATTAGCCTTTTCGGAGGTCTCCCATTCCCGCAAATTATGTGTTACACCCTTGGCATTGGCATCAGGAGTCAGGTTGGCTTAGGTCATGAGACAATAGTATGTTTTCAGACTTAATTATCGCCGCCTGCGCCTCTGTACTTGCAAGGCTTCGGAATGACTGTTGGTGCTCTCAAGTGACTCTTCGATAGGATAAGGCAGGAATTAAGATGATTAAAATACGACGTTGCAGTGGCTGGGGAAAGAGGTTGTCAAAGAGAACCGAGTCAATATTTTACAGTAGTGTTTCTGTCCTGACCTTGAGGCTATCTCTAAAATTAGTTTGCATTGATCATTTTGATGGATATGGCCTCATAACCTTTGGATTAATGATTTTCCATCGGTGGGTCATGCGCAGAAGTGGGTCAAGAGAGTTAGAGAGAGAAATATTCAGAGAGGCTGAGGAGGCTAATTGTTCTGCTGCTGCTGGGGTGTCGGAATAATTTAGGTAGTTTGTAGCAGCTGGCATAACTGGCGGCATGTCAGATGAGAAAGCGCATTTATAGAATGAATGGATTGAATGGCTTGACAGGGGATTGGCTGACTGGCAAAAATTAAGCATATTTATAACTGAAGATGATACATGTTCTTATGTTTTGCTGCTATAAATGTGTGTTATACTGTGGGATTTGAACTGACTGGAGCTTTTTGAGATGTGTTTTTCAAATGTAAAGTGAAATATAAATAAAAATGTGTTCATATTATTAATAAAAATCGCAGGCTGTGATTGATAGACAAGGAAAAACTGGCTCTTGCATCTGGAAGTATGACATCTTCACATTCTAGATTCTGAAAACCACCAATACAGCTCTGAATTTTCACCAAAAGAACGAAAGACAGATAGATAGATTAAATGATCTCGAAGGACATTCAAATTTTTGTTGTGCTTCTCAACCACCTTTGTGTCTCAGCGGCGCTTTTGAGGATTTTGTCAGGTAGAATCAGCATTGTGTGTCAGGACGGTTTGAGAGTAACAGCCCTCAGGACAAAAGTGTTCAGCAGCCTCGGCATCACAGTCAGTCCAGGTGGAGCTGGTGAACTCTGGAGACACGACAGCAACGCTGTCCGCCTCACTCTGCGGTTTCAGCAAAGCCTTCGTTCACTAAATAATAACTGGACTAACTTTTTTGGGGACTCAGTATTTGTTGTGTGTGGATTTTCAGTGTACTAATGGATACAATTTTGTTATTTTTTATGTACAGTAAGATTTGAACTTTAGAGGATCAAATAACTTTTATGGCATATTATAGATACTAACTATTGACGGCTTCGTATTTGTTGCAGCTCATGTTTTTCAAAGATACTGTACGTTTTGAAAAGGGTTTACTGGGATTCTGCAGCTTTAGAGTTATGGAGTCAGTGGCATTAAGTAATATTTTTATGTAGCAATATATCATACTTAAAAACGGTTATTGTGACATGCCAAACGTTTTGTGTCGTAGACTTTGTAATGCCCACTGGAAACGTTTTAACAAACTATTGCTTTCGGTTTGGTATTTGTTGCAGTTCATGTTTTTCAAAGATATTGCTGTGATTCTGAGCCTTTAGAGTCATTTTGTCAGTGGCATCATATGTAGCAATACCGCACTTCAGGATGTGTTCTTGTCACCGGCTTAGCAACAACCCTGAAGCTGAAGGAATAGCGTTAAGAAAGACTCATATATCAGGCTACTAAACTTTGCCAACGTCTTACATGAGTGGCACCCCATCTCCTAAATTTACTTTGTCTTCCTAAGTCACCTTTATTTGATTTTTCCTTGAAACCGCTGTCCACAAACTGTCAATGTCTAATCACTATTCATTACAGCCTTGTCTCCTTCAGTTTGTTTTCCTGCAGCTGTCAAGCCAACGACTTCCAGACGCCTGCCGCTTCATCCTCAATCTTAAAACGATCCCCATGCGCTTTTGAGTCCGACTTCCATAAATTCAATAGGCAACACCTCCGCGGCGCCTGTGCTTACATGTAACTGCCGTGATGTATGTTCTTAGCTGTTTCTCTTGTAGATTAATACGCCTTCTCTAACTGATGTTGCAGCTCCTATTGATCCGCCATTCTAATGCCTAGATTTAGCACGTCAATACGGCTAATCACGGCATCGGGTGCTTAAGAGTGAATCATTTAAGGGATTTTTCGTTCCCTCCTCGGGGCCGGTTCTTTTTCTTGCGAGTAGACACGCTTCAGTAGGTCAAGGAGTCGGTTACAGCATTTCGCGGGGATAAGGGAGGTTGGGAAAATTGACTTGCTCTCTCCGTTCAGATTTTTAAATGAAGGCTGTCCCATTTGTTCGGGCCGCTGTCATTACGGAGGGATATTATGTGGTTAGGATTCAATATATCGCTGTCTAGTTGAACAGTGGGAATGTAAAATATGACTGCTTTTTCAATTTCTTCCAACTCGCGCCCCAGTCTAGTTATTAGGTATCCGTCAAATGCCTATCAATGCAAATCACGTTAATTGAAACTTTCTGCTCGTAGGCATTAAAGTCAATCAGTGATTCTTAAACTTTTTGTGCCATGTAATAATACATTTTTGGAGCTTTTTGATCAAACCAACTAGAAAGCGCGACAATACCCCTACATTGAAAAAGATTTATTACTTAAGCAAGGGTCTCTGTTAAGTTAAATTGATTTCACACAGAGTTGTCATTTTCCATGTTCCTTGACTTTTATAGTACAGAGATCTTCCCCAGACTTGTTTTGATTATTTCAGTATAAATCAGTATAGAAAGTATAGCATTAGCCGAGTTGGTTTTAGCTCTTACGGACTTGTCCAATGAGATTGCTTTGGTCTTCTGATAATTTATTGAAAAGGTTCTTTTTCAGAGTTTGTTATGTTTACCTGACAGTTCCGACAGCTCAATCGCAATCAAAGTAGCATCAAGTGTCACTTGATGTTACTTTGATGTGTCGTGTCAGCTATTTACACAAGTTTAGACGCTGTTTTCTTATTAGTAAAGAGATGACAACAGCACCATCTGCAGTCTGACCTGCTCGTAAAAAGGTCCAGGTTTATTGTCCCATGAGCATGTTTCCTTATTTCAGTTGCCTCCTTAATCCAGCGACGATGTTTGTTGTCCTCTATCTCAATGTTGTTTGTGCCATTCCAGTCCATAATGTGGTTCTCTTTTACACTAGTCGGAGGTTGTTTTTTGTTTGTTGCTTGTGTGCACACCCTCGCTGTTTACTTTTCACATTCTGTTCTGTTCCCTTTATTGTGTGCTAAACCCCGTTTCCCCCATGTATGTTTTATTGTAAGACACGCAGTTTTTTACTGACTACTTTTTTAATATGCGAGCAGATACAGGCCTAGCACCAGATGCTGGTGCTTTTGCTTATTTTGCTTTGTTTTTTTATGATAAGCCCCAGAACATAACCATTTAGCCAAAAAAAAAATGTATGTTATTATTGCACTAAAAAGAAAAGCTTGTCCTTAATGATGACATTAATAATAATAATAATAATAATAATAATAATATTATAATACTCCTTTTCCTTATAAGACAAATCTTTATTTATTTTACTCATCAGGTAGGAGAAGCATGTTTGGGTCACCTCCACGGGTAATATAGGGGTAAAGTTGACCTATTTTGGTTACACTGGATACACTGGTGACCCAAACATGCTTCTCCTACCTGATAAATATATGTCTTATAAGGAAAAAAGAGGATTATTTACTATATAATGATAATAAAATACTCCATAGAAGCAATGAACATGCCATTCCTTCATTAAAAATCAACTTTGAAAGTCTTTTCTTCTGGACGACCCTTTAAATCTTTGGGGACCCCCCTCCAAAAAACAAAAAACCCAACCTTCAGGTTGGGAATAATTGGCCTACACTTAAACAGTAAATCTCCAAGGAGAAGGTCTAGAGATGTGGTTTCAGCGTTCCATCGCCATGGAATCATGCAGGGGATGTGCCACCTCCAGAAAGTTACATACTGTCACTTTACGTATACAGGTACTCTCTCAAAATGTTATGTTAAGTGGTCCTAAACATATACGAGGGTTGGTGTGTGAAGCGGTTCAATAAAAAAATAAAATAAAACTGACTCACCATCACTTGAGTTTTATAATGCAAATCCCTTTATGTTTATTCTTACATGTTCAAATTGCTTCTCTTGATGTCATTCATCCATTGAAGGTTTTATGTTAATGGGTAAAACGTGAAACACTCATAAGTAAACACCCAGGTAGGGCAAGAACATGCTAAATCCACACAGAGAGACCCAAATCACTGGGCTAGGTTGGGAACGACTCCATGCTGCCATGCAAACGCTACAAAGACATGCCGCACTTTGATTTTCTCACTTTATCAAACTTGTTTTAATATACTGCTGAGGCATTTGCATTGAGAACAACTTGAACAGTTAAATACATCTGGCCACATTAAAGGATATTACATGCATGGAATGGTTTAATAAGGCTCGTTCTGTAGCTCCATATATACGCACATACACACTGAAATACTGTTTTACCATAAATTTCCATGCTACATTTTACATTTCCCATAATTCAAAGTAACAACTCCTTCCAGCGTTCAAATTAATGTATGTGAAATAATGGCTTCTTAGTATGTAAAAGCTAGTTCATTTTAACAGCATAATACCACCTCCATCTATTAATCAAAGTACTATGATCGCACGCTGAACGGCAATACATCTCTCGCCGCTGTAGAAGTATTTTTAATTTTATGCACTCGATATTGCAATATATCAAGAGGCTCGGCGGCGGCGGTGGGGTTTTGCTAGCCTAAGCGCGATCACACATCACCTCGCCGCTAAAAAACGGCAGGCCTCGGTGACAGGCAGAACGGAGCTGCAGAAACCTATAACAAACGCGCAAGTATAAAAGTTAACTGAGTGAAAAAAGCACGTCGTTTTGTCCGTGTTTCATTTGCATAGGGATATACGGCGGGATTCATTGGTTCGCTTATAGAAGGCGTATAAAGGGTGTGAATGATAGCGAACGGAGGAGAAGGGGAAGGCTGCAGTTATGATCAATGCAAGAGCATAAAAACAAGTTATTTTTGTAATTTGATTGTTTACAGGCAGCTAGTTTCTTTTCTGTTTCATTTGATTGATATAAACACTCAAAGATGCTTCATAAAACAGTAACAAAACTGCCAATTAAAGACGATCAATCATTCTGTAACATTGTTTTTGAGAAATTGCTTACAATATACATTTTTGATTCAACTTACTCCATGTGCAATGCCAGTTGAGTAAGTATGTTTTTTTCTGTTCCAGTTTTCACCATTAAAGGATGTATGTTTTCAGTCTTTGTCAGCCTCCATACACGTCCAGTCGGTTGAGACTCAAAGGTACATGTGCATGCTTCATTTTAATGCCATGCTGTGAAACATTCCGGGTAAAGCAATGACAGACAAGTCGGTGGAAAACATTTTGTTCCCTCATCAAAAACACCTGAGGTTGTATTTAGCTTAATTTAGGCTTGTTTGTTTCATCCTGTTCGGTAACTCCTCTCTGCTCTGTGCCTCACAAAACACTCTGTTTTAAATTTCCCCGATTTGTGACGTCTTAGGTAGCGATCCAGAGGTCTCCTGCACTGTTTGTAAGTTTGTACGTCCATAAATCATAGCTTTTGTTTATTTCCCCATGGTAATTCCCTTTGCTGCCAGTAGATGGAATTCTAACACAAATCTTGATGAGGGAGCAGCTCACAGATAGAAGGTACTGTCCTAAGCACTTCATTATATCAGGCGATAGAGGGCGTCCTGACGCACATGTTCACACAGTACCTGACCATCCTCGAGCAAAACGGTAAATGCTGTAACCTGAAGGGCTAGGGATCCCCGGCCTGTAATGTCAATTTGTTTACCACCTGCACCTGTTTTCCCTGTGTTTTTCACCATGCTGTGCACAGTCACTGCCAATCACAGCTGTATTTCAGAATGGAATTAAAATGTTACTGTGCAGCAAGCATTAGATGCAATATTAGATTTTTTAAACACGCACAATTAAGATACTGGAACAGAGATTTTGGTAAAGATCACGCTGTGTTGACACCAAGACAGGCTCTTCCCAGAGACATAAACTTGAACGAAAAGTGAACAGTTATTCTAGTATTAAGAAAAATCTTTTCTCTGCCTTTTTTACCACTTTAGTCCTGAAGACTTTTATTCCATTGCAGCTGCACATATTTTGCACAAAAGTCGTTTTTTCTGCACTTTTAGTCCCAAAATGCTTGATTCTGATAAAAACAACAGGTTTTCAAATGACTATAAAAAAGGAAAGGATACGTGTACAATAACAAGATTTCTTTCAATGGAAGCAGAGACGCGAGCATTTCTTTTGGCGTACAACGTGGTTAAAGCTGCCGCACAAAGTCTTCTGGGGGGCTATGAAGATTGTTGAAATCTATGAAAAACCTGGCGAGCTAGCTTGTGAGTAAAAGGCTGGCAAAGAGTCAAAGAGTTAAGTACAAAAACATAAGACGCCAAAGCAAAGGTAATCAAAAGTATGATCAGGCCAATAATAATTACAAATAATGCAGAATACGTCTCCTTTAATGGCAACCAGACTGTCTCTTCATGGAACTAGACATTGGTGAAACACAGATAGCGTACTGGTTTCAGTTGCGGTACTTAAAAATACATGCTGGATATATTTGTGTGAGTGTGTCAAGTTTTCTTCTTTTTCTGCACAGTAGTGGTTACTTTAAACTCTGCCCGGTCCTAGTTTAGTGGAGGAATCGTCCGGGTATTGCTTAGAATAGCTGAACACAACATGCGTGAAAGTGATTGATGTCTGTATCGATGCTTCTGTCTCCTCCTCCAGACTGTGAGCTGATGGACCAGCTCTACGCTCAGCCTGCTCTTTAATTGGTATTTATTGGCTTCAGTTGCTTCCTTCCCTTTTAGACAAAAACACTTCTGCAGAAATCGTTCCAAAAATAATGATGGGAAAAGGTCTTGTTTTGATCTAGGCTCGATTTCCGTCGGTCTGTTTGTGGTACTTTTTGGGGAATGGAATGTAGACTGTGCTTTGAAGCTGTGTATTGTGTTTTAACTGTATTATTTAAACTTTTGAAAGGAGTTGACTTCTCTCTGTCATTAGGTGCTTTCTAAATAAAAGGATGCACACTGGCTGAAGAGGTGGCACTATCATTTCACTGCAAGAAGGTCCCACGTTTGATTTTCCAGCCTTTCAGTGTGAAGCTACTTGTTTTCTTTTTTAACCAAATCAGCCAGCACAATAGTCTAAAACTCTAAAAGTTAAGTAGTGCTGACAAAGCGTTAGATTTGGAGGTGGCTTCTTGACAATTTGCTCCATTGAAATTCAAATGGGTCAAATGCATGCAATGACAAATGTATCAGGGACTATAAAGTGTATTTAACATTAAACTTTTAAATAAAAATGTTCCCCAATTATTTTGTTTTCGTCAGTGGTGGATAAAGTACTCAATTGTGTTACTTACTAAAAAGTACAGCTAAAGGAGCAAAAATAAATAAATAAATAATCTACTCAAGTAAAGGTTTTGAAGTACCAATTAGAAAATGTACTTTTAAAGTAAAAAGTAAAGTATTTCACACAGGTTTTGAAACTTTTGAAAGTCAAATTGAGTGATCTTGATTGATAGATCGATAGATTGATAGATACCTAAAAAAAAAATACTTGAATACAGTACTTTTACTTAACACCACTGATTCTAATTCTACAAAGTTTGGCCTTGATGTTGTTATTATTCTAGTTAAGTATATTGTTGTCAAAAAGGAAAAAAAGAAAAACTAATACTCAGATACTAATCAGTACTAGAAATTAAACTGGATAATTATTGAAACGTATCAATGTAGTTTAAAAAAAATAAATAAATAAAAAGGAAAAAAAAGGACCTTTCTTGATCAATATAATAAAACTATTATATATGAAAACAGGGTAGGTGAAGCAAACTAATATTATTTTGTCTCGAAAATTACATTAAATTCACAAAACTCAAGAATCAAGCCTTTTCCCCATAAACACTGAAACATCTGCATCAAAGAAACCACCCGTTATGATTAAACCATCCCTTAGAGGGTTTAATCATAACGGTATGATTAGGCCTCCCTCTGCCACTAAAGAGGCTTTGTCATCTTTGAAACATCTTCTGTCCAAGGTTCCACTTAATGAGCTTTTACTGGCGGGTGATTTGAATTGGGACTGGCTAACTTCAGTTTCTGATGAATTTAAAACCTTCTGTGATTCTATTAATCTTAGCCAATTGGTTAATGTACCCACAAGGCCAAATCCTAAACGTCCAGAGAAATCCACTTTAATTGATTTAATTCTCACAAATGTTCCTCATAAATTCTCATAATGGGAGTTTTCTGTGCTGACATGAGTGATCATTGTGTTGTTGCTGCTTGCAGGAACACTAAAATCCCCAAAAGCAAACCAAGGATTATCTACAAGAGGAACTTAAAATTATTCAATGAGCAGGCTTTTCACCATGATCTATCTCTTATAGATTGGGAGCAGATAGACCATTTACCAAATGTTGAGCTAGCTTGGGCATTCTTTAAAGAAACTTTTGCCAACATTGTAAACAAACATGCCCCAATTAGAAGATTCAGAGTGAAGGGACGGGATAACCCCTGGTTCTCTCCAGAGCTGTCAGATACTATCCACCTGCGCAACTTAGCATGGGCTAAGGCCAGAAAAAGTGATTCCTCAGCTGATTGGACTGCTTTCAGACAATTTCGAAACAAATGTACCTCTTTGATCAAAAAAGCCAAATCAGACTATTACTTATCTGTCACAACTGACAATCTTAATAATCCATCCAAATTTTGGAAGGTGATTAAGTCTCTATTTCTTATTAAATCTCCTCAAACTCTTCCAAAATGTGTTCTTAAGGACTCAGTTCCAGTCCAAGACAAAGGTGATATGTTGAATTGCTTTAACAAACATTTTATTTCAAGTGGATATTTGTTTAATCAAAAAGGTGCAGCACTCACAACTTCCTGCACAGATCCTCCACAGTTCTCTGGGGATCCCTTCAACTTTGCTCCTTTTACGGTGCAGCAAGTGCACAAGGCACTCAGAACGCTCGATCCCAGGAAACCTCCTGGTCCAGATTTGATAGAACCCTTTTTTCTGAAAGCAGCAGCTGATTTTGTGGCACAGCCTCTTACAATACTTTTAACCTCTCAACCCAAAGTGGAGAAATTCCTGCCATTTGGAAATCTGCCTTTGTTTGTCCTGTATTAAAGGGAGGTGACCCAGCAGTCTTATCCAACTATAGACCAATATCAAATTTGTGTGTATTGTCAAAAATTCTTGAATCTCTTGTTTGTGATCAACTAAAAGACTATCTAACGTTTAATGAACTTCTTTCAAAGTTGCAATCAGGTTTCAGGAAGAAACACAGCACAATCACAACAGCTACAAAAGTCATCAATGACATACTTATTGCTCTTGACAAAAAGCAACATTGTGCTTCGCTCTTTATAGATTTGTCAAAGCTTTGATACTGTGGACCATGCTGTTTTAATGCATCGGCTTAATTGTTTTGGATTCTCCAATACTGTGCTTTCCTGGTTTAGAAATTACCTGAATGAAAGGACTCAGTGTGTTAAATGTGATGGCTTGTCCTCTGAATTTTTGAATGTCCACAAGGGGGTGCCACAGGGTTCAATATTAGGACCCCTTCTTTTCATTTTGTATATTAATGAACTAGGACAAAATCTCCCAGATGCTAATATTCATCTTTATGCTGACGACACAATTATCTATTGCTTTGGACCTACTCCAGCAAAAGCAGTTGAATCTTTGCAGAAAGCTTTTGATAATGTGCAGCTCACACTTCTGCAGCTGAAACTTGTTCTAAACGCTGAAAAGACTAAATTCATGTTCTTTTCTAATACCAAAAGGTGCAAGTAGATCTCCTAAGATCCTCACTCTTCACGGAGACGCTATAGAGCAAGTACATGAGTACAAGTATCTTGGGGTCTTAGTTGATGATTTTTTGACATTCCAGCCCCACATCAAAAATGTTGTGAAGAAACTAAAACTGAAATTGGGTTTTCTTTTTAGAAATAAGCGTTGTTTCTCTTTTGAGGTAAAAAAACGGCTTGTGACAGCAACATTTTTATCTGTTTTAGACTACGGGGACCTTTTTGTACATGAACGCCTCAGCTCAATGTCTTTACAGTTTGGACACTGTGTATCATGCTGCTCTGAGGTTTATCACCAACTGTAGAGCGTTAACCCATCACTGTGAACTGTACTCTCGTGTTGGTTGGTCATCCTTGTCCACAAGGAGGCGGGGACATTGGTACACTTTTATTTATAAGGCCATGCTTGGTCTGCTTCCCTCCTACATCGGTGATTTACTAACGAGGAGAAGTGTTGATTCTTATTCTTTGCGTTCAAATGAACAACTGTTGCTCTGTGTTCCACATGTCCGCACAGAACTGGGAAAAAGATCTTTTTCTCACGCTGCTCCCACTTCATGGAACACACTGCAAAAAAGCTGGAAGCTCTCTGAACTTATCTCTTTAAATGATTTTAAAGCCAGACTGAGAGCACTTGAGGTCAACTCGTTTAATTGTAACTGTTTTTTATAATTGTATGTAATTTTATTTGTTGTCTATGTCTGTAACTTTTTGCTGCCTCTTGGCCAGGACTCCCTTGTAAAAGAGGTTTTTAATCTCAATGGGACTTTCCTGGTTAAATAAAGGTTAAATAAAATAAAATAAAAAATAAAAAACCATCTAAAGCAGACATTTTGGTTAGAAATCGGATATTGTCTTTGTGCAGACGTTTCATTTCTGCAAAGGGCCGGGCTCACGGACAGTCGCTCCGAAGGCCAATCCACCGGGGCACTCTGGGTAATGGCCTCTACATCAGTGCATTCAAATGAAATATCAAGTTGTTTCGGGGCCAGCCAGTATGACAGCTGACCATGGTCCGGGCCAAAACCCAAAGCAGCGTCCAGGGAGAGCGCTCCAGCTTTTATGAGATTTTACAGCGGCAGCAGTGGGAGGCTAACCCTGTGAGGCGATGGCTTTAAACTGATCATGTGCAGAAGTTTGGGTGTGGAGGATAACGATAAAAGATAACTTGGAGAACTGGTACAAAGTTTGTGGAAAGTAACAAAGTACAAAATCAAAAGTGCTGTACTTAAGTCAATTGTTTCTGTATCTGTGCTTTACTTGAAGTTAGTTTTGGATACTTTTACTTTTTCTTCACTACATGAGAGCAGTGCATCTACTCCAGGACATTTTAGGGCTGTAGTCGAAATTCGTGGTCGACTACAGACTTGGCATATCAACCGATTAGTCAACTAAAAGGGGGTGTGGCAAATGAAATACATTTTTAAAAAGTATTTCCATGTATCTAAACCAAACTGCACTCAAAATTGTATTGCATGAGTTCTTGCAAAAACAACTATTTATACAGAAAAGTACTCGGAGAAATCTTCAGCTCACTTCATATCTTATCGTTTTTGACAAATAAAATGATTAGTCGACTAATAAAAATCTTGGTCGACTAAGATGCCAATGACCGAGACATCGACTAAATGAGTAAAGGACTACAGCCCTATACATTTTTGAATTGCAGAGTATTTTTCCTTATGTTTTTAAGCCCGTTTATGGTGACATCTTGCTTGAATGTTTTGACTTCAAGTCTCAGATTTGAGCAAACAAAAATATAAATATCATTCAAATAAGAATGAAAAAAAAAAAACAGGAAAATGAAGTTGATCACTGAAAATAAGTTAAATAAATAAATTCTACCCAGATTTATCCTGGCTCGTTTCAAAATCAGTGTGAAATACTTTTTGCTCTAAAAGTACATTTTCAGTACTTAGATACTTTTACATGACAT
This sequence comes from Rhinogobius similis, assembly GCA_019453435.1. Lineage (NCBI taxonomy): Eukaryota > Metazoa > Chordata > Actinopteri > Gobiiformes > Gobiidae > Rhinogobius > Rhinogobius similis. The sequence goes on along the minus strand of CM033619.1, from coordinate 46,239,113 downwards.
GGTTCTCGTGATATTCTGATTATGACTTGTGGTAAATATTTATCATAGTTTTGGATTCGTGAAGTTGACAAATAAATTACAGGAAGTAGTATCCCTCTGTGATCTCATCAAAAAGTGAAGTACCATTGAAAATATAGTGAGACAATTTACAAACTACTTTTTGACAGTTTAAATGGTCATTCAACAAAATAAAGTCATTGTCAAGCATTATTATTTGTCAAATAATAACTATTGTGTAATTTATGTAGATTTTGGCCCCAAAATTGTTGCTAGGTAACAGTTGTACAGTTACCTCTACCTATGTCATATTTGCTGGCCATGTCCAACAAGGAAGTGCAATTATAAACACACTTAGGACGGACAAATAGGTAAAATGTTTAGTAAAATCTTTAATGTAATTATGTTATATTATTAGCTGATCATCATTATGTAATACTTCTAATTGAGTTTGGCTTTTTCTGCTCCAGTATCTGTGCTTTTATTTAAGTAACAAAGTTCATCCACTTCTTCCACCTCTGAAAGTTTGTATCCAATTGTGAACCATGAATTTCAAAATGAAATGTTAACCCCGCCTACACAGCCCCTTCTCTTACTCTGACGTTTAACCGTGGCAGAGAAACAACTGTCTGAGTTAGTCACAAGCTGTTGTTTCCATATGATTCTCATCCAACAACGACTGAGTGGATAAAATGGCCTGGGCCTTTGTGTTAGGAGTTTTCTTGTCGTGTCTGGTTGGATTTCCTCCTGGCACTCCAGTTTCCCCCTTCAATCCACCACAGGACTCAAACAAATAGGAGCACAATAGAAGCAAATAAAAAGAAAGTTGTACTAACTAACTAATTGAGAGCGGATACAAGAGTCCGTTTTGTTCTTTTCTCTCTCATGCAAGCACACAGACACATTCCAAGAAGTGATGAAAAGGAGTAAATGAAACAGACTGTCTCTCCATCAAGTCACAAAGAATTTACAAAAGTCACTGTTTGGGTTCAGCTTGTTCGGCGGACCCAGACTTCAAAGTTTCAGGGTTTGATGTCTGTTTACTTCTGCCTCCTATGCCTGCCCACGGCTCTGAACGTAGACGCATGAAATATGTGTAACCCTGAATCTGCGACGGCGAAGACCCCAGGCTTGGCTCTGCGTTGTGTGATTTCTACTGGTCTGGGCAGCAGTGCGGACAGGGAAACAAGACTCTCGATGATGGTCCAGGCTGAACAAACGGTCCTCATTTACTGGCCTTTCAAAACACAAAGAAGAACTGCCTCATTCTCAAATAGTACAACTATAACCAATCACAGTCATTTTCACATGCTAACAGCACATTTTAAGATAGCACCTTTACACAGGAAATAAAATACTTGTATCCACTTGTTCTGAACACTGGGTATAGCTTAAATATTTAAAACATCCAAATATCAATCAATCAATTTTGGTGCATTAATACTGTATTTGATTTGCATTACATTGAGGAGCCCTCCTTACCTTTCAAAACACAATAAGAAATGCAGCTTACAGTAGCTGCAGAGGAATGATATCAAATCAAATCAAATCAATTTATTTTTATAATGCCCAAAATCACAACAACAGTTGCCTCGATGGGCCACAGGTAAAAGCAGTTCAGATAATTGTCCCAGAATGCCCCTGTCCTTTGACCCTCCTCCTTGTCCTTTGATATGGCTTGGGGCCGTCACAACAGCAAAAAAAAACCAAAAACTAGAGCACCCTCAGCTGGCGAACATAAAAAATACATTCTTACATATGCATCTAAATAAAAATGAAAACACTGTGCATGAAAATCCCCTCATTGACTCGGTAAAGACGTCAGAATGTCAATACAACGATGCACAGTTGTCAGAGAGTTTAACAACTTGTGCCGGTGTCTTTGCATGTTAACAACGTCCAGTTTATGGCAGAACTATTCTTAATTACCAGAATCCATTGATAGATTCTACACCAAATATTTTTGCCAACACAAACTGATTAACAACAATCATCACCTGAGAATTTGGGGAGTAATAATTCATCAGTGATTTGTACCTGTTTGTACTATTTCGCCGTAAAAAGCTTTGAAATAATTGTGTTTAATGATATGACACTACCTTTGTTTCAGTGCTATTTCCTACTACAAGTGTATTAAAGGACACATATTATGTATTATTAGGATTGTTATTGGCCTTTAAACATGCTCTTGAGTATCATCTCATGTTTAGAACTAAAAATAAAATGTACAACCATACAAGAACTAAACAAGTTTATCACAGCCTTGGGAGACGCTACAGTAACTCTGCTATGGCTCCATCTACTGGCTGCAGACAAGTCTAGCCGAGTTGATGCAGTTCGCAATTGTAATGATTGTGATTAGAAGGCAGAAATGCGAGTCTGGTGATGATTTATGGAATTAAAAAGAGAAAAGAAGATTCTCAGAGCCACGTCACAAATCGGGTGTTGGAGAGGATTTTCAAACCAGGAATGAAGCTAAATGCTCCTCCAGGTATGTTTTTGATGACGGAACAATGTTAGAACAGGGTTAAAAGCTTGAAAAAGTCATTTGCATTTAACTTCCACTTGACTGACATAAAAGTATGATACATATTTAACAAATGTACAATTACACCAAATGAAGTAATCATAACAATGACAAGCAAACTCAGCATATGCAGTATTATATAAGTTGGTTGTGTGAACAGTTCATGATGTTATAATATTGCCTTCAAAAGACACCAATAGTGCTCATAAACCTCCTTTTTATTTGGTATTTATTGGCTTCTCTTGCTTCCTTTTTCACATAAACACTTTCCAATCTTTCCAAAAAGATTGAAAAGGTCTTGTTTTGCTCAAGGTCCATTTTTCTGTCTGTAAAAGAGAGGGACATTTTGGTCGATGAAACGAGGAGCCCTTTGAAGCCGTGTATTGAAACCCAATGAGAAATCATGCCAATTTTTCTGAAAGAAGTAAATGCACTTAACACAAGCTTTTACCAGGGTGTATAATACTGACAGAAAGACTCAAATTGTATGATTAATTGGTATTCCATCGGGAGCAATGACTCAACAAAAAACGCAACGGAATCAGCAAATGCAAGACATTTTAGTGACAGAAAGCAAAATTACTTCTTTTTTCTATCACTTTTACAGATATTAACATTTGCAAAACAGCTCAGACAAAACCATGAAGAGTTTTACATTCAAAACTGATAAATCTTTGCCCCAAATCCAGTTTCACCATCAAAACTCTCAGCTGTTTGTATGTGCTCTTTCATTCATTTCACTCTCAGTGACCAAAGTGACTGGTTTAAGTGCAGTCTGTGATTGGGTTCACTTTTTCCACGCATGCATTTTGAGTTAGACGAAAAACCAGTCAATATATTCAAACTTTTGTAGAAATATGTATTAAATAATTGTTTGATTTTAATAAATGTAGACATGGTGAAAAAAATCGAATCGTGAGCTCGTCCCTGTGACAATCTGCTATTTTTATGACATCGTCGTATCGTGATTCACTGTTTCTCTTTAATGCAGCTGTCTGTTCAAACACACTTTTTCCTGTTGTTTAGCTTCTGTAGCCTCTGAGCAGATGACTTTATTTACCTCTTACACCTCTTAAGTGCAATAATTCAACTCAACGCAACTTTAATTCAACCAAAACGCAACTAAAAGTGACAAAAATGCGTCTAGAAACTACAAAGAAGTGACTAAAAGTGACAAAATTATGCGTAAAATGTGAATCTGAATAGAAAATCTAATCACAATCGCAAAACTGGTCAGAAAAATCACAAATACGTATTTTTTCCTAAACCGTGCAGCTCTATTAAAGGCAGTAGAAAAAACAAAGTGAACACAAATAATGATAAAATGGAAATCATTATCTGGCCCCAAGAAAATCGTGACTATAATTTTTTGACATATCGCCCAGCCCTAGTATACATTTTTATTTTGCTTAAGATGAAGAAAATTGTGAGATTTCTTCGAGCAAATTCACCAACACTGCTTCTGCATATTGTATGTTCTTGAAAATCAGAGAAAACATTTACCGACATCACACTGTATGTATATTTATACTCTGTACCATGTCTCTTTATATTCTACCTGTGCTCTCTGCTGAGACCACGGCTCCTGCTTGATTTATGTGCGAAATCCTTTGTTGTTTTATTTAGTCATTATGTTTGAGTTTCTATATTGAACTAGACAGTGTATGTTTCTAAATGAGCGCTGTGTGTTCTGTTCTGAGATGCCTGAGAACTGTGTGAGCTGATGAGAAATGTTCTAAATGATTTGCACCTAAGCCCCTGTTCAGATACATGTTTGAATCAAGTGATCAAACTACACAAAGTTTAAAAAAATGTGTCAAAACGATTTAGAAAAAAACTAAAAGTGCACTATGTGACTTTTCTGTTGTAGGTGTTTTATTGAAAAGAACAAACAGAGATGAACTGAGTTATACAAATACAGATATGAAAGCCCTAATTTGTTAACTGTTAAAAAGGCGTGGGAAGTTTATTTGTAGAGCACAATTCATACACAAGGCAATTCAGTGCATTACAGAACAGGAAAAATGCATTAAAATCAGAAAACATGTAAAGACATACAGAATCAGAGTAGAAGCCTGTCGCACATCTTCAGGAAGACTGTTCCAGATTTTAGCTGCATACAAATAAAACGCTGATTCCCCAAAAAGAACATCAACAGAATAATCTGTTTACTTTTCTGGAGTGATGCATTTGTCAACAACATCCATTAAGACTCAGTTGTGACTTTTAATGAATTAGTTATGCTTAAATATACATAATCCACCAAGAAACGTCTTAAAAGAAGGAAAAAAATGTTTTCCATTGAATTAATTTGAGTGTTTCCTCCCATGCCAGACCACACCCCCTCGCTTGGACGCGTTACTGTATCTGTATGTGATGTTTTGTGGACTTGAACAAACCTTCGACTAAACCAGGAAAAAACTATTAGTTCAAGCTCTAATTCAAGACTTACTGGAGCCTTAACCTTAACCCGTGAGTGCTTCAACTTTATTAAGTCTCAGAAAGACCTTCAGTGAGGACTAGAGGTTACGCTAGAGATAATTCCCAAAACATCCGTCATGAGCCATTTTTATCCGTCATCATATTTTTACTGCACGTGTGTGACAGGTGGTAGACGCAGGGCATCTGGAGCTTTTAAAGGCAATAACAATAATAAGCCCTCGGTATGAAGTCACATTTCATTGTTACAGGTGCAAGAATGTATTTGTATTTCCTTCTTTCCGTGGTTGTAGCTCAGTAACAGGCGCCTGTACGTCAGTGCGTTTCCGTGCGTATCTGCAGCGCACACCGACACATGCACCCACACATGCACACACACATGCACCCACACATGCACACACACATGCACACACACACGCACGCACACACATGCACCCACACATGCACACACACATGCACACACACATGCACACACACATGCACACACACATGCACACACACATGCGCCAACACACGCACACACACATGCACACACACATGCACCCACACATGCACACACACATGCACACACACATGCACACACACATGCACACACACCGCTCGTCCATCTCCTCTGCTGCCGCACTCCTCTGTGCGTTTAATGGGGGCAACTTCACGGGGGTTCTTAAATCAAATCAAATCAAATCAATTTATTTTTATAATGCCCAAAATCACAACAACAGTTGCCTCGATGGGCCACAGGTAAAAGCAGTTCAGATAACTGTCCCAGAATGCCCCTGTCCTTTGACCCTCCTTCGCGGCGAGGAAAAACTACAAAAAACCCCATGGGAAAAAGTAGAAACCTCGGGGAGAACCACAGTGAAGGAGAGATCCTACTCCCATGGACGGACAGGCTGCAGATGAACTAGGACTGACATCCACTTGGACTGTGGAGCCAGAACCACTCAAGAGGGAGGTGGCTTTAAAGAGTTCCTCCAGGCGGACGAGGAGCAGTCCACCAGTGTAGAGGGATCCTCCAGCAGGAGATGAGGAACAGTTCATCTAAAGTAGAAGGAGTTCGTCCAGGCAGACGAGGTGTGGCTAATCCAGCTGTCCAGGCGGGTGGCGCATAGATCGTCCAGACAGGTGGGGGTGGGGGGGTCGTCACTGGAGCAGCCGCCGCAGTGTCTGAAACAGTCTCCACTCCCCGGGGGAAGTGGAGAGAAAGAGAAACATGTGAACAGCAATGAACAGACTACAGTTGAAGTAATATTAAATATTGTTGATAGATAAAGTAGGAAGAACCAGAGGATAGTGTTCAAGCTGCCATACTTCCCCCAGCAGAATTGCTCCAAGGGCAGCGTAGCTAAAACTGTAGGTTTTTATTTCTGTTCCTAACTGGCCTGACCATAAGCTATTTCAAAGAGGAACGTTTTGAGCCTGGTCTTAAATGTAGAGACTGTGTCGGCCTCTTTTACATGAACAGGGAGCTGGTTCCATAACATAGGAGCTTGGTAGCTAAATGCTCGACCTCCTACTGTGCTTTTAGAGACTCTGGGGACTAACAATAGTCCAGCATTTTGAGAACGAAGAGCTCTGTTTGGATGGTACGCTACTATTGCATCTTTGAGGTAGGATGGGGCCATATTGTTTAAAGCTTTATAAGTCAGGAGGAGGATTTTAAATTTGATTCTAAACTCAACAGGAAGCCAGTGAAGAGACTCCAACACTGGTGAAATATGATCTCTTTTTCTAGTACCTGTTAATAATCTTGCTGCTGCATTTTGAACCAGTTGAAAGCTTCTTATAGAGCTTTTAGGACACGCTGTAAGCAGAGCGTTACAATAGTCTAATCTGGATGTGACAAATGCATGGATGAGTTTTTCGGCATCATCTCTGGGCAGGATTTTTCTAATTTTGGCTATGTTACGCAAATGAAAGTAGGCTGTTTTACAGGCTTGATTTATATGAGCTTTGAACGAGAGATCTTGGTCAAATAGGACCCCAAGGTTTCTTACAGTAGAGCTGGGGGCTACAGTGATATTGTCCAGAGAAACTATCTGGTCAGATAAGGAGTCTCGCAGGTGCTTAGGGCCCAGCAGAATGACCTCGGTTTTCAGGGTTAAGGAGCAGATAATTAAGAGTCATCCAAGTTTTTATGTCTTTCACGCAGGCACTAAGTCTGTCTACTTGATGCGTCTGATCAGGTTTCATTGATAAATACAGCTGAGTGTCATCTGCATAGCAGTGGAAGTTAATGCCATGCTTTCTGATGATCATACCTAAGGGCAGCATATAAAGTGTGAACAGAACTGGACCGAGTACTGAACCCTGCGGCACACCGTAGGTTACTTTAGAACATGGGGAAGATCTCTGGTTTACATTAACAAACTGGTACCTATCAGATAGATAGGATTTAAACCAGCTAAGGGCGGTTCCACTGACACCTACATCACATTCTAACCTCTGCAGTAGAATGTTGTGGTCGATGGTGTCAAACGCTGCGCTGAGGTCCAACAGAACCAGGATTGAGACCTGTCCATCATCAGCAGCTAATAACAGATCATTTGTGACTTTAACTAGTGCAGTTTCAGTGCTGTGGTACGCACGAACCCTGACTGAAAAACTTCAAATAAATTATTGTCCTGCAGGTGGCGACAAAGCTGTTTAATCACAATTCTTTCAAGGATTTTAGAGACAAAGGGCAGATTAGAAATAGGTCTATAGTTTGCCAGTATGTCGGGGTCTAGATTAGGCTTTTTCAAAAGTGGTTTAACCACTGCATATTTGAAGGACTGAGGGACATAACCGCTTTCTAGTGAAGTATTTATTATATTAAGAATGGGATTTATAATTAGGGGGAGGAGTCTACTTGGGATTGGGTCTAAAATACAAGTTGATGTTTTGGAGGACATAATGACTGAAGTTATCTCTGCCTGATCAACAGCAGTGAACCTATCTAGTATTACTGAAGGATTTGTATGGGACACTAGCTTTGCAGTCTGGGCTTGCTCAGTACTGATAGTGGGAGTAATTGCATTTAGTTTATCTCTAATAGTTGTGATTTTGCTGTTAAAGAATAGAAGGAAGTCATTGCAGCTTAGAGTAACTGGTATTGAGGGTTCTACTGCGCTGTGACAGTTTGTCAGCCTGGCTACAGTGCTGAAGAGAAATCTAGAGTTATTTTTATTTACTTCTATTAAATTTGAATAATATCTGGTTTGAGCCTTACGCAGAGCCTGCTTATAAGACAGAAGGCAAGTTTTCCATTCTTTCAGGGATTCTTCTGTGTGGGAGCGGCGTAAGGATCTCTCTAGTTTTCTTACCCTTTGTTTGTGAGAACGTAGTTCTTCATTGTACCAGGGGGAGGCTCGTTTTGGCCTGATTACTTTCTGTTTAAGTGGAGCTGCAACATCAAGAGCAGATTTTAGAGAGTTGACCATTGAGTCAACAGAGTTATCAATAGCACTGGGACTGGCGCTGTTAACGACAGGATCACATGACATAATATTAAATATTGGTTCTATTATTTCTCTGAACTTTAAAATAGATTTTTCAGATATTGTCCTTTTCATTATAGTTTTAGTCTGAGGAGCTGGATAGTCCTTAAGAATAAACTGAAAGGTAATTAGGAAGTGAGTAACTTAGTGAAGTATCATAACGCAGTAAAGCGACACAATAGTCAAACATCTACATTCACGTATCTGACTGTAGTGCACACATGCACAACAGATACACGCGACGCTCGTCCATCTTCTTCGCTGCTTCTCTGTGCATTTGATGGGGTAACTTCACAGAGGTTCCTAAATGAACTTACATACATGAATGTAGATGTTTGAATATTGTCCCGCTTTACTGCGTTATGTTACTTCACTGACTGTAGTGCACACCGACGTGTCAGAACTACCGACACTGAAAGGCTGAATTCTGGAGACAGTGAAATGTGAAGCAGCTCTGAGCTGGGGCTGCAGAGGCCGGGTGAGGCACACTGAAAAAAGGCTGGTTTTAGTTCAGTCCGAGCCCAATATGTTGAAAAAAACTGTGGCACAGACTGAAAATGAGTGTTATATTTGAAGTTTGTTCAAGTTATGTTGATATCCTATGTAAAACTAAGGGCAATAGTTTGATTTTCAACCTGTCAAAATGGCAGAATGGCTTCGGAATTGTCCATCAAAGCTGAAAATAGTCCGTCAATAGCAAAGACTTCTTGGTTAATGTAACCTCTGGTGAGGACACTAACAGCAGCAGTGAGTGAGTGCACTGCAGTGTCACCTGCAAGGAAACTAACGGAGAGCTAAATAACTTCTGTGGCATTTGAAATGTACAAACGCAAGCCAGTGAAAGATAAAGAAACATGGCCTTTAACTGCCTTAATAATAGACCTTTAGCAGACTCTGCAAAGTTGGAGTTCTGCGAATTGTACTGTATATGTTTAGTTTAAACACTTTAATGACTTCTGTTCCATTTCACCTTCACCCTATTCACAGAATTCTAATATTACCATGTACTGAGAAAGATGAAATATATTTTTTTCTTATTTCTGGCCCTATTTGCGCAGGATTGGATTTACCTCGGGACGTCGGTATTATATTGTGAGCATTCGCACGGGATCAGCAATGTCAGAAATCCACTTGTTTTTACAGAATTTATTGGAAATGTCAGGCTGGTAAATACATTCAGTTTGACAAGAACAATTTTATACATCCATGTTGCAAGTGTTTCTTCTATTTTCAAGTCTTCACGTTTTAGCGTTACTGGTGCTGTAGCGTGAGACGTTGTTCTTTACCACGTTGTTGAGATCAGAATGACAACCACATAACCACATAATGAAATACAGAAGCTAAAATTCGTGGAGATTTTTACAGACGTGGATGATTCGCACAAACAACTTTCAATTTTACAATTTACCCGAGGTCCCAAGGTAAAACTACTCTGTTCGAAGAGGCCTTTAGATAATGTGTTTCCCTGCAGTAACGATTATATTTACAGAATTACATTTGCTGTAGACAGATGTTTTTTTGTTTTGTTTTTTCAAAAGTGGATTGTACTCACTTATTTACCTGAGTTTTAAATTAACTTGCACTTCTTGGAGTAGTTTTCAGACATCATACTTAAAAATATGGGTTTTTCTTCTCGTTGTGAGTAAGTCCACAAGTAGCAAAAACTTTTCACTATTTAATATTTGGCCATATTAAATGATTAGAACGTTTGTGTTATTAATTCTAATTTTTTTATAATCTAATGACTTCATATTTTTTGTCAACTAAAAGTACTGATATGTTTGGCGAGCAATAAAAACTAAACATACCAGAGCTCCAAACCAGACTGTAACAAACTCTACGTCCACACACGTCTGTACATGTCCCATGATGCAATGCAATACATTTTATTGTATTAAAATAGAAAAATATATTTCCTAAAACTATCATGGATTTAGTCGACTAAATTAGCATGACATTTTCATCGACTAAAACTAGACTAAAACTGAAAATAATTGTTTGTAACTCTTGACTAAAATTGATAATCATTTTGGACAAAAGACCAACACTAAAAGTCAAGTGAAATTTCTTCTACACTGACTTTTTGGAGTTTAACCTTGTTGTAACCATGAATTCATGCCATTTTGAGGAATGTTGGTTTGAAAATCCTCTCCTTTCTGAGCATCAAAAGCACTTCCTACTGAACGTCCTTGATGAGTGACCTTTTTTCAAATCATATACATCACTTCTCCAAGAATCCTCTGCTCTTTTAAGACCTTAAATCATCGCCAGACTCGTTCTGAGCATTTCTGACATCTAAACACGATGACTGCTACTGTTAGGCTGACCGGTAGCATCTCTTAAGGCAGACATGTCCAAACTAATGCCCGGGGGCCAAATGCGGCCCTCAGACCAATTTTTCTTGGCCCTTAGGCTTCCTGGTGATTGGCCTACATTATCCTGAGAAGTACTTTTTTACAGCAAATTAAACATTTTCTACAATTTTAACCGAAATAACTAACATTCTGGTGCGAAACAGACCTGATATTAAGGCACTGAGACTGAATGTAGATGCGGTGGCGCTTAAAACATCAGATAAATGCAGCTTTTTTAACGTTTCACGATTGATTTGTGGCCCTCGATGGAAAAAGTTTGGACACCCCTGTCTTAAGGTGATAACATAACAAACTTGCGTAAGCTCAAGGCGCCATCTGGTGGCTGGATGCAATCAGTAAGTGCCAGGGCAGACAGCAGAGAAACATGCTCATTTAATGCATAATAAGCTTTTTTTTTCTTGTTTCAAAACATGTGATGGCACATTTAAGGTACTCAAAAGCCTGTTTAAAGGCTAATAACAATATGAAAAATGCATAATATTTTACCTTTAAGTTTTATTTGGCCAGTGCACGTCATGAACCGCACCCACTCAGCATTAAGTGGGTGCATTAAATTATTATTATTATTATTACAATTACTGCAAATAATACATCTGATGTTATAGCCAGACAGAAACTTGAGTCAAATTTGATCAAGATAAATATGCAAGTGTTTTAAATATAGAGTTGGGGTGTACTTTTGTTAAGTCTGCCATCTGTATTTGGCCCATCCCTCAAGTTTGGTGAGGACTTTGTGACCTGAAGTATGTCTGTCTATCCTGTTGCATTGCATTCAATTCCATTCTTTAGTTCCGCCTTTAGAAATGGAATTGCCTGGATCCAAACCTATTTAAATTCACCCAAGGTCGTATTTTATGGCAACAAAAGGTTTGAGAGATGAGTTGAAGACGTGTCACTACTCATCAACGATTCTTTACAAACGCTGGGATTGAGTCAATATTTCTGAAACCCTTCGCTGCCACAGAACTCGATCCCATTTCATAATCCATTCCTTCACATGAACGTTCATTACGCCAGATTTCGCAAACAATCTCACACATATTTACGTCTTGTTTTGGAGATCGTCATTCTTTTCTTTTTCATTTTTTAGCTTGTGTTTTTCCCTCAGTTTGGTCTGCGGCGTCCTCATTATCTTTTGGACAGATACTCCGTCTTCCAGCGCTGGGCTTTGTTGAACCGGCTCTTGTCTTTGAAGTTCTTCCGTGTAACTACAGAGAAACATGGCCTTACCTAAAGAGGTGTGCTCCTGCAGGCAGAGGCGGCCAAAACAAAGGATTGTCTTGGAGGATGAGTGTGGTCCAAGCAGAGATAATGAGCCGCAGCCAAAGTGAATGTATCCTGGGCGGTGTGCAAAGCTCCCGCTCCCCTCAAGGGTCCCCGAACACAACACAACAGATCTAGTGGGTTTGTCTGCCTCCTGTAGTTATGCAGAGATCTGTTCGACCAAAGTGGACTTAGAAAAAACGTGTAAACAATAGGCTTCAACAGCTAATCGACTGATTCTGACTCAGGGCTGGGCGATATGTCAAAAAACCTTTTCTTCATGATCATGATTTCAATTTTTTCTTCAATAGAGCTGCACGGTATGGAAAAAATACCTAATTGTGATTTTTCTGCCCAGTGCGATTGTGATTAGATTTGCGATTTATGTTTTAATAAGATTCTGTTCAAATTCACATTTTAAACTTAATTTTGTCGCTTTTAGTCACATTTTGTCATGTTTAGTCGTGTCTTTGTCGTTTTCAGTCGCGTCTTTGTCGTTTTTAGTCACGGTTTGGTGTATTGAGTCACATTTCTTGTTTGTAGGCGTGTTTTTGTCGTTTTTGAATACATTTTTATTGCTTTAGGTCGTGCTTTTGTCGCTTGTGTTTGTACAAATCCAAACTACAGGGTTAACAGTTTTATTCAAATCAAAGCAAGACATTTTGTTGTTTGTGGAAGAAATTAGTCTTTGTGTTTTGCTAATTGCATCCATTAGAATTGCGATTTTGTGTCGATTTGGTTTAATTGTGCAGCCCTAGCCTATAAGAGCTAAATAAAGTCATTTGCTCAGAGGCTTCAGAGGCTAAACAACAGGAGGAAAAGTGTGTTTGAACAGACAGCTGCATTAAAGAGACAAACAGTGAATCACAATACGACACTTTCACAAAATAACAGATTGTAACAGGGATGAGCTCATGATTCGATTTTTATCACCATGTCGCCCAGCCCTATTCTGGCTTGTTGATTATACTAAATAATGCTGGTCGAATTTTAATTTTCGTTATTCTTAACTGAACTATACAGACTTTAAAACACATACAAAAAACAAACAAAGACAGTGGCATTATCAAACCAAAATGTCAAATGTCTTTAAGTCTTCAGTCACAACAGATCAAACTTTCTTTGGTTTAGAATTATTATTATTTGACCAATCGACTAATAAAAAGATAATCGCTGTCCAGTTGACTATAAAATAATCGTTAGTTGCAGCCCTAGTAACCAAGCAACTAAAGAAGAAATATTATGCCTTTTTGATATTTTGTGATAATGTCAGACATAGATCATTATTATTATTTTTTTTTTTTGCATTTTGTTCTTTGTAAACTACAATATTGATTTAAAATGCCTTAACATTATATACAGGGCAATTGACTTCCATTTCAAAACTGCAGAACTTCTACTCTGCTGCTAACTCCACTTCTTCATAGTTGTATTTCACCGTGGCAAGAAGCAAGTTTTTATTTATAGCGTTTATATTTTAGAAAAATATGCAACAATACATGTATCATCATCATCAAACTGTTAAACACTCGTAGTCCACGCCACACCAGTCACCACAAATTACAACAACCACAGTTAAGACTGATATCAATGAGTTTGACATTTGTCAGGCACGTGTTAATAAGTCACAGTCACTGAGTCGATGGATTAATCAAACAGCACAAAATTGCCTGAAAAGTCGCAAACACAAACAAACTCAAACAGGTGACTTGCAATTTCCCATATATTGGCGTTTTCAATCAAATCTTAAAGCAGTCATTTATATAAACCAGAGTCATAAAGAAGAAAGAATCCTATAAAAGCACAGAGCTGTGGGTGGGGATGGAGATGAAATTTTCTCTGCCAAGAACTAATTTCTACCTGTAGTGCTTGGACAGGCTGATTCTAAAGTACAGCAGATTGTCCTGTTTATGTGTTTTGTTCAGTATCTAGTTTGTATACATACTGGTTTTAGTATTGCTCAGTGTATTGAAGTTATACTGGACAGACCTAGAGTAAAGAAGCATTGTTAGTAGGGTCAACTGATTAACTCCAACTTCTAACTCAAGGAGAATACATTCCTCAGAATATGTATGTAATATTTCCTGGAAAATCCATTTACTGCCTTCATAGGGGCCACAACACCTTTCACATTTCATTTAATTTCATTTCACATTTTCTTCAAAGGACACATGATCTGCTACAGTGACTTTTTTGAACCTTTAACTCTGTTCTACAGTGTTCTGTCTTAAAAAACAAACCGGGAGTAGCATTCAGTTCACTCCCGCTGTTTTGAGGAATGTTAATTTGATAATCAACCCTCCTCCGAGCGTCAAACACACGTCCTGCTGAACTCCCTCGATCCGGGACGTATATTCGCATCATCTACGTCACTTATCAGAGAATCTTCATTTCTGACATCTAAACACAATAACTCTTTTCAGCGCTAACTTCACTAGATTGTATATAACGCTGGCGCCATCTGGTGGCTGGATGCACTCAGTAAGTGTCATTTCATACTGGCTGATAAAACCAATCAATGAATGAATAAGAAACTTTATTTTTGTTTCAGCACATGAGATAGCAAATTTAAGGTACTTAAGAGCATGTTTAAAGGTTAAGAACAATACTTCAAAATAATATTCACTTACATGTATATTAGCATATAGATTTGAATTTAAATCGCACTATGTTAATCTGCAGAAGTAAAAGTAATTTAAGGGGCTCTTTAAATTAATTCTTTTAGCGTTGCTATGCAGTGGACTGAATTAGACTGTGTAAGAGTTCTCTGGAGGTTCCGTCCTGCAGCTTGATAATATCAGACATGGACAGTAGAGCTGCTCAATTATGACAAAAATTATAATAATAATTACAAGTTTTTCGTGCATAATTGAAATCATGATTACTTCAAACAGTTACCTCTGTATTGTCAAAATGATTCTGTAGAGAAAGTATAGACTGAATATATCTATCTTAGTTATTAGTAATGTTTTAGGAAAGTGCAGATTAGAGCGGAAAAAGGAGTGCACTCTGAACAGAAAGCAATTCATTGTATTTTTGCTTACGACGTTTTTGTAATTGAATAGAGTAATATATGCACAGTTAACTGCACATTCCTACATTATAGGCTCAGACTCAAATAAAGACTGAACCAAGTGAGACTGAATCAGACATCAGGACTAAAAACAGAACAAAAAACAGGATTGAAGCAGGACCATCTTTAAACCATGACTGAAGCAAGACTAAACCAACCAGAAGATCACAAAACTATCTCCAGACCACAAACACAACACAATTTCAAACAGCTCATGGTAAGAATGCATCCGTCAGTGACTTATCTTGAGATTTGGCTGTGAATTGTGAGTTTAATCTGCTTGTTCTTTGGATTAGCACAGGGCACGACCAAGAATTTCAACTACAGCCCTACTGTCTGGCTATGTTCATGGTCAAGAGTACCTAGCTGGAGCATTAGCCGACCGTCTTTGCGTTAGATTGATGGGACAAACCTGACCGCCCATATCAAACCGACAAACTCCAACCATTGAAGGCGCTAAGCCAGTCCAAATATATCTAACTAGTATCCAGCATCAACATCTTTTACATTTGCATTGGTTTCTCACTTTCCTTTGACGTCACTGGCCGGTTTAGCACAATATGTTCTACAGCTGAATCTGCGAATAATATACTTTTCCAATTGTGGTCCCTGACAAACGATATATCTCTATAGGGCTCAATTACTGCATGTTCCAACACTAGCGAGCGACAGGATGGTGATGGTCTGGTGTCAGGTCCATGATTGTGTGATTATATGCATTGTGTGGGTTGTTTGCTACTTACTTTAGCGCCAAATGGTACCCCACGTTGAGCATCACCTCCGACTGCCGGTAATGATGCATAATGATGTCGTGTACACAGTGGTTAGAGCAGGTTTCAGGCTCGTCACTTCTGGCAGCAAGTTTTTTTTTTATCTTGTATAACAAAAACTAAATGTCATATCTTGTATTATTGTATTAGTGGTATGTTGACACAGAGAAACACAACCTGATGCAATTTAAAGGGCACATATTTTGCGTTTTTGCACTTTTAACCATGTTCTAACAATGTTCCGTCATCAAAAACATACCTGGAGTTGCATTCAGCTGCATTCACGTTGTTTTGAGGAATGTTTATTTGAAAACCCTCCCCCCTCTGAGTGTCAGTCACTTCCTGCTGAACTTTGGATTTTTGGATGTATTTTCAGATTATCTACGTCACTTATCCGAGAATCTTTGCTGTTTTAAGTCCTTAAATCATTGACACACTTGTTTTGAGCATTTCTTCAAGCATTTCAAAAGTGTCTTTTACAGACTCCTGAGGAAACCGTGAATTAATTAATCATAAACCTTTTTTTGTTTGTTTAAAAATATTTTTCCTTTAAGGATACAATTCTTTGCGCAATTTTCTAAGTCTTCTTTGGTATAATTAATTAATTAAACACCCTATAGACCATGTCTTTCCTTAATTTGCATTATTTACCAAATTTGCATCAACTCGTCGTCAAGTTGTTAAATACAAAAATGTAATTTGTTCACATATATTAGAGTTTAGATTCTAGGCCCAAACCCTTATTCTACCAATAAAACTCTGCACAGGACACGTTAACTTAACGTTAACTCCGGTTCTAAAAGTGCCGGGTCAGGCCCTGATGTTTTTCTTTTGCAGATAGAATTTTGACACACAATCGGTAATCACTGTAATTGGGCAACCCAACCCTTCCAGTGTTTGGAAACAGAGCGCCTGCATTCTAAAGCTTGGCATTGCTCCATTTACAATGGCATAGTTAGCATAAGCCACAAAAAACAAGACTTTTTTGGCCACTGACAACCACTCGACCACAAGTGAGAAACAACAGTGTGTAGCAGTGTCAGGCATAGTTTATGGACGTAGCAGTCAGAGCTGATATTAGCATTAATATTAACAGCATTTAACAATAAGACGCAGATATGATGTAAAAACATCTCTGGCTGTGTTTCCTAATGTGTGTATTGTGTCACCAAGGTCTCAATAAGCATGAATTCCTTTAATACTAAACCATCTACAGCTTATCTTCAGGTTGATACACATGTAGCTTCTTTCTCCACTTGGCTCTGACACAACCTGCAGAACCCTGTCGACTTTGGCCTTAGTTCTAATCTGACTTTGCTCTCTCCAAATCTGCGAAAAAGATAGTTCATGCTCCCTTATCTCACAGTAATCTTTTTTTGAACAACTCCAGTCAGCGCGGTGCCGCCTCCGTAGTGCAGAAAAATACAGACCGACTTCACCTCAAGACCAAATGTGACAGGGCCGGTGCACTACTTAGCTGGAGTTTGGAAGATAGAGATTTTGTTGAGAATGCTACTTTCTCGAAGAGTGCAGATAATACCTTTTGGTTGCACCCTGTGTTAGGTAAAGTTACAGTTATTTTCTTTGCCCTATGCGTGAACGACTAGTGCCACAAAATTGCCGACTTCACATCCACAAGAGGAACAAGTTTTTCTACTCTGTCTGCTGGAAATTTGGGACAACGGTGAAAAAAAAAAAGAAATAAATTTTTTTCCTGCTCCCGTTTTGTCAGGACATAACAGTAGCACATGTTTTAGGCAATATGTGGTTGAAGTGTCTTATATCGAGGCAAAATCACGCTATTCACCGTATTCCATCTCGTCCACTTGTGTAAAATTTTCAAGTTAAAGGAGACATATTGAGCAAAATCAACTTAAATAATGCTTTGATAATGCTCACTCCCTCGTTCAAGATTACCTAGTGTTGTATTTTGAGTGATTCCTGCATGTTTGAGTAATCCTGTATTGTCTTGTCTTGGAAAATTGCAGTTTTCACCTATTACAAGGCTATTCAACCGAATTTTCCTGATGAACAGATTTTTCAGAGGGCCTTTGCCATTGATTTGCTGAACGTGCCACCACCATCTATCTATTATATATTTGGGAAAATTGAAAAATTGGACTGAACCCAGTTTAAATTTCTTGGTTCATTTTGTATACATATTAGTTACGCAAGAGGGGATTTTGGATTTCTTATTTAGTTTTTAAGTAAACTAGATTGGACTGACAATTGTCCCAAAAATTCAAATTCCTTAAAATGTTTTCCTTAAAATTTCAATAAATCAGTTTTAGAATTAGAGATCAAAAAATCCCTTTGTACGTTTGTACATTCAAAATCTTATTGAGTCTTAGATTGTACAGTTTGGTGTGTGTGGGATTTACTTTAAGTGGTGATCTTTATGCATTAAAATGCATTTTAAGAAAACAATGTCCCTTAGAACTGGATAAAGTGGATTAAATGTAAAAAGTAAAAAAAATTTAAGAGCAAATTGGACAAGTTTGTCATTTCCACATGAAAGCCGATATGTTGAGAAAGCAAACTGACCAAAAAAAAAAAAAAAAAAAAAGTTTTGCTTGTAGTGTGTCACCTTAAACAATAGCTAAACCCAGACCAAACCCAGTCTAAACTAGAACCAACCCAGAATTAAACCAGTAAGAAAATATATTTTATTCATATTTGGAAGATGGGTCACGGGCCAGATCAGATTGTTTGGAAGGCCTGATCTGGACCCCGGGCCTCAAGTTGAATGCACTAAATTTAAGTCGTTTTGGATATTGTGGAAATTGTACTGACATAATGGTTTACACTGAACACTAATGAAAAATAATGATGACCTGCAGCTGGAGTTTTTTGTGCCCTCTGCAAGCATTTTTTTCTAATCTCAGAAACTAAGCAGGTTTCTGCCCGGAGTTCGGAGTGAATGAATAATGCAAAATACTTAAGGTGTCTCGAAGGCACTTTATAAATCCAATGCATTGTTATTATCCTATTGTCTCACGGAGTTTATGTCTCGTTCCAGACATATTTTCTATACACAGACATTATTGTAAGTAAAACGACTAAGCTAAGGTGTCCAGAAATAGTTTATAAACCCGGATAACGCATTAAATAGTAAACAAAATAAGGTGCACTCTGCCTTTTGTTTATATTGAATGAGACCAGATGCACTATTACACTCTCAATTTTACAATCCACGGGTATTATTACAACGCATTCAACCATGTCATTTGTGTGATAATAACTTCAGCCGTCCTTGTTTTTACCAGCACTTCCTCATTTCCCACAACACCGCACCTGTCAAAACACAATTAAATCCGCTCTTGTGTTTTTGACTTCAGAAGTCTACAGCTAAGGCGCCTAGGCACTGTCAAAATGAACTGTGCAGGCCTCTGACAGGAGCCCGGGGAGCTGTGCCGGCACATTTTGGAGAAATACATTAGTCAGATTCACAGCAGAAGAAAGGCCTGGGTCAAAAATGCACCCTTTGACATATAGGAGTCGAGATGGATTAGGCAGTCTACATCCGATCTACAGAGAAGTGAATCCTGAAGGGAGCAAAACGGAGTGAAGGTTACATTGCATGTGTGACAGGTTAGACTGCTCATTTTATTCAAATATAGAGATACTTTTTTAGCCTTAAAATCTTAGCTAGCTTTCTCTAGTTTGACAATTTTATTTCCCGGTTGGAAAAGACCAGCTTGCAGTATGTAACGAAAGAAGATTAGACTTGGATCCAGACTAATTTGCTCTGTATATGTTGTACAGAAGATGTCTTATTTTGGTCTCTACCTCCTCCACGGCGTATCAAGCCAAACTCAGACAGAACAGTGCAATCAGGTTTGTTGTTGAGCTGACTCATTGGTCATTAGTCATTTCATACAAAATCAAACATCTCTCACCTCCGATTAACATTCCTTACGCTTTCAGTTCGCTGTGTTATTCTTTCTTGTAAATCAATAAGCAGTTTGTTTTGATACAGTAAGTGTCCCTGATTGACTGATCCACCTATCAATCACAACTCAGCTGAACTAGGGGAGATCAAACCGGTGTCCAGAGTACATATAAAGTATTGGAGAAGTCTTGTCTGGCCAGGCGATAAAAAGAGAACTGTTACCTATCAATCAAAACTACACAAGGGCAAAGGGTTTCCTACAAAATATACATTATTTAACTATTAACGGAAAACTATTATGCATTTTTTGTATCGCTATGAGCCTTTTATCTGCACCCAGCCTATTGTATCTTAGGGTATGTGTGTGTAAATACGTGTGTATGTGTGCATATGCACATAGATGTGTATGTGTGTGTGTGTGTGCGTGTGTGTGTGCATATGTGTGTGTGTGTGCATGTACGGGTGTCTATGTGACTGTGGGTGGGTTGCTTGGCTGGTGGGAGGCGGTTGGGCGGGGAATGGCCATGTATGGGAATGTTTTTAATGCACTGTAAAGCACTTTGTGTTACATGCTATGTATGAAAAGCGCTTTATAAATAAAGTTTGATTTGATTTGATTTGATTTTGACATGCTCTTGAGTACCTTATGTTTGCCATCTCATGTTTTGAAAAAAAAAAAAAAAAAAAAAAAAACAGAACTGAATGAACTTATGAACTGAAAATTAATCTTTTTCTCTACCGTTTGCCCTGATACTTACTGAGTGTATGCAGCCAGTAGATGGCGCCTAGCATTTACGCAATTTAGTTATGTTAATACTTAAGGGACAGCTTGAAATGCTAATATAGCCTAGCAGTTCCAGTGATCGTGTTTAGATGGCATGCTCAGAACAAGTCTGGCGATGAGTTAAGGACGTAAAACAGCCAAATATTCTCAGATAAAGTACGTCTAAAATCGGAAAAAACATCATCGGTTGACGGAGTTCAGCAGAGAGTGTTTTTGACCGTCGGAGAGAGAGGATTTTCTAACCAGCCCTCCTCAAACTTGCGTAAATGAAAGTAAATGTAACTCCAGGTATGTCTTTGATGATGGAACACTGACTAAAAGCTCAAAAAAGTCAATGTAGAATACTACGTGTCCTTTAAAATATGTTCTAAATTGTGCCTGAATTCTGTTTGGATGAATTCCCTCTCCTCATCTCATCAACATGTTTCAGAGCCCAGAGATACTTCCTGTATTTTCAACTTGACACCTCTACTCCTGTCTAATAATACATTGCCATGTGACTTTTGCATTCCCATTCGATGCATTTGCAAAGCCTCCATACAGCATGCAGTTACAGTTAGGGAGAGGGAAGCTTATCTCTTGGCACCCAGACCACCAGCATAGCAGCTGCAAACAGGCACTTACACCAGCAGTGCTTACTGTACGCAAACATATCTCCACTTTGTGTACAGGCAACATCACACATTATGCTCAAACTGCTGACCCTGCTCTACCCCCGGCACATGTACGATGGACCTACATGTTAATAATGAAGGATAAACGCTTCTTTTTCTACATTTCTCTATCTATATTTAGCTTTCTGACTACAGGAGTGCAACATGACCAGGACTAAAGCACTAAAATATACACTAAAATGAAACTAGAAATCAGACTGAACTGGGTTTTAGGGGTTTAGACTAAGACGGCAGAAGTATAAACATTATTAAAAAAGTATAAAAAAAAGAAGTATAAACAGAAAATAATAATTTCTCACCAAATGATGACTTGATCTTATGACAACCCGATATTTCCAGTAATGCAACAGTTGTTTCCAGTTTGTCAATGTTTTTCTGGCTGAAAGCTTTATTAGATAGGATTGTAGTAGTGTGAAATGGAGAGAGACTTTCGTCAAATTGTCAAAACTCACAACACCACGGTGGTATCATCCACATATGTGCAATGCCCTTAACCACTGCACCACTGGCAAGCATGAAGAAAAAAAGAATATGTAACATCAGCCAAACTCAAGTACATTAAATAAATAGACTTTACAACGCAGTGTAGAGGTAAAGTTTGCTCCTAGGAAAACCTGTCTGGGGACTAAAGCCAGTCGGTTCATGCCATGCGCTTGAGCTAAACACCACCCGCAACCATCTCGGTTCTAGTCTTAAAGTAAACAAATGTAAAATCTGGGGCTGTAGTCGACTAAAGAAATTCTTGGTCGACCAAAGCCCAGCCATTTCGACCGATTAGTCGGCTAAAAAGGGGTGTGGCAAAAATATATCAAAGGTTTAAAGTATTTCTATGTATCTGAACCAAACTGCACTCAGAAGAACACAACTGTAGAGGAGTTCATGCAAAAACAACTGTTTATACAGGAAAGTACAAGGAGACAGTGTATTTATACATTAAGGCTCCAAAATCTTCAGCTAACTCTTCTCGTTTTTGCCAAATAAATCATGTTATAATAATTTAATGTAAATAAAATAATTAGTCGACTAATAAAAACACCATTTGACCGACTAATCGACTAAACGATGGACTACAGCCCTAGTAAACTGACCAGCCGCAGTTGAATTCTAATATTGATATGTGACGAACAATGGCACAAATCAGTTGAAAGGTGTCTTAAAAGCAAAAGTATTCACCATTATGCCGCAATGCAGACATGAACATTCTTCCAGCGCAGTGTTTGCATTTGCTTAGTTTATATTTTTCTGAAGGCTTTGACATAACTTCGGATGAAAAGTCCAGCCCAGACAGAGCTCCCTGTGTGAAGTGTAAAGGGCAGAAGTTCAATTTTGTGTAAACATCAGAGTCTTGGAAGAGGTTCTGGCCAATGAATGTTAGTTAGTTTGACTTTGCTCACACAGATAATAAAGCGCCATTTTAAGAAGAATTGCCTCGCTGCATGTGTTCTTTTTATGGGTATTCAAAGTGTAATCTTGTTTTCAGCAGGAATGGTTTTGGTCGAATGGTTTTGGAAAGAGGATTCTATGACATCTTGGGTGATAAAGATTTGAAACGTTATTGGGAATTGCCAATAACGTTTTAAGAAGTTTCCTGACCTGAAGGCTTTATTTGACGGGACAGCTGCGACATGAAATGGGGAGAGACATTCAGCAAATGGTCGAGGGCTTTTTCAATTTCTTTGACAGGCACTTGCTCACAGTCTCCTCTGACCAAAAACGCATCTATCTATCCTGAATGGACAATCTATTGGCGCTAATGCAGAGCTTGGGATTGTGTCGTCACACCTCAGAGAATTAAAGTCAATGTATTTAAAGTAGCGACTCAATCAACTTTTGTTCACGCTGCATCAAACATGGCGGATTTAGCTAACAATCGTTTTTTTGACATTTGATCCCGAGCTCTATTGATATTGGACAATGGGCAAGCGCATCAGGCGTCATTTTAAGCAGACTATAGTGAGAGATTTAATGGAAATAGAAGAGCTAATGAGGTGGAAATAAGGGATATATATAACCAATGATACAACCTATGAATTATGCATTGGATTTGGAGAAGATTTGGCTTTGAATTTGGCTTTGGCACTTAGACTCCTGGAGATAAACATTACAATTATGGATTAAAAGAGAAAGCTTGTTGAATTAGAATCTGGTGGTGGTGAAAAGGAAGAGCCGGACGTCATGATGGCTTGAGAGCTGCGTGGTTGGTTGCTTTTCATCAGTGATATTATTGAAGTTGTATAAGCCGCGTTAGTCACATTTGGAGAGTCTTAAGTGGTATATGGCGAAATGGAAATGACTTTTATTTTTCTCTATGCCGAAGTCACAACAACAAAAATAATGGCTGTCCTAGTTTTCTTTTCATTCTCATAAATACCACTGTTATTTATATGAATTGCCTAACAGCCTCGTGACTTTTAGATTTTCACAACTTTTATCAAATCAAAATGAAATACTAATTATTTGTTTTGCGCAATTTGTACAAAACACAATTCAAACTGCTTTACAGGCAATGAAAAAAAATGCATTAACAAGTCCTAACCCTTCCTGAAAATATTGCGGTGAAATATTAAAAAGCATGTTGTTTTCTATTGAAAATTAATCCTGTCAAACTGGGAAAAGGGGGGTATAATTGGTAGAAATATCAAAAACACTGAATTTGTATCTCAATTTTGTTTGCATTTGGCTTCAAAGGTGTTGGAATTATCCTCCAAAACAGAAACGTTTCAACATTTTTGGATTTTCTTTTAAAATGTTTCCAAAACTCATAATTGCTATTGAATTATTAAAGCCCCTGCCCTTCATCTGAAATTATAACATCAAATTCTACATTATCTCGGCTGCAAATCATTGGTGTCACGGTTAAGAACGGGCCCATCGTGCGTTAAATGAATATGTAATTGACAAAGCCAGCGTTATTCATGGTAAATGATAGCTTCGGCTGGTTGCTCTCAGATGATTGTGCACCTGCGGCTCCGCTTTGTCCACACCTCCTCAGACACGTCTCTGTCTGGGCCCCGTCCAGCAGCCCGTGGTGGCGTTACTGCTGTCATACCTTCTAGCTACAACTTGGACTCCTAAAAGTAAAAAAAAAATACTAGTTAGAACTGCAGAGATTGGTAGACTAAAAGTGGGTCAAAGCCAGCTAATGAGGTCAAAAAGGTAGTGTTGTCAAGGAGAAAATTTCAGACAGAGACCTCCTCAGACACGTCTCTCTCTGGGCCCCGTCCAACAGCCTGTGGTGGCATTACTGCTGTCATACCTTCTAGCTACAACTTGGACTCCTAAAAGTTAAAAAATTACTAGTTAGGACTGCAGAGACTGGTAGACTAAAAGTGGGTCAAAGTCGACTAATGAGGTCAAGAAGGTAGTGTTGTCACCAGGCTATGATTTCAAACTCAATTTCAAAACTATTCAATGACATTTGCTCGATAGCAATTTCAAAACCTCAATGACAGATTTTGTGGGCCCTTGGGTGGGATCTTTTCTTAATTTTTGATGAAAGGGAACTATTAAGCTGCTGTCCATGTTAAATATTAAAAGCAAGCTTAAACTCACTCATTTCCAGTCAAATTAACCAATCTGGAATGAATCCGGGTCAGTTTGTACTCCAAACCCACAAATAAAAAATATATAAAGATTCTGCCTGGAGTTTTTTACTGTATTACTAGTCCCTACATTTCGTTTTTTAGTGAAAATTAGCTTCTGCTTTGAAAGAGGAATTGTCAAAACCCAACAAATGCTGAGTCTGGTGTCATATTCCTCTGTATGCAGCTTGTTCCCTCTTATAATTAGAGACAGACATCAGAGGTCAAAACTACAAAGTCTCAACTTCACAAAGAGTCCAACCAATTGTCTAGACTCCAAAGGGTTCGGAAACAGTTTCAGTGTGAAATAGGGCTAATTTTAGTCTCAATTAGGGCCTCATTTATCAAACGTTTGCACACGAGCGGAAAGAAGCGGGTCGTGTAAATAAGATCAGGAAGAGGAAGAGGCGTGTGTGAAGTGGGGTCCTTTATCTTCAATAAAACTATAAGAAATAGTTACCATTATGTTTTGTATTTGCTTGTTAGATGCAAAAATATTCTGTAACTTTGACACTTTGAAAACATTTCCTGCTTATTGTTTTGAATGTAGATTTACATAGAGTGAACCGTCAGTGCATAAATTGATATTTTATCAAGAGGATAGAATATACTTCAAAGGGAGAAATTGTATTAATCTTCACATACAGGAAATAAACTGACGGTTTGAAATGAGACTGAAGAGTGATTTCCGTGAGACTTTTTTTCCCTCCTTCTGTAACTGTCAGCCAACTACTTTTGCCTTTCAACCAATCATCAAGCCATTCCAATAACTCTTTCCTCACCATCCACCCGTTTCTTCTATTTGTTCCTTGAGTCCCCAAGTGAAAAATATTTCTTGGCAACCCAAAATGTTAATCACTGAATCCTTCCTAGAAAACAATTAGCCTCTGTTATATGCTAATTACAAGAACATTGAGTTTTCTAACTTTAGTAATTATTATTCAATTTCACTGAGGGACCAGACACAACTCACCAGAGGCGTGACACATCATTGGGCCGACGAGAGCGAGACAAGACAAGTTTGTGCCACTGTTGCACTGCTTTTTAGATCTACAGCTTCTCAAGACGTGTAACTTGCCAGCATTAGAACAGAAGTTGGCACTTAATACTGTTGCTAATTATTAAAGATCAGGGGTGTCCAAACTTTTCTCACTGAGGGCTACGTTTTAAAACATGGGGCAAAGGGCCACAGACAACATGACAGTGAAGTTTACGTTTGTATAACATCAAAAATGTTTGTTATTTAGGTTATGATAGCAGAAGTTGTCAAATATTACAGTAAAAAGTATACCTTTGGTTATTTGGGCCAATTTAGCAGGAAGCCTAAGGGTTCGTTCACACCAATCCTACTCTTCACCTCCATCACTGAGCCCGGGCAAACATTTGTCTTTTTGCAATTGGAGATGCAGATTCAATGAACAAATCTTCAGAAGCCCCTACGACCACCTCTGTACTCTGACAGAATCATTCACACTAAACACACATAGGCCGCCTGTTGCCAAAAACTGAAGCCCACATTTGGCCCCCGGGCCATAGTTTGGACACCCCTTCTTCAGGTGGACTTGAATTGGCACAGCTGTTCACCACACAGACGCCGCGGACAGTCGGGCTGAGTAAGTGTTATGACGATGTGTAATTGCCATGACTAAGCAACGCAAAACACAACAACATACGGAGATCTGATTGAATTAAACCCGACAACACATTTTCATTTTGTTTTAGCTAAGGGAACTAAAATGCTATGATGTCCAGATTTAGCCAAACAGTTCTTTTTTGTTTTATTAGTTAGTTTCTTTCTGTAGCCTTTGATTGAGTTCACGACGTGGAAATGCAATTATTAAAAAATATTTGTTTTGGAACTAAAAGAGCAAGAAGGTCTATAATGAGTTAGCAATATGTTTATTTTACAACGTGCATGTTTTTAATGCAACCTTCAAAAAAGTATTACAAATACAATTACTACTGTACAAGATACATTAAGTCATAGTAAAAAATAATAAAATAAAATAGAAATTACCTCATATCACCATCAACGATGAAAATAAACATATCAGTCAATTTATAAAACGTATCGCGTACGGGTAAAAACTAATCTTACAAGACCTTCACCCAGAAACATCACCCAGAATGGCGTTAGATATGTCAGACTGTTTATTGAGAGCACATTTGCTGCCTGTATAAACCCTCTCCCAGGCCACCTCTCTTTTCCCACTCATGAGTGATTAGGGCTTTAATCCTGGCTTACTGTGGCTTTTGTCAGTGATCTTTGGGTCGCTTCCAAATTATTATGCAGAATATTTTCATAATTTCTGCTGCGAAAGAGTGAGAGCTATTCAAAATGTCTGCCCCTGGAGGATATAAGAAAAAAGGGGATACTTTTTGCTGTATAGGTGTAAAGCTGAATACGTGTTGGTCTTTTGGTTTGCTAATGAGCTTTAAATGGATATATAGTATGAGACAGGGGCAAGTTCCATTGTTCTTTCACCAGACTTGCTTAACTTTCTTATCTCACCTTCTGCAAGGAACTCTACTGAGTAAAAAACAGAACCACAACAAACGTCTAGTATCTTTCTCCAGATGCTCAGTTTCATTCATAATTCATCACCCAAAGTTAACATCTATATTTTAAATGCCACACACCAGCAAGCATCTGTGATCGCCTTATGTTTCGGAAATGCAATTGAATTACAAGCTGCAATGACAAACTTTATCTTTTCTTCTTTTTCCCCTAGGTCCTCTGATGTGTGATGGGCGGCTGGCACACCTGCTCCTCCCTCTCCTGCTGCTCCTGCGGGCCCCACTGCTGTACAGCTTCGGAGAGCGCACGTGCCCCAACAACTGCCGATGCGAGGGTAAAACCGTCCATTGCGATTCGTCGAGTTTGTTAGAGGTCCCGGAGAACATCACGGTAGGATGCCAAGGACTTTCATTGCGCTACAACGAACTGCATACCTTGCTGCCATACCAGTTTGCCCATCTTGGTCAACTTCTTTGGATTTACTTAGACCACAATCAGATATCCGCAGTGGACAGTAGAGCGTTCCAAGGAGTTCGCAGGCTAAAGGAGCTTATTCTCAGCTCCAACCGGATCACGTCGCTACACAATTCGACTTTCCATGGAATTCCGAATCTTCGCAGTTTGGACCTGTCCTACAACAAGTTGGAAGTCCTTCAGCCAGGTCAATTTCATGGTCTAAGAAAGCTGCAAAATCTGCATCTCAGATCAAACGGTCTCTCAAACATTCCCATCCGTGCGTTCCTGGAATGTCGAAGTTTGGAATTTTTGGATTTAGGCTACAATCGGATCAAGGCGCTCACCCGAACCACCTTTTTGGGGCTTCAGAAGCTCATGGAATTGCATCTGGAGCACAATCAATTCTCACGGATAAACTTTTTTCTGTTCCCACGATTAGCCAATTTGAGATCACTGTACCTGCAATGGAATCGAATAAGAGTGGTCAACCAAGGGCTTCCGTGGACTTGGTATACCCTTCAAAAGTTGGACCTTTCTGGGAATGAAGTCCAAACTTTAGACCCGGCTGTTTTCCATTGCTTGCCTAATCTCCAAGTTCTCAACCTGGAATCCAACAAACTGTCCAACGTGTCCCAGGAAGCTGTTTCGGCTTGGATATCGCTGACCTCCATCAGTCTTGCAGGCAACATCTGGGATTGCGGCCCTGGCATTTGCCCCCTCGTCGGTTGGCTGAGGAACTTCCGCGGAACTAAGGACACTACTATGATCTGCAGCAGTCCTAAGTACCTCCAAGGGGAAAAGATCATGGAAGCTACCAGGAGCCATGGCATCTGCGAAGAAACCGACTACATTTTGACAGAAACTCCCTCCCCGATGTCGGAACTCATTTCAGAAGCGACCGCAGAACCAACCTTCGCTCCTACAAGTGGCTTTCCACCTATGGCACCTACCGACATGTACGACCCTCTACCGCCTTACAGACCTAGACCCATTCCCAACCCAACCGTTCCAGGACACATGAGCAAGAACCCGAGAGACTCAATGTCCCGCCCAAGACCGACCTACCAACCGCCTCCGGAATACGGACACATGACTCTACACAAAGTTGTGGTTGGTAGCGTCGCGCTTTTCTTTACCATGTCGCTCATTTTAACAATAGTGTATGTCGCGTGGAGGCGGTACCCAGGGGCCACAAGGCTGCTCCAGGAGAGGTCCGTGGTGGGACGGAAACGCCGCAAAAAGAGTCCCGAGCCGGAGCAGAACCTCAGCTCCCAGTTGCAAGAGTATTACATGAGCTACAACCCTGCGGCCAGTCCCGAGGCGCTGGAGGTGCTCGGCAACGGCACGGGCTCCTGCACTTGCACACTGTCGAGATCCCGGGAGTGTGAGGTATGACCCGTCGCATCCCTCAAAAAAGTAAAATCTGAAAAATGACAATGCAAAGATTCAACGATAAGGTAAATGCTTTATAAAAGTTATGCAATGTTGAATAACACTTAAGAAACACACGTAGAAGTATTTGAAGTCAAGGGCACACTTTATTTTTTATATTTTTGGAAATGTAAGGTAGCAGTATTTAGAGGTTTGCTTCTCTACTTTGTTGTTGACACTTAAATTGTTCTGTTTCTGCAAAAGCATTATGGAAAGGTGCGCAGGTTTTCGGATGGAGGGTTTGACACCTTCTTGTCTCATGAATATCTAACTGCTTTTGCCTGGAATGTGCCACCCTATTGGTATAAACGTATCCATTTATTCAATTACAGGTGTTTATTCCTTTTTGTGGAACATTAGCATCTTCATGGAGAAAAGAAGGTTTCAGACCCTACTACTAAAAAACTTCCATTGTGCTCATTTAATATTCCTAGACCTTGGAAGAATGGATAACATTACATTACATAAATATTAACTACTGCAACATTGATAATTCAAAGCTGTTAGAGATTTTAAAGGGAGAGATGAAATAAAAACGTCACCATGAGTTAACAGCACTTGCCATTGTTAAAGAAGACTAACTAAGCTCTATCGAATTCAGTAAGCAATAAGATACTTCCTGAATATTAGTATCTTTTGTAATTGTAATGTGAATTATTAGAATTTCTCAGTTGAGAGATTTGAAGATAGGTCTACAATAGGGAACTTTTCCTTTCCCCAGTGCGTTTGATCAGTGAAAGTGAATACGCATACAAACCACACCTGTACAAACTGTGTGGAATCGTTCTAAATTAGTTTTAACAATGACGATTTTGTTTTGTTTTTAAACTGATTTTAAATGTTCAACAAGTTTGCCTTTGTTGGGCTGAATTACAATCTTTAAGATGAGAAAAACTACAATTACAAACAAAATACGTCTTCAGTTCTCATGTACTGTATGTATAGACTAATATTATTACGTATACACTATTCATTTTCTTGCTTGATACACCTTTTGACCTTTTCCAAAAAAATGTCTTTCCTTCACAGTGATTACCCAACAGGTTATAAAGCCAAGATACAAGTTCAGAGCCTTTTAACCTAACGGCAAATTACAAAAATTGTGTTTGCAAGGTTAAATGAGCGGGGCTTTATTTACATAAAATACTGATTTAGTCTCATTATCTTTTCCACTTGAAAGTTCTTGTTAATCCGGCCCTGTTTTCTTCAGCTTTGATTCAATCGACTGTGAATAATTTGGTACATACTTTTTTATCCCGACACTAAAATGTGCGTGGCATGATTCACACCTTTTGATGTTATAAATAAGAGCATATAGAGCGGTGCTAGGCTATAAATCTGTGCGGCAGATAATGAGGATAAACAGTTCGTAGCGTAGCATGAAGCCTCAGGGAATACTTTGTTCATATCTTATAATAGAGCGACGCTAGCATGTTTGTGTCACTGGGGGTGCAAACATTTGTTATGCAAAAATAACACTACCTTTTATATTTGAATAAAGTTTGAGATAACTTTCTTTCATTGTCAACTGAGACCGAACGCAAACGTCACTTGGCAGTGTCACCACAAACAAATGCTAAAAAGAAATGGTGAGAATCTATTAACATTTTTATTATGTTTGTTCTGCATGATGAAGAATAATCATTGAAAACAGTACCAGTACAAAAAAAGTTGCAGAAGTCTTTGAGGAGTTACTTGGAGAGATGCTGATTGCTCCCAGACAAGTGGGCCTGGGTTTCCACTCAGTGAAATTGCATGATTTATTTTCTAAGAGCACAGTGTAAAAGGAAAGTTTGGGGCAGGAATACGCTCTACATTGATTAGGTTAATTATGTCCTTGTTCTTAATAATATTTGAAGGACAAATCTTCAATTCCAAAGCCATCAAAGCAATGAGGAGCTAGCGTTTCTATGAGAGGAAGAAAGAGGCAGGGTCAGTGTCAAGAGATGTGTTACATTCAGATTTTTAATTGGGTTTTTTCTTTTCTTTTAATGCTGACAATGGGTACTTTGCACAAACACGCTCCGCTACATTCCCCTGAAATGTTCGGAATTCAGTTTATAGCTCCATGGGGTTTTCACTGAGTAGATCAATATTTAAAGATCACGTGGTGGACGGCGAGTTACGGAGGGATAATCACTGGCAGCCTGTTGAAGCTGGGCTACCTAATTTCTTTTTTTAATTTCTTTTTTTCCCTCAAAGAGTATATTGTAAAAGAATGAGACCACTAAGCGCTGGTTCTAACTGATAATGAAGTATCTTATGCCTTGTCAACTGGAAAATAAGAGCTGAAAGTAGCGTTCTGATTGGCTGTGCTTGGGGCAGTTGCAAGAGTGTCACTTGATTGTCTGAAAAAAAGCTGTTCTAATGCTGAGCCTGAAAATTAATGTTTGTGGATGTTAAGACTGTACCAAAAGGTAGTTAGATGCACTGAAATACTTTTCTTGTGTGAAAATTAGGTATTCCAGCTTTAAGGACTTTATGTACAATGTAAATACTTAACTGCAGAATATGCCTGTTGTAAAGGTAGGTTTTAAATATAACAAATGCCGAATTGATTGTTTCTGTATGCAGATTAGCTCAGATTGCGTTGCTGTTTTAACATTAATGATTCAGAAACTGGAAACTGAGTCCATGGCATTCAAGTCATTCGGAACTGATGGAGTGGTATTGTGCAAAGGGCCAATTGTACTACTAACATTTTAGCGTGCACAAAGTGTGAAAACAGTGGCCAGTTCTCAAAAGCAATCCCCATAATGCAGATTGTCCATTACTGAGCTGTACTTTTTGAAATTGTTTAGTGTTTTTAAGATATTGTGTGCATTTAATAAGTTGATTGATTTTATTTTGGAGATAAACAAATAAATAAACGTTTGAAAGATTAAATAAATGGATTGCCAGGTGAAAGTAAATGAGCTTTTCTCAGCTTGTTCACAAAAAAGTTGGTCATATCGACACTAAAACACAAGAGACAGACAACAGAGGTCCTCAGTGTGCTGTGGTTGATATATATTTTGCTGTAACATTATTGCATTTTTGTGGAGCTTCCATGGTGCTGCATAGAGTTTTTTTCCCTTTTGTCGCTGCATTTGAGATAAGCTAGCTTGAGGGACAGAAGCAGCAGAGGGAGATAAAGGATGCTTTATCTCGGCCAACAGCAACTCATTTCATCAACACGTACTCAGAAACCGCTCATTCAAGAGGAGAAAGGTAATCCATTCAACTGTGTATAAATGTGCTTGTAGCCTGCAGGGTGCCAGCTGTTTATCTGGTTTTTACTTGTTTACTTACTTACCTGCTAAAATTTAGGAGAACTGAAGTTGCAAACAGCTTCTGTCCCTCACTGCTGTAATTCCTCACATTTTGATGTAATGTGCGAGATCTCTATGGTAGAAGATTTAAGGCTTGTTAAAGGTACCTTATTTTTACTGTGGTACATTGAAAATCAAAACTAGTTCATTTTGAAACGGTTTGCAACTGTACAAATGTATCGCCCACTCACCTAATACATTCTGATTATTGTTATTAGAGTTTATTAGCACGTTTCACAACTGTCTCTGAGCCCAGAGCAGAGTTTACACAAGAAAGCGAGTATAGGCCATTTAACCTTTGACCTTCCTGGTTGCTTTTGCTCCCATTTCTGTGTTTATTTTTAGCAGCAAATTAACTAATAAATATAAAGTAATATTTATTTTTGCACATAAAAGTGAACAAAATTATCTTTAAAACGCCCACACTCATAACCTCCCTCTTCATTGTTTTCTGTCGACTACGTTTCTCACATGAAATGTCAAAATGCATGCAAAATGAAATTGATATTGGTGAACAATTTTAATGTTACATTATTGTCAACAAAATCAATATCTGTATCTCTTTTACAATTCATGAATGAACTTGTTGATAAAATGACAAGTCAGTTTTTTTCAGTAAAAGAGATTAGATTTTTCATTTTTATTAATAGAGCTTCAGATAGAATGCCGTTACCATGGAGATCCGCTATGTTTGCTGTTGGTCTGCTAAACTTGCATAGAAAAAACATTAACCAAAACAATGTAAAAAAGTGAACATCTTAGAATCTCCATTGATTGAACAACCGCATCCCATAAAATCACACATAGATGTAACTTATATCTAGTGTAAAAAAAAAAAAAATCACTCTGAAACTTTTAGTAATTTACATTTTTGAGGGATAGAGCACTGGCATTTCAGCATGTGGGAAAAAAATAGGAAAAAAGCTGTTGATGTATAGTCTGGTCTTCTTAATAATATATTGCTGAAAAATGAAGTGTGAGGGTTGTATAAATGTGTAACGTAATAGTATTAAAATTACATTATTGCATGAAAAAAATTGAAATAATGCATGCCAAGGCAAACTTTTCAATTCATCTTATCCCCCGACTCCGTTCATGCAAGTGGCAAACAAATGAAAAGTCTAGCTGCTAAAGAACAATATGAAGTAAATTGACTTGTTCATGTTACTTTGTAAATTAGCAGTGAACCAATGTCCATACTATTCCCTATTCACCTTATTCCGGAAGTTGCCGTACGCGCCGCTGTCTTGTTTCTGTTGTATTCGTTTACATTGAGCAGATGAGCTCAACAGAAAATAAGTTCTACTCGGACTAAAAAGCTGTTTTCAGACCTCAGGAAATCAGTGCGTTGTTGACTTGTTGTTGCTCGTGTTCATTAAACATTTCACACAAATCAACCTACTTTATGTAACATTTTAGCGGTGAGACTTTTCCCTCGTTCGTCATTAGCTTTAATGGAGTTCTTGTCAAACGGAAGTGCGTTTACAACAAAAGTGCAAAAAACTGTAAAAGTGGGCGGGGCAGAATAAGGTCAATATCTACTAAATAGTAATCACACCATTTTTAGTGCTGTCCGAATGTCCAGCAGGTAAAAAAGTACTGCACTCAAAATTTCCACCGATGCATCTTGAAAAATAGTTTCCAGCGCTGGTCAGTAGACCGACAGAGTCCAGCAAAGAGAGCTGTTTAAATCTAAATATTGCAGGACTAATGTAGTGAATGAGAGGTTAGGGATGGGGAGGACATTTGGACTTAGCCCACTATTTTGGGAAACCTAAATGTGAGGCTCATTCTTCTTTCTTATTGGAGAATTAACTTGAGAACCAAAACACCAAATGATAGCATATACAATGTTATCATTTGGTGGTTGGTTATCACCCTAACCCTAAAATCTGTTTCTAAATCTAACCCCAACCCTAACCATACTCTGATTGTGAAAAATGCATAAAAAAAAAAAAAAGTTTAGCTAGCATAGCCACCAATTCAGAGTGGTGGTTGTATGGCAGAAGTGGGTTGGGAAATTATGGACTTATTGGACATTATGTCCAGTGTTTATGCAATGAAAACTTTTAATCAGCATTAAGTATGTTTCATGTGAAAATTTCTATCTTGTATGTATGGACACAGATTGGTCAAGATTATGAAATTAGAAATCCAAAATCTTATATACAGTTTATTCAGGACCCCCCGGAAGCATCTTTCCCTGGGCCCCCGAAAAACGAAAGAAACCGCCCTGGCAGAGGATTAATGAAAATACCTTGTCCAAAAAATGATGTAAAATTACAGTCAAAATCCAACACAAATAACAGTAGATTTTATTGAAGCATAAAAACCTGATAAAAGCATTTTTTTGCCAGTGTGAAGTAGTTGAGCCGAGCAGGAGGTGTGATGAGTGCAAACGCGTTATCAGATCAACGCGCAGGTCAGTGGAAAGAAGAGCTCCGGTTTGCAGTTTGAAAGCCTGACAAGATGGCAAGCTTCACCTCACTGAGAGTTTATTTGGTGGAAAACATATTTGCTTGTTTGCTGTCACGGTGGAAGGTCATGGTTCTGTTGCGACACTCATTTGTGTGCTTTATCACACGTTTGAATGTGTTTGAAGGCTATTACTCACACTGTTAAGTGCTGCTCCGCATTTGTTGTTTTCTGTCAATTGATAACAGTGCATGTATTTACTTAAAGGAAAGACAGACTGTGGCCTTTAAAACTCTTGAGGTGTCTGCAAAGGACGCAAGGAGATTGTGAAGCATAGTTCACTCCCCTCGAAAATATAAATCCTGTGTGAGCGCTAAAGCAAGTCAAATTGCCCAAATATTTCACCAAGTTACAACAGGACACTTGCGGATGTCAGTTACACCTGCAAGCTGCAATGAAAGGCCTTGAACCTCACTGAACCTCACTCAGATTCTTTATATACGATGTCTAGACTTAAATTATAGCTAGTTTAAACCACAAAGCAAAAAAAAAACTTAATGTTACACCCTTGCATCATGTAATAATAATGCTTCAAACACTTGTGAAGCTTTCTAAATGTTTCATCGTCACTCCTCGAAGGGTCAAAATGACCACTGTGTTTCATCTGCATCTAATTATGGAGCGTTTTATTCTCCGCAAAGCAGGAAGTACGCTGTCATCATGCTAATGTCTGTTAGCTTTACTGTGATGGTAAACTCTGCTCTGGGCTCTGAAAGTTAGCTGTGAAAAACGTTCATCGCGGTGAATTATTTTGATGCAAGGAATGCATTTGTTAAGTATTTGTTGGACCGCTGCAAACAGTTTACAGTGAAGTAGTTCTGTTTTGTTTCTGAAAATCAGGTACAATGCCTTATGTTTTTTGCGCTCCTTCAGATTTTTGTCATTTGATGTCCGTATTTTGCATTCTGGACATAATTTCATGTTTGGTCCTTCACGTTACATTAAAAGGGCTGTAGCTGATTTTTACAGTTTTGAAACGTGAAAAAACAGAACTAGTAAACCGATGTTTTTGCATGTAATAAAGTCAAAATCTGTTTTGCCCCAGTACAGATAAATTGTAAAAGCATCTGTTTGGGTGAAAATGAGACCACTGCACTTTCTCCGCATCTAATTATAGAATATTTTGTTTTCCGAGAAAGAGAGGATGGGGGCTGTTTGCATGCTAATCTTTGTTAGCTTTACCCAAGACGGCAAAACTCTGCTCTTTGACTTGTTAAAAGTGCTTATAAACTCAAAGTGGTGAATATTTCGGATGCTGGGACTGCATTAGGTTAAGTGAGTGACACACAAACTAGTTTTCACATTTCAGAACTTTTACTGTTCTGATGATGAAGAACAGTAAAAGTAAGGTACAGCCCCTTTAACTTCCATTTACCATTACTCTCTTTGATTTGACCACGTCTTTGTCCTTCTGCATAAGTAACAGGATTTCAAAGTAGCGGTACTATTATTAGAGGTCATTTTTTGTCTACTCTACCCACCTCTGTTTAAAGCGATTCCTTTCTAACTGGATAGAAACTCCAAATCCTAAGCTTTCCCTCTGCAGAGCCGACCTGAAACAGCCCCACTTTGGTCTTAAATATCAAGCACTGTAAAAATATTGCTTACCAAATCTCATTATGAGGCTCTTTCAATCCCAGCTCTTTGGAGTCCAGATACAAACATATTCAAATGTGATATTTGATTTAATACTGGCCTGGAGTTGACAGCGCTGCGAGTCAAATAAATATTAGGTAATTTACCAAAGTCAGGCCACTGGTCACATTCATAAATCTCACAGTGCTGATGATTTTGCAGTTTTAAGCTTTTACCTTTTTATACTTTTCAAGCCAATGACTTTTCATATTTAACGGTGGTAAAATGACTGCAGCGAGAAAGCGAGTGGTGCACTTTGAGAAGTACCGATTAGGCCGATGCTATGTTCATGATGAAGAACTTGTGCATTTTATTCCACACGCTGCAATTTAAGCCTAAGATTTCACTTGATGACTGTTATTTCAGGTTGTAACTAATCAAGTAATCACCCCGCAAGTGCTCCATTTCCGAGTGAAGCAGCACTACAGTGTGCAGCCCCGTCCGGCGGTGACTGTGTGGTAACCTCCAGCCAATTAGAGTCCTATTCAAGAGCAAAGATTTAGCTGCACTCACAGACTCCTCCATTAGTCCATAGTTCTTTGGATTTCATGGCAGAATTTAGAACATTTGGGACAGCGCAATTGGGGAATTAAAGAAAGCGATGGCCTTATTTTAACCTCAGGCAAATTACGATGTAAGAAGTTTGGGGGGGGAAATGAATCACTAAAAGAGTAACCCAGAAAAAGCTGATGTATATTCAGCTAAATTTGTGTTTACATTTTGCAACTTTTCTGCACATGCTCTGTGTTTTTAATGTCCTCTCATCTCCCAGTTGTCACAGTCTGTGTCAGCATCACAGCGCCACATTCAGGCCTGGAACATGTATTACAGTGGTTTCAGGTGTTTTGAGTGTTCTATGTGGACGCACACATTTACTAAACCAGCTCCATCTTTATGCAGTCGGTGTTGTAAATTACAGCCGCTTGGGAAGTAAAACATCGCCGTTTTAATTGTCTTCATTACTGACACGCTCAGAAAACGACATGCATTGCTGCCGATAGATTGCTAGTTCTCCATGTACATATTTAATGATGTATTTAATGTCAGTCTTGGTTTGAAGACTTTAACGGGCCATTGTTTCATGGGTCCTTTTGGACAATTTAACCCTCCCGCTATCTTCAGGTCCATTTGACCCCATCTAGATTTGTTTTTTTATTCCATCGCTTTCATGGGTGGTCCAAAACATCACCTAACATACAATTTATGCACATTCTTAAAATAAAGTACGCTTTTTTTTTTCTTGATATGAAAACGCATATTGCTCAAACAAAAAATTCATGGGTTCATTATTATCCTCAAACAGGACAGACACCAACGGATGCAGTAGAGCCCCCTCTGTGTGTGCGTTTGTGTGTTTGTGTGTGTTAGTGCGGTGAAAGAGAGAGGTAGAAAAAAGCAATGCATTATGTGGGGTGTATGTGTATCACTCTGAATTTAGTTCTACACATTCCACACATCAATCTGGACAGGCTCTCGCCAAAAGCCGCTGGGAAAATGCATAACGCCGTGACAAACATTTGGACTGATTGGTCGCAGTGTCGCAAAAGCGAAACACGCCGATAAATCAAGAAATCAAGTGTTAATTTGCGACAAAATAATTAATCGCAATCGATCACATGATGCAATAACGTGTCAGTATTGCGTTAACATGTGCTAAACTAAAATATATTTACTTTAGTTTAAATTTGGAGGAGTATTTGTACACAGAACAACCATCTCACAATTACACAAAACATACACATTGATAATCAAATTACTATTTAATGAAGAAAAAAAAAAAAGTTTTGTTGAGCAAAAGTTTAGTTTTGGTCAAGTCTTGGTTCAGTTTCGGGTGCAGTCCTGCTTTTGTCTGAATTCTGATTGGGGTGGATGAGGTGGCTGGAGGAGACATTGGGTGTGAGATGTACTATGCGACACAACGCACAGATGTCACACTTCAACAGGCCCGCCATGCAACCTTCAGCCTTTCCTGTCTGTAGTCGAGAGTGCGCCCCCAACCTATTATGGGTCCTGTCCTGTCCTATAGCTTCATGAAGGCTCTATGCCCAGGGAATAATTCAACCAAGAATGTAAACTGATGTGGTGAATGTGCATGTATGTATGTATGCATCCTTACCTTGGTTGATACCACCCATTTTGATGTTATTCAGAATCAATACTGAATCACCACCACCAAGTGTACTATCCCAACGCACCCGTCATATTTGAATAATACAGAAAACTGGAGTGGAAATTCATGGAGTGAATAAAACTGCACGCTGACTCAAATGGCCCAGTTCATTTTAGACCGTGGAAACTTTTCTTTAACAGCAGGCAATCAGAACACTGGATGTATTATCTCCCTGTCCCTGGAATAAAAGCTCTGAAATGACCCGGTGTCAAATGTACTGAAGAGGCCATGTTTGATTTTGGTGATGCTTGCAGAACATTGACTATAATTATAACAGGAGCAGAGACCCCTGAGTGCGGATCGGAATGGACCGAGTGAACCTTTTAAATAAACGCGTGTAGATGAGCGGACACGTGGACCTGTGTGGATGAGTGCACTGTAGAAAGAGCATCATGAGTTAAAATGGCCTGGGTGCAGAATATTTATGGTGTCTTTACTGTTTGGACAAGCTGATGTCAGTTGTGTTCAGTTTGTTTCATATTATTCTTAGATGGAATTGTGATAAAGTATTTATGGTTTTGTTTAAAGTGTTTTGTCTAATTGCAAGAGACAGTACTGAGTGGAGTAAGAAATGCTCACTCAAATGGTCAAAGGGGCATTATATAACTATGCTTTGCCTGGAATTTTCCACAGTGAGGCTTTAAACTTATTTCTTTGTGCTTTTTTATTTCTCAAAAATGTATTCTTGTTATAAGTGCCTCTTTTGTCGATTTGACGTTTAACTTGACCTGGTGGCGTCACCTGCTCATCTCCATTAAGGTAGACAAGTTCAGTGGTGCACCTAGGAATTTTGGGGCCCAAGGCAAAATTAAGTTCAGGCCTCTCATCAAGTGTGATTTTCATAACTAGCTGCATAACCCATAACTTTTTTGATTCGTCTCTCGAATTGTTCTTGAAGGAAGCTTTTGGTTATTCTTGTTTTTGTTTAGGTTTTTTTAACCTGTGGATCATACATTTGGGGGGGGGGGGGGTGAACTACTGGGAAATTCAAATTCATATTTTAAACCGCTTTAAACAGGGGGGTTTGGAGGCCCCTCCCCAGAACAATATTTAAGAAATCTGACAATGTTGCAGCAGATTTAACGACATGGTTTTCATTTGTAATGTTATAATGTCATATTTTATTTATTATTTAACTTTATTAATGGGGGTGCTTGGGCAGAATTAATACATTTGACAATCCCAGTATATTTTGGTTGTCTTTTTCTTGTTTCAAAGTACACTGCACCACTTTATTGTTATATTGAGAGAACTGTTTCAGAGCCTTGTGTTTTTGACGATCGGAAAGGGCATCTTATTGGGGGCTCCTTCAGGTTGGGGGCCCAAGGCATTTGTGGCCTAATGGTAAGTCCGCCAATGGTCAAGTTAAATTCCAAGCAGAACATACCAGTGAAAGCAATAACATGGAGACAAGCATATGCAGGACAACCCTCCATCAGAAAGTTACTTCATGCGCTGATATTTTGCATGAAACAAGAATTCATTCAGCGAAACAGTTGAAACAAGAAATATTTTTCACGCCAGTCAGAAATACCTCGAAAGCAAAAACTAAATCTGCAAACTATCTAAAAGGACACATATTATGCAAAATTGACATTTTTGAGTTTGTTATAACATTCATCAAAACATACCTGTAGCTGTATTTAACTTCATTTACGCTTTTTTGATTGATTGATTGATTTCTGTCTAGTAAGTCTCCTACCTCTGAGCCTCAACACTCAGGTCTCCTCTGCTGTTTTTAAGTCCATAAATCATCGCCTGACTAGTTCTGAGCATTTCTGACGTCAAATCGTGTTCCTTACAACAGCGTGCTTACATTAGTATGTCCAGGCAAGCTTGCTTTTGTTTATTTCCCCATGACAATTCCATCCCGCGATCGTAAAGTAATGGTTGCTTTTTAAGTTGATACATTATTTAAAGTTGTAAAACATGCAATATAAAGTAAATGTTCTCATGCATGTTTAAAAACTAAAAACTATACAAATTATGCATACTATGTGTCCTTTAACTAGTCGCAATGAATCATATTAAGATTTTTTTTCTGTGTTCAAGTGCTTTTATAGCTCATATTCTTTAGATTTTCCGATGAACACTCTTGAGGGTGGCTGCGGTGGGCACGGATCAGGCGCCGCAGAATGATAATGAGCTTTGGACAGGAGTGAGTGATTGGACTGAAAAGGACCTGACTTACTCACTCCATGAACCTCTGCTTTGTTCAATTGAATTCAGCATCCTCTCCACACATGCTTGATGCTAATTTTGCGGCGCGACGTGGCAGTTTATTTTGAGGCTAAGTTGTATCCAGGCCTGTCGTTAGTCATGCTCCTGGCACCTCCATTCCAGACCTGACGACGCTTACTCCAGCGCTAATTTGAATGCATCTGCTGCTACCTTTTCTTTACCTTCTTTCTTCTTGAATTAAATCCTTGCTTATCTGGCAACCTGGTGTGGGAGAAAATAGCAATTACCTCAAACAGCTCTTGTTATCTTGGTACATATCAGTGGTACATAACTCCCTACAATGCGCGTACTCCAGCCTCATGCCTCTTCTTTCAACTTTCAGGCTACTTCAAATCATTCCTGCGATGAGTTTGAATGTCTCACGAACTTAAAACACACACTGTAGAATAATCATCCAGATGCTAAAGATGACAACATTTCCCATAAAAGCAGTGCTAACCTCATTTAAATACATAGTTTTCTTTTCCCAACAAACAAACAAAAAACACACGTTAAATATGCATGTATACTTCGATCGTAAAATATATATGATTTGCTTTGGAACTTGTTTTATGGAATAGGTGACATAATACTTTTTTCGACATTACATATTTAGTGCTATACTTACCAATGTTTTGTTATTTTGTCACTCTTTTCTAACAGCTTACCTCCCTTTTCTCTGTCTACTTTTCTGTCAGCCAGTTGTTACTTTCCTTCTTCTTACGTCTACCCAGTACTTTATTTTTTCAACTATAATGCCTGTCTTTCTCTGTCCTTCCATTCTACTTGGTTACTTTCCTTTCTGCCCCTCCTCGTCACATCTTGGATACATTTTTATTTCATTTCTGCTCATTAGCATTCCACCTACCTATTGTTATTCTTGTTATCCCCTTCTGTTCTTCTTACCAACATTGCTTATAATGACAACGTTTTAGACCTTCCTACTTTGCATCCAACAGTTCATTCCATCAAGGGATGTCAGAGTGTGATACTTTCCCTGGTTAGCTTTCTACCAAGACAGTGGTCTTTGAGGTTCTGCAAAGAACATCGAAGCATACAGTGAGAGAGCAATATGATATACAGTGTACAGTAAGTGTTTCAAAATACAGACATGTGATATTACCTTATTAGTTACAACTTCTACTTTTTTTAATCACAGCCAAACAGAGAATCCAGTGCTGCTTGCAGTTTTGGGTCAGAGTTTATTTTAGCCTTTTATTCGGGTGAATGGAATGTTAGTGTCATGAAAACATAGATCTGCAGCTGCAATGGTTTTTTTGCAGAGCATATTATCTTTCACATGAAATCTTTTGACCAGGAAGTGGTGGTTTAAGGTCAATCAGTAGTTTGGAAGGCTAGGACAGACACTGTCTCAAAGACGGGTGGGTGGATTTTGAAGCCCTCTGACCAAAGAAACCCACTGTAGCACATTCAAAAGGCTACAAAAAGGCTTTTGTGAGATCTTCATGTAAACTCCACAGCTCGGGGCGAAGGTCCAGACTCTTTTTTGACTCTTTTTTGACTCGAGTTATTGTGGGGTCCATCAGTGTTGCAGTGAGTTTTCATCTCTGTTTCAAAAGGTGGATAATCATAATAGAAGTGGAAATGTCTTGCACTAGTTTGTGCTCTGGGAGCCCATTTGAGTTTGCTCATTTTTCAGTGTTGTAGAGGCCACTTCACTTTGTTTAAAATGCTCCACCAGAATCCAAGCTGCTCCAAGTGCTTTACTGATCTGAGACTGTTTCAGGGCATGATTAACTACTCTCTGTGAGGTGTGTCCAGCACACTGGATGGATGCCCAGCCATGCTTTTCTTGTCAAATATTTGTAGCCATAACAATATTAGCTGTATAGCCAAAACTGAATGCGGTTTAAATATTCTGTGAAGACACTTGTATTGCTCACTCTCAGTATCAGTGATGTGTCAGGTGGGAACAACATCTACAAAAAATAAACTTCCAATTCAGCATAAAATTGATTGGCTGTGGTGACCTTTGACGAGTAGGTCATTATGCAAAAAAAAAAGTATACATAAATGTAACCGGGTTATATGTTATTATACTATAATTACACAAAATTGCCCTTTTGTTTTGTTGTTGTGTTGTGCATGCCTGGCCTTTGATTTGCTGTGCTGTCTTGGTCCTCCAGCTGCTCCTTCTGTATTTTATGTCTTCTTTGTGTGTGTCCCTTGTGCACTTGTATAAATTCGGGGATCGTGACTTCCTCTTCCTTTTTCCAAGTCCCGTTTTGGGGAGAGTTTGGGCTGGGCCGGTGATTTGCGGCACATGCTGATCTTGTTTTTGTACGTTAACCAGATTAAACGGAGAGCGCCTCCAAACGTTCCGCAGTGTCCCGTGGCTCCTTAATGCACCACAAGCAGCTCAAAACTACACAACGCAGGAACACACCGGTCACATTTACCTCAAATTAGATAAATGTACAGCAAAGAAATCCACATGAAGACAATCCGCTGGTATATCCTTCATCGGAAAAGTTACACAGTGCACCATTGCACACTGGTCCATTTTAACCACGTGAATGAAGGATTAGGCCTGTTTTGACATTCATCTGACAACATTGTTTTGCCACCCCTCTGTTCCAATCCTGGCTCTCCAAACAACGCAACTATTTCTGTCCCAATCACTGCTGGATATTGTAACTTTTTCATTACTATAATCCAAATCTCATCAACACCAAAACAATGCTTTTCCAGTTTCCGTGCAGCAAATGAGGTCTGGTCGGCGGCTTACTTGAGGAGTTTAATAATGGAAGAACCTGCATGTTAGCGCCAGCCCACGTTGGTTGGATGAAAGTCTCATGTCGCTGTAGCTGGCTAAGTCTTTCATTACGCTTAGCTGTCTCCAGGGAAGGCGGAGCGGTGGAACTAAAGGCAGGCAAAAACGTTCCCTACTGCGGTTAGGGTATAGAGAGGTTTGTGGAGCCCAGAAAGTGAGCAGGGGAGCGAGATGTGCAGTCAACTGTCTCTGGCGCTAATGGCTCCAGGGGCAGTGGACGTAAGCGTGCTGCCAGATGGAGTTATCATTTATTCCAGCTGATTAATCCTGTTCTCAGGTCCAAGATGGGGGTGAGCTGGACGAGACAATAGTTGGAATGACTGAGCGGTAAAAACGATAGCCAGTGCAGTTTGGGTGTGTGTTTTGTTTGTTGAAGAATTATCCCAAGCATTCTCGACTGGGAGGTTAACTGTTGCACCAGCATCATTCATGCAAGTTGTAAATTGCATTACAAAACAATTTCATTCTTTCGCACTCCATGTGTCTCTTGAATAGACTTAAAAAATATGTACATTATATACAAATTTGTCGGCACAGTGGGTGCGAGTCGGCTCTCTGAAAACCCCTCGTTTCAAATGATTAAAGCTAATAAATGCAGGTACAGATAACACTAATGAAAGGGCAAAAGCTCACAGAAGTTGATTTTGCATAATATGGGACGCTTAAGGAAAACATTTTATCTATAGCAATGAGACATCTACACCTCTGTTTCACTAAAACGATGATACTAAAATA
Source organism: Rhinogobius similis (assembly GCA_019453435.1). Taxonomy (NCBI): domain Eukaryota; kingdom Metazoa; phylum Chordata; class Actinopteri; order Gobiiformes; family Gobiidae; genus Rhinogobius; species Rhinogobius similis. Next base: position 46,194,514 of record CM033619.1, on the reverse strand, counting down.
ATGATCTTTTGATACTATACTGACGCTAGCATGAAAACAATTATCACTAGGCCTCGGCGATATGGCAATAAAAATCAACTTGTGATATCATCCCTGTGTTGGTCACATTGTTATACAGTGACTATCTGTTTGTCAATGTTAATGTCAGTTTTATTTAAAGTGCATTTAAAATAACCTCAGGGGGCTGTACAGGCAGCAAGACAAGAGTTTAACAGAATCAATACAAGATAGAAACTAAAAATAGCAAGATAAGATGATCTGGTCTACAGTGTATAACAGGTCAGTGAGTTTAGTTTTAAATTCATTCACACACTGAGCGGAGGGGACATGAAGGGGCGGGCTGTTCTATATTATATATCTATAGTGGGCCACCATGAAAAGGCTCGGTCTCCTCTGGACACAAGCCTGGACTTAACGGCAGTCAAGAGGGGCTGGTCTGCAGACGAAGGGCTCTCGGAGGAGAGGACAGCTGCAGCAGTAGTGGTGCCAATGAATTCAAACATTTTAACACAATCAGCAGAAATGTTAAATGCATTCTGAAAGCAAGTGGGAGCCGATGCAAAGAGGAGAGAATAGGACTGACGTGCTCCTGTTTCCTTGTCCCTGTCAGTAGACGAGCCGCAGCATTCTGCACCCTGTAATGTCCAGAGAGAGTTTTGATCCAGGCCTACAAACAACGAGTCCAGCGGAAATATAATGAAAGAATAGAGAACTCTCTCAAATTATTTTTGTGGGAGATAGATAGACAGACGGATAGATTGCACCCTCCATCTGAGATTATGATGTAATCAAATTCTAGAACGTGAATGCAGCCTATGAATTTGGTAAAACTTGATAAGATTTGGACTCAGGCATGTCATTGTTGAAGTGTGCTGAATACAGACCACAAACAGTCTTGTATTGAGATATGATCCAAATCGTGATCTGGCTCCCAGAAAATCATACTATAACTTTTTTTTCCCATATTGCCCACCCCTTGCAAGTGTGTTTTAGGGAATCAAACTTTTAAAAAGGCACAAATGCTGCTATATGTAGTGTAGTCATGACTTCAGCCATGTTCCCATGTCAGGCTGTGACTTCAAGCATTGACGTTTACTGTAGCAGCTACAATAGGAGTGATTGGCACCTATTTGGCAATATCCTTAGAGAGGAAATTGATTGTAAGTGGTGCTAGGGCATTGAAAAAAGTTCACCTCTGTGGGAGAGAAAAGTGGGTGATAAAGAGTGGAGAACAGCAAGTTGCAGTCAGGTGAGGCAAATGTTTCAATGTCTAAAAGAATAAATACATACTTTATATATTATACATACTTTATGTATTTAGTTATTTATTCTTTTCTGGTGGTTGCTTGTGATTTGTGATTACTAAATCGCGAAATATCCCTGTATTTGGCAATCTTATTTAAAGTGATAAAAGGCACGCTGTACTATTTCCATAAAAAGTTATTAAACATATTTGCGAATGAACTTTTTTCAAATTTGTCTTCTTGTTTTTAAGAAGACATGAATGAACACTTTTTGCAAGTTAATCTGACATTAAACCACATTTTTCTGTGGCTTGAACAGACCTGAGATGAGACTCGCCTCACGCTTTGACCATTAAGTTTATACTAGTCAAATTTCACGGAGCAACTTAACCGAACATTTTAAAACTAAACAATAATTACAAGTATAAACTTTATTTACAACAGGCATAGACTATATCATGAAACATTTCACAGAGTGTAGCTCACTTGGTTAGACACCTGACAGTGGACCGGTTGATCTGGATTCAATTCTCAGTATGATACTAGTTTTTTCTTGTCTTCCCTTTTGCATGAACAGACAAAATAATGAAATGAGGTTAGGTGTGAATCTTATATGTTCGTAAAGAAAGGCATCTGAGAGAAGTTAAGTGAACAACAATAGACCTATCTGAACCTGCCTCATCTGCTGTCACTGATGGAGAAAGATAGGAAGGAAGTATAGAGAGAGAGATTGTCGTCACACACATAATTCTTAGTTAGCTGCGTCGTAAGCTTCATGACGCTAACTATGGGATTTATTCTTCATACAAAAGTATTCAGACTGTAGTTTGATACACATTTAGCATTAGAGTCTCACTCATAAATGGTGTTTTACAGCTCATTTGATTTGTTTTGGCTAATTTTTCATTTTTTCCCCCTTTCAAACTGACACATCTTTTCAAAATGACAATCTTTTAATTATGTTCAATTCTAATCCCTGTAAAGATGTGAAATTAGTTTGTTGATGAAAACATTTCATTGCTAGTTCATTCATGGGACAACATTGCATCACTGATTGATTTTGGGAATTGTTCAATGGCAAAAACAAATTCTGTTTACAAAGAATTTGGCAAGGCTTTCAAATTTTGTTTTTAAATGAATAATTCCATCTTGATCATTAAATCCATTCAACTTTGGCTTCACTGTTCACCTGTAGAATATGGTATCTGTCACACAAAGATACCTGCAACCTAATGATTCTCTAAGGAACTCGAAATCTTCAGAGTTTGACAAACAAAAGGCTCCCACAAAGCTACAAAGAGATTGTAATATTAGAAAATTCTTTTGAAAACAGTGTGCATACTTCTAACTGAAATCCAACTACCAAACATACCGGCTCATTTCTTGCTGCTAATTTACCAACCCACACTACTTCACTCGCCTTAAAAAATACTTGAAAGGCTCACCGGGAGCAAAATTGACATGCCTGTCGATAATGTCTGCTGCATTTGAAGAGAGCTGGAGGATAAGGCGCTGATGGACCGCCTGAAAGGTACAGCTGTGAAGCCAGCAATACATTTAGAACAGCATGGATATAGTCCAGAAATACATCAACAGTCTGCGTGAGGAGGATAGGACGCTCCGCCTCTGTGGTCCGACTTGACCGGTGCTCCCAAAGCAAACCCAAGGAGACACATTGAGAACATGCAAACTCCACTCAGAAAGGGCTTGTTTGGATATGGATCAGGACCTTCTGGCTGAGAGATGAGAGTGTTAGCCTGTGGCAGCTGTCGGTTAAGACGTGCATGCAAAATTAAATCCTTACTTTTGAAAAAATAAATAAATAAATCTCAAAGAGAACGCAAATGATCTGATCTCAGAAGCCAAGAAAGTTGGAGTCTGGTCAGTGCTTGGATGGGAGATTGCTGGAAATCCACCAGAAAGTCACACTGACGATTAATAAGCCAAGAAAGAAGTGTTCGAAGTTAGATGTTATTAAAACTCCAAAAAATAGATTATTCCGTCGTCTACCAGTGGCCCCATGGAACATGTGACGCATGAACAGGCCCGTCGCCAGAAATTTTGGGGTCCAGGGCAAGAAGCCTCACATGGGCCCCCCTCTAATATAAACTAATAGGGGCTCAGAATTGGACCTACTTTCTAAGACCCTGAGGACCAAGACAACATACTCCCCTGTATATATATATATATATATATATGCACACACACATATAAATGCATTGTAAAGTACTATAATTTATTTTTCTTAAAGTTTTTAAAGTGCATAAAGCTGTTTATTGCGGTCCAGACTTATTCCTCACTAATTATTCAGCGCTAACAACTGCATACCAGGCATTACTCATTCATTTCAAAAGGTTGTACCAAAACATGTTTTCAAAGGTAACATTTGTGCAAACAGTTTGAGAATCAACACATTATATAAACTAGGACTGTGCAACTAATCAAACTATATTTGAGATCAAGATTCAGTCATCTGCAATGGTCAAGGGTGGGTCTTTCCTCTGTCTCTGAAAGCACGGGTTTAGGAGCAAATTGCAGACTTTGGAAGACATTTGACTGGGGATGGGACAATATGGATTTTCTTAAGCTGATATTGATATCAGATATTTAGCTTATTGCTGTAACCGATATTTGCTGATACCAATATTTGGACTGTACTCTTAAGTCTGTAAAGTGTAAGTGTAAAGTGTAAAGTTAATAATAACAAATAACAGTATGTACAACATACAGCCTGTTAGCATGATTGTGTAAACATTTGTTTTTTAGCCAAATTGCTCATCTGTTTCTATTCACAAGGGCAATTATTACATTTATATTACATTTATGTTCAGGAAATTGAGAAATCTAATCAATAATCAAAATCAATCAATATCTGAAAAAATAAAATACAAATCTTGACACATATGGTCCAGCCCTTATACAACCCCGCCAAGTTTTTAGAAAAGCCATTTAGTCTAATCCCATTCTGGCTGCATTTCACTGTTGTTTAAAGGAGTAATTGGAGAGATGTAAGATAGCTTTTCGGCACTATTTGTTCCACAGAAAATGGAAAGTTGTTAAGATTGTGTTGATTCTGCGGCGGCTTGGTGAATGGGTTTGCGTATCTCCAAAACTGCAGTGTTAGTGGGCTGTTCACAAAGCTAATTAGAATCCCATTGAAGTTGAATCTCCTCTTGTGAAGTCTTTAATGTCTGATCGCTCCCAATGCTACTCATGTCTCCAGTTATGATTCACCGCTGACTGGAAAATAACCAGGGCAGCTCAATGGAGAAACAAAATGCTGGTTTGATTTGCCATGTGGTTATGTAAGTGTCCCACACAAAAGCAGGTTTCAAGTGTGGCTTTTAAGATTGAAATATTATAATAAAGTTCTTCCTTATTCATAAAACCTCAAAAGCCATTCAGACATTTAGCCCTCTGGAGTTCTGTGATACCCATTGTTATTATTAGGGTGATAACAATTGTGTAAAATTTTCTCCCAATGATAATCCTAATAAGTGTTCATTAGTATTATTAGAAATAGCTGCTTTTGTAAATAAACTATGATAATAAGCGTTAAAAAGTGTTTAATAACTTCTAACTTATAACAGACTAACCATTAACTAGCAAATCATTAATCACTTGTGTTACCAATCACCTTCCATCATCCAGTTGTTGATTTTCTAACCTTTTGTTGGTGAAATCAACAATTTTTGGGAAGCTTTTAGGCTGTACGTGAATAGTTTTATTTGAGTTGACCTAAAGGCAATTAAAAATACTTACTAACAAAAGTAAAATATAAAAATGAAAGGGCACATTATGCATTCTTTGTATTGTTATTGGCCTTTAAACATGCTCTTGAGTAAGTTTGCTTTGGCATCTTATGTTTTAGAACTTCACATATAAAGCACAGTGTACTTTATATCTGTGAGGCGTTTCCTTAACAGGATTTGTGTTAGCACACCATCTATTTGCAGCAGAGGGAATTACCAGGAAGAAATAGGCAAAAACTACAGCCCCGACAGACTTATTGAAGCACGGAGTTGTGATGAATGTGATTTGAAGAGTCTGGTGATGAGCGATGGGTTTAAAAACAGCCCAGAAGATCTCTGATGAAGGCACAAATCTGAGAAATGTGTGAGGTGTTTTGTGAGATTTAGAGAGGAGAGGACTTAGGATCCAACAAGCATGAATGAAGCTGAACACTACGCCAGGTATGTTTTTGATGTAGTGTAATAACATACTAATGCCTTACACTTGTACTGTGCCTTTCCCGCCCTCTCAAAGCACCACACCATTCATTATTCACTCACTCCTCCACACTCCGTCACATTAAGCTCCTGTTGCCACAGCTGCTGTGGGGCAGGCTGACTGAAGGCTGCCAGCGGCCTGCACTGTTTCTAGTCTGAAGACTTTGGAGGCGCCCCATTATTTAAAAACGTGGTATTAAATTATATTAATCATATCTTACTTGTATTTATTTATTCAATTACCAATTACCTTTGTTTTCATCCAAATCTATTAAAAGCATGCATTCTAATCTCCACAGGTCTAACCATTGACATATAAACAATAGACACAGCATTCAATGCTATTGATCACTTAGCAAAACGGCTAGTCCGTTAAGATCTGATGGACTGTGGTGACAGTCTCATTTATTTTCCCTATAGCCATTAGCATTAGCCCGCAAAACATGCAAGTTATGAACAATCCAGAGAGTGTTAGCTGGGAACAACCCTTCAGCCACATTTACGAGAGGTCAAAGCCTTGTTAAAAGTCATTTTTGTGTGAGTTTTGGTATTTTACATTAGATATCAATTAGTGTGTAAAACTATTAACTGAGTTAAAGGCAAACTGACTTTAAAGTAGAACTAAGTAACATTTTACCTGATTAAACGTCTTTGTGAGTCCGTGTGGTGGTTGTAAATGCATTTCCGGGGCGTATAAAGCTCCCACCGTCGCCCTCTGCTGTCTCTGAGCGGAAAAAACACCTTAAAACGTTTCTTGACACCGACCCAAAGACAACTCCGCTGGCTCTATATTTTTTGTTTAGCGACATGAATGTTTTTGTATGTGATTGTACAAAACAAAACAAAACAAAAAGGCGTTTCATGTCTTTTTACTGGCAGTGTATTTTCACAAGACACCTGCAGGGGGAGCTCTATCGCTGAAGTTAATTAGTTCTGTTTTAAATTGAGATTTCTGATCTTTCGCTCTTCTTGTAAGCATCTAGTGACCACTGAACATCCTCTTTTACATGTCTCTGGCGAGGAGATGACATAAATGGCATGAAATAAAAGTTTTATGTACTTTACTATACTGTACTTCACCGTATTTGTTTGTGAAGGAGCGTTTGATTTGACGTAACTCCAGGTAGCATCGGCAAGAAAAAATGGTCGTGTCTGAGCAACGGGCAGAGATAGAGAATTTGGCGTCTTCTCCATTTTACTTGTCTCTATGGAGATTTAATAACGGACTGTGGAACAATATCTGCAGAACAGCATCATCACTGTAGAGACAAGCAGTAACCCTTTACCAGAAAAATGACTAAGAGCTCCGCTATTTGGAAAACCATCATTCAGAGGTTATTTGGCAGAAGAGATGAACTTTGGTGTTTTCCTGATCTTGGCTCAAAACTCAGAGCATTGGCCAATGGAGGGGGCATCCAAAGAAAACATCACGTTACTGCCATTTTAGCCTGAAGTGAAAACGATTTTATGAGTTTAAAAAAGGTGTGGGTAGTTTGAATTTTTGTAAATACATGTTTGAAATAAAATATAAAAAAAAGTCCAAAAAGTACAGTTTGGAATTCGCTCGCTTCATATAATATTTAATAATAATAATAATAATGAAAAAAAGAGCCCTTGCATTGCAACATTGATCTTTTTCAGCTTGAGTTCACGTTCCAGTTCTTTTTTTTGTTTGTATATTTAAATAAACTCGTATTAATTCAATGCGTCACTATGGAGATGGCATTGGAGCGTGCAAAATAAACAGTTTTGATCACGAGCAACAAAATCATGCTGAAATTTGGCATCAAACAGTTACGAGATCACTTTTTAAAATGATTATTATCGAAAACTCCAATATTACCATTTGGCACATCTCCAAAGACAACAGCTATGATACGTTCCATTTTCCCACAAATCTCCACCTTCCTTCACTCAGTGCCAGATCTGGGAGTTTGTGTTTTTGTAGACTCCATCTGGTCTTTTCCTGAAGCGTTCTCCCTGCTCCGGGTAGATACAGCCGCCCTCCCTCCCTCACCCCTGCTCCGTCCCCCGCCTGACTGCCTTTGAAGACAGAAGACTTTGTCGCACGGCCAGCCAGTCCCCAGCCTCCACGCTCTTTGTGCGTGTCCCCCTCGCTAATTTCCTCCCCCTCGCCGCAGCCCCGTTCCACTTGAAAGCCGTTCTACCCAAAACCGTTTAGCAGAACACTTTCATTTTCTGCTCCCTCGACCCTTTACCCCACTCGTTTTCTGTTCAGAACCCTCAGCCGCTTCACTGAGATCTACGAATTCACTGGAAAATATATACAATTGACTTATGTGAACTGATTAGAGCTGCGATCCTTCAGTCCTTCAGTCGATTAAGGTGAGACGGTGCAGGTGAATAGGAAAAATTATTCAATTTAAAGATGTCCATTTGAAACTTCTCCCGTAGTTTTATCATATAAATGTAAGAAAAAAATGATTTTTCATCGTTTAATATTTTCATGTAGAAATAAGGCAGTTTATGTGTAAAAACGGCCAAAATGACACATATTTGGAGCACTGAAATCCTAAAAATGAAGAGGTTTAAATTTCTTCATTTTGTACACATAAAAAAAGGGGATTTTGGATTTCTTATTCAGTTTTTGCGTCAACTAGATCTGACAAAAAAATTCAAATTGGGGTTAGAAATTTCTCGTCATTTTTTGGAATTAAAACTGACGTAAAACGGTAATAAATCAGGTTTAGAATTAGAATTAAATATCAACAAATCCTTCTACACGTTCCGTCAAAATCTTGGTGTGTGTAGGTGCTACTTTAGGGCTGATCTTTATGTCTCTGTGGGAGAAAAATGCATTTTATGAAAATGACCTTTGAAGTTACAATGTCCCAGAGAAATCTATGGATGAAGTGGATCAAATGAAGTAATAAAACATCTTTAGGAGCAGATTGGACACGTTTATTGTTTCCACATGGAGAGCAAACTGAGCAGAAAACAAAAAAATTGTGAGTTTTGTCTGTAGTGGGGTTAGTTAACTGAAGATTGTGGACTCTAACATATAAATACGCCATTTATTGGTGCTTTTCTGCACAGTCAACGGTTATCCCTGCACTGTGTTTTTTGTTAAGTCCAGGTAACAAGAACATACTTACATACTTGCAATGACAGAAAAAAAGACAGGGGGTGCTACGCCTGACCACTTCTCAACTACACTGTTGTCTCTATACTTTACTGTAGATGTGTTCAAATCTTTTCAGTGCTTATATTGCTTTTACTTCAGCTCATCTGCCACTGTGCCGTTAAATAGCTCAAGTTAGCGGTTTGCCAGCAGGGGGCACCAGATGTACATTGTTTAGATTCAAAGGTATTCTATCTTCACATTTTTCTTGTTTCATTATTTTAAAGGAAGAAGATTATGTTTTTGCTCTTGAGTACCTTATCTCATGCTTTAGACCTAAATAAAATACTTTATTAAAAACAAAATGAACATCTGTATCTCTGCTGTTTCCCACGGCACTTACTGCGTTTTGATGCCGTCTATTACTGGCTGCAGAGGAAAATAACACACGTTTAAATCAAACAAGGCATTTTTTCTCTCCTTTCCTGTGATGCCACCTGCTTGGAATGATCATGATTAGACGGCAGAAATGCTAAGAATGCGCCTGTTGTTTGTAATCGAGAAAACGTCAAACAGGGATCAAAGGAATTCGGAACGAATGTTGTTAATGGTCAGAGGCGACAGGATTAATCAAGCTAGCGTGAATGAAGTACAACTCCAGGTATGTTTTTGATGACTGAGCATTGTTAGAACACAGCTAAAAGCTAAAAAAAAAGTACATTTTGCGTAATATGCGCCCTTTCTCTGGTGCAATCCTCAGTGAAGTCACTTTACCTGTTTCTATTCTAACCATATGCATAACCACCTTCTATAAAGAATTATTTTATTACATTTAAGCCACTTTAACTGCTATTTCTATGGTATTTATTCTGTCCACATGCTGCACTGTTACATTACCGTGGTCAGTTATTGTATATAAGAGGTTTTTTATTTTTTGCCCACCTGCACATTGTGTTAGAAGTTAGATTTAAGAACAACCTGTCCAATCTGCTCTTAAAAATGTTTTTATTCTTCATCCATTTATTTCTATGGAACATTGTAACTTCAAAGGCTGTTTTCTCCAAGGGACATAAAGATCAGCACTTAAAGTAGATACACATCAAACTTTGACAAAACGTACTACAGGATTTTTTAATATCTAATTCTACAACTGATTTATTGGAGTTTTTCATCAAAAACATTAGGTGAAATTTGAATTTTTAGAACAATTTTCAGTCCAATCTAGTTTACTTAAAAACGAAATAAGAAATCCAAAATCCCCTCTGTAAATTTTAACTAATATGTGCACAAAATGAACCAAGAAATTTAAACCTGGTTCTGTCCATTTTTCAGTTTTAGATGTCTCAAATATGTTGATTTTTGGCCATTTTTACACATTAAATGTCTTACTTTTACATGAAAACATGTCATGATGAAACACTAGAACTAGAACTATCTTCAAATTTAAGATTTTTTCCTATTCACCTGTTGTGTCTCACCATACGCCTATTTTTTAAAGTTATAATATCTTGTTTTTTTTTGTGTTTTCTGTTTCTATTTTCCTGGAATTTCCCCATTGTTGTACAAATAAAGCTTCTCTTCTCTAATCTTACGTGCATGCTAATGAGACTTCTCTTCCTCTCAATATAACTTAAATCATTTCCTTCCCCGTGCTTTCATTTAAACTTCAGCGGGTTGAAGAGCAAGATTCTCCCTCTTTGGCCTTGAATTATTAAACCTATCATCTCCAAGATCAGGCAAAGCCGGTGTAAAAAGACTAAATTACCAAATGTTTTATAGTTCATTTTCGTTTCAACGCGGGCTCCCGGCGTGGCTCCGCAGACTAGTAGCGAGATCAAAATGCCCCTGGAGGCAATAAAACCAACCATTAGCAGCCTAACAGGCGCTAATAGGACGAGATTGATGCCCCCGTTTTTTTTCCCGCGTTTCCATTTCATGAAACATTTCTGGGTGATGGTTTGGAGCGGGGGAGACTAGCGGCTTGGCGCACTTATTCAACGCAACAAGCTCTTAACTATCTCCGAGGGGCAATTTCACGCGCTCTTCTCGCGATTGCCGGGTCGTCCACACAAGAGTCCGTGCCGCCGAGGCCCGGATAGTGGATGATGCATGAGCTGAGAGGGAGAAGTTCATTTTACCCCCGGTGCTCCTCGGCTATTACAGTGACTCAAGTAAACCGGCGAAATGCGACGGAACAACAGCGGAGTGGGCCAGAATATGCTGCAAATGTGAGGCCCAGTTGGCTGCTGCTGTTTATGTCACAGTGGAATGTTGTTAATCGGAGCAGGGCTGTGCGGTTAATGACAGTTTAAGGTGGGTGGATAGGAAAAAATCTTAAATGTGAAGAAATCCATTTGAAACTTCTCCTGTAGTTCACTCACATAAATGTAAGAGAAAAATGTATTGCAAGTTTTTCATCATGTAATGTTTTCATGTAGAAATGTGGATTTTAAGTGGAAAAATTGACAAAATCATGCATATTTTGGACAGAGCCAGGTTTAAATTTCTTGGTTCATTGTGCACACATATTAGTTACAAAAAACTTTACTAAGGGGATTTCAGGTATCTTATTTAGTTGTTGAAGTTTGACTGAAAATTGTGCTAAAAATTCAAATTTCGCCTTTTGTTTTTACTTAAATCTTCAATAATTCAGTTTTAGAATTAGATAACAAAAAACCCTTCCGTACATCTTGTTGAGTCCAAGCTTGTAAAGTTTGGTGTCTCGCCTCACGACAAGACTACAGGCAACCCCTTTTTTTTTTTTTTTTTTGTCAGTTTGCTCTCTCAACACATGTGGAAAGAACAGACTGGTCCAATCGGCTCCTAAAGATGTTTTATCACTTCATTTAATCCACTTCATCCATAGATTTCTCTGGGACATTGTAACTTCAAAGGCCGTTTACTTAAAATGTATTTTTAATTTTCCCACGAGAACTGAAAACCTGGTTCTGTTCATTTTTCAGATTTAGTTGTCATTTTTACAGATAATTTGCCTTAGTTATACATGAAAACATTACATGATGACGAACTCATAAATGAACTTTTTGCATTCATGTGAGTAAACTACAGGGGAAGTTTCAAATTGATAACTTTAAATTTAAGTTTTTTTTCCTATTCACCTGTAGTGTCTCACCTTTAATTTTGTTCATTTCAAATGGTCAAGCGGGGTCTTTTTAATGGATAAATGTTGATATATCAATACTGACAGAGGTATCGACAAATATTGATGCTCGTGCCAAAATATCGACAAGCAATTTTTTACTCTTAAAACAAAAATGGCAAAACATTGTTTGTATTTTTGGTTTTCTGCATATGTATCACTTTTTATATTAGTTCATGCTGGACTGGAAGGTAAATAATGAAAGCCAAGGTCAAAGTCTTTGTCTTTCAATGCCTTTTATTACACCAAGACTGTACTAGGGATGGGCAGTATATTGGTTCCAGTATCGTCTGAAAAAACAGAGAAAAAAAATTGCTGAAATTTGCCGCCATTGTGTTTGTGTTTTTGTTAGGGACAGTCTAAAGAGTGAAAGTAAGTTTAAAAAAAAAAAAAAAGGAAAAATAGAAGTGCTGTTAGGCTAAAAATATGTCTCTATGTTCACACAATCATGCAACTAATTCTTTTAAATCACACATAAATACATTCTTTGTTTTGTTATTTATAAGTGAAAAGTTAATTTCTGAACTTTACCTCAACTTAAAACAGATTTGTGGGCCCTGCAGATTTGAAAATGTAAATATCAGTATCAGCAAACGTCGACGATTAACAGCAACAAGACAAATATCAGATATCGGTATTAGCTTCAAATCTGCCTGACCCCAGAGGGTTCTTGTCCTGCAGAGTGACACGCCTTTGCAAAATTCAAAACATGATTAAAAAAACAGTCATCATTTTGTGTGTAACTTTTGTCATTTTAGATATTAACATAACATGTGCTGCGGTGGAATATCACATCCGAAAAAACTTTGTTAAATGTTAATAATATATAATCAATTCTAGATATGTCCATCGTGTTATGTATCTGTGTCACACGGCAGGACATGGGATTGGCGCACATTCAGTTTTTCATAAAAATCGGATTTTACAAAAGTAAGAATATGATTTCCTTTGACCTGTTGCTTAAACCTTTGACCTCAGATCTTGTCCTGGAGCATAAATGACAGATGTGCTGTTTTTTAAATATGAGATTTGTCACACCGCAGGACGCACTTTGGATTACAGCATTAAACTTCTTATATCTTATCTATCTTTAAAGTAAACATAACTGTGTAATCTTATCAAATAATATATACTTTTTGTGAGAGAAGTATTAGTGTCACACCACGGGACATGTTTAAATACAAAGAAACGAAACACAACTTCATTCTAAAACGATATATAATTTAGAAGACGTTTTTGCGCAAAGCAGAGTCGAAGTTTGGAGGAAGAAAAAAGCTTATTTCTAAAGTAATTTAAACTGATTACACAAAGAAAATGTCACAAGGCACTGAAATAACTCATCTTTCTTGTTTATATTCATAACATTTACTGCCAGCCTTACTGCCGAGCAATTTTGTTGTTTTTTTCTCGACAATTGAGGCCAGAGATGTCGGATGCTGTCGGAAAACATCACGCTAAATGGACCTGTTGCTTAAGGACACAGTAAGGCTCTGGGTTTAAGGAGACTTCTCGCTTTTCAGGAGTTTGTGCGCGCTCTGTTTTGCGTCTCGTTGCGTCGGGAATCACAGTTACGGAAATAGAATGTGATAGAGCGGGGTTCAAAGGTCAAATGCCGCTAACTCAAACTAGCACATGACGCCTACAGTTCATTTTCTGCGCGTTCAGTGCTGTTTTTGTTTGTGATTTTCATTTTTAAATCCCCAAAACCCGCAATTGAAAGTGTAGGTTTAAAGTGCATATGACAGGTTTTTATGATTTTCAAATTTTGACTTTATTCGATGTATTTATGCCTAAATATTAATTATAGTTTTAAACCAATCTGTTTGTGGAAAAAACATTGAAAAATCTGTTGGAAATTAAAAGTACAATAAACAGACCGATGATATCACACTAGGGAGACAAAGGTTATGCATAATTTATAAAAAATAAACTACTTTTTTGACTCTTTAAACATTAATTCAACAAAATAAGGACATTCATATATATTTTTATTTATCACGTAAAAAAAATCTGTGACATTAGACAACTTTTGGCCCAGTGTACAGTGTGTTGTTTCTCAATTTCCTACTTTGATGTCATCGTTTAAACCAGGAAGTAATGCTGAACTGGGATCAAATTTGTAAGGAATTCTAGCAAAATATGAAATATATTTATTTTAATTGCATTTTAGTTCAATGAGTAGTCCAACCTGTCACTTTAACTTGTCGTACTTAAGTTATTGAAAATGCATCTAAAAAAACTAGTTTATGGATCATTTGCTTAAAGATGATTGGAATTGCTAATCAAACCTGTTTTGTTTCGTTAGTTAACATTTCATTAAAGCTTGGTAGCCTGAGGTTTTTTTTGTAAATGAGGAAATATTGTGCTTTCCACCCAAAAGTCTATTGTAAAAGCAGCACATTATGTCAAAAATTAGACTGCTGTGTGCTGTCTGCATCTTATAATAAAGCCTTTTCTGTCTTGTCAAGAGCTGAAAGCAGCGCTCTGATTGGCTGTGCTCGGGCGGACCACCCCAGTTTCACTTCGCCGCGTGAAAAACAAGCGGTTTTAAAGCCATGCGAGAGCCCAAAAATGAATGCATTTGAATAAAAACGATGCGCCAAAAGGTTTGTGAGAGCTGCACAGATTTAGAAAGGTACTTCCGGTTGTGCAGTGTGAAAAATAGCCGCATTAATTTGTGTTGATCCTATTTTATCTCTTGGAACAGAACTAGAATGAACGACAGGACTTTGACTACTTGAGAATTCCACAGTTGCATTCAAAGTTGCAATTTGTTGTTGTTCTCATCTTTGTGTTTTTTCCACATCAACATCCTATCCATTTAAAGTTCAACGTTTTATTATGAATTATTCAGGCTTCCTGAATTACATTTCCAACAACTTCGTCTTGACATTTTACAGCTTAAAGTAATGTGTGGAAGGGGAGCAAGTGAAAGTTATTCTCCACAGTTTCCCGCGCATACCAATGCTACAATTGTCAGCAGAGATCAAGCCCTAGCGCCCTGCTGTTTAAATTAGGCTATAAACAATAGCTGCTAGCTTATATGTTGCATCTTAATGAAGACAACTGCAGTGTGGCTGCACTGTGTTTGGTGCTGCACTATTTATGAGGGAAATAACAACTTCATACGCCCAGTCCTGTCAAAATTCATTGTAGTTGTCATTATTTCACGATAGGTATCACCTAAACGTGATTGTGATGATGATGTTGGTGTTGATTTAACTCCTGTTGAAGTGTTATATATTATGTATTTGGTTGCATTCCCACAGCGTTGCTGAAAAATAATGAGCACCCCGTTGTTGTTTTTTTTCTATCTTTTTTTTTTGTGAGGGGAGCCGGAGATGTGTAAAATCCAATTTTGACTGACCTTTCTTTCATCAAACAGCTCTAATTTCCACTTATGTACTGTTTTAGACAAATATTCAGCATTGTCTGTCTTGTTATTGCATGCAGCATGCTCTTGAGTATCTCAAATGTGGTATCTCCTGTTTAAGAACAAAAAAAAAGGTCTGGCGGTTTCCCACAACAGGTATTTACTTAGGGTTCCATCTACTGGCTGCCGATGGAATTACACAGGTGAGATAAACAAACGCTTGCTTGCCTCCGACATGCTAATGATTGGGATTTGAGGCTGAAATGCTCAGAGCGAGGCTAATGATGATTTACGGACTGAATAAGAGCGCAGAAGATTTCGGAGCTCAACTTTTAATGTTAGAAAACAGGAAAATTCACAATGGAATGCTTTCTGTGGCTGTAAGATAAGAGAGGACTGACTAAAAAGGATTCATCAAACTGGCCTGACTGAAGCTTGATACAACACCGGGTATGTTTTTCATGTGGGAACAATGTTAAGAGCTAAAACTCAAAAGTCAATTTTACATAATAATGTATGTGTCCTTTAAACATTTGCGCAAAGTTGGTTAAAACACGTGTTACAGCAACATGGAGCTCAAAAACATTAGAACCCAAGTTGGATGAAGGGGGACAAACTTCATGGATTGCCACTGCATGACATCGTAAGGTGGAACAGTGCATTCTCATCTGTGGAGAAGGTGATGACTAAAGAGTGCAGGATTTCTCAAACTCTGGTGGATTAAAGATGAAACACAACAACAATGGGTGTGTTTCTGATACTTTTTTTTTTTTTTTGTCAGTTTGCAATCTCAACATTTAGGCTTTCATGCGGAAACAACAAACCTGTCCAATCTGCTCCTAAAGATGTTTTGTTGCTTCATTAAGTCCACTTCATCCATAGATTTCTCTGGGACATTGTAACTTCAAAGGTCGTTTTCTTAGAAAGCATTTTTCTCCCTCGAGACATAAAGATCAGCCTTAAAGTAGCTCCTACACAACACAAACCTTTATGACAGAATGTATTGAAGGATTTGTTGATATCTAAGCCTGATTTATAAGTTTTAAGTCAATAAAATGAGGCAGCATTTGAATTTTCTAGTTGAATCTAGTTTACTCAAAAAAGAAATAAGAAATCCAAAATCCCCTCTGGATTAACTAATATATGTACAAAATGAACAAGAGATTTTAAACCTGGTTTTGTCAAGTTTTCAGATTGAAAAGACCAAATTACCAATTTTGTTTTTATGTTTTTACACATACAAGGCCTTATTTCTAAAAACATTACATGATGAAAAATTAATTTTTTCTCTTACATTTATGTGAGTAAACTACAGGAGAAGTTTCGAATGGATGTCTTTAAATTTAAACTATTTTCCCATTCACATGCTGTGTCTCACCTTAAAGGGGACATAGTAAGCCCAACTTTCAACTTTGATTAGCTTTCAACCATGTTACAGCAGTGCTCCCTCACCATTAGTTTACACTAACTTCTAATTCCTGCATGTTTGAGCTAATCCTTTATCATCCCACAACTGAGGCTCAAATGTTTTCCTCACTAACCCCTTAACCCCGCCCACATCCCTGTACTTAGTAGGGATTTTTCTTAGTGATAAATGTAGGGTTCTGAAATGTCCTGCCACTTTTCAAAAATAAAACCACGCACTTGTCACGTTGAAATGCCACTACGAAGAGGCGGAGCTTATCAATTCTGCATTTTCGAACAGGAAGTCGATGGATTTGTTTCTATTACTGAGCCGTTTTTTGCTTTGCAATGAACAAAATTTCAAACAATAATCTGCTTAGCCACAGTTCAACGCTAAGCACCTGAAAAAAACAACACAATATGTCTCTTTTAAAAGAAAAACGACCCTTCACAGCCCTTTCTCTGCTCGTTGTCGAAGTATAGCTTAGTCCACCATTCTCCCACTCTAGTCTATAAAGAAAGCAATGAAGTGGCAAATTGTTACTCTTAGCAGTGTTTGGAGCTAGTCTTGCCCCGCGGCCATCTCAAACAGGCATCCTCTGTTATCCCGGCCGCCCAAAACCCCCAGCAATCCTACACACGAGTCAAAATATCTACACTTAAAATGGTACAACATCTTCGTGCCACCTTATATAAAAGACCCACCCCCACGACTGCCCTAAATTGAATTCCGTCTTGTGTTGCCTGCCCCCTCTCTCGTCTCCTCGCTCCGCAGGCAGTTGGCAGTAGCTATATTCTTCATCCCAGGATAACAGTAACATCATCCCACCCACCTTCACTTGCCTTGACGCAGACATCTTACTTCGGCGCTTCTCTCTCCCGCCCTCCGCGAGAACCATGAGGAGACATGGCTGCACCGTGCGACGCTTTTTTAACGGTCGTAATTAAAGTGACGATCAGCCGCGGCCCACGCAGACTGACGCGGGTCATTTCGGGGATGTTATATTTAGCAGGGGAAAATGTAAAATGTTAATAGTTATGTGTGAGGACGATTAGTTTGATATGTCTAAGGTAAGATCGGACAATAACTGTTAAAATGGGATTGAAGCGCTTGGTACACTGCATAAACGAATGTCTTTAGTTGTCATATTTGGGAGTGTCATGTCTGAAATCTCAATGTTTGTTGACATTATTTGGCAGAATCTCAGCTGTTAGAAAAAGATGAAAAAAGATTATCGCAGTTATTTAGCAAGATTGTGCTCAGAAAAAGTCTAATGATGGACTTTAAAACTGAGCGTTTCACGTCTCCAATCAATTTTCCGAAGGCAACTTTGTAAACAAAAACAAGATTAAAACAGGTAAAATACTCCAGGTATGTTTTAGAAGAGGAAAGAAAATAGTTAAAAGTTCAGTTGGTTTTGCATGATGTCTCCTTTAAAGGTGCACTATGTAACTTTTCTGTTGGAGGATTCTTTTTCCTAAAATGTTCCATAGTATGGCATGAAACTGATCTATTTTGCATTTATTTCGTTCATGTGCCCAATTTTTTTTGCATGTAATACAGTTAAATCTGTGTCGTCCCAGTACAGCTTGAATGTAAAAGCGTCTATGCTAATGTTTGTTAGCCTTACCTGGGACAGCAAAACTGGGCTCAGAGACTTGTGCTTTTCTTTTATTTCTTTTTACTTTTTTACAACAATGTTCCACAATTAATTTACTCAAAGTTGTATTTTGATCAATCCCTACATGTCTGAGTAATCCTGTATGTTTTTCACCTACCTTCTAGCCCCGCCCACATCCCACCATTTAGTTGTGATTATTCTGAGTGATAGATGTTGGGTTAAAAAATGTCACGATATAAAAATATCTATTCAGGTGAAAATGAGACCACAGCTCTTTCTCTGCATCTGTTTATAGAGCATTTTATTTACAGCGGCTTTAAGTTCAATGCTATACTGCGGAACATTCTTGGCAAGGAACAACATCACAGACCTGATAACTTCAGACAAAACTGAGGCGACCGGACTAGAGAAGCGGCCGTAAACAACAACAATATATAGATTCATAAACAAGGTAAAATAGCATGAAGCATAAAGTAATAGACATCGTTCCTTTACGTCTAGGTTTAACTTTGGTAAGTGGGACATGCATTTTAAGACCAGCACTCACTCACTCTTATCAATAGTCTATTCCCTAATGCATGCCTGGAAAAAAAGTCAGATTCATGGAATTAAATGAATCATTTTCCATTTTATAGTCTTCTGCACTTCACAAATATATGAAATATATAAAGATAAACAACCACCATTGCCAACTTTAAGGAACCAGACACAATAAGATGAATATTATTTGCAACATAAATAACACTTTTTTCCCCTACATCGCATGTTTTGGTAACGCTTTAATAGATGGTGTGCTGCGGATTATTTTCAATCATAAAAAGTGTGGTGTGACTCAAAAAAGGTTGAAAAACACTGCCCTTTCGCTTGAAGGAAGACAGAGAACCCAAAGTATCAGAGGGGTTCCAGTCGCTGATGTCTCACTGCGCCGTGCAGGGTGCAGATTACATAAACGACTCTGGAAATGACACAAAATGATGTCTTGTTATGATTTGATTTAATTTGCATTACTTTAAATAATCGTCACTTGAATCCCTGATGTGGTGTTATTGCTCCCGAGAGGCTGGCTCCTGCTGCTCTCTCTGTATTTATCTTATTAATAAAGCCTGGCGCACCTCCGCTCCCCTGAGTACCCCTCCGCCTATCCCACTGAGACACAGCGTACGCACAGCAGTCTGAAACGAGCCCCGCAGCAAACCCAGCCGGCGATCTGACGAGCAGGAGCGTTTCAAGGTGCTATTTACATGGAGTTCTGCGGATAACGTGCAATGGGGCTGAAAATCGAGTGGAATATCCGGCTGCAGTGAATGGGCTATAGGTACATTTTATCTGAAGGGTTTAAAAGCTTCAGAAGCACTCACGACTCGGTGTAGTCTTTAAGCTGATGTGACGTCCGCGATGTACAAGAGTCCGCTATCGATTATTTTAAAGGAGAAAACCACACGCGATCAAGGACTAGGAGTAAAAAACAGAGGTGGTAGATCAAGCAATGTTAAAAAAAAGAAGTAGTAAGTACTGTAAGTAGAAGTAAGAATAAGAAAGAATTAATAATTATTTGGAGAAACTATAACTTGAGTACCTAGTAACAATTTGGACACAAAATGTTTTTAAAATCTGATTAATGACTTAAACATACAGTATTAGACATATTCAAAATGAGCTTTCAACCTTGTTACAACTGTGTTTCCTCATCATTCATTTACTCAAAGTTGTATTTTGATTGAGGTGTTCCGGGCATGTCCCACCGGGAGGCAGCCCCGGGGAAGACCCAGGACACGCTGGAAGGACTATGTCTCTATGCTGGCCTGGGAAAGCCTCAGGAACCCCCGGAGGAGCTGGACCTGTTTAGACAACTGCCCCCGCCACCCGGCCCCGGATAAGCAGAAGAAGCCAGATGGATGGATGTATTTTGATTGATTCATGCATGTTTGAGTTAATCCTGTATTGTTCTACAACTGAGGCAGGAAAATTCCTGTTTTCACTCACCCCCTATCCCCGCCCACATCCCTGTACTTCGTTGTGATTATTTGAAAACTTGACTTTGAGAGTGAAAATTGTCATTGATAGGTTTTTCCACTAATTAGATAAACGCAAGATGAATTGAATTCCATACTGTGGACCACTGCAGAAAACCATCGGCATCTTAAAGCACACATGTACAGTGACTTTCATTCAGTTGCATTCACGCTGTTTTGAGCAATATTTATTACCCTTCCCCCTCCCACTGTGAAAAACACTTCCATCTGAACTTTCTGGTTTTGGGATGTATTTTCAGACTTCATACGTCACTTATCCAAGAATCTGCTGCTGTTTTAAGTCCTTAAATCATTGCCAGACTTTCTCTGAGCATTTCTGCAGTTTAAACACGAAAAACTGCTGCTACTCATCCGCACCATAATGTTGGTGGAAGGCTAACTTAACTAGATTGTGTAAGTGCTAAGGTGCCATCCAGTGGCTGGATGTACTCAGTGTCATTTAAGGTGTCATTTAAGAATAATACATTTTTTTTTGTTTGTTTCAAAACATGAGATGGCAAATTGAAGGTACTCAATAGCATGTTTAAAGGCTAACAACAATATGAAAAATGCAGAATATTTTTCCTTTAATGGAGGCAAGCAAGTGGGATATTCTCTACCAGAAATATGTCATAGCGCAGTAATAATAATAGCAACATGAAAAAATCTTTCTCACATACTGACCTATTTTGTTGACTATAATTACAAAATTCTTCTTTCATTTAAGCCACCAATGCTTCTTTCCTTTCAAGAACCCAGCTAATTTGACAGACTGGTGCTCAACAACTTGGTGGTAACAGTTGTAATACTTCCACCTTGCCTTTGTCCGTCCCTGCTTTCAACCACCCACGATAGCTTGGAATGTAGCCACAATTCCACAGAAGGATGTTCAAAGTAGGGTATCAAAAATCAAATACTAATCAATACTACCACTAGTATTGCAAGACAACATTTTGCCTTTCATTAACAGTATTTGAATGATCTTGAGTTTTACTAGAATTAGTATAGGACCCCATGAAAACATAAAGAAAGAACCATTATTTATTGTGTTGAAAGTGAATTTCGATTGTCTAATAGAAGAATGGTATAGAAATTGTTATAGCAAATCGAAACTGAGTTTGAAATTGTCCTACTGTGACGACACTATTTCACTGTTTATGTATCTCTCGTACACGGGCCTTGAATTAGCGGCGGACTCTTAACCAAATTAGCATGTTGGAAAAGGCCACGTTTTGACATTTTTATCGAACAAATTAGCATTAGCCGCTAAAGTGTTGCTCCGATTTGACTACAAAAGGTTGCAAATTAGGAGTCAACAAGATGAATAACAAACATTATCAAGACATTCAGTGCTTAACCATTGTCAACAATTATCAATTTATTTCATTACTGCAATTAGATAAGCTGTGTCTGGATAACAAATGTTTTGGTTGTGCTCTTGTATGCTAACTGTAGACACTTTTGTCATTATTTGAAATTATACGCTCCGGGCTTCATCTATAGCTGCTAGTTTGATTTTTTTTTTTTTTTTTGTATATATATAGTTGCAAAGGTTGTATTAAAGTAGATGTATTATGCATTTTTTCCAGGTTCTTAGTATTGAACTATAACACAAGTAGATGATCATTTTACATTGTGTTCACTGTAAACTGCAATATTGATCTAAAACAGCTTAGTAAGAGAAACAGATTAACTGATTTCCTGTTCAAAAGTGCAGAACTGATAAGCTCCGCCTCTTTTTTAGAGACATTTCACCGTAACAAGCAGCTAATTTTCATGCACACGTTTCTATCTTTGAAAAGTGGCTATGTACGTATCACTCTGGGTCTTAATTTACGCAATTTAATACTGGGATGTGGGCGGGGATAGGGGGTAGGTGAAAACAGGAATTTCCTGAGCACTCAACCCTTTTTTTCGGGACAATACAGGATTTCTCAAACATGCAGGAATCAATCAAAATACAACTTTGAGTAAACTGATTATGATTAAGGATTAAAGTTCATTAAAGTTGATTTTGCATACTATGTCCCCTTTAAATTAAGATTGGCCACATCTCAATGATACTGTATAAATCTATATATCATTTCATATGTTTATTTTTCTGTCCCCTGCTCTTGAGTGGGTGCACTTCTCACAGTTATAAGCCTTGACTCTGTGCTTTAGACAGAGCAGAACAAACACTAAAGGCTTTCGGTCTTAATCAGGACGTCTGAACACGCGTTTTATCTTGTATTTATGATGATAGGGCACTTGTGAGATAAAGCACGATTCCCTTGTGCGTGCCGCGGTTCCACACGGCTGGGTTTGCGTCGCTAAAGCTGCACTTAATTTTTCAGCCGGGATTTGTTCGCAAAGATTAGATACATTTTCATCAAATAAAAAGTGGTATAGAGTTCGAGACATGAAGCACTCTGTTACGACATCAAACTTATGTATAATACCTAATATAATAATCAATGTAGGTGCATTTTCTGTTCAAAAAGGGTTGCCTAGCTACTCAATATGTCTGGGTTTTTTTCCCTCATAATTAGTACATTTTGTTTTCCTTCCCGAGAAAGAGTATTGTAAAACATTGGGATTAGAATAGAGGCCACATAAGAAAAGACTATCAATTCCAGTTAAATCAAACATTCTGGGTTGAATCAAATAAAAGAAATTCATTAAAAATCTGAATTCCGCCTGGACTTTTTTTACTTTATAACAAGTACCTAAAATTCATTTTTAGTCTAATTAGCTTCAGCTTTGAAAGAGGAATAGTCAAAACTCAACAAATGCCCAAACTAGTGTCTGTCAGACCCTGCTACAAACACCAGCTTTACTCCATCATATATTTAACAAAGAAAATCTAGGTAGGAGTGAAAATCTGATATTCCTTTAAGCCATACTTGTTTCCAAATACAATTAGAGTAAACCAGACACGTGGGCCAAAGCTACAGAGTCTCAGCTTTGCAAAGAGTCCAGCCAATAGTTTGTGCTCCAAAGGGTTCAGAAACAGCTTCAGCTTGAATTGGCGCTCATTTTTGTTTGTCGATGTAGGAAAAATAGGGTTTGGATTAGGATTACGTTTAGGAACAGTTGATCTGGTTAAGGTACGGGCTTTGGGAGAGGTTTACTAAACGGGTCGTGACAGAAATGCGTTGTGGGAAAAAAGAAAACGATGCGGCTGTGTCACATTAGCGAGCGGGGAAAAGGCACACGCTGCAAGAGAGTAGCTGGGGATTGTATCTGATCAGGCCCACACAAGCTTTTAATTTTGGGGTAATTTAGAAATTCCTACCAGACCTTTCTTTGGGTCCAATAGCAGGACGAAAATACGATGCCGACACTAAAAACCTCTCATTAACTGCAAAAAGTTGGAACACTGGGAGAGTCCTCTTATTCCCATTTGTAATCAGATCAGAAATGGTCACAAACAGACCTCATTATTAACCGTCACAGTGGCTGCCAAAGTTTACCGACAATTTCCTTCTTGCGTGTCATCCATTTTTCATCCGTGGAAGTAGCAAAACAACCTTGTTTGTTTGCTTTCACAGACGCATTGTTCTGTAATCCATGTATAATTCCGTTTGACCAGAAGTGTTTTAATTTGTGCACCTCCTTTGAGTTTTCACGCTTACTGATTTAAATGTCTTATTTATTAGCCGCAACTCTCTTCAATTATCCGTTGTTGTTGTTGCGCCGACTTCGAATTTTGTCCTTGTCCTTCTGCTAATAAGTCGAGAAAGCCCTGTGCGGTATGTATTTTCTCCCTGTTACATTAATTTTCATTTTACAACCCGTCGACTCTTTCTGTTTTCTGCAAATGTTTGAATTATTAATGCGCGCTTTTAAGAGGGGAGCGGAGACATTTGCGAAGATCACATCATTTTTAATGGTGCCTATAGGCGGAATACGAGCGTACGAGCATTTAGCCATCGCCCACGGACGCTCGTCTCCATGGAAATGTCTTCAATCTTGACCCCGCGCGGTTTAAAAGTTTACGGCTTACTACGACAGAGCAGCCGTGGAAACTTAAAGGCTCTTCGAAAAGTCGCCGGTGAGATTTGGAAGTTGGCGTCTTTCGAAAAAGTAGCGAGTGGGATCGAAGCTTAAGAAAGTTCCACAGCTTTTGACTCAATTCAAATCAAATCAAATCAATTAATTTTTATAATGCCCAAAATCACAACAACAGTTGCCTCGATGGGCCACAGGTAAAAGCAGTTCAGATAACTGTCCCAGAATGCCCCTGTCCTTTGACCCACCTTTGCGGCGAGGAAAAACTACAAAAAACCCCATGGGAAAAAGTAGAAACCTCGGGGAGAACCACAGTGAAGGAGAGATCCTACTCCCACGGACGGACAGGCTGCAGATGAACTAGGACTGACGCATCCACTTGGACTGTGGAGCCAGAACCACTCAAGAGGGAGGTGGCTTTAAAGAGTTCCTCCAGGCGGACGAGGAGCAGTCCACCAGTGTAGAGAGATCCTCCAGCAGGAGATGAGGAACAGTTAATCTAAGTAGATGGAGTTCGTCCAGGCAGACGAGGAATGGCTAATCCAGGGTTGAGGGAGTTCCTCCAGGCGGGTGGCGCATAGATCGTCCAGTGTAGAGATCGATCCTCCAGACAGATGGGGGTGGGGGGGTCGTCACTGGAGCAGCCGCCGCAGTGCCTGAAACAGTCTCCACTCCCCGGGGGAAGTGGAGAGAAAGAGAAACATGTGAACAGCAATGAACAGACTACAGTTGAAGTAATATTAAATATTGTTGATAGGTAAAGTAGGAAGAACCAGAGGATAGTGTTCAAGCTGCCATACTTCCCCCAGCAGAATTGCTCCAAGGGCAGCATAGCTAAAGGAAAACAGGAAAACAGGACTCGAGGACTCGAGGAAAACAGTGTCAGAGTTTTGATTTGCCGGGTTTAGAAGAGATTCCAGAGAGGCCGTTGTTGTTGCTCATCATTTTTCTGCCTAATGGTGTGGAGCTGTCTCATGCTATTTCTGTCTAATTGTCTAATAATTAGTTTGTTTGATGACATTTAGTGCACCGCTGAGAACGCCTTGTCAGTCGGAAAGGAAAGTTTAGCATTTTCTTGTGTGAGTTTTTAAGACAATATGTTATACAAACTGCAAAAAAAATTGATAGTTCTGCATGTTTTCTCATTGAATGTAGCTGTCAGTAGAGACGTACGCCCTCTGACCTGAAGGTTGTTGGTTCCAGCCTCAGTACAGATGATGCTGTTGTGCCCCTGCGGAAGACAATTCGCACCGACATCTTTAAGACTATCCTCTAGCATCGAGGCTGCTCTCACAAACTAGAGCTGCGCTACAACATCAAAATTTCAACATTTTATGATACTAAATTTGGTGAACATCAATATCGAGAGTCAGAGGCGTAGCACCAAATTCTTGGCCCCAGGTACAAGCCTTCTCAGTGGGCCCCAATACATCAGCTTGTGTATTGTTTATTTATGCCAGCAGATTTTATTATTAATTAATTATTGTTATTTTTTCATGAATTATTGCTAGAATAGAATAGAAAGCACACTTAATAATAACGACCAGACCAATTCCACAAATATCTCAAAATGTATTTTTACTATACAAAAACATCAAATTATAATCGTTAGTTTTATTTGCTAACAACTTGGCTAATAACAATTTTCAAAAGGGTGATGGAGCCCTCAGATCTCTTGCATAATTGTATTTGGTCTCTCAATCAATTTACTCAACCATATTGCAGAAAAACAAAAAACAAAAACAAAACATCACATGCTTTTGAGGGCCCTTCCCTGCCTTGGGCCCCGGGGAAAGCAGTAGAAAGCTTAAGTAACGTGACTGCTATGCTAATAGAGGCATGAGTCTGGTGATTTTTAATTTTGATTTGGGAAACGTTCAAGCGTGCATTTAGCAAAATATAACTTCAGGTATGTTTTTGATGAGGGGACAAAAAATATAAGGTTAAAAGCAAAAAGAGTCGGTGTTTGCGTTGTGTCCTTTAATGTATACTTTATTGTAGGGCCTGGATGAAATGAATCTATTTTTATTGCAATAGTCAATCACTATTTTGGTGGTTTTATAATCTTAATCTTAATTGCATCAACCTAAACCAGTGTTTTTCAACCTTTTTTCAGTTGCGGCACGCTTTTTGGGTTGAAATGATACCACGGCACACCAACTACAATTAAAACATGACCAAACCAGACCATTTAGTGCGAAAAATATGGTAAATAATGTCTGTGCCACTGTCTGGTTCTTTAAATTTGTCAATAGTGATGGTTTTGTGTTTTTGGTGCAGAAGTTGCTCAGGACACTCCAAAATGAAAAATGAGCCAATTCCATTCACAACTGTCAATACGTAAACTTTAGTTGGACATTTCTTCAAGGCGCACCTGGCAAAACCTCAAGGCATACTAGTGTTCCCCGGCACACTGGTTGAAAATCAAGGACCTAAACATAAACAATATCCATCCGTTTACTCCCCCTAAGTATGAACTCTGCTCCAAACAGTACACTTTTTACTGATCATTGGCGATTTGAAACCATTAGATCTCGACTGAACACAAATCAGATTCATCACGCCGTATTTTGTTGGAGGATTTTGCCTTTTGTACATGTTTTTGGGTCGACAGTACACAAGAGAACATGCAAATCTCACCCAGAACAGCCTCAGTTGAACCCGTGACAGTCTGTGAGGCGACACACTGTACAGATCAGAATGTCTGACACGTTGAGAGACAAATGTGGCAGGCTGTGATTGCCTGGCTATGAGAAGCAATTTTAGGTTCCAGGAATATGTAAGAAAACTATTTATGTTTCAGCTTCCCCTCCCCCCTGCATTGTCCTTTGTAGCTTGTTTTGATTAAAAATGAAACAACTTTAGCGAAGGTCATTTCTTCTTTTTTGTTCTGAGCTCAAAGGTACAGCAAGTTCCAGCTCATAATATATATTCATCTTGGTTCCGTCACTTTTCTTTTCACTTCTGGACATTTCCATTTGCAAATGACAGCACGCACATACTCCTCCGGTGGCTTAAACACTTCTGACCTTTGAATTCGGAGGCGCTTGGAGGCACGCTTGACCATCTGCGCTCGCTTTTGTATTCTCAACGCGATTATGTTTGAGTCTTATTGTAGTCGTGTGGCGGAGAGGGCAGAAAACTCATAACGCCTCATTTGTCTGGGAAGGAATAAGACATTATGAAATCGGTATTACACAAGTCAACAAGTCTCCGAGGAAATTTCAATGTGGCCGTCAAATATAAGTGTCGCTGGTGTGGCCTTTTCGGTCCGTTCTAAAGGTTGTGGTCAAATTGTGTTTATCCGTTGAGCCTCAAACAAGAAGCATTTGCCAAAGACAGATCATTTTATCCAATTAGAGATGTTGGCGAATGAGAGCCATTTGAAAACAACGGCCTCTGAATAACCCAGAAAGTTGTTTATCCGTCATGGTTCAGCGGCAGAGTTAGAGAAATAACCAATTTAATTTCATTTGGATTGTGTTATTCACCCACGGTTTGGTTCAAAATTGGATGCAGGGCCTTTAAGGGTGGGTTCACATCATGGTTTGGCCCTGGTTTGAGGGGAGTAAAGGCAACAATTTGAACAAAAACTAATTCAAAGTTATGGACAGCAGAGGAAAAGAAAAGGTGCATTCAAATGACGATACAAACAAATTCAAACATTTATAATCATTTGATCCCAGTATGGAGACTTGAGCCGTGTTTCTACTAGCCCTGGTCCAGTCCCACAAACCAGTTCAGTTTGGAGCGTGTCCAGATGCTTCTGTTAAAGGAGGAATGCATTTCTGTGCAGAGGTTCAGGCTCGCGGGGGTCTGCTACGGGAGTAGCTTAACTCATCCAAACATGACAAGTTTTCTTCCTAAATAAAATCTAAATCGTACCTGAATTGTACTTTTTTTCATAAGGCCGATCTCAGCAATTCACAAAAAGATGTTTAGGAATTCCACGTTTGTGTCCCAGTGAGACGTGGCCAAAGCAAGACACAACTTTCAGTTTATTGTAAGCTTTTTCTGTCACTTCTTTGTGTCTCTATGCTGCATTTTCACGTCTCTTTATGAAATATGTTGGGTTTGGATAGAGTTAAATGCATAATGCAAAGGAAATATAGTATTTTTGTCTTGAAGCGAGCGCTGTGCGTCAATAAACAGCTGTTTGTCTGCTCTGTTGGCTAAGCAAATGAAGTTATTATCACAGCAGTTTATCTCAAGATCGAGTCATCATTTGGTGAGGAATTATTATTTTGTATTTCTATCTGCTTTTAGCCGTTTTGCTTTCATTTGCGTTGTCTCATCATCTCTTGTCCGATCAGCTTGCATTAAAGTCTTCCGTGAGATAAAAGTGAGCCAGCTCGGTCCGGGAGCTAGTTCCTCTCACTGCCCCCTTCGGACCTCTCAGACGGGGCGGTACGGATCGCTTTGGCAGTGCAAACTCCACAGGGCCGTCCCACTCCTATGGAAACGAGCCAAATGTAATGTCTCCAAACAGCATGGAACGCAGTGTGTGCACGCACTCCAGTCTGCATTTACTATTATGTTTTTTTCTCAAAGTTTTTAACATCCTCTCCATAATTCAATCAAAAGTTCCTCCATCTTGACCATGCTCCAAACGGCCCAGGGTTACACATGGGCTTGTTTTGGCCGGCCGTCCCAGTGGAGAGGCTGTTGACACATGCCAGAGGGTGCTAACGCTGCAATTATCACTCCGACTGCAACTACTACTGACAGTGTCGACCACGCTCCATGTGGCATTTACACTGGACTGGGCTATGATAATGATACCATACTAGAGGGCCCTGAACTTTAAAGTGAACGTATTCTGAAAGAACATTTTGACAAGCTTTTAACCATGTTATAATGTTTTCCCTCATCACGGTCTCACTCAATGTAGTATTTGGATTGAGTCACATTTTAATTGTCCTGCATTTCAGATTTGAGAGCTCGGAAAATGTTTCGTTTTTTCACTTACCGCTTGCTTGCAGTTATTTAAGAATGTTTGAGTAATCCTGTATTGTCCTACAAATGAGGCTTCCTGTTTTCACTTACCTCCTATCCCTGCCCACATTCCTGTACTTACTTGTGATTATTTGAAAAATGAAGACTCCAAGTGATAGAAGTGATACATATTTGGCTCTAAAAATGTCACCCAGCCACTTTTCAAAAATAAAAACACATGAATGACAATCCGCTGCTTTTTACGGTGAAATTTTACTATGAAGAGGCGGAGCTTGTCAAAATTTTGAACAGGAAGTCAGTGATAATTGTACAGTTTACAATTAACAAAATGTAGAATGATACTACACCTAAATATAATAATATAATACGCCTCCTTTAAAATACGCTTGAACATAATGCAAAATAACAATAGTATATTTCTTATTTATTCATCATACCTGAATTATTTACTTTACTCAGATGTTGCAACAAAAATATGTAGTTCTAGTAAGTAATCCAATTCTCAGTTTGATTTGATTCTCATTTGGATTTGCTTTCTTTTGAGTACCTCTAAAGCAGGCATGTCCAAACTCAGGCCCGGGGGCGAAATGCGGCCCTCAGACCAATTTTTCTTGGCCCTTAGGCTTCCTGGCGAACTGGCCCACATTGTCCTGATAAGTACTATTTACAGCACATTTCAGACTTTCTACAATTCTAACCTAAATAACTAACATTTTGATTACAGACCGCAATACAGACCTGATGTTAAGGCACTGAGATTGAATGTAGTGAATGTGGTGGTGCTTAAAACATCAGATAAATGCAGCTTTTTTAACGTTTTGCGATTGATTTGTGGCCCTCCGCTTGGTCTATATTTCAATATGTGGCCCTCGATGGAAAAAGTTTGGACACCCCTGCTCTAAAGTTTCTCCACTTCTGTTGAACAATCTCATCATAGAACACATTGAAACTCTTTGCATCCAAACAGCACACAGCAGCTTACATTTCAGTGCTATCATTGGCACCAAACGCCCGTCAATACATTGTGTGCGTTCCATTCAGAACCTGGTCAGGAGCCATTACAGAAGACCCCGCTTTGCACCGTTCTCCCGTCGATAAACAACGTCATTCGCGCTCCATCTGTCCAGACTGATTTCTGCATTACCACCAATAAAATCCCATTACACCGCTCAATCAAAGCTGTCACAGGAGACGGAATCAATACTCTAAAAAGCTTTTCATAATCACGATACATTGTCAAAACCTCCATTTTCATCTCCATCATTTTCGTCGTTGCCAAAAAACCACATGTCCAATGTCTTTGGCCAAAAAGCTGCCTGGCTCCAATCACGGAAGACCATAAACATGCGCAAATCATAATAAGAACTCGTCAGCTGGCGCCAAGACGAGACGGAATACATTTCAAGGAGCTGCAACACACTTTATTGAATTAGTGAGGCAACAGCGGCACAGTAGGTTAAGAGCTTAGCTGTTAACTAGATGTTAGCTGGTTAAAACTGTGCTCTTCTGTCAGACGCTGCATAATCTAGTTATAATTTGTGGGTGACTGCATCAGGGAGGGTATCTGACATGAACATAAAGAGCTAGTCTTGTCTGGTTTGCTGTTACACCCCAGAGCGAATAATACAAAAGATTGGAGAAAAGTCTGAGTCCAAACTGACCGAGGGTGCATTCGAGTTTGGAGCAAAGCAAGGATGAAAGTATTCGTTGATGTAAACCCTCATTCGTCCAGGTGTGGTTCATCGTAGAAAGGGTTTCAGGGGTTGTCATCCGGACGCTGTTTGAAGATCGAGACGTTTCGACTTTTATCCAAAAGTCATTGTCATCAGAGAACTGGTATGGGAACTCAGGCTTACATGGGTGAAAGTAGTTTTTATTTTTTTCTGTCAGTACTACATGTTTCTTTATGTCTGTTAACACGGAAAATTACAGCTTACAGTTAAAAAAAAATACAGGGATCAGTTAGAATGTATGTGTAGGTTATTAATAATTAAAAATCAGGCAGTATATAAAATGATGTTCAACTCGGAGTCATGGTGTTTTTCAGTTTTCTGATGCCTATTAACATCTAGCAAACCTTCTGTGCTCTGTTACTTAATTCTGTAACCTGCTTACATCTCCTGCAGAAGTCTGTGGAGAAAGGCCGGGTAAATTAGCCCTGTTTAACCTACAGCTCTAAGTAATGATAACGTACACAGTTAACGCTTGACTAGAGGTTGTTATTAGACTTTGCTTGAGTCAAAACAAGAAACGCTCCTTCTATATGAAATAAACATTCCCTCAGCGGCGAGTACTTTCCACCCTTCCCATTTCCATTACCTCTAATAACCAATAAGCGGATTCTGTGCACATAAAGCACTTAAAACCTTGTTACGTACGCACACGGCTGATTTGCAAATCTCAATCTACGCAAAAACTGTCTGAAGCTGGCAGTAAACGCTGTAGATTTGCTCTGATGGTTTCCTCCCTCGGTCACACTTGTGCTGTACAGGCGTCTGAGGAGAGTTTGTGTGTGTGTGTGTGTGTGTGTGTGTGTGTGTGTGTGTGTCCTTGCTTAGGCCAATTTTGGGGACATGAGTCAGAATACACACCAGTAGATTGGGGACCCAAATCCAAATGGGGACAAAAACCATGGTCCCCAATTAGATTTCATTGAAAATGCCATCTCCAAGCTCCAAAATACATTTCCCTCTTAAAATCTCAACTGTCCCTAAAAGTGACTTATTTCAGTTTTTTGTGTGTGTGTGTGATTTCAAAACTGCCCCCCCACTCAATTTGTGTATCCCTCAACATTTCCCCCTGGTGGTTGTGTGTGGAATTGCACATGTCCCCAAATGGAGGTTGTGTGTAACGTCAGACCTGTATTTATACCAGAACAGAAGTCCCAATTCAACAGTTTGAACAGTAGCCAGATCCAAACGTGTTTTCTTCTATGATCTGATGGATCTGTGTTACTTTACATCAATTAGACCAAGCCAAAATTTGCAGTGTTGGGCCACCTGTGTTGAAATGGCAAGCACAAGGGGAAAAGGGCGGAGCAAACTTAGAAAGTAACACGGAAAACAAGCGTGATTGTGGGAAATGTGTGCTCCTCCTAATTAATCGTAGAAAGGGTTTCAGGGGTTGTCATCCGGACACTGTTTGAAGATCGAGACGTTTCGACTTTTATCCAAAAGTCATTGTCAATCAGAGAGCTGGTATTGGAACTCAGGCTTATATGCTCCTCTAAGTACTGAGAGTCCTGCCCACAGGGAGGAGTCACTGAACTCCTGTCTTTGTTTGGAAAATTGTTTGTCTAGTGTCACCTGAAACTTGATAATTGGCCTGTCTTTGTTAGTTTAATAGTTGGCCTTGCCCAGTATTAAACTAACAAAGGCAGAATTAAACTAACAAAGGCAGAATTCTGGAGAATTTTGGGCAAGGTACCTTAGATCTGGTACAGGAGCTTGAGAATACAGCCAGGAAATTAGCAAACAACAGAAAGCACCTCCGATTTAACTTGAGATGTAGACAGAGTAACATAATTCCGAGGAGCCTACAGATCAAATCCCCAGTTAAAGGACACAGAGCAGAGAAGATTTGGAGAAGAAATCTGATGCACATGCTTAGTGAAAGAATTAGGGAGAACAACACCAAAATAGATAAACTGAGGTACAGAATGGAAATTATTCAGAAGAAACTTATGAGCATTGTCCCTGAAGATATTCTCAGAGGAGTGTTAGATTTTACACAGATCGCACAGGGAGCACAGCACAAGAAAAGTAAGGAACAGCAAATCAAGAAGTTCTCCTCACTTTTGGAAAAGATCAACACTAGTAAAGATCAGCATAACAGGAGGCTAGGGACAGCCCAAGGTGAGACAAGTATTAACAGGAAGAGCCGGATCAAAAACCTTTCAGACCGCATCCTGACTCAGGCAGAAACAGATGTCCTTTCCAAAGGACTCAATTTCTCAGTCACCATCAACCATATCCCAACAACAGACTACATCACAGCCACAGAGACAGCCATCAGAAACAACAAGTTGAGTGATACCGAAGCAGCAGACCTCAGGATGCGGGTCACCACCACTCTAAACAGCGCCAAGCCTCTCTAACATCACACCAGAAGAGAGGAAGGCACTTTAAGCTTTACAGAAGGACCATAGCATAAACATCTTACCAGCTGACAAAGGACGTTGCACAGTGATCTTGAACACAGCGGACTATGAGTCCAAAGTCAACAGTCTCCTTGAGGACACCTCCACATATGAAAGACTGTAGCTACAAGAAGAAGGTTATAGACCAGGCATGTCCAAACTCAGGCCCTGGGGCCAAATGCGGCCCTCAGACCAATTTTTTCTTGGCCCTTAGGCTTCCTGGTGGATTAGCCCACATTGTCCTGATAAGTACTATTTATAGCACATTTCAGATTTTCTACAATTCCAACCTAAATAACTAACATTTTGGTGCAATACAGACCTGATATTAAGGCAATGAGACTGAATGTAGATGTGGTGGTGTTTAAAACATCAGATAAATGCAACTTTTAAACGTTGCGATTGATTTGTGGCCCTCCGCTTGGTCTATATTTCAATATGTGGCCCTCGCTGGAAAATGTTTGGACACCCCTGTTATAGACTGTCTACAGAAGCTTGAGAAGGAGGAGTTGATTGACAGGCCTCTGTACTACTGTACTGTACTGTACGACTGTATCCTGGTGAAGCCATTCCATGCCTTCCCAAAATCCACAATGAGAATGTCCCATGGTGTGTAGCACGGACTCCATCACATACAATGCAGCTAAACACTTGACCACCATCTTGGCTCCGTTAGTGGGAAACTCAGAACATTGTGTGGAAAACACACAGCACTTTGTGAGCAAAGTGAGACACCTCCAAATGGACCCAGGTGGCGTTATGGTCTCAGTATGATGTGGTGTCCCTTTTCAAAGGACAGGGGCATTCTGGGACAGTTATCTGAACTGCTTTTACCTGTGGCCCATCGAGGCAACTGTTGTTGTGATTTTGGGCATTATAAAAATAAATTGATTTGATTTGATTTGATTTTACTTGTATTCCAACCTCGGAGGCAGTGGCAGCAGTGAGGATGCAACTATAGGAGGACTCTATCCTACCGGAAAGGACCAAACTCACACCTAAACACATCTGCCAATTATTGGATCTGCCTTAACACAACTCACTTCCAATTCAGGGGACACTTTTACAAACAGATCCACAGCTATGCTATGGGCTCTCCGGTCTCCTTGATCGTAGCTAACCTTTAAATGGAACACTTTGAGAGGAAGGCTCTGGCCTCTTCCGGGGCACACCTCCTAGCCTCTGGCTGCGTTAATTGGATGATACCTTTGTGATAATCAAGAAACAAGAGCTGGAAACGTTCTCTGAGCATATCAGTGGGTTGGATGTATACATCAAGTTCACCCGAGAAGATGCTAAGGACAACCGGTTGGCGTTTCTTGATTGCTCCACATTTAGAGAGGAGGAAGGCAGCCTTCAGACAGAAGTGTACAGGAAACCCACCCACACAGATCAGTACTTATTGTTCGGGTCTAACCACCCACTGCAGCACAAGTTGGGAGTGATCAGGACACTACAACACAGAGCCCATGAAGTACTCACCAGCTCTGAGGGGAGAAAGAAGGAGGAAGAACACGTCCAACGCGCCCTCTCAGCTTGTGGTTATCCCAACTGGGCCTTTAAC
Organism: Rhinogobius similis; assembly: GCA_019453435.1. Lineage (NCBI taxonomy): Eukaryota > Metazoa > Chordata > Actinopteri > Gobiiformes > Gobiidae > Rhinogobius > Rhinogobius similis. Next base: position 46,159,737 of record CM033619.1, on the reverse strand, counting down.
AAAGTGAGAAGAGCCAAGAAACAGGACAGAAAGGATAAAGACCCCAGCAGGAGGGGGGTCTCTATCCCCTATGTCTCGGGCCTGTCTGAGAAGTTTCAAAGGATTTTTAGACAACACGACATCCCTGTTTATTACAAACCTGGCAACACACTTAAACAGAAACTGGTCCACCCGAAAGACAAGAGGCCGACAGAGAAACAGAGCAATGTAGTTTATTTGATAGAGTGCAGTGAGGACAGTTGTAAAGAAGTGTTACATAGGAGAGACCAAACAGCCCCTGCACAAAACACAAAAGGCTGTACCAACACAGAATATCAACCACAGCTGGACCGCAAAGTGCAGTCCATCTGCACCTAAAAGCTACAAACCACTCATTTAAGGACAGTGAGGTGAAGATATTGAGCAGAGAGAAGAATTGGTTTGAAATAGGGGTAAAGGAGGCCATTTTTGTCAAACGAGAGAATCCGTCTCTAAACAGGAATGGGGCCTTAAGATTAAATTTGGCTAAGATTTATGACTCCTAACACCTTGGTCCAAATCAATAGGCCAGTCAAATGCTAATGAGGTCATCAGCAGTGAGGAGGGAGCTACAGCCAGCTATCAATAGAACAATAGATCTAAGACAATATTAGATCTTAGCCACAGGTGAAATTGGGCAGGGCCAGCTATTAAACTAACAAAGGCAGGCCAATTATCAAATTTCAGGTGACACTAGACAAACAATTTTCCAAACAAAGACAGGCATTCAGTGACTCCTCCCTGGGGGCACGACTCTACTTAGAGTAGCATATAAGCCAGAGCTCCCATACCAGCTCTCTGATTGACAATGACTTTTGGATAAAAGTCAAAACGTCTCGATCTTCAAACAACGTCCAGATGACGACCCCTGAAACCCTTTCTACGATGGACCACACCTGGACAAATGAGGGTTTACATCGACGCCTCCTAATTAAGCTCCTGTTCCCATGAGAAGAAAACTTAAACCACACCATTTCAAGGTAAGGAAACGTTAAAAGTTTGTTTTAAATTAAAGCTATAAACATAATTACATCATTAAAGCATTTTACAATGTGGAGCAACATGTTTAATATAAAAGGAAGATAAAATGCTCTGGCAAATGTGGATCTACAGGCCTTCATCCAAATCCATCAGCACATTGTGCTAGCAAGTAGCAAGTAGCAAGTAGCAATTGCTACGATAGCTTATTGAAAACATGCAAGCTACCAAGCCAGCTATAAGTCTTTGTCTTTAAACCTTACATTTGCCTGAGATCTTTTTGGGTTGGGACTTTTCTATAAATAATTCAAATTGGAATGTGAAGAAAATAAATACATATGCACTTGCACATGTGGATCTACATGCCATGATCCAAATTAACAAACAATTGGCAAATGCTAAGATAGCTGTTTTACCATTACTACTTATCTTGAACAATGCTTTTGCATTTTTTTTTAAAGGGTGTGATCATTTGGAGCATTTTGTACAAATAGAGAAATTTGAAGGAAAATAATAAATATTATTGCAAATATGTATATACATGCATTGATCACAAATAACAACCACATTGCATCTGCTAATTAGCTATTAACAATCACTAAGCTATTTTTGTTTTTTAAACATGTGTTCTCTACAGTTCTCTGGGAAGACTTGTAAATGACAATCAGACAAAATCAATCATGTGAAGACTCTAACAGTGGCAAGAATGCCACATCTTCGTTTCTTTGCCCTGAAAGACATTACTTTGGGTGAAGAAATGACACATAACTACAGGGATGCTGAGGCCATGGCGTAAGGAGGTAGGTATTCACCTTATTCCACGCCCACTTTTGCCTCTTTTTGCTCTGTAACGGCACTTCCAGTTCAGCGGGATCTCGGTGGTGGATGAGGGAAAAGTCTGACTGACTGCTAAAACATTATATAAAGTAGATTTATTTGTGTAAAAAGCTGCTTTTTAGTTCGAGTAGAACTTATTTTTTACTGAGCTCGTCTTCCCCGTGTAACAGGAAAATAGAATAAGGTAGAATAAGGTTATTATACGTAACTTTATGTTGTCAGTTTGTTACAGTTTCTTGTCTTGGCTCCAGGTGACTCAAAAAGTGTAAATGACTGAGCTACAGCTGCTAATACCAATCGTGAGATAAGGCTTTGTTCATTAATGGTGCATCTTAGAGCTCCTGAGTACCTGCTATAGTGCAGGGCCAGGCCATAAGCACTTCAATGACTGTCCCCAAATAGTCCCCATTCGAGTGTGTATGTGTGTGATGTCCCCAAAAATGATGTTCTATCAATAATATTAATGTAAATGACTCGGATAAACAGCTGTCCCCCATTAGTCCATAGTCAAGTGTGTAATGTGTGTGATGTCCCTCAAAGTCCCAATTAAAACTGTGATGTTATACAAGTTTAAAATCAGCCCTATTATTATGGTATGAAAACTTTAAATGTATTTCTATCATGTTTCAGGAGGGGTTCATCACTGTTGCTGCTGAGAACAGAGACATCAACAAACCACAGGTGAGTCGTAATACTGAGAGGCAACAATAAAGAAACTTCCTGAATGTTTTGACTATTATAAATATTGTATATGCAAAGAAAAGCTACACTACAATCCCCAGCAAACCACTGACACACTATGGCTTAATTTTGCACATGTCTTCAAAAATATATTTGTCCTGGCTGCCCAAATTCTCATTACTGCATCGGCCCATGACTGACTGTCCCCAGTTGGTCCCCATTCAAGTGTGTGAGTGTGTACAATGTCCCCAAAAGTCCTGTCCCCATCAGTATTACTATTGCTATGGGGTTCAAATAACTGACTGTCCCCATTTGGTCCTTATTCAAGTGTGTGAGTGTGTACAATGTCCTCAAAAGTCCAGTCCTATCAGTTTTACTATTGCTAAGGAGTTGACATAGAAGACGGTCCCCAGTTGGTCCCCATTCGAGTGTGTGAGTGTGTACAATGTCCCCAAAAGTCCTGTCCTATCAGTTTTACTATTGCTAAGGAGTTGACACAGAAGACAGTCCCCAGTTGGTCCCCATTCGAGTGTGTGAGTGTGTACAATGTCCCCAAAGGTCTGGGCGAAAAATGGTGGTGTTATTGCATATACAATTTTATTTTGCATAAGCATTGTTGATATATAGGCAAATTAATTACAATTCTATTTCAGGAGCAGTTCCTCCCTGCTGTTGCTGATGAGACGAGGGACATTGGCAAACCACAGGTACGAGTCTCAATATTGACTGGTAACTGGAAATCCACTCCAGTCTGGAGTTACAATTGTACTGTTCCATAGACTGTATAAAAAACACTGGACATCCCGAGCTGCTGCCGCCACGTTCCAAACAGGAAGTATCCATGGAGGCTGTTCTGGCTCCTTCAAGCCGAGCTCCATTCTCTTTCTATTGGGACATTAGTGTCTTTACTCTGAAACGGCTTCTGTCAAACTCACATCTGGAACTAAAATGTGCATCTGACTCACTCCACATGATCCTGTGTTTGATTAAAGTTATGTTCTTCACAAATCAACTTATTACAATAATAACTGACCAATCAGGTGCTTCCTTTTCCAGGGGTCGGTTTCGCTCATGTTAGCAACAGGTTTGATTGACAGCTAGCGCCACACGTTGCCGCCGTCTCCTCCTACCGAGGGGTGGAAACCGTTAACAACCTCGCTCCTGATTGGTCCGTGTGGTTACCAAGATACGCACTCGGATTTCCAAATATGGAGTCTGGCTCCACTTCAGCCGCTATAACTGCTAGCTCCACTTTATCCGCTATAACTGCTAGCTCCACTTTAACCACTATAACTTTTAGCTGCGATTAGCTTCATTTGGCTGGAGTCAAACTCTATGACATTGCACTCGTCCAGTGATTTTTATACGGTCTATGTACTGTCCCCAGTAAACCACTGACACACTGTGCTTCATTTGAACTGATTACTTATCCTTTCCTTTCTCTGACGCATCTTTCTCTCTCTCCAGCAAACATCTACTCCTGACATCACTGAGAGCACCAAAATCAGGTAAGAGTTGGTTTTACAAAAGACAATCCATTAATGTGTATATTTGTGTCTTCTACATTACATCATCTGCAGTAGATTATTTACATAAAATACCTTGATTGTCCCCAGTTGGTCTCCATTATAGTGCACAGGTGTGTATTACGTCCCCAATAGGTCTTGTCCTCTGAGTATTACTATTGTTACATGGCTCAGTTAAACAACTGTCCCCAATTGGTCCCCATTCGAGTGTGTGAGTGTGTATGATGTCCCCAAAAGTCCTGTCCTATCAGTATTACTATTGTTACATTGATCAGTTAAACAACTGTCCCCAGTTGGTCCCCATTTGACTGTGTGAGTGTGTATGATGTCCCCAAAAGTCCTGTCCTATCAGTATTACTATTGTTACATTGATCAGTTAAACAACTGTCCCCAGTTGGTCCCCATTTGAGTGTGTGAGTGTGTACAATGTCCCCAAAAGTCCTGTCCTATCAGTATTACTATTGTTCTGGGGTTGACATAGAAGATGGTCCCCAGTTGGTCCCCATTCGAGTGTGTGAGTGTGTATGATGTCCCCTAAAGTCCTGTCCTATCAGTATTACTATTGCTAAGGGCTTCAAATAACTAACTGTCCCCAATTAGTCCCCATCCCAGTGTGTAAGTGTGTTTAATGTCCTCAAAAGTCAACTCTTACTTATGAGTCTGTATTGAATGGCAGTATCCATCCATCCATCCATCTTCTTCCGCTTATCCGGGGCCGGGTCGCGGGGGCAGCAGCCTGAGCAGGGACTCCCAGACTTCCTTCACCCCAGACACTTCCTCCAGCTCCTCCGGGGGGATCCCGAGGCGTTCCCAGGCCAGCCGAGAGACATAGTCCCTCCAGCGTGTCCTGGGTCTACCCCGGGGCCGCATGAATGGCAGTATTTCTTTGTATATTGTTATTGTGTTATTGTGTTATTGTTGCCAGGAAGAGTTTGAGACAGACAGCCCAAGAATCAAGAATCATTAATCATTTTTCAAGAAAAATACCTGAAGAATTGGTAAAACCACAGACTGCAGTGATGTTTGCTTCTATTCCTCACTCACTGGTAAGAAGTTAGAGACAGAGGAGGAGATTATCAACGACAAGAAATGCCAGACTATCCACTTCAACACAGAGTCCAAGAAAGTACAGTCCTGATACCCCCAAAAAGACAAAGGTCCCACAGCTCCAACACTCAAGATCAACCTTCAGTTTCCTCTTTCAAAGTAGCCACCTTCAAAAAAAGAAATACAAAGAGAATCGTGAAAAAGATTTTCAGGGGGTTGTCATCTGGACTGTTTTTGAAAATCAAGACTTTCAACTTCCATCCAGAAGTCATTATCAATAAGTGAGCTGGTTAGAGAACTCTGGTCTGTGTCCAATGAATCATAGACTTTTTTGTTGCCGTAATCGTGGAGTTCCAAACAGCACGAATTAGGAACATGTGCACAGTAACAAAACAGAAGTTGTTCTTGCTGTCCAATGTCCCAAGAACTCAAAAGATGACACCAAACCATAATTTGCCCACAACATTCAGGTGGTTAAGGAGGGAAATGAGTTTTGGAGTCAAGGTTGTAGAATAGAGCGCATTTTACCCAAACACAGAGCTGCCATATGCTGTCGAACATAGACAGTGGGAGGAGTCACCCCTAGTGTACACTGACTCCAGTCTGGTTGCAGACGCCTGTCACACCAGCTCTGGTTCACTGCGGTCTGTTTTTGATGAAAGCCACATAGATTTACCTGGTTTCGCGCAAGAAACACTCGTCAAATGATGAAAGCTGCACCAGATGCTGTGGCGTCCGGCAAAAATAGACTTCTTGTGGATTCTTTCCTCAAACCCACGGCTGCCGACCCGCGGCCCAGAGCTCAGAGGTTGGTGTAACACAAACATTGATTTTTAGCACTTTCTAAGTCTTGTGGGACCTGCGCAGGTCCCGAAGCCGGACCGGAGTCAGTGTGCATCAGGGGTTAAACATTATTTAAGAACCCGGATGACCTATGTACAGTATCCTATATATCTGTGCAATCAATCAAAAACATACTTGTAAGGTATGCACTTATTTAGTAGTTTATTTTTATATTTTGGAATATAACAATTGAAAGAAATTATAAAAATGCTTGTGGTTTGATACCATTTTAATTAATGATTATGTTGATTGCATTGGTTTTGTTGGTTTCATGTACCATTTAAAGTGGCACATGAAACATGTTTGTCATTATTCTGAAGTTACTTGTATAAAATATGGTTTATAACATATTTACTAAGTTTTTAAGACAAAAGAAATAAAGACCTCAAACTGGACATTTATGAGTTTGTGTATGTGTCCTCAAAATGCACCTTAAAATTCTTTGTCCCCAATGTGAAGGTTAAAAAACTCATGGGACACAAGTTGTGAAAAAGTACAATCTGAGGTGATTTTGTGAATCTGGAGAGTGAAATGAAAAAAATGGCTCTGACAGAATCTTTCTAACTCATTCAGAAAGGGTAGTCCCCGAACGGGGGGTTCTAGGTTTGCGACCCCAAAATGCCTCTAAGCGAGTATACGTGTGTGTGTGTGTGTGTGTGTGTGTGTGTGTGTGTGTGTGTGTGTGTGTGTGTGTGTGTGTGTGTGTGTGTGTGTGTGTGTGTGTGTGTGTGTGTGTGTGTGCGTGTGTGTGTAGAGATGAACAAGCTCAAGTTTATCGACAAGTTAAACCTTGTAAAGTGAGCTGGACCGGCTGACTTTCACTCCTGGTGCGGAGACGATACTCTTCCATTAAGTGTCATTATTTTAGACGCCTCAGATGCACCTTCTGCACCCTGTAGACCCGGGCCTGGGCTACGGCCGACGGGAGCGTGGAGAGGAGGTTTAATACTCCAGTGTTGACTCTGAACCAAAACCCTAACCTTAAAGTGCATGTGAAAGGTTAGACTACTCTTTTCACCAAAATAAATGTAATCAACATAATTATATGTAAGATTTTACCAAAAAATCTTACATATATCTTACTCTCGTTTGGCAATTTTGGTGACATTTGAGCAGCATGATGTGACATAATTACAACATAGTAGATAGTTCTATAACTGTTAGTAAATAATAGTAAACAAGGGATAAAACGAATTTACACCATTGTTATTATTTGACAAGTACAAATATATGACAGCACCTTTATTTGGTTAAATGATTATTTTAACTGTGTTCATTGTTTTGTAAATTGTTTCTGCATGTTGACGGATGTAGAACTTTCATAAATATTTGCCACAGGTGCTTTCCCACAAAACCTGAAAACGTTACCTGAAAACACGCACGTTAACCTACTTAGCCATGTAGCTATAATAAGTTAATCAACTGTTTCCTGCATTTAAAAAAAAAGCATTTGGCACTGGACGTGACGTAGTGGAGCTCCACTCTATAAGCCAAACACGTGGATTGCAGAGTGGAGCTTCACTCAGTACATGAGAGATTTACAGATGTTGCCTGCTGTGGTCAGAGGCACGGTGTTGTGTGTTTAACACTCTTAGCACACACCAAAGAAGTTGAGACTTTGTTACCGCACTGTGGGAGGTTTCTTCTTCAGTCTGCGTCTTTCGATTCCTTGGGTTTCCCCATTGCCCTAAAACATTCACAATATACTAATGATCCATAATCTGCACTGTAGCTAACTACTGCACCTGAAGGTTTTTATTATCTATCGTTATTGGTGGTTTTCAGATGTTTGAATGTAGTAATGTCAATCTACAAAACATATTTACAAAGAGAAAAAGTAGTTACAAATTTAAAAGGATGTAAGTCATTAAAAAACAAGGTATAGAACAACAACTATGCAAAAATGGATTTCAATCAAGAGTGTCTATGGAACAGTCGAGATCAGGGGTGTTCAAACACTTTTCACCAAGGGCCACATTTTGAAACATACACTGAGCGGAGGACCACAATTGTCATGACAATGAAGTGAATCGTTTAGAATTTTGCCTTTGACGTGGTTTTGATGATTCAACACACCTTTATTAAGGCTTGGAACATTCAGTTTAGGTCCATATAACATTCAAATGTTTTTTAGGTTATGATGGCAGATTTTTTTTTCCAATTAGTCAATTGGGCCAATTAAGCAGGAAGCCTGAGGGCCAACAAAAATTGGTCTGAGGGACACATTTTGTCCCTGGGCCATAGCTTGGACGCCCCTGATCTAGATGATCAAAATGAAATGTATAATATTTTTTCTATTGCAGTTTTCATTCTACAACAGTTTATTAAATGATAATAATACTAGGTTAAATATTAGATTGTGCTCCACCCATTCTTGCCAAATCGAAGAATTCTCACACTGAAGGCAAACTCTTGTTGTAATAAATAACAAGTGACAAGGCTACTGTAGAGCTCCGAGGCATTTAGCGGAATATTGAGTCGTAATGTGGAACTGTAACATTTCTTATGGGGCAGCTGGTCATGCCTATAAACGCCTGATGGATGGTGCTGACTCTGGGCGAGGCACGGTCTAATTTGGGCCGACTTTTAACTCCCCTCATTAATAATTATTGGGTGATTTCATATGGCGAGACACAGCCGCCTGTCCCACACTTATCAGCGTAATTACCCATGTACAAAGTCAATGTCAGATAATGAGAAAATGGACTTGAATTCGCTCGGCTCCCTCTGCAGCCTGCGAGTAAACAGAGGGCTTTTCTTGTTTCAGATTATTAAGTACAAAAGGTCAGATCTGAGCCGTAATGGAGGGTTTTTTGCTAGACTTGCGGGAACTGGAGTGTGGTGGTATTAAGGAATAAATGCGTATTCGTAATAAAGTTAAAATGACTTGTTAATCTTGATTTGTTTAGAGGAATGCATGCATGTTCTAGACCAGGGGTGCCCAAAGTGGAGCCTTGAGGGGGTCTAATTTGGCCCGAGAAGAAGTGAGATTTAAGGACTGATCTATTTGATTAAATTTTGGGCTAAAAAGACAGTCAGCTGTTGCAAAAGACACCAAATCAGATCTGTTCCCTTGAAACACGTTAACAAAAGACAATTAAATCATCATATATTTGCAAAAAACATACTAAATGCAAACCAAACAACCCAAAATTAGAGTTGCATTTAAGGCACGCTGATAACTATACATTTTGGCTGGCTGAGGACAAAAATTACGTAGGAAAAAAAGTTTGGGCACCCCTGGTCTAAACACAAGTCCATTCCATAGATTATTCATTCACTCCTTAAACATTTATTATTACGATTAAAAATGAATAATTTGACATAAAGGCTAAAGGCGCTCTGTGTAACTTTACCGGTAGAAGGTCTGCTACTTGCTTTTCCAAATGGAAATATTCTACAATGTGAAGTTAAATTTATCTATCTCCATGGAGAACAGCAGGTAACACCATCAGTCTAACGGTGCATTCACAACACACTTTTGACTTGAATCAGGATCGGTTTGCCCGGTTGTTTTGACAATTGTGAATGTGTAATCAAATTCTTATCCAGGCCAGAGAATTAAAGTGTGGCCCAGCTGGAAAGGTTGATCTCGGTCGAGTGAATCAAACTCTGGAGCGGTTTGTTTGATTTCTGAATGCAGCCTAAGAGACCAGAACAAAACTAATAAATAATAACTAAATAATGCAGGTGTCCAGAGCTGTGACGCAGTTATAATGATCGTGATTAGATGGCTGAAATGTTCAGAGCAAGTCAGAAGTGATGGTTTAAGGACTTAACAGCAAAAGATTCTCAGATAAGTGATGTCAGAAAAAAAAAAAAAAGTGTTTTTGACTGTTGGAGCGGGAGAAGATTTTCAAACCAGGATTCATCAAAACAGCTTGAATTAAGATAAATGCTACTCCAAGTATGTTTTTGATGACAGAACAATGTTAGAACATGGCTAAAAGCAAAAATAAATTAATAAATTCAATCATCATCAATTTGTCCTAATTGTGACCACAGGAAAATATAGCACAGTTTCCAATGATCACTTACACAAGCAACAACGTCATTACAGCTGAACCTAAATGGAAAAAAGTGGCCTATATTCTTCCGATATTGAGCTGCACAGGTAAATGCAATAACGCCATACCTTTCAGAGCCTGTGTTGATCAAACAGCGGAGATTTCATATCCCCGTCTCTCCTCTGACCCGGAGCGTTCTGCCCAGCCCCTCCCTCGTCTCCTCCTGAAGTGAAAACACACCGGCCCTCATTTATCAACATTGCGGTGAAAATGGTGTAAATGGGGATGAATATTTGTCCATACGTCAAAGGGCGCGTGGAATTTATGAACCTGCACGCACAGCATTGATCCTGCCGTACGCACGAGCCCTGGTGATAAATGTGGCGCTACTGTCTGCACTCTGCTCCACCTCAGAACTGGCCACGCCTCATGAGCCCAGAGGACGGGACGGCTGTGAACCCCGCCTGGGCCGGTCCACTGCACGCCAGTCTCAGTCCTCTCCTCACTTCACAGACTTGGAAAGCTTTGCTCCACGTCTTAATCAAAGTACAATGGACCTTCAACCGTCCGAACGATTGCGAAATTAGAGTCATTCAACTGCATTAAACTTACCCTTCGGACAAATAGATTAAAGTGCGTATAACAGGTCTTTATTATTTTCAAATTTTTACTTTCTTTGGTGTATTTGTTTTGGATGTAAATGTAAATGATAGTTTTACACAAATTAGGCAGCCATTTGTGGAGAAAATTAGCAAAAAACACAAAAAAAACACATTGATGACATCACACTGGGGAGACAGAGGTTATGCATAATTTAGACAAAAGAAAGTACTTTTTATGACCCTTTAAACATAATAAAGATGTGCATAGAGTTTTTTGTTTTTATGTGCATTAGATTAGTTTTGATACAGTACAGTATGGTTGCTATGGCAGTGTGATATCATCCTTGACAACCAGGAAGTAAAATTACAAACCTGAAAAAAATTGCTTAACTGGAATATTTGTAATGAATTTTAGCAGAATTTTAAATATATTTATGTGAACTGCACTTTAGTTCAGCCTTTCATAGGTGCGTTTTGTGCAGTTAAAAGTGGTTTAACAGTTTGAAGTTGGCAGACATCGTACACCACAGATACACACTAATTTTGCCGTATGAAAGATACACGAGGGTCAATGTCAGTTCTCCGACATGTCACGCAAAATCTGTAAAAGCCAAAATAAGAATCCAAACACGTCATTGTAGAATTTGTTTGGTTGGTCAAAGTGCAAAGTGAACATTGAATTTAAGTTACAGGTTAGATGGAGAGGTTTAAGTTGTTTATAGGCAATCAAAATATGAATACATGCAAGATAAATGGGTTTAATGCCGAAAGTATAGACCCTTTAAAAATGTGATCCGGAATGGAGGCGACTGGATGTGAAATGATTAGCGATTAGGGTTTGTGTTGGGGGAAAAAGCGACACATTTGAATTTCCAGGTTAGAAAGATCAGTTAGTTTGCTTTTCTATAACAAACGATGGACAAAATACAATTTTCTAGCCTTAAAATTGCATTTTAGCTTCAAAAGAATGTAATTTATGGTATATTATATAATATGTCTCTAGATAAAATGAAAGATTATTATGGGCTCACCAGTATTTTTCCAGTATCAGAAATGCAAAGAATTAATCATAATTTCATAATCATAATGAAAAATACAATAATAAATGTGTTTAAAGCAGCTCTGATGTCACTCACATGTGTCCGAGTGCTTTTCAGTTTTCAAAATCATCTACATTTTTCATATTTTGGGGCATTCTGAGGTTAATTCCCAGTTTCTCCAGTGAAATCACATTATGTTGCACTTCACTTTTGCCTCCATTCAGAATTTAGAATGTTTTTCTTTACGAACTTTTAAAGGGTCTATATGTTTGATATTTCTTCAACACTTAATAAACATTGCCTATCTGTGCAAAAATGTTCAAATCAAACACTGATTTTAATGAAAAGACTGGCAAGTTGATTGAATCACAAATAGAAACAACGCAAACATGATGTAATAAATGTTGTTTTAAGCAACTCGATAAAGATAAATATTATAATTTCAAGTCATGTTAGATTGTAGATTAATTTCCAGCAGTAATGTCATTCAGTACTTCCATGGCTGGGTGCTAGATTGTAAAGAGGTTAGAGATTATGGTGGTGTGAGCTCGGAATAGACTTGTAATAGACTTGTATTTGCTGTACTCCGGGAAAGAGAAGTCCACTGCAGTAAACAGTGGGGTCACACAAGTGCAAAACTGAGCTGGGAGTGAACTTTTAATATAAATGTGTACGGAACCCACAGAAAGTCGGTATTGCAATATAAAATACTACCAGAAACACTCTCCATAAAACAAATTCTGCACAACCAATGAATTGTCACCTGACTTGTGCACAAATCCATCCTAATGTCCAATAATTAATCAGGAAAAAGATAGCTCTAACAACAACTTGTGCTGCCAGATTTAGATGTGAAATGTCATTAAACTGTGCACATTTGCATTGTTGTTGGTTGGTAAAGTGTCTTGCTCATGAACACAAGAGCAGAATGTAATGTGGAAGCTGGAGTGATTCCATTATCTTGAGTTACTTGAGTTCTATCCTCAACAGTTTGTTCATCCTGCGTCAGTGATATTCTTTTTTGCTGCTGCCAAATGAATAATAAAACTTCTTTGTAAGCTAGCGCCGAATGATTTGGGAAAAAATATCTAATTGTGATTTTTCTGACAAGTATTGTTTTAATAATAGGATCCTGTTTAAAGTTCACATTTTAACAAAATCATGAGAACTGACGAAAGTACTTCAATATTAACTTGACAAACTAATTAAAGAATCGTGTTTCAGAACGTTTCATCACTTTTTGTCATTTTTTTGTCTTTTTTATTGGCGTCTTTGTCACTTTAAGCATTGATTTTGCTAGTGTGTTTTAAGTCACTTTAAGTTGTGTAGTCGCATTTTTAGTTGCTTTTACTCACCTTTTTTGTCATTTTAGTTGTGTTTATGGTCACCTTTTTGTCACTTTTTTTTTGGCAACGTTTGTAATCATGTTTTTTTGTCGCTTTTTGTCACATTGTTTGACACTTTTAGTCACGTTTTTTGTCAGGTTTTTGTAACTTTTTTGGTGCTTTTAGATGTGTTTTCTGTCGCTTTTACTCACAATATTTGACACTTTTAGACGCATGTTTTGTGGCTTTTAGTTACAGTTTTGTTACTTTTAGCTGCCTTTTTAACAAACGTTTTAACAAACCTAAATTACAGAATTAGCACTTTTCATGCATAATAAAACAGCCTACTTTGTTTGTGGAGGAAATTATTGCACGTCAGAAATTGAGGTCTTTACGATTAGCGGATTGCACTCGTTAAAATTGCTTACTAATTATCTCAGGCCTCTGCTTGTCTGTTGGAGAAGGTTGCCGTGGGCCTATAGGAGTCGTGATGTGTCAGTGCTCTCCCGCCTGCAGCAGCCTCCGGGGCCCGTCAGGAGCCACTCTGCTCTGGGGCCAAACATCTGCCTTAAAGCTGCTCCAGCGTCTGATGCTGTCCAGTTCTGACCAGGTTAGGGACTTCTCCAGGGGCCTGATCTCGACGTGCAGCACTCGATATAAGTATGCAAGCGAGTAAGCAGGTTTATATAGAGGGGATCACAGTGTACACAGGAGGAGAGAGCGCAGCAGCCTCTAGCGCTGCTGTAGGCGGATATCTGCTCAGCGATAACGGATCAAATGGTATGCTTTTTAGACTAAATCATTCACAATTATTAGTGATTGTCGTGCACCTTCAGACACACTGCAAAAAAATCATTTCTAGATTAGTTAAAATATCTTGATTTCAGATGTTTTGATTAGTTAATCCTCGTGCTCTCTTTGTTTGAGCAATGTACATTTGGTTAATATACGTTTTCATATCAGGAAAAAAAATACGTATTTAATTTTTAATAGTATAATTATTGCATAAATTGTATGTTAGGTAATGTTTTGGACCACCCATGAACGCTTTTTGCGCCTGTACACTGTACACTGAGTCTGGTCCGGTCGTGGTCCAGGACCCGCGCAGGTCTCTTGCAGATTGCCTGTCACACCAGCTCCAGTTAACTGCGGTCCGTTTTTGATGAAAGCCACATAGATTCACGTGGTTTTGCACGAGAGCACTCGACAAATGACACGGAAGCCGCACCAGACCGCTGCGGCGTCCGGCAAAAATAGACTTCTTGCGGTTTCTTCCACAGACCTGTGCGGCTGCTGGACCCGCGGCCGCAGAGCTCCGAGGTCGGTGTGACAGCAAGCACTGATTTTAAGCACTTTCTAAGTCTTGCGGGACCCGCATGGGACCCGCGTGGGTCCCGAACTGGAGCCAGACCGGAGTCAGTGTGCATCAGGCGTTAGTGATGAAAAAAAAAATCTAGATAGGGTGAAATGGACCTGAAGATAGCGGCAGGGTTAAAGACCCTGTACCTGATTTTTACTGTTTTGAAACGTGAAAAACAGAAATAGTTCAAGTTACAGTCTTTGCAGTTGTCTCATGTTTTGCTCAGTTAACTAATACAGTCCCAGCATCCTAAATATTCATGAGTTTATAGGCACTTTTCACGAGTTTTATGCCGCACTTCTGCTTCTCTCATCGGATAAAATGCTCTATAAATAGATACAGAGCGAAAGTTGTGGTCTCATTTTCACCCGAATAGATGCTTTCACATTATACTGTATCTATACTGGGGCAACACAGACTTTACTTAATAAATGCAAAAAATTGGGAACATGGACAACTTCAGGTGTTTCCAGGTGTGCCTTGACTAAATGCTCAAATTGAGTTAACGGATTCGCAGAGGGTTTTTAATTGCGTTATTTACTGTTTTGGAGCGTCCCAAACATACTTCTGCACCAAAAAAGAAACCAAAACAATTTCCAGTGTAAAATTTAAAACAGAACTTAGTATCTTCAGCGACAGAGCTCCCCCTGCAGGTCTCTTGTGAAAATACACTGTCAACAAAAATACGCAATCCCTTTTTATTGAAATAAGGAAGTACAATCACATACAAACATATTTCATGTCGCCAAATATAAAAAAGAGATCCAAAGTTTCTCAGGAGAGTCGTCTTCGGCGTCAAGAAAGTTGCACTGTTGGTTATCCACGCAGAGACAGCAGGGGGAGACGGTGGGGGCTTCAAACTCCCTGAAAATATATTTACAACCGCCACATGGACATACAAAGACATTTATTTAATAAGGTAAATGTTGTGAAATGTTTTTGTACTCTCTCTCTCATACAGGTCTTTTTATTACAGAGACAATACACACCGGTCTTTTGCCACTTGAGCTTTATTCATTCATTCATTCATTTTCTACCGCTTATTCCCGTTAGGGGTCGCGGGTGACTGGAGCCTATCCCAGTGACTTTGGGCCTTAGGCGGGGTACACCCTGGACAGTGGCCAACTCGTCGCAGCAAACACAGAGAGACAGAGACAAGGACAGACAACCATTCACTCTCACATTCATTCACTAGGGGCACTTTTAGAGTTCTCAATTAACCTACACAGTCATGTCTTTGGACGGTGGGAGGAAGCCGGAGAACCCGGAGAGAACCCACGGTAACACGGGGAGGACATGCAGACTCCACCCAGAGAGATCGTGTGATGTTAGGGTGGTTCGGAATTCGAAACCACGATGTTGGGGTGGTCTGGGATTCGAACCCACAATCTCCTTATTGAGAGGCAGAAGCTCTAGCCGCTCTGCCACCGTGCACCCCACTTGAGCTTTAACTGTACTGTAATTCTAAACTGCCCTCCTCCTCAATTTCAAACAAAGTGTTTTAAATCTCATGACAATGTAATTATTATTCCTGATCCCACTGTGGCTGTTTCTGTTGTGGAAAAGCCCTGAATGTTAGTGAGTATTCCACTGCCCACGGCACAGATTTTCTCTGCCGAAAAGAAATAACATTAGGACTGAGTTTGCTGGTGCACAGCGTAAAGAAGGCCAAATGTACAGTGCTAATGGTTGCCAGGTTGGATTAGTGAGCGCTGAGGGTGGAAGCAGAGAACGCATACAC
Source organism: Rhinogobius similis (assembly GCA_019453435.1). NCBI lineage: Eukaryota > Metazoa > Chordata > Actinopteri > Gobiiformes > Gobiidae > Rhinogobius > Rhinogobius similis. The sequence goes on along the minus strand of CM033619.1, from coordinate 46,143,732 downwards.
AGTGTACATTTTATAGAAATACTGCGCCAATCCTGCTCCCTCTGAATGTCAGAGAATCTATGGCTATTCAAAAGCTATTGACTATTTTTATTCATATTGCTCACAGAGTTGAAATAAAATGCACAAATACTAGAATGTACCAAGAAGGTTCAAGGAATCAAATAATGCAATGATGCTACCTTTGGTTATCAATATTCATTTGAAATCATACAAGGTGTAGTGAGTTTCCCTACTTTACATTGACATTATATTTATCTATAGGCATTTAACATTTTAATTATTATTTATTACTTTGTTATTAACACTCCAGAGATTACTTCTGAACATTACTTTTGCTCTGCTTTGTCTTCAGCTGATGATCATAAACTATCACAGTATGTTTTTCTCAGAGATAGAGTGAGGAGCTCCGTCACATGAGTGGAGCTTAGAGTAGAGATGCTGCTCCTCCACATTTAGAGGATGAACAGGAGAAACAGGAAGAGGTGTGTGTTATGTATCATGTCAAATTCTTACAACTTTTTATGGAGAGTTTCACCCAATCCTCTGTCGGTGAAAGCATGTGGTGCAAGGTTAATTTTGGAGGAAGAAATTTGACGTCTGTTGTGTTTGTGACGTGGCAATGAACATTTTACTGAAAGCAAAGTTTGTTTGTTAGTAGTGAGAAAAAATTAAATTGAATGGAAAATTCTACATTGATACAAAGACAACCATGTGTTTTTTTATGTATATGTTTGGGCATCTGCTCACTATTCTCTTACACACTATCTATACAACGTTCCCTGAGAGATGTTTAGAATGTTTAGGAGGGTCCACACTACACAACTGGAATGTGCATGATCACAGAGAGTCTCAGGTCTACACTTAACAACTAACAGTCATGAGAGTGCACACTACACGACAAATGAAGACACTTTAACCCTACAAAATACAATCAAGAATCCACAAAAACAATATTATAATCTAAAATAATTATGGAGCGCAATTTATTAATGCTTTGTTTGTGCTGTGTGTTGTGACCCAAGGCAGACAAAAACAGTTAAAGTTGTGGTGCTAACTCGTTCAGGATTCTCTGAAATTGACATTAAAAGTGGTAAGAGGTGAAGAAGTTGTTTCCCGTGGATTTTATCAGAGGAAAACTGTGTTATATGGATCATTGTGAGACATGTCGTACCATAGGAGGAGAAATGAGTACCACACATTGATTTTTTTCTTTCTTATTATGGCTTCAGCTCTGGTTTTCAGTGTAAAAGTAGTGCATGTGTCCATTCCCGGGAAGAAATATTAATTATACGCTTTGTTGTTGTGCTTATTTGTGCAGCTGTCTTTTCCGAAAAGACAAAAACGGAAAGTTTTAACCCAGACACAATTTCCAGTGTACCAGCCACTCATTTTCGTTAATAAATAAATAATAATAAATAAAATAATAAATAAATTGGGCTTATGATTCAAATATATTTCAATGACTGTGATAGGTTGCGTTCACGTTCTCGAAGTGTGGCCATACCTGCTTACCAAAGGCCAATCCCGTCAGATCTGGGAAGCTAAGCAGGTCAGGGCCTGGTCAATACTTGGATGGGAGACCGCTGGAACATCAGGTGCCACAGGGGGGCGCTGGAGGAGGAAATAATGTTGTGTCCTTAGGCAAGATATTTCACCCACATTGCCTAGAATGAAAGTGGCGTGTGTGTGTGTGTGTGTGAGTGATGGGTGGTGGACGGAGGGGGCGATGGCACACACTGGCAGTCTCGCTTCTTTCAGTCTGCCCCTGGGCAACTGTGTCTACATAAGAGGTTTACCATCAGTGAATGAATAACAACAACAGTGTAGCGCTTTGAGAGACTTCAACAAGTTTGTAAAGCGCATCACAAGTGTAAGGCATCATTATTATTATTATTATTATTATTATTAATGTAATGATGTCGTAATCTCAGATGGAGGGCAAGAGTAACTTTTCCAATCGTAACTGCTCCACACTCAAGACTAAAGCAACTGTCTTCAACTAGAGATGACAAGAGTGACAAGGCGCAAGTGAATATCCTAAGAAAATCAGGCTAAAAGTTGTGTGTCCTCAGCTTAAGATTTAATTGCATCCAAACCTCACAAACATCTCTGAAGGCATCCTTTTGGACTCCCCCACTAGAGATCTAGTCCAAAAGTTAATAACAAATCCATACATTATGCATGAAGCTGTTATTTTTATGTCTAATGTTTTTTCAAAGTATGTAACATTTTTGGCATAATATATTTGGCATTTACGCTCCAACATTTATTTACAGGAATTCAAAGCTAATTAGCACCTTAAGTGATCAGAATTCTCTATAAAAGCATTGCCTCTCCGCCTGACCTCAGATTATCTACAACAAAGCAGAGTCATTTGCATACATCTGTACGCAAAAGGCACAAATAAAATGATAAACAGCTCTTTGTTTATCCTCGGGTGGGCATATTTCTAAATAACTATCCCCATGTACGTTTGAGAGTTTTTAACAAAGCAAAGGGGTGGGACTGCTGTGTCACGAATCGGCAAAGGTTTATGAAATTAATTCAAAAGTTAGGATAAAAAAAGATTGTGTTCGCAAGCAGTGCATAAATGTCTGTTTTTACTAAAACTTCGGAGATTGTTTGTGCCCTTCAAAAAAGAAATACTTTTTCGTCAAAAGGTAGTTATTGGGAATGGAGTCTGTGTACCTGCTGTTCGTTTGGATTTTGTAAACAACCCATTTCTAGTGTGGACTTGTTTTTTGACTAACCTCAATTTATTGACTGCCTTCTGGGGTAGTTTTGAAGCACTACTTGGGCCATTCACTTGGCTTTTCTACATTGGTGTTATATACATTTGGAGTTGACAATTAGTTGATCAGAACCAGGCACATAACCGTCCAAAGGCAAGAAAGACCATTGCATGTGATTAACATATTGCATTGATGATAGAAAGACAAAAACACAAACAATAGTGTGAATTCTGTTGTTGTGAACGAGCGCAAAACATACCGGCGATGCAATGTGAAAATAAAGATGTTTGGGGTCTCAAAAGACAGCCAAAACCTTGTGCTGCCATGTCTGTTGCTTTCATGGTTCACTGTTACATCCGTTAAATGAAGTTCTATTCAAAATATGTGCTCAGCTTGTAACACCAGGAATGTCCACTAGATGACGCAAAAACAAGGGAAAACCAAAGAAATGAAAGACTGGTTAAAATAAGTACTTTTCAAATTGTAGGTATTTTTTAATGCATAACAGAACAGTTACATTTACTTGAGTGACCTTTACAAGAAATTTTACTTCTTAAAGTAACGTTCTGACACTCCTACTTGAGTAATATTTTTATTGCAAGTGTTGGTTCCTCACCCCGCTGAGTAAATCTAACCAGATTTTGACCCTTAATCATTGTTTTGTCCTTCAAATTACATTGCTTTTACATTTTAAACTTTAACTTAAATAATTTATTGGACTGCTGCTTTGTACTTTTTCTTGAGAAATATTATTTTGAAGTAATTTTTTGGATTCTCTACCCACTTCTGCAGAACAAATATTGATTTTACTGATGCATGCACTTGATATAATACACTGCCCGGCCAAAAAACAAAGTCAGCACCTGGATTCAACTTAGCAAATAGGTACAAGCCTGCTGTTGGATATTTACTGCATGGGCGATTATCTTTCAGCTGGCAACAAGTTATTTAACCCCAGCTGATGCAATGAGTTTCTCCTCATTTCTTACATCATCGTGTCGAATGACACATCCTGTGTTTGTGGAAAAGATGTTAAGTCTGTTTAAGAAAATCAAATCATTGATATGCATCAAGCAGAGAAAACATCTAAGGAAATTACAGAAACTACTCAAATTGGCTGAAGAACTGTCCAACGCCTTATTAAAAACTGGATGGAAAACCATTGTCTTCTAAGAACACATGTGATCAGAGAACAATCCTGAATGATCGTTATCGGCGATTGCTTAAGCATTTTGGCCAAATCAAAGAAAAACAACAGTTGAACTCGGGGGTATGTTTAATAGTAAAAGTAAGAGCATTTCCACAAGAACAATGAGAAGGGAATTTAAGAGATTGGGACTGAACAGCTGTGTATCCGTCAGAAAACCACTAAGTAAGGCTAACCGGAAAAAAAGGCTTTAGAGCTTAAGGTTTGGAGAATTGGAGGAAGGTCATGAGGTCTGATGAGTCCAAATTCACCCTGTTCCAGAGTGATGGGCGCGTCAGAGTAAGAAGAAAGGGAGGTGAAGTGATGCACGTAATATTATGTGCATATTCCAAGAAGACAGTGCCAGGTTTCATCGGGTCGAATAGTGAAAGAGTGGTTCAAGGGACATGAGAGATCATTTTCACACTTGGATTGGCTACCACAGAGTCCAGACCTTAACCCCATTGAGAAGGCTTTGCGCAGTGGTCAGACTCTTCCATCATCAATACAAGATCCTGGGGAAAAATGAATGCAACACTGGATGGAAATAAAGCTTGTGACATCGCAGAAGCTTCTTGAAACAATGCCACAGCAAAGGCGTGCTGTAATCAAAGCTAAAGTTTGTCCATTGAAATAGTAAGAGTGTGTGACCTTTTTTAGTGGTAGAACCAGTGTATTTGATTCATTCACAAGTACTGACATTTTGAAGTTATACGTTACATAATAATTTGTCTACTTTCACAGTTTTTGTTGCGTTTCACAGTGCACGGGGCATATTTAGAGGTACCTAGTCATAGGTTTCAGCTTCCTGTTTATATGCGCCATTTTGAGCTTGGAACTGTCAGTTGGTATTCTAACTATGATCATTTTCCATCACTCTAAAACCCATGGATATCCTCTTGATCAAGGTCACTAGAGTTTGCTCATTGGACGTGCGTAAAACAGATTGACAAAGTTGGAAAAAAACATTCTATAGACGAGTGGCATTAAAACGGAAGTGAATGCTCAAAAGATGTCATTATCCCAAACTTTCTCTCAAGGTCATCAAAGAGCCAGTCTATTGAAAACTCCCACTACTCACAGCTAGAATACTGATGTTTGACAATAAAGCTTGACGAGAAATGAAACGCGGCGAAAATAATGGCGCGAGCAAATGAAAGGTGTTCTGAAAAGTTCTGAGTGTCCAAGAAACCCAATTTGAGTGAAGGATTCATGTTGGCAAGGGCCTTTTTTCCTATTATGTGTGAAACCATCTTTAAAGGAGCTGTACCTGTTTATTTTCACATCATGAAATAAATCTTGTCTTGCACCACTACAGATATTGTAAAAGCAGCTTATAAGGTCAAAATGTGACTGCTGTGTTTAGTCCAGTTTTTTTTTCTGATTTGAAACGTGAAAAACAGAACTAGTTCATGTACCAGATTTTTTGCATATCATAAAGTAAAATCTGTATTGTCCCAGTACAGATGCCTGGAGGAAATCCCCCAACCCTGGATTAGCCACACCTCGTCTGCCTGGATGAACTCCATCTACTTTAGATGAACTGTTCCTCATCTCCTGCTGGAGGATCTCTCTACACTGGGTGAACTGCTCCTCGTCCACCTGGAGGAACTCTTTAAAGCCACCTCCCTCTTGAGTGGTTCTGGCTCCACAGTCCAAGTGGATGTCAGTCCTAGTTCATCTGCAGCCTGTCCGTCCGTGGGAGTAGGATCTCTCCTTCACTGTGGTTCTCCCCAAGGTTTCTACTTTTTTCCATGTTTTTTGTAGTTTTTCCTCGCCGCGAAGGAGGGTCAAAGGACAGGGGCATTCTGGGACAGTTATCTGAACTGCTTTTACCTGTGGCCCATCGAGGCAACTGTTGTTGTGATTTTGGGCATTATAAAAATAAATTGATTTGATTTGATCTATTTATAGAGCATTTTATTCTACAAGAAGTGTGTCATTAGCATGCTAATGTTTGTTAGCTTCATCTGGGACAGAAAAACTTGGGCTCAGAGACTATAGTGAAAAGTGCTTATAATGTCATTGTGGTGAATATTTAAGATGCTGGGACTGCATTAGGTATAGTGAACGATAGATGTGACTTCTGTAAAGACTTTAAAATAAACTTCACATTTCAAAACAGTAAAAAACAAGTACAGTGCCTTTAACATTACTTTTAAAAGTAGTTTATTAAGTTCTCCTCACCGCATTAATCTCCTGAAAAAGTAATGCGTTAAGAAAAAAAAGGTAGCGTGTTACAGTACTCATTGTTACCATTAATTATTCATGGCCCATATTGCAGTTATTGATTTTTATTTTATTTTTTTTCTTTGGCAACGCTGAAGCCTCCTTTTAAAGTGCCTATGACAGGTTGGACTACTCATTTAACTCAAATGCAGTTAAGAAATAGATTTCAAATTCTGCAAAGATTTTTACAAACTTTACCCCAGTTTAGCTTCTTTATTTTTTTATTTTACTTCCTGGTTGTAAATTATGAAATCTCACAAGGAAATGATCAGGAAACCACCCTGTGTAGTGCACCAAAACTCTTCTTAACATCACAGATTTTTCTATTTGACATAAAAAATTACATGTGAACACCTTTATCTTGTTGAAGTAGTTTCTTATGTGTAGATTATGCATAACCTTTCAAGTTTTCTCCACAAACAGCTACCTGATTTGTGTAAAACTATAATTTATATTTACAAGAATTTTTAATACACTGAATAGTAAGTCAAAATGACAAAATAAAATAAAAAACTGTCATGCACTTTAAATAAGACAAACAGGAGCAGGGCTAAAGGAGCAGTTGCAGTGTTACGCGTCAGAGGAAAAGAACATTGATTTGGTTTACTTTTGTCTGTGTGAAGCTTTGGGACCTCGCACACATCAGCGTCTGCCATCAACCAGGCTGAGGCTTGCTTTTTCTCTTCACTCACAAGTTTGTAAATTAGCTGTGAGGCCCATGAGCTCGATGAGAGAAGAGGAAGCGCAGGAAGACGACGTGTGGAAGGAGGTAAGACTCAGAGGTGCGGAGGAGGTGTCGTGTGTCAGGAAACGTGCGGCGAAGGCTCTGTGGGGTAGAACGGGGGAGCACGAGGGGAGGAGGTGCCGTGAAAGGCTTCGTAGTGCACTGAATGGGCTCTTGTCCTTGTCTGCGCTTTGGAGATGAAGAGAGAGCAGATGAGCAACGTCTGAGCAGCTATGTCTTGACTAAAACAAATGCGTTAATGTCCTAGATTACCTGGGAAAGCAAAACTAATGTTACTCGAGAAATTATTTGAGTACTCTAATGCAGTGGTTCTCAAACTTTTTCAGTCGCGACCCCCAAAATTACAATAGTTCACGTTCGCGACCCCCAAACACAAAAAAATAGGCGACACGCAAAGTGATAAATTAGCCTTATATCTAAAGTTTGATTTCATTTTGAGAATATAGACCTAGAAAAATTACTTTGGGAATTTACAGTTACCACTGCATTTGAAGGGTGTCAGGCCTTGTTTAACACTATTGTATACATTCATCTGGGGACCCCAGAAATCATTTCATGACCCCATTGGGGTCCCAACCCCTAGTTTGAGAACCAGTGCTCTAATGCATTACCAACTAATGCATTAGCTCTGATACCAATGTTGCTGCATCTAATTATATAGTATTTTTATTGTTTGCAAACCAGGAAGTAATTCTGATGGACTTTTAGCATTACCGTGACAGCAAACGCTCTGCCCTGGCCTCTGAAAGATGTGAAAAGTGCTTATTAACTCATTGAAGTGAAAAATTAGGATAGGGAAATTGTCACAAACAAATATTTTCCAAAGGCTAAAGACATTTTTACACCGAGATGATCTTCAGTCCAAACCAGTCAGGCAAGCAGTAGTAGTTCCATGCAAGAACCACCTGAAAAGGAATCGGAACCACAAGATTAACGTTCTTTCAGTGCCAACTTTTGGTTCCTTGACTTAAAATATCCGCATCACAACACAAACAAACAGCACAAACCGTGCGCACGACGCCAACACAAACACTCCTATGTCCAAACAAAGCGCAGCGTATCATCATGCCTGTAAACAGAAGATGAAGAAACAACGGGTCCAAAAATGCAGTCTTCAGTGGTAGCCTTATGTCGAAAGTCTGCTTCGTGCTAATAAATACACATCCAGTCACAATCTGCAGTATCCACGAGAAGTTGAAGTCAAAAAGATAATATGATCTAAACTTGGCCATAATCCTTTTGCTTGGTCCAGGTAAGAGTGTAATCTCACAATAAATGTGATGTTAAGAACGTGTGTAAAGTTGTGGCTGGAGTCGAGTGAAGTTGAAGGAAAAAAAATAATACTCCTACTCCATCAGGTAAATATGCAGTAAATGTAACTCAAGATCACGCATTGTGCCGAGTGCCTTAGATACACGTACCATATACACTCTGACTCAGGGGTGGATTGGTGAGAAAGAGCCTTAAAGACCAGCTGAGGACAACACAAGCACTACATAAGCTTATAGAACATACTGCATAAAGCGTGCCGCCTTCTGAAATGGCAAGTTTACACTGTGCACTGGCCCTGGGCCCATAGTCAGATTTGAAGTAAATGTCAAGTTCAGATTTGACAGGCCAAATGACAAACAGCAGTGCTTGTAGCAAGGCATACTTTCAAGTTTTGACAGGGTTGACTTTTGTATGAGGCTGACATTGCACATTGTAGCTTTATATTCACATAGTTTTGAGTTCACAATAAGGAGATTTCTTCTGACTGGAGTTTGAATCGAATGCCTGTCTAACCCCGAGGGGAGAAAATAGTATGGTAAATATGAGATTGGTGATTCAAACCCAGTTCTACGCAGTCCATACAGCTGCTGTGTTCAAGCTATAGGTCACCACCACAAAGTGTAAGGAGTGAATGTATAATGTCAAGTGAAATACATATGAAATCAAACCATCACTGTAACCTATAACATCAAGTGCTATGTATGATTTTTACTCTCTTTTCAAATCTGAAAACTCAACACATTCCAACCATTTTGCTTATTCACCGAGATGAATTTATAAGCACTGTTCACAACTTCCAAAGCCCAGAGCAAAGTTCCCCGTCATGGTTATATAAAATAAAATTCTCTATCATTAGAAGCAGACAGCACACAGCAGCCTTATTCTGACCCTTAGAGCTGCTTATACAGTCCTGAACAGAAGTTTAAGACCAGTTGAATAAATGGCAAAAGTCACATTTTGCATGGTTGGATCTTAACAAGGTTCCCAAAAAAAAGTTTGAGTAAACATTTTATTGAAAACAACTATTTAACTGAAATAGACTGTTCTAAAACTGTTTAGGACAACACCTCAAAAAACAACCTGAAACCTGGTCAATTTTTGTAAACTTCCCTTGCCGTCCATCCCCAAAGGTTCTCAGTCAGTTTTAGATCAGGAGAACATACAGGACGGTTCAAAAGAGTGATGTTATTCTCCTGAAGAAGTCCTTTGTCCAGGGGCTTTGTGAACTGTAGCGTTGTCCTGTTGAAAAACCCAGTGGTTCCACAGACGAGGGCCTCAGTCATGAGGGATGCTCTCTGCAACATCTGCACAGAACCAGCACCTGTTTGACCTGCACCACCTGGAGCTCCATTATTCCACTGAAGGGTAAAGCACCCTAGATCATTATGGCGCCCCCTCCCTGTGGCCCATAGTGAACATCTCAGGTGGATCTGCTTGTCGTGCCAGTAACGTTGGAAACCATCAGGGTAAAAAAATGTTCTTGTTAGGGAATAAAACTGTCTTCCACCTTTCAATGCCCCATATGTTTGTTGTTCTCTTGTAAAGTCCAAGTGTCAGTTCTGTGGTGTTAAAGGAGAAGAGGTCTCTGAAGATGTTTCTTGTTTTTGAAGCCCTTCAGTGTCAGATGTCCTCTGATGGTTACTTATTAGGCTGCTGGTGTCACCAGAAATGGCCTTAATTTGGGTCAAGGATTGTGTATTGATGGACAGCCAATCAGAACCGCCGGTTCAGTGCTGGTTTCATTTTTTTGGGTCTTGACTTTTTTTGCTCCATAGCCCTCATGATCTTTTGAAAAATTCCAAATGGCTGTCTTACTGCGTCCCACCTGAGCAGTGATGTCGCTGTAAGAGGCCCTGCAACACATTTTTGCCTTTGCTATCAGAACAGACACTGTGAATACTTGACAGAAAATGACACTAAATCCTTATTTTTGGACATATTTGGGCTTTTAAAGGCATGTTGCCCTAATTTTTTTTTCTGATTCAACTGGTCTTAAACGTTTGATCGGGACTGTACAATATCTCTGTATTGGGAAATAAACAGATCTCACTTTTTTACCTGAGAACAGGTACAGCCCATTAATACGAGGACTAAAATCCAATTCTAGTGTTACAAAAATATTTAGTTTTCCTTAATTTCCATTGTCTAACATGTGACTTTTCCTTAATTTTGTGACCATCTTTTAAAATTTAACTTTCGGAAAGTTAAAATAGAACTATAGATTGAATTTAAAGAATTTAATTTTGCTTCTTAAATTATCACAATTATTATTATTATTATTATTTTTTTATGATAATAACACTATTATATATAATAACACTATCACTATTATCTATTAACCTAATAATCTTCCTAAAAGCATCCCTAATTAGGACTTATATATGTTTCTGGTAACACTTAACGTAATAAATACACTTATTCCTGATACCAAGTTTCCCATGTTCAAGACAGTGTAACATTAAAATATGTTACATTACATACATTTAGCACCATGTCAACAAAAAGAGGGGCCAAAGTTAACAGTGCATGAAAGATAGGAAACTATCTAAATCCATCCATGTTTAAATAATGCTTTCAAGATGTTTTCTGAGTTCACTGGTGGTGCGGTGGTTCAGGAAGCTGCACTTGTGTTTGTTATCACTGTGGTGTTGTGGGTTTGGTTCCCGGCCTCAACCATTTGACAAAGGTCTGACGTACTTTCGAACTATAGCTGTCAAATGAAGCCTAAATTTACAGAAACATGTACAGTAAAACCTTTACATTTTTTCTCATTAAACAAAATCCTCCAAGACTGTATCACCGACCGCTCCACTTCATCCACACTATGAACTTAACCACATGCGCCTTTGTATCCCAGAGCTGGCATTTAGTCCCGACAGACGAGAAGGACAGGTGCACTAATGGAGGCGACAGCTTTAATGTGCGTGAAAGTGCTGAGGAGTACAGTGAGTGACTCAAGTGGAGCGGATTCGGAGTTCAGGAGTTCAGACCAAAGCATCAACTCGGCGGCAGAAGGACCCAAGAAGATTAAAACCAAAGTCCGGTGTTTAGCGGCACTTAGGAGATTCATATCTGCTGCATTGAGACAGTTCATAACCAAACTCTGGCAGCAGCATTCAGCGCAGTCCAATAATGTTGTATTCAGGGGAGCAGTTTGGGGAACAGGTTGAGTTTATATGCCGTTGCAACATTGTAAACGGCCCATAAATACTGAGCCTATCTACATGAAACAAAACCTGGCAGAAAACTGGTGGCATTATTCAATCACAAAGGCTGTTAGGTTTGTTGTAAGGTAAATATGGTACACTTTGTGGACCAACTCCCTTACCAATAATGATTCAGTTTGTGGATTGATTTGCCCACTCCCAAGTAGGGCTGTACTCAAAATCTCGATATTGATATATATATCGTGACAGACTTCTTGGAAATGCATATATCGATAAAGAGATGTGTATTGTGATACTTTCAAACAACTTAAATTGCAATTATTAACCTGCTGAAGGATCAATCTGCTGTGAATTATTGTGAGGGTGAATTATTCTGATATTGAGGACATTGTGAACATGAAATTCCAATGCTTTTCATGCTTTTCCAATTGTTAATCTCCATAATCAAACTACCAATTTGGTAAACGCTGGTTTTGAAGGATATCCATGTATCAGGATACCTATTGTATCGTAAGATTCTAGGCAATACCCAACCCTGAAAGAAATACTCCGCACGCTGTAATCCATGAGTCACTTGAAATGCCACCAATAAGTGGCATAGCAACTTTGACACTAGCTGACATTGTTTTTAGCCATACAAAGTGATTGACTCCTCGCCAGTAAATGAAATGAAGTTCTCTGGGTTTATTCCAGATACACACTGTATTTTTCAACCTCAACCCTTCCTATTTTTTGTTCGAATGTAGAAAATACAGCAAAAGAACATTTGTTTATGTCAGCTAGACGAAAGTTCTCTCTTTTGAGGATAGTGAAGTACAAATAAAGGCGAAGGAGAAGAGGGGTCTTCGGAAATAGGTGTCTAAGGTAGAGCTACAGCCTCAGACCAAAACAAACAAAGAAACAATAAGGCAATGCAAAATGTGTTCACACCTTAGACACCAACAGATACTCCTTACTGTAAACAAGTGTGTGTTAGTTTTAGAGTAGATAGTTCCTCCTTTAGACAGATACATTTTCTGTTGCTATGGAATCTATTTGAATGAATAAAGGATTACACAGACATCTTTCAAGTCAGGGCTTGTCGCAAAACATATCTCCATCACGATTTGTGACGATCCCATCTCTGCTTGTGTCCCATATGCAGAAGACATTTACACAGAATATTCGTCTATCATTGAGAACAAATTCTATAACTTCTCTAAATATATTGTATTTCCGATTTGTGATTCGTCCCTTGATTTGGTTAAAATTAGTACTCTTTCTTATTCCTCTGCGTCTTTATTTCTAGTAAGCTGTCATTTTTGTTTTGACATGAACAAACCATGAACAACTCTTGTCAATCCCCACCAGAGAATAGAACCCAATCCAAGGAAATGCGTGTTGTCTTTGCGAGTCAGGCTACTATTTTTAGCTATAGTTTGTAAAGTTTGAATTCATCTGCATGTCTGATGCCTTTCACCAACATTGAAGCCGTATTATTTCACTGTTTCCCTGGATGCAACATGTTCCTCATGGATGATCTGACAGATGACTATGCGCATAACCTTGCGCTACACAATGGGCGATGCATGTAACAATATCCATCTCAGAGACCTCTCGTTGGCGTTGCGGGTCAGTCGGTTCAAGCCGGGTGCGCGGAACCATTCCCTTATGACTTCCCCCAACCGTGTATGTACTGTAAGCACCAACTGTAGCATCTTTATCTAGGCCTGCTGATTTACGAGCGTGTGGATTTATACCTTTGATGGATGACTACATTAGGAGGTAAAAGGATTGCCAAACTTCTGTGTTTTAGGAAGTTTTAGGTTCTCACTAGCGTAATTGTGGAAGGAAGGAGTATGTTTTTCTCCTTTTTTGGCTGACGAATACACTTTGAATCTTGCACTTTGTGGTCTGAATACTGTCTCCTACCGTCTGGACAAAAGTGTGTGATGCAGCGAATAGACACCAAGACAGGCGTTACATCCTTTGTTCCACACGATATTCAGCTGCACAATGAACTCCAATCCATGCGCTCCAAAGCATGCACTTGCTTTGACACATGGACTGTTTTTTAATGTCACCTATCTCTTTGATTTTCAACCATTGTGCCGGGGAAAACTAGTGTGCCTTGAGGTGTTGCCAGGTGTGCCTTGAATTAATGCCCAAATTAAGTTAACGGATTCACACGTGGTTTTAATTGCATTTTTACTGTTTTGGAGCGGAGAGGATTCCTAGTTTGCTAACATGCTGTACTTCACTGACAACGGAAATGTAACGACTCTAATGACAATAGAAAATTTGAACAAATCATCAATTATTTTAGTTGATGAATCCCCAATAAGCTGCTACTCTCTGGGTTTACTGAGCAACCTTCAAATCATTCTTTACTTTAAAGTTTAGACACAATGGCAGTAAACTAGCTACACAAGATCTCCAAACAAAACCATATTATCTGGTTTAGATGTCATCTGACACTAACCAAGAACAATTGTTAGTTTAGTTGCTTTTCCGAGCTAGGAAATTTGTTTTCACACTCACACATCAGGTATACCACTACAGTGAGGTGGCACCACGTACGGATGACATAAATCAATTGTAATGCATAATTTAACAGAAGAGAGGGGCATGGTTTACAATTTGTTTAGAGTGTTGGTGGCTGTGGGGATGAGACTGTGTTTTTGTTTCCTTCTCTCTTGCATCTAAAAGTCAAGAATAGTCAGCTGAGAGAAATAACGGTGCCCTGGAAGGTTTGGGTTGTGATACTGTATGCGCAATGAATGTTTTGACTTTAGAGGTTAGCAGTGAGAGGTTGAGCGACAAATGGTTTTTGTTACCATCCTTTACAACGTGAATTGTGCCAAAAACAGCACAAAACAACAGGCTGGATGATACATAAGCTGTAGATCTTTTAATTTACAAACAACAGAAAGTCTTTGATTGCGTCTTTATGGAATGTATAGTGTGTGTGTCAGAGTTATTGTCAATTATGAGCTCTATATACTGTATTTGAAGTGTTCTACGGCGTCTTGTGCGATGTTGTTATTGATGATGGTTGGGTCGGAATGCATTTCTCTTTACACCATTCGGTAAAGTGTATTAGTCCTGAAGTTCTGCAACAGGCATATTTGATACTCTTGATCATTTTGCCCGTTCATCGTCTAAGCTTTCATGTGGAAAGACCAAAATTGTCCAATCTGCTCCTCAGGATTTTAAATTTCTTAATCAACTCACATCCAAAGAGTTATATGCAACACTGTCATTTTAAAGGCCATTTTCTCCCACAGAGACAGAAAGATCAGCTTACACAAACAACTAAACTTAATAACCTTGGAGTTTTGCTCCAAGGTTTCCTTGGAGGCAACATTTTGCCTTATTTTCATTTCTGTATGCTAATTCCATGCCAACATATTTCGTTTACTCAGATACTAAATAAGTTATATCTAGCATGTCAACACAATGACGCAAGAGATTTAAACCTGGCTCTATCATTTTTTAAGATTTACTTCCTAAATATGTGTAATTCTGGCGTTTTTTACACATAAAACGCTGCCTCAGCAACCTTCAAAACTACAGATAAAGTTTACGTTTTAATGTCACCTTTACAATTTGTGTATAATTTCACTGTTCTGCTGTTCTCCTTGTTGCCTTCGCCTTCACAAGACATATATACAAGACATATACCACTGCATGCTAAGACACATCCTCATTGTGCATCACGAAACATAACCTTGCGCTAGACCCCGGGCGATGCATGTAACAATATCCATCTTGGAGACCTTTCGTTGGCGTTGTGGGCTGGTGGGTTCAAGCCGGGTGCACGGAACCATTCTCTTATGACTTCCCCCAACCGTGCATCTACAGTAAGCACCTACTGTAGCATGTTTATCTTTGCCTGCTGATTTACGAGCGTGTGGATTTATACCTTTGATGGATGACCACATTAGGAGCTAGTGCTTTTCTGTCCGTTCGCCTGGCCATCTATTCATCTTGTCACGGT
Source organism: Rhinogobius similis (assembly GCA_019453435.1). NCBI lineage: Eukaryota > Metazoa > Chordata > Actinopteri > Gobiiformes > Gobiidae > Rhinogobius > Rhinogobius similis. Next base: position 46,128,422 of record CM033619.1, on the reverse strand, counting down.
ATGTCCAATTAATTTGCACTCACGTGTCTAAATCAAGGCCGGGATAAATAAATTAAGCTAGCACCGCCCTTGTTCGAACACACGCCCCATCGAGTTTGATATAATGTGACATGTTTGGGATTCTAATAGAACAAGACAGGGCTAAATTACCAGTCATTTTTCAAGCCGTTTAATCCTGTTAATAATATAGAATACATCCGTTGCCATTGGTAGACAGTGGGGGAAAGCAACGAAGCGCAAAAGTGAAAGTGCTGCACACATTTTTGTTCTGTTTCTGTACTTCACTTTAAGAATACGCAATGCCAAATTACATTTTTGGGCAAATCATACCTGGAGTTGCATTTAGCTTCATTCACGCTTGTTTGATGAATCCCATTAAGAAGGTCCTCTCCCTCTGAACCTCAGAGAACACCCCAATTCGAATTTCCCCGATGTGTGAAATCATGTACCTAAATGGCTCCAAGATCTTCTGCACCGTTTTTAAGTCCTCACCAGACTAGTTCGGAGCATTTCTTCCTCAAATCACAATGATTGCAACTACGTGGCTGCAATAGTATGTCGGAGGCAATCTAGCTTTTGTTTATCTCACCGATATAATGCCCTTTGCAGCCAGTAGATGGAGCCAGAAATCACTGGTGTACGCAATGCCAGAGTGACATGAAGTCATTCTGTTTGTAAATCATTTATTCTTTTTGTTCTGAAACACGAGATGGCAAAGTAAATGTACTCAAGAGTCTGTTTTAAGGACAATACCAATACAAATCATATGCACTATTTGTCTATTAACTAAATGTTACATAAGATACTGTACTTTTTTTTACATTTTACCCAGCTTTGAGCAAACAAAAATAGGTTATATAGATAATATATGTGGTTCTTTAATAGTTCTCAAAATCTGTGGGAATTACTTTTACTTTTTCCTCTTCGTCCATTTTAAAAGATGTATACTAATACTTATACTGAAGTAGATTTTTGAATGTGAGTATTTTATGCTCTTCTATCAGTACTTTTACTTAAAGAACAAATATTGCGCATTATCTGTATTGTTACTGATCTTTAAACTTGCTCTTGAGTATATTTACTTTATTGCATGTTTTAGAACTTAATAAAAAGTTTAGAAAACTAAAATGACTACAAGTTGCACACCAGGAACGCACTTTCCTCCGACATGTTAATACAACGCTTGCAGTTGTAATGATCATGATTTGAGGCGGAACGAGACCGGCGAAGATTTATGAACTTAAAACAGAGCAGGATTGACTTATGACATCAAAGATCGAGGAAATTCGGAATGTGTTTTTGACACTCGGTGGGGAGAAGATTTTCTAAACAGGATTAATCAATATACAACTCCAGGTATGTGTTTGACTAAGTAACAATTTTAAAACATGGTTAAAAGCTCAAAAAAGTCGATTTTTCATACTGTGTGTCCTTTAGGTAACTAAAAGGAGCACTTCTTCCATCACTGTTGACAGAAAAGATCTGCCTTGAGAGAATTGCGGGAGCCAGAAACAAAGCTGCTGCATGCGTTGCTAGGAGACATGCAGCAGAGGGGCAGATATCAGTGAAAGCTATGACAAGTTTTGGATTATGGGATATTTATTTACTTATGGGGTCATTTCTGGGTGATCATAAACACAGCGTTCACCTTAAAGTGTGGGGCCTGCAGTCTTGGGTTTGTAAGGGTAAGCCAAACCAAAGGTAAAATCCTGTGCTATTTGGTGCATTCTTGGGATGTTTTAGTGTTATTTAAAGTAGACCAAAAGACTCTCACTCATCTTACTCTTTTCATTTTACTACTGGGCTGTGGGTTTTGAGGATAGGAGCTTCAGAAACACATCAGAAACACAATGGACAGAACTAAAGACCTCATTCAAATTGGAACTAAATTGCGATTAAATCTTGAACAAAAGCTGGACTAAACCAGCACTAAACCAGGACTAGTACAGGACCAAACAAAGTCTACAGTAGGACTCAAACAGGTCTGAATTCAGCTATGACAAATTTAGACTGAAGAAGTTTAAGAGAAAGCTCTTATTTATCTTAAAAAGTAAAGACTCTGACTAGTTTTGGCAACTTTAGGATTCAACCAAACTGATCCAGGAAAACTGTTATTAATTTATGACAGAAGCTCGGTTAATATATTTTGAGATGACATAAAGAAGTGGTTAGACGAGAAACATTTACGTGCCATGTCCTGCTTTGGTTCGTTAAGGCACTGTAGCACTTTCAATTCTCCTTCTATTTCCATTGTTGAATTTGATCAGCAGATTGATAGATTATTGCACATTTTGTTAATAAAAAAGACATTGTTGATTGATACACAAAGCTGTTCTTACATTTTGTGGTTTCTGTCTTTGGAATTGTGCATTTATGGCATATTTTGCATCTTTTCCTCACTCACCAACTGTTTGTCTTTAGTGCTGCTTTGGTGTGAACCATTTTTATGCAAACGCCGCCTTTTTATTGAGGCACTTAAACCCTCAGGCTGGCCTGCTTCACTCCTATATTTGTATTTTACTACACTTTTACACTTTTAGACGTACTCCTAACGTCTAAGCGCTTACAACTAAACATACTACTTAAAGGCCAGACCCTGATGAATAGGAAATGTAGAAATATCACAATTAAACACTACCTATCAATTAAAGTGTTTAGATTCTGCTGAGACTACGTGCAATCCCATTTCTATTTTATACAAATGTTGGAATATAAATGCCACTTATTGCCTCTATCCAATTTTTAACAGTTCTTTTTTGAACGGCGTAGTTTCTTTAAGTTTTTCCGATAATACAACATACAAAAAGTATTAGTTGTAATATTATTGTAATATTATTGGGGTCACCGTAGTCTTCACTGTTAATGGTAAACATAACAAAAACTGTAACTAAGGGTCTGCCATCTACTTGTCTCCATGGAGGTGATATTTCTTTGGCCAGAATGTTCCACAGTATGGCATTAAACTTATATATTTCTATGGAGACAAGGGTCAGGGGTTCTCATTTAATTCTTAATAAACACAAACTTACAAAAACTTCCTCAACCTTGCTCCTTGCTGGTCTCTCTGAGCATTGGTTGTCTTCCTCCTCATCACTGAACGCCTCTCACGTGCAAAGTTTAGCATACTTCGACCAGACTGCTCCATGGATATATATTATGCAAACTTTAATGAGACAAACTTTATTAATAATCACACACAATCAGCAGTGTATTTTCACAAGAGAGCTGCAGGGGGAGCTCTTTCGCTGAAGTTACTGTTTTTAAATTTTAATTAAATCTGGCCGATAAAATATTAAATTGAAAATATGATGGTATTTCCAAAGAATACAATAAAATGCTTATAAAAAAGAAAAATGAACTCAAATGTTTACATGATTTTATAGTGATGCTAACTGGGGAGAGCAAACAAAACTTTTACTCAAGAAAGTGTACTGTTGCATTCATAAAATATCCCTTGAGGTGAGTTAATGGTGTCACAAAACTAAAAAAGTGCATTTCTTTCGTACAAGTTTGCTATCCTAAACTGACCGTGGATGCAGTGGGCTTGACAACAAAGACGTCCTCATTTGTTTGCTTAAATCAAAAGTGGAATTGCTTGGCGAAGTCTTAAAGGGAAGTATGAGAGATCAAGAGCTTATACAAACATCACACACAACAAAGCGCTTTTTGGTTCCTCTTCCTTAAAGTGAAAGAAAGTTCATTGATTTGAGAATTTTTGTCTGTGTCTTTTGTCGGTGTGTGTGCGTGTGTTTGCGTGTTCTGATAATTAGTTTGAACATTCAATGACAAAACGAAGGACAAGAGAAAACAGAGGTAAACAACAATTTGAATGCAGTTTAGAAAAGTGGGTCTCAATTTGTAAGATGATTTGTTCAGCCGTGGTGTAAAGGAGAAACAGATTACTAAATGCAAAACAGAGAACAAGGAAGATCTTAACCAAGAAAGACAGAAGTTTGGATTTTAAATAACTGTTTACATTTCATTTAAATGACCTGTATATGATTTTTTTGCATGTAATAAAGTAAAATCTGTTTTGCCCCAGTACATATGTAATGTTAAAGCATCCATTTGGGTGAAAAATAGACCACAGTACTTTCTCTGCATCTAATTATGGAGCGTTTTTCATTCAGTCCGACTTCCTTTGGACAGTATCACGGTTGTGGAAGAGTAAAAAAGCCCCTTGTCCCAATGTCTGCAGATGGCACTTCCTCTATCGGTTGGAAAAACAGGTTAAATCTGGTGACAAGACACGTCAGAGCAACATCAAATGACACTCCAAAGTGAGCAGTTAAGACTGTCAGGTAAATAAAACAAAACTCTGGTGTGAAAAAAGAACCTTGAAAAAAGGATCTATAAAATTAAAGACACTGTACTTAATTTTTACTGTCATAAAACATGAAAAACGAGTTAATTTTAAACTCTTTGCAATAGTCCAATAGTCGGGTACCTTAATGCATTCCCAGCGTCTTAAATATTAGCCACAATGAGTTTAAAACCGTCCATTAAGGTTCATTTAGTTGTCTGTGATAATATGAATTGATATTTTTGTCTTCCGCAAATCTGAAAAGTAGTAACGGAAAAAGTGTGTTCCCCAAGGACACAATGGAAATAAATGTGTGTGATCTAACCCTGTCTGTGGCTCAATCCGAATGTCCACGCTCATCCCTAAGCCCTCACTGTCGAAATCCGCTTTTTAACAGTTTGTTTAACACTGCATTGTTAAAACTGCTCTTCTATCTGTTTTCATTTATTTGTGCTATGTCCATTTGAGACCTGTCACTGTACAGAGCTGTTTTTCCGACTCTCACAAAGCATTACAGTCTATTTACCGCCTAATTGCAAGAAAAAAAGTGCAAGAAGAGCAAACTAATGAGGCAAAGACAAAAATGTTAAAGATAAGACAATTAAATAGTTATTTTAAAATGCATTGCACTTTGTCTTCCAAATCCAAATCTCCAAAAATCTATTATTAAACTGTCACTATTGTGTTTTTAATGTGTTTAATGTGTGTTTTAATCGTACCCCATAAAATCCGATCAAATTATTGGGTTACTGACCTTTCTAGTGATCAGTGTAAATGTTCCCAGCTCCAAAAGTGAATGAACCTTAAGCATCAGTCAGCTCTCGCCCAGGGGACATGCGCACCAGCGGGGGGCAGCAGTGAGCCCATTGTCGACGGGTGTAATTGGCAGCAAGAGTGGAGCAGAGAGTGCCATATGTCTGAGCGCCGCCCCCGGCTGTCACACAGTGCAAACTCATTACATCATGTTTGTATGGCGCTAATTACCGGCCTAATTAAAAGCACATGAAGTGGTCAGGAAGGGGATTAGCGCGGACGCGGGCCAGGACGAGGTGTCGAGCTGCTAAAAAGACCCTTAGAAGTGGCCAGTCTTTGAAAGCAGCATCACAGGCCTGTAATGATTTTATTATGAGGATGTCCAGTCAAAGAGGGCTTTGTTCAGTCGCAGTAGTGCCGGGTTATGGAGGATTTCTGAATAATATTTCAAATAGTGGTATTGAATAACCAAGGGTGACGCCTTGGCAGTGGGGTTGGTGTTTCAGTTTTACTGCAGCTCAACATGTCCCTGGTTTTATTCTCAGACTGGTGAGGTGTACTGCTCACAACAGGCCAACCCAGTGGGACTGAAGAATGGATCAAATTTCCCTCTCAGGGTAATAGAGTATGCACACTACTCATTGGTGTTGTCACTATACTAAATTGTCAAAATTGTTTTCAATACTAGGGAAAAAGATCAATACTTGATACAAATTTCAATTTTGTTCACCAAAAACAAAACATGTGTTTAAGATGTATTTCTTTTTAACCACTGAGTCTCATTGAGAAAAAAAAAAATAGCTTATTAGCCTTTAAACATGCTCTTGAATACCTCTAGTCTGCCAAAAAAAAACAAAAAACTTTATTCTGTCTGGAGATGATTTAAGGACTTAAACAGCAGAAGATTCCCAGATAAGTGACGTAGAAAATCTGAAAAACGTCACGGATCGAGGAGTTCAGCAGGGAGTGTTTTTGATGGTCGGAGAGGAGATGATTTTCAAACCAGCATTCCTCAAAATGGCAGAAATGCTGCTAAATCCAGGTATGTTTTTGATTACAGAACATTGTTAGAACATGGCTAAAAGCTTAAAAGTCACTATAGCAGAATATGTGTCCTTTAAAGTAAAGTTCCTTAGTAACCTATTTATAAGATAGATAGATAGATAAGTAGGTAGGTAGGTAGGTAGGTAGGTAGGTAGGTAGATTAATTGAAAGGCCATGTATCACATACAAAAATGCTGTGGGAGTTAGGACAGATTATGTAGTCTGATGGCAGTGGAGACAAAGGACTTTTAAACTTTTCAGTGCTTCTGTGGAGTGGGAGGAGCCGCCTACCACTGTTGCTTCTCTGTGTGGTCAAGACACTGTAGGGAGTGGGAAGAGTTGCCCACAATGGCCTCCAGGCTGTTCTGGATTCTCACCTCCACCATACGGAGTGTCCAGTGCCCTCTCAATCACTGAGCTGGCCTTCTTTACCAACTTCTGCAGCCTTTTGTTGTTCTTAGCGGTCAGGCTGCTTCCCCAGCACACTGCCCATAAAAGAGGGCACTGGCCGCTGCAGATTTATAGATCATCAAGAGCAGCTCCTCACAAACATCAAATGCCAGGCTGAGGGCGTTCATAAGCACTGGTTATTTGTTTAAAAGCACATATCAGGCATTTACTAGCATTTGTAGATAGCTTAATAGCTTACCAAGGTTATTAAGCCATTACTAAAACATGTGTGTTTTAATAAACCATGTATAAAATGTTTGTGAGAGCACAAAAAAGCTGCTCATTAAACAATTTTTAATACGTTCTTGTAATCAAATTACTAGAACAAATTTCAGGGTATTTTCTATGTATTTTTGTAAAAGCCATAGGCTTGTTGATTTTATCAGCCGAAAGCTCAAAATCTCAGCCAAGTCTCCAGAAAAATTGGTACATAATTTATGCTTCTGTAATTCCATTTAATCTAATGTAATTCTATTGTATGTTTTTGTCAAAATATGTACAATAAGTACGTTTTTGGAAATTATGCAGCATGAGTACGTCAACGGACAATGTACATGTTGCAATTTGCAAATTATGTTATACGAGAATGTCAATCAAAAATGTACAGGTTACAGTTGATCAATAATAAACCCTGACCCCAACATAGACTCTAACCCTAATTTACGAACCTAAAATGTGTAAATTTTCCACAGACTTTTATTGAACATATTTTGACATCAAAAAAGTACAGTAGCTGGAGACTAGGTTGCAAATCAAACAATGAAACCTGGCCAACAATAAAGAAGCAGATTCACAGGAAATAAGCAAATGCATAAGTGTCCCAGAGCACCCCCTGTCCTCGGACCTGTCTTTCCTTCTTGTCAAGGAAAATTACCAAAAACCCAGTAGGAAAAAGAGAAACCTCGAGGAAAACCACAGTGATCCAGATGATCCAGGACTGATGCACATCCATTTGCAGACTGAGACTATTGAGCCAGAAACACTCAGGAAAGACGGAGAGAGTCATCCACGAGTGCTTATCAACGCCTTATAAATTACTAAGGAACCTAATTTCAAAACATTATCGAGATTTAGAATATCTCTTTTAGGAGAGTCCTATTGTATCCGTTTTGAGAGTTAAGGAGAAACCAACGCAAACATGAGGAGAACATGCAAACTCCACACAGAACAGACCTGACGTCGCCCAGGAGTCAAACTCAGCACTAACAGCTGTGCCACAGGATAATTGCAGTTTCTTGAATATTACCATGTGGTCTAATATAAATCAAGACCTTTCTGTTATGAATTAGTTTGGTATATTTTGTATTTTATATTATATTTTTTTAACTAATGATGCTTGATCAAATGAGTATATAGTTTTAACACGGACGACTAATGGATAATATAATAATAATGGCACATATGCTAGAACAGGGCTTTTCAACTTAAGGCCCAGGGGTCAAATTAGGCCCTCCAAGGGATATGATCTGGCCCTCAACCCATCTCCCAGCGATATAGAAACTATTTTATCAGTTGTTATTGGGTTAGACCTGGTTTAGTCCAGGTTTAGAACAGATTTAGATCTGGTTTAGAAATGATTGTATCTTGATTTAGACCTGGTTTAGTCATGGTTTAATCCTGGTTTAAACTGGTTTAGACCTGGTTTCCTCTTGGTTTCATCCTGGTTTAGCTTTGGTTTAGTCCTGGTTTAGACCTGGTTTAGTCCAGGTTTAGTCTTGGTTTAGACCTGGTTTAGACCTAGTTTTGTCCTGGATTAGACCTGGTTTAGTCCTGGTTTAGACCTGCTTTAGTTTAGTCCTAGTTTAGACCTAGTTTCCTCTTGGTTTCATCCTGGTTTAGTTTTGGTTTAGACCTGCTTTAGTCCTGGTTTAGACCTGGTTTCGTCCTGGTTTCGTCCTGGTTTAGCTTTGGTTTAGACCTGCTTTAGACCTGGTTCAGACCTGGTTTCGTCCTGGTTTAGACCTGGTTTCGTCCTGGTTTAGCTTTGGTTTAGACCTGCTTTAGACCTGGTTTCGTCCTGGTTTTGTCCTGGTTTAGACCTGGTTTCGTCCTGGTTTGGACCTTCTTTAGTTTAGTCCTTGTTTAGTCTTGGTTTAGACCTGATTTAGTCTGGTTTAGTCCTGGTTCTGGTCTGCAGATGTTGTTAAACTATAAATTATTATTAAATTATAAATATTAAATTATTTTTTTTCGTATTTCAAAAGTGTGGACATGTTTCCGGCTCAGAGAACAAAACTCTAATATAAAGTCGAATAGCCCTGTGCTAGAATTACACATCACACATACAGTATGTCCTGTCCAACAAAGCCAAAGGGCCATGGATTATTATCTGGGTCGATTAAAATTGACAGCTCTTCCATATTTACATAGAGCGTGCCATACGTTCTATCTGAACCATCAGAAACCATAAGCCCCTGCATTTGATTGCCTCATTCTGCAGCGGAGAATTATTAGAAAAGGGATTATCTATTCTCGTGATGGCTGACACATATGCCTGGAGTCTGTTTGCTTTTGTTCACACCTGCGGGACACTTGGGTCCAGCAGTGAATCAGGGTGAAGTGTGAAGGCGCTCTGACACTCCACTCTCCAGGGGCCCCCCAAGAACTGTGCGACGAGAGCTAAGACAAAGAGCCACTCTGGCACATTCAGCACGTCTGAATCCAAGCCATTAACAAAGCATGGCGTGTGGTCTGATTTGGATTGGATTGAATTTCATGTTTAATGTCCACAGTGATTTACACATGTATTTGAATGATTAACAGCCGGACGTGTTTTGGCTGTCGGAAGGTGTAGTGCTGTATGGATTTTGGAAATCAATTGTTTTGGGTGGCAACTATTGTGAAAAAGGCCTCAAGACTTTGCAACTATAATGTGGGTAAAGAATCTCCTGTGGGCCGGGCAGCTGAGTGCGTGACATCCATTCATTCACTGGTACGTGGACATGCTTGTAGATGTTATTGTTTCAGAATCTGAAACGTTTTTTATTGCCATTATCGGTGAACAAAATTGACAAACTAGGAATTTGCTTCGGCAGACTTGCTTGTTCAACTTGGGACACATATTCTGCTGCACTGACTTTTTTTTAGCTTTTAACCATGTTCTAGCAATTTAAATATTTTGAGGAATGTTCATTGGAAAATTCTCACCCCTCCAACCGTCAGAAGCACTTCCTGCTGAACTCTCTCAATCAGTGACTTTTTCCCTGATTTTAGATGTCTCTTATCCGAGAATTTTTTGCTGTTTAAAGTCTTTAAATCATCGCCAGACTCAGTATTTTGCCGTCTAAACACGATCACTGCTACTATATAGCTTGATCATGACACGTTACGTAGTCTCTTAAAGTGATAACGAAACTAAATTGTGTATAGCGTTAGGCGCCATCTACTGGCTACATACACTCAGGAAGTGCCATGGCAGACAACAATATTCATTTAGTGCAAAATAAACTTTTTTCCTCCAAACTAATGGATGGCAAATTTAAGGTAATCGTGAGTATTTTTTAAACGCTAGTAACAATATGAAAAATGCATAATATTTTTCCTTCAATTACGGCTGGTTTTATTGCAAATATTTTAGTGACAAACATGCATTCTTACTATAAGCAGGCTTGCCCCTTCACAGATCTGACCTGTAACATGACCAGCTGGTGCCACCTGCTTGTCTCCATGGTGAAAGATACGTTCAATGCAATACTGTGGCACTGTCCAGGCAAGGAAATAACCTGCAGACCCCATGGGAAATAGGTGAAACCCTGGAAAAAAAAGTGTTTCTAGCTGTATCAAAGAGGTCAGTCCCATTGTCTTGGCCGACAGGTTGAACCTGAAGAACGGGTCAAATGCAGAGGACACATTTCTGCACAGGGACATGTAAGTGTACTCCAGCTATCTTTTATTCTACTTCTTCAGCTAATGTCAGGCAGATTAAGTGTCTCATTGCTGGGATTAGATTAGCCTTTTTTTTTTTTATTTAGGAGAAATTTGTGTTGGACAAGCAATGGGCACGAGTTCTTTCTTTGGGTTGTTGTCAGGCCAGTATTATTAACATTACTGATTTGGACTCCAAACCAGATTGTGAGTAGTGCCCAAAATGTACTGTATTGGTAGAATATGGTAAAAAACGATGTACAATGGAGCATGGAACATCTATGTACAGATCAAGTTCCTGTGCTCTTTAATTTTCAGCACAATTCCTTTAACACCCTGGACAAGCTCACTTCTATAAGAGGCTCTTGTTGGGTCTCGCGCTGCAAGTCAAGGGCTGAAATGACCTTTAACAAAGAATCTCTCTACCATGGTGCAATGACAATATTTGATCATAAGTCATATATATAAGTCAAGAGTTTCTAAGGTTTAAAGTTGGCAAACTGACGAATGAGATGTTGGAGATACATATGAGTGTTTCCATGGATGTTACTGCTATGCTTGTAATGTTCCACAGTATGGCATGAAACATACCTGTCACTATGAAGCAGTGACGTGTGTTTACACTGCTTCATAGTGACAGCTGATGTGACAGGTTCAAATATATCTATTGTTGTTCACTTAATTGCTGTCAGATGCCTTTCTTTTCTGCAAAAACATATATCAGTCATGTTTGTCAATAAAACGTTGAATCTCAATTTAGCATTTTATGTGTTCTCGCAAAAGAGAAGCAAAAGAAAAAAGAAATGTTTTGGCAAAGCTTTGAACCCAGGTCACCTGCGTCATAGTCAGATGTTTAATTAAGTGAGCTGTACAATGACTTGTTTTGTAAGTGTTGGATTGACAACACAATCTCCTCTCTTATCTTATCTGTGAACTGAATTAACACAAGTCAAGGCCTAATGTCGGTAAAATATTTACTTGTAGCCTTGTAGCCTGATTATTTACTTTAAAGTTGTTGTAAAAGGTTCAGTTGAAGTGCACAGTGAAATTTGACACTATCTTAAACATTCTAGTCCATATTTGTCTGGCCGCAGCCCCACCCCCTCACACAGCTCCGCCCCTGTGCGGTGACAGAGGCAGAGTGTGAGGCGAATCTCATCTCAGGTCTGTTCAAACCACAGACAAACGTGGTTTGATGACTGATTAACTCGCTAAAAGTGCTCGAAAAAAAGTGCATTTACAAATATGTATCACAATGTTTTATGGAGAAAAAGTGAGTGAACGCAGTGAATAAACGCGTCCTGTTTACTGCGTATGTGGCAACCGTCAACATTTTTTCATTATATCTGCAAATACTGGGAGATTTGCAAGTTAAAACCACAAAACTCATCACAAATTACAAGAAATCACCCGGAAATAATAAGTAACTAAATAAATAACATAAAAAGTTTAGTCTTTTAGACATTGCAACGTTTTTTTCTTCCCAAGATGACTCATTTGACAAACGTTTGGTTTTAATGATGCGTTTAATGGTCGTCCTCAGAGTTCAGAACTCGGAGTAACATTTTCTCAATTTTCTCAGTTCTCAAGTCATAAAAACCAATGAGCAGCACTTTGTCATAACGTCTCAAGTATCAAATCAGCTCAATTCAGCCACACTATGGATCCAGTTAGATGAATGTATTAACCCGGACATTGTTATCACAGTTTATAAAGCATCGTTTAAGGTTAATTTTTGATTTTGCTTTTGTCATTAGCTCTGTGTGGAGGGCAGAGATGGCAAAAGTACTGGATCACTGCTCAAGTAAAAGTACAATTACTCTAAAATGACTCTGGTAATACTTTAAGTACAGTTGAAACTCCATTATTTTAAGTAAAGGAAAATAATACACCATTGTAAGTGCTCGAAAGTAAAAACATACAGCTGATGGGACTGTGTTAAAAATTAAATAGCGTGTGACCAGAACTTGAGAAGTGAAAGGGGAAAATGTGTGTTTGGCCTCGTAAAAAGAGTACAGATACTTGCGGTAAAAGTAAGGAGTAAAAGTAAGAAATCACCAGAAATTTGAATACTCAAGTAAAGTACAGAAAAATCTGCTTAAGTACAGCATTCAGAGTGTGTTGTATATGTTATATGTAAAAAAAAAACGCTGTGTAGTTGTACTGCAGACATTGTTGGTGGATAGTAGCACTTAATATGTATCTCCAACATCTTAATAAAAGTATGTGGGAGGCTGTGAGCTCAGATGCCAAGACAAGGGAAGGAGCCTTATGAAAACAATACCACAAGGACCAGAATATTCATTATTTTTTCATGCATCAGATGTGCTGCAGACATTTGGTTGAAAATGTGTGGGGAACCATGTCTTCTTCCTTAACCGTTGTGTTGTGGAAGCGAAAAGAAGAGGGCAAAGTGTGGGCGTACATGCTGTATGTACTGTACATTCTCCCTCTGGTCTGGTATGGAAGTTCACTCGAGTCTGCCGGTGCAACTCTTGAAAATTTTCCTTTAGTGGCCCCTTCAGGATTTCTCAGGCGTTTTTTTTTTCTTTTTTTTCTTATCATTGCATGCTTTGATGAGTTTTCAAAAAGTTGCAATGACCTTAAAACATATAATGAAATCACTGCCAAAGTACTGCAATGCTATTCAAAAAAGGCTTTTGTCTAAGGATTATTGTTCAATGAAACGCACTTTTGATTAGATATTACAACTTGGAAATACTTATTAGATGAAGGCAATATATAAGGACACATATATAAGGATAAGGACACATTATGATTTTTTTTTTTTTAGTTTTTCACTATTAAAACCATACCCGGAGTTGTATTTAGCTTCTTTCACATTTGTTTCATTAATCTTGTTTAGTAAGTCCTATCTCCTCTGAGTCTTTGAAAAAAAAAAGTTCCAAATTTCAGAATTTTGTGATGTCATTAGTGGAGCTCCAGAGAGTAAGTCCATAAATCACTGCAGACTCGAGTGAACTGTATGCTTACATTAGCATCTTGGGGGCAAGCTAGCTTTTGTGATACATTATTTTATTTTAAATAAGATAATGTTTAAAATATAATAACAATATTATAACAGTATCAATTTCGATACAACATTAAAAATGAAAAATGTTCTTTTTTTACTTTAAGGTTCTAGACTATAGACCAATATTCTCAAAAACACAGTGTTGCTGCAGAAATGCTACGTGGTGCACCCTCCCAACTCTCTACAAATGTGTAAAAATGTGTATTGGTTTGATGTCTATACTACAATCTTGTAACTAAAATACCGTAATTTCTGAATTTTAATGCAGTTCAAATATAATATTAGCAACTCATAACACAGTTTATTATAACCCCCCCACAGTCCCTAAATGTCCCTGCTCCACCCCTGTGTTAGCGTCACACGCAGCGCTTCTCCTGCTTTTCTGTGGGACAGACTGAGGCTCTAGAGAACGCTACAGGCTGCAAACTAGACGCACTCTTCATGAATTATGTGAGACAATGTACGGGAGTTTTCTTAAATGTTTTCTGCTAAAAACATAATTTAGACATTTGTAAGAGGTTGAAGCACTTTGACTTTGCGCTCCGTGATGTCGGCTGAACAGTTCACCGCACCAGCTGAATGGAGTTGGCGCTTTGCCGATTTTCATAAACTAAAGACCATTTGGTAAATGTAGAACCTGCTCCACACTGAGCCCCTGTCCTACTCTAAGTCTTTTTAAACTGTGGCTTGTACAGTAGAGTTGCAAATAGTCTATTCTGTCCTTCAGTCCACACTGGCTGGTGAACCTGGTGCCCCTCAGAGCACTTGGTGCCCCACGCACTGCGCATTATGGGCGTTATGGGAGCGGCGGCACTGATCAAACAATGATAGTGCTGTCTTTATTAAACAGTGTGATCTTATTATAGTTTTGACTAAGCTCAAAATCAGTCTAAAACTGGTCACAAAAGGTCACGTTTAATTAATATGATTTTTAGTTTTGATACAATTTAGTTTAGTATCAATTATAATCTGATTTTTGATACTTTTGACAACCTTACTATAAGTTTTGTATGTGATTATACTTCCTTATTTCAATTTTAAAAAGACAGGAAAAAAGAGAAAGAAAAATGGAGCTGCAAGGAGAGATCTATGAAGTTAATTAGTTCTGCTGTAAATTAAATTAATAATAAAAAAAAAAAAAATACTTGGAAATCAATACTTTTCCATACCATGTCAGAATAGATATTTTGGTATTGCTCTGCGCATCACTATTTTCTAGTTAAATTCAACCCAGATGTTTAATTTGAACACATTTTTAACCCGTTTTCACAGTTTTGTTTTTATTACATCACGGGAAAATGGCATGTTATTGAAAAAATGCATGCATGTACCCAGTAACCCGGCCTTCCAGAGAAATCCATATGTCAATGCACCATATTTTGAATATCTGTAATCTCATCTATGTGCATGTGTTTGAGTTCAAGCAGTTTGCATAATCGTATGAACTGTATGGACGCTCCCTTTATGACTCTGATGCAGATTTCTTTATTCCCACCCATTTCCCGCTGGTCTCATCACATCTGTGCATGAGCCGCTGCCTGCAGAGAGAGAAGGCAACATACTGTATGTGTGCAGGCTTTTGTGGATGAAAAATAAGGCTTGGAATAACATGATTTGAATAGATACACAAGACATGGCTCACATTACCGATAAAAACCTCCATTACTGCCGTCTTTTGAGTACCTAGCTGGAGGGTTTGTGAATTCCCTGTGCATTTTAAAGCTGGGGTACTCAACTTTATTCTTGTAAATGATCAAATCTAGTTTTCCCCCAGAGAGTACGCCATAAAAGCAGCACTTTGGAACACTATCAATCTATATTTCATCCTTGGTAAACCCAGAAAAGACAAAAGTAGCACTCTGACTCCCTGCACTTTGTCGGTCCACCCCAGTTTCTCTTCCCCCGACTGGAAAAAGTTGTTCTAAAGCTGCGCACGCGCCCGAAAATAGGCGAACAAACTGACCCAAAACCTAAAAATAATGTGAAAAATGTGCGTCGTCTGTCGCCGTTAAGTGTGGGCTTTTGTGTAAAATTTATAGAGTTGATGTTTCCAAATGATGATGTATTCATTTCTGCGGAGGAGCTCAGATCTGAATCTATTTTGGTCGTGCGGCATCTTTTTATTGTGATTTATGGACCACAACAGTCGTTTTGTACGTGGAAGGCTCCTCCTATTTTCTGCCCCGCTTTTGTCTTTGCGTGACTCACTGAAAATTTTAGAGATTTAGGCGCTGCTGTTGGGTGAATAAGCTCTTCAAACGTTCAAAACAAGACACATTTGGAAGACAATGCAGATGACAAACAGATAAACATTCGTGAACTATCGAGATGAACAAAGTGCGACTGAAATGAAAATTGGTAGGGATTATTGGTCAGCTGTCCACATTTTCAGAGCGCAATTTTAACAACGCTACTCTGGGTTATTAACGGCTCGAACAGCTTTTCGTGTCTTTGTCTTTTGGGGATTTTACTTTTACTGCTAATTGGGACATGTGCGGGCAATATGACCGTTGCTAATATGTGGATTTGATTGGACCGTTTTTTACTGTTGTTTATCCAAAGCGTTTTATATTGAGCTGTCTGTGTGTGAGCTCCTCTGATCATCACCGACCGTTCATAAGAAGCCACGAATATAAGCAAGCGTTTTAGGTGTCTGACATGTAAGTTTACACTCGAGGAGAAATCCGTACTGTGTGAAAAAATAAAACAAATTGGTCAGACCGGTTCCGCTACACGAGAGTAAATCGGTTCAAACAGGCAAACGCGACAACTTGTGGCCGACGGAGGGCAGGGTGCGTTGAAGGTTTGAAGCGAGGACTGGTGGGAGAGAGTAGTAGTTCTGAAGGATGGAGAATTTCCGAATGAAGGACGTGCCCTGAACCTGTGTCTCTGGTGCACCGATCCTACGAAACATTCGAGTCGCCTGTTGAGGATTTCTAAAACAAGTTAAACCATAAAAAATATAAAGAGAATGAGTCTGGATCAGTATCCGTTTATTCACTAGTACCAAGTGAACGCCACATGTCCCTGACAAAGCAATCTCTCCCTAGTCGACGGTGGCCCCACACACAGAACTTCAGCATTATATAGATTCACAAAGGACCAATGGCCAATGAAAACCAGGTAATCAGATGATCCACAGGGGTAAGGAAATAGATTATAATACAGACTGATGCCTGATGATGAGTGGTCGGCTGCAGGGGGGTCCAGGAAATGAAACTAGAATACAAGCGGTATCTCCTGAGTGAAGGGACCAAATGGGGACTGTTGTTAACTGGCCTAGAGGGGAACCGAGAGAACAAAGGCACCAGGAGTCACTTGCAGCCCCAGAGCAGGATGTTCTTGAGTCTCAAACACATAGACCTGGGTTCAGCATGTCTGATGTGATGACGTTTAAGTTAACCTTATCAGAACCTTAGACTCAACAAGATCAAAAATTGCTATAACACGCCGTCGTCTTGTACAGGTTCGCTAGCTGCGCAGAATACAGCTATTGCCAACCAGTTCGAGGTCCACAAGTCAACTGTTCTAAAGTTCATGAGCGATCAGGGGCGTTGTACTGGGGGGTTAAAGGGGGTACAGCGGTTTCCATAGAGCCCAGTGCAGAAATGGGCCCTCTAAAGCGTGATGTTTTTGTTTTCCGAGTTGCATTTTTCTAGGTTTAATCTAGTTTTGATGTAATAAAATGCGTTGCAGTTGAGTCCTTGAGAGTATGCAGAGTATACATGACATCAGACAGCCCTGTCAGCCTTTCAAAACAAGAAAAAAAAGCCAAGTTGTTTACAAATTTAACTAGTGACTTTAATTTCCTGTTGGTGCATTTTCTTACTGTAATTATTAGTTTCAAGATGTTTGCGATATTGGCCTGGTAGTAATTGACAGAAACAGTACTGTATCGTAATATAAGGTGGTAACTACACAGGATGTCTATACATTTTTTAAGTTATTTTGATTTTTTTAACTGAATTTGCTGGTATAAATAAATCATATACAAAATGATGTATGGGGCCCAAAATTTGGTGCTACACCCATTGGTGCTACGCAATGGCATGTTGTCCTCGGTAAAACACGAGCTGATTAAAGTAGAAATAAGTAACATTTTTACCATATTAAACGCCTTTGTACAGCCGTATGGTGGTTGTAAATGTATTTTCAGGGTATTTGAAGCCACTGCCATCGCCCCCTGCTGTCTCTGCACGGGAAACTAGCCTTGCAACTTTCCTGATGCCGAAGACAACTCTCCTGAGAAACCTTGGCTTTCTTTTTTATATTTGGCAACATTCAAAGTTTTGTATGTGATTGTACTTCCTTATTTCAGTATTTCGCTGAAGTTCTTCTTTAGTGTTGCAGGTACGTTTGGCGCAGTCAGATTGATTGTTTACATGACATCTGAATACGGACTAGAAGAGGTCGGGATCATTGGTGTCAAGTGAATTTGGGAGAATCGATCCACAGCACCTCAATGGACATGCCCTGGTTTACATGCACTTTGGACAATCAATTGCAACTGGGCTAAGCAACTTGTCCGATTTTCCTGTTGTTCACATAAACGTAGTGACTGAAAAACACAACCAGTTAGCACTAGTTGGAGCTGGAATCGAGCCAGATACCTTAAACGACAACAACCTGTTCTTGCCCAGTGGTCGAGCAATCGAAGCTGAGGCACACATGCCAAGTTCGGTGCTGAGCTAAGAAACATGCAATCAGTTCCTGGCTCTAACATTTTTCTGTATTTTCCTGTTTGGGCTGCAAGGATTATTTTGGTAATCAATTAATCTGAAGTTTGTTGGATCGCAAAAAGCTTATGAATATGAATTCTTTGTTTACAACATTTGACTAAATTAGTTGGCAATTATTTCAATAATCAGTCAGTTGATTAACTTGTCAGCCCTTTACCCAATCTTGTTTCACAGTAAAACTTTAAAAATCTGTTGGAAAAACATGCATCCTGACTGTGAGTGGATTCGCATCTCTAAAAATCTGACCTGCAACTTGGCCTTATGACAGAGCTATTCAACTTAATTTTCTCAAGGGTTAGATTTTTTGGAGGGCCATGGCCTCTGCGTCGGATGTGTGCTCAGTGTGCCAGCAATTTTAACAACATTTGGGGTCACACAAAATGTCCACAACACTAGATTTCAATAATGATAAAAGAACTTGTTAGAGTAGATTGTTGTCGAAAAATAAAATACTAAATGCTTCACCAACAATGCTCTGTAAATTTGAACCAGGACCAAACCAGGAAGTCGAAATTAGTACAAACCCAGAATTAAACCACTAAACAAGAGAAAATATGTGTAGTAATAATTGGAAGATGAGCTGATCGCTCAGAGGGCCTGATCTGTCCACAGGCTTTAAAGGTGCACATGTAACTTTCTGGTGGAGGGATCATCACCTGATTGTCTTGTGAAAATGTTAATGCTTTCCTTAATACGTTCCACTGTATTTGAACCTATCTATCTTTCATTTATTAAATAATACTTGGTTTGTCGGAGGTACCTGCTTGTCTCCATCAAGATGGTTAAGTATCAATCAAACTATGAGGCAGTTTTGTGGAACAATCCCGTCAAAAAAAAAAAAAAAAGAACTACAATGATCTAAGAGTTTCTACTTCTCTGTGATTGGTTGATTCCATCTGTCACTCACTCAAAGCATTAGGGAAGTTGACCAATAGGAGGAGTAGGAAGGAATAGTGTTGTTTTTTTGTTGTAAAACAACCTTAAAAAGAAAAAAATGGAATCATGATCTGATATCACAAAAATAGCATATTGTCAGATGGATGAGACCTTTATTCAATTTTTAGCATCATTTTGCGGCACCTTATTTGGACACTTCCATACTGCCCCTTTATGTTAGGCCTGCCTTATGGGCCTGCTTGTCTCCATGGAAATTGATTTATGTTTAATACATTCAGTGGAACATTCCAAGAAAAGCAAGTTGCTGACACTCAACCAGAAAAGTTACATCGTGCAAAGAAAAATAAGACCTAACCACCTGGGCCTATGTTTTCTAAATACATTTCTGATACCAATATTAGCTAGCTAGCTATTATATTTGGAAAGTTCATTCCATCACATCCATCAGACATCACCTCTGACGAAGGTGGAAGTCCTGCCGCCGAAACATGTCAGGTAAATGAGCTTATCGTTTGTTAGGAAATTATCACAAAGACAATTGAACCTAGACAGTCTGAGAGAACAACCTTCTACTGACTGAGAATTAAACAGGTAATCAGATACTGGCCCATGAGCTTTATGTGCACGATGCACGGGGAGAGGGAGAGTGGCGCTTCTCATCGGCTCGTCCCAACAGCAGAAGAGGTACTCGGTTCAACTCTCTGCAGTGGCGCCTCCGTCTGCTCATCCCACCAGCAGAAGTGACACTCTGTTCAACTTTCTGCAGCCTCTTCCAACTTGCCACTCCCTTCCCCTGCGCTTTTATTCAGTTTAGACAGGCATAGGTCAACATACATCTGTTGCTCCAATGACCTCGCAGGGCAGCAAAACAACATCTGCCCTTAATAACTAAAAGAGGTCATTTACTATAATCAAAAGAGGTCATTTTGCTCATTAAAGAGGTCATGGGGAACAGGTAAAGAAAAACACGATATAAGGTTACAAACAACATCACTTGCATTAAGCATCTGGTTCTCATTCTGGTAGTTAACATTCCACACATAAGCATATTCTTATACATGCATTGTTATTACCAGAAATGTGTCATTTTGACAATCCCTTAATAAAAATCTCTTACATCGTTTTTTACCCCTGTTTTATTTGAAGAAACGCACAAGTCTAGCTTGATTTTAAATCAGTGTGTTAGAGTGCCTTGAAACTATTTCCAATTTCAGCAGAACAGACATTTTTTCTGTTGAATAATTTGCCATTTTGACATGTCTTTAACATACTTAAGAAAGCAAAACAATCCCCATTACCAAATTTATTGCAAATTTTTTTAACTTAAAGATCTGATGTTGTAATGTTTTAGTAATAGGTGGTGTGCTGTTGGATCTTTTCTCAAGGTTGCAAAAACACTGGTCTAGCTTATACCACACTTGAAAGATGGTGAAATGAAGCTTTTGCCATCGCTGTATCTGGACTTTTTTTTCTCTGCGGTGGTTGAAACAGCGCGAACACAAGTTGAACTTTGGACTAAAACATGGCAGGAGTTGAGAAAGTTGTTGGCGTTCCCCATTAGAGGCGAGTGACAGGCCACCCAGCTGGAGCGCTTGTTATCACTGTCTAATAAGGCCAGCCACTGTGGTCGCAAAAGCACAGGTCAGCCAACACGACTCCACTCCAAATTGGTGTCATTTCAGTACAATCCAAAACACTCTTTTTTTCCATCGAAGCTCTGGCAACGGCATTTTATTCAATTCGGAAACATCGCCGGCTTACTGTACCAATAAAGGTTTACATGGGCTCAAGCGCCAAGGAGCTCAGCCTTCTTGAGACCGCGCTAATGATGTAAAAGCCCACATACAACCACAACTTATTTCAACCAGAAGTCAATTTGACGTTGCAGTTGAAGAGCAGGGCCTTTATAACGGAGCAATTCACAGTTTGAAAGAAACAGCCGCAGAAAATGGCGAAAATGAAAAGCTTTCCAGTCTCATTTTGAGTTGTGATGGAAAGGTCAACCGGTTTTGATTAAATATTGATTAATTCCCGCATTACATGGTGCCAGAGCGGCCACGCCCTGCTGGAATATTCATGAATATACTGTATGACCACGAAGCCGATGAGGATTTAGAGATGTTTCTGATCGCTCTATGTTCACTTTTAAAAGGATGTCAAGATTGTAGTTAACTAACTGGAACAATGCAATGTCATGTCACTCATTGATGCTTCCTAAACTTACCATTACAACTCAAAGGTGAAATAAGATGTTTATAGACTCTTCCAGGAGTGTCTAGTATTGATCCCCATGCAGCCTGGTGCATGTGTTAACATTTTATTCTGTTCATTTGAATAGAGCAGCAAATAAAAAAAGTTTTGTTGTATATAGACAACGCACAGAAAGCTGTACTTGAGTTTGAAACATGAAAAACAGAACTATTCATTAACGGTCATTAACTTCATAAACTGCCACCCCTGAAATAACTACATAATGCAGTCCCAGCATCCTGGATATTCAAAGCAATGAGTTTATAAGAACTTTTCACGAGTCTCTATTTGCAAGTTTTGCTTGTCACGGGAAAGCTAACAAACATTAGCATGCTACCGGCGCACTTCCTGCACCTCGTAAAATAAAACACTATAAATAGATGCAAAGAGAGCGCTGTGGTCTCATTTTCACACAAATACATGCTTTTACATTTTATCCGTACTGGGGCAACACATGCAAAAAATTTTGCACATGAACTAGTTCTGTTTTTCACGTTTCAAAACAGTAAAGATCAGGTACAGTCCCTTTAATATGTTCATGACATTTGCTAATGAGTGATCAATATACATACCGCTAGTTTTTAAAGTTCACTTATTGCTGCATTTTACCTGACAAACTGTTGTCACACGCCATGTTTTTGGTGCTTTATTGTCCTAAATGACGTTAGATTTAAGAAATGTTTATTACGAGGTTGGTTAGCATGTATGTCAATGTTGGCGCTAATTGCTAATGGTAGCAATCTACGCTAAACACTTTCTGACTTTGCTCTAGTGTTACTCACGTGCACTCGAGTGGTTGTCCGTCACCAAAACAGCCCTGGATTTTAATAGTTTATATTTAGAGGCTCATGCTAACTCCCTAATTGAAAATGCATTAGAGCTAAATCATGGAATGGTACAAAGCTAATGGAACACGTTGTTTTGTTTGCAAACACCGGAAGGCCCTATACTTTGTGGTAATTTATCATGCAATTTAGCCTCAAAGGTGCACGGTATTAGTGAGAAAAACAGAAAACGCTGCTCCTGTGGTGAGTGTATCTGCAATTCTTCCTTCTCTAATTGGTGATGAATAAAGCAGAACAACAAACATAAAGCTGCTTAAATCCTGTTTACACTGTATTTCATTGGAACGCAACGTGAAAGTATTCCGATTGGGCCATGTATGGAGGTATTCTATAACTAAATCCATTTTCTACATTCTTCCCATCGCTGACTTTCCCATCTCAAGGGTTATAGTTTATTTTATCGAGGTTCAGATTAACATTGCTAAGTGCGCTTGCGAGCGTCTTGACCCTGTGTTCTTGTAGGATGTGTAGGATGTGCATCGACGTACTTTTTAGCGGCTTCATTTCTTTTTTTAATTCATAACTCAAACTGATTTTTAAGTCTTGAGCTGGTGAGTCATTGCATCCACTTCACACTGACTCATACGTCTTGTGAAAAACAATATTGTGACTATATTGACTTTCCTCCTGAATCCAAACTTCTGGAGGTGAGTGTGACATCAATTGTTACTTTTATTACATGTTTTCTTGTTTTTCTTTTGTACAGTTTTTTTGTTCAGCTCACACACACGGCAGTACTGGAATTGATTAAAACTCTCAAAAACACAACACTAACTTTTTGTTCTGCACTGTTTATCTTTACTGTATCTGTATCTTATTCTTGCCTATAGTTATCCAAGCGTTAGCCCAATAATCAAAATCAGGACGATGTTGCAGTGAGACCACTTTAATTTATTTCAGTATGGACTTTGGAAACGGCTATTGTTCACAAAAATAAAATGTGCAATAGAAATAAAGTGGATTGGATTCCCCTTACTCAGATATGGGTGAACAAATGTGACAGGAACGCAATGAAGACTATAAAGTAGTTGCAAAAATATCTTTAAAGGAAAATCTGTGCTCTAAGTAACTTTACTGGTGACTGGTCTGCAACATCTTCATGGATATCCTTGAATGCCTTGAATGTTCCACTGTATGGCATTAAACATATACGTTTACTAAATTACAGCGATATAAATGATGAAAGCCCCGGTTTATTTCAACATGTTGGTGATTTAAATTTGTTCCCACTGAGTGTTTTCATGCGTGTTAGTCACCGTCGAAGCTGTGAATCAGTAAAAGCCTGTAGAAGCGCACTTTTTTCCCCTCCTGGCAGGTTCTGATTCATTTCTAATTATTACTTAGATTGGTGGGAGGGGCATCTGTAAATATTTATCATAGTTTTACATTAGTCAAGATGCAGTGTGTAACGAAGGAAGGAAGAAAAGTTTAAAATTACATAAAGTATTGCCAAATTCTAAACAGGAATCCCTCTGTGATGTCATCAAAAAGCAACACGCCATTGAAAATACAGAGGCAATTTACAAACAGCTGACACAGTTTAAACCATCATTCAACAAAATAAAGGAATCATTGGATAATCGTGTAGTATTATTTGTCATATCATAGCTGTTGTGTCATTTATATGGATTTTGACCCGTGTTTTCAAACTGGTTGCTAGGTAACTGTTGTGGAATTACCTCTATGTATGTCATATTTGCTGCCCATGTCCAACCAGGACATGCAATTATAAACACACCGAAAACTGTCAAACTGGGGACAAATGGGAAAAATGTTTAGTAAAATCTTAAATATATAATCGTGTTCGCTACATTTTAGCGAAATGTGCAGTCTAACCTGTCATTTAGACTTTAAATTGAAACATTTTTTAAAGAAAACGTTGGTCCAACCATAACACCTCCATAGAGACAAGCATATTGTAGACCTCCTAACAGAAAAGTTACATGGTGCGCCTTTAAAAAGTGAAAAGCATAGCATTTGGAAGCACAGTAATTAACAAACAATATTATTCGCTAACATAAACAATTAACAACAGAAGACAAATTAAGATTCCAAAAAACAATGCAATTATGTCCTTTTTCGCAAGGAACAGCTACATTTACCAGTGCCACGTTTTCAAGCCCCAGTTCTGAGTATTTCCTTTTAATCCGCTCCACGTTTTCTGAATCCCCTCTCAATAGCATGTAGGAATACTGTAAATGTCACAGGAGTACAGCTTTTTGGATTGATTTGCCGGCGCAGCGTTGATCTCTTGTCTCTGGTGCTTGCTTGGGAGCTAATATGTTTGCATCAAGCCCGGAATCCCTTTGAGCGCCTTTTATGCTCTCATCTGTCTGACAATTTGCGCAGGCAGCTTCATATCCACCTGAGAGGGAGATAAAGCGTTGAGGGAAGACGTGTCAGCGGGCTTGATAACGTTTAAATCAAAGTTCGGCTGTGGGCACCAGCATAAGCCGAGAGTTTTTTTTTCAGCACTGACAACAATAGGGGAGTCGACAAGCGGAACGCTCAGGCAGCCGGGATCATTTTGAGCAGATTCGTAAAGCTGCAGAATAGCTTAGACTGACAGGACTGTTGTGCGGTGGAGCTGGGCCAAATCTTACCTTTGCAAATGGCGGGTTGCGAAGAAGGCGGCGTTATGCTGGTTTCCCCCTGAATACGTGGATCGAAATCTGGAGAAGGATCCAGGAGGTTTTGGAGCGCCCCAAAAAAGCAAAAACTTGAACGGAAAGAGCTACAGAAAACAGTGTGATGAATTAGGAAATGACCAATTACTTTTTTCTGGTTGGCTATAATTTCTTAACATTCACAAGATAGACTCTTTTTTAAATTCAAAATGTATATATATTTTTTTTTTTGGGTCAGTTTGCGCTGTAAACATTTAGGCTTCCATGTGGGAACAAACTTGTCCAAGCTGCTCCTAAAGATGTTTTATTACTTTTCTTAATCCACTTCATCCATAGATTTCTCTGGGACAT
This sequence comes from Rhinogobius similis, assembly GCA_019453435.1. NCBI lineage: Eukaryota > Metazoa > Chordata > Actinopteri > Gobiiformes > Gobiidae > Rhinogobius > Rhinogobius similis. The sequence continues at coordinate 46,103,265 of CM033619.1, read as the reverse complement.
TGTTCATTCATTTTTTTCTACCGCTTATTCCCGTTAGGGGTCGCGGGTGACTGGAGCCTATCCCAGTGACTTTGGGCCTTAGGCGGGGTACACCCTGGACAGTGGCCAACTCGTCGCAGGGTTAACACAGAGACATGGACAAGGACAGACAACCATTCACTCTCACATTCATTCACTAGGGACAATTTAGAGTTGTCAATTAACCTGAACACAGTCATGTCTTTGGACGGTGGGAGGAAGCCGGAGAACCCGGAGAGAACCCACGGTAACACGGGGAGGACATGCAGACTCCACCCAGAGAGATCGTGTGATGTTAGGGTGGTTCGGAATTCGAAACCACGATGTTGGGGTGGTCTGGGATTCGAACCTTATTGAGAGGCAGAAGCTCTAGCCGCTCTGCCACCGTGTTTTATTACTTTTCTTAATCCACTTCATCCATAGATTTCTCTGGGACATTGTAACTTCAAAAAATGTTTTCTTAAAATGCATTTTTCTCCCTCGAGACATAAAGATCAGTCCTTAAAGTAGCACCTACACAGACTCAATTTTACAATTTTGCAACACAATTTTGACGGAATGTACAGAAGGCTTTGTTGATATCAAATTCTAAGTTGATTTATTATTAGTCAAGTCTAAAGGCAACATTTGAATTTTTAGCCCAATAATAGGTTAGATCAAGTTTTCTCAAAAACGAAATAAGAAATCCAAAATCCACACTGTAATTTGTTTTGGAAATGAATGAACTTATACTTATATGAATTTTTTTTTCCCTTTTCACCTGTTGTGTCATTGCCATTAAATATTAGTACCACTTACACTGTATTCATAATGAACAAATAGTCTATTAAGAATAATTCAGGATTTCCCTAACCCCAACCACTTAATTAAGCAGGTAGTAATTAAACCATTTTTATTCCGTACAAATTAAGTCTTTGGTGGCTTTATTAAGGCTAATTAGGGTGTCGTTATTAAAAAGTAGTAGAAAAAGTGGTGTAATTTCTTCCTCCAAAGTCTGAACTATGCTCCAAATCCCATGTTTTTTTTCCTGACAGAGGTTTGGCCGTGGACCTCTCAATTAAAAAGACCCAACCTGATCAGTGATGATTACAAATGACTGAATCTTGACCTCAGTTCACAGGCCCACAATAAATGATATATTGAATTCAGCAAAAATGACCCTAACCTAAAGCTGTATAAAATCCTCCTTCGAAGTAAAAACATGAGCTGCCACAGTGAGTGTGTCAGTGAGCTATAGATATTACTTAGTGAGTGTTAAGACAGTCAGGTCCAGAGGGGCGGAAGTAACTGCGTAGCTCTGGTTGCCACGGTAATATGTTAACTTCTTTTAACACGAACTACATATTTTTCATATTTTACAGTTCATTTATGTCATGAAACTTTCTCAACAAACTCTACTTAACTTTAATAATAGGTGAACTGAGGTTACAACTGACGTTTCTGGCTATTTATATACACGGTTGACGCAAATTCGGCCAATGACTCAAAGTTTTTGTTGTTGTTATTGTTTTAGTTACTGGTGCCTTTTCACTAACCTTAACTGTTTCCCTAACTCTAACCCTAACCTTGAAGGACACATATTCTGTTACAGTGATTTTTTGGAGCTTTTAACCATGACCTAACCATGTTCCGTCATCAAAAACATACTTAAAGTTGAATTTAGCTGCATTCACGCTGTTTTGAGGAATGTTTATTAGAAAATCCTCTCCCTCTGATTCTGTACGTCACTTATTCGAGAATCTTCTGCTGTTTAAGTCCTTAAATCGTCACCAGACTCGTTCTGAGCATTTCTGCCGTCTAAACACAATAATTGCTTGGCTAGCACTTTTTATGTCCTAAAAGCGCTAACTAAGTAAACTGTGTAAGCTTTGTGCGCCATCTACTGGCTGGATGCTCTCATTGCACACAGCAGACAAATCCTTTTATAAGGCCATAATAAACTTTTTTGTTTCAAACATGAGATGGCAAATTGAAGGTACTCAAGAGCATGTTTAAAGGATAATAACAATATGAAAAATTTATAATATGTTTCCTTTAAGCATGACACTTTTCCCTCCAGACCTGACACTATATTAATTATGCTATTTATGCTGCATTCATGTGGCCATCGGGTTCTTAGATTTTTAGATAAGAAGTTGGTGTACCCAGTGCTTTTTTTTCTCTGAAACAATGAGGAAAATCTGCTTTTTAACTGTTTTTAATAGAGCCTCCTCAAAAGCTAGATGCAATTTATTTTGGAAAACATCCCATTACTTAAACTTTAGGTTGCTAACGTTACATGGACAGTCAATTTAACAATAGTGCTGGGTCTTTCGTCGTCTTTAAGCTAAATTGAACAAATCAGCTGGTTTACATCCATCTCAGCAGCTGACGTCGGGCATCAGCTTTTCACCCATTTCTTTTACTGGCTTCATGTGCATTTTTCAACTTGGGAAAATCATTTTCCAGAGTTCCAGACCACATGAACGCAGCATCATTCAACCCTCAACAATTCGAACTATTGTATGTGCGGGTGTTCATGGTTAACTGATTAGCCAATTAACTGTGACTAAATGTTTAACCGAGTGAAGACATCTTTCCTGGATAACTGGCACGTTTCATTTTTTGTTGTTTACGCTGTTGTAATGCACAACCAGAGGACGCCTGAATGAGCACCCTTATGCAACTGTGACACCTCAGAGTGGAAACAAACCTGAGTCACATTGCAGTATTTGTGAACTCATATTTGTCTTGTATAGTTTAACTAACTTGGATTGGATGTTAGTGGACAGCTTTTTGCCTCAGATTGAAAACGATTGATCTTTTACCTGCACAAGCTAAGGTAAGCAGCGGACTTTACATCGTGACTCGTGAAAAAACAGAGCATTACTCATAATTACAACAAACCAACAGTCAAAATCATGTTTATAAGAGCTTTCAATCAGCCGTGTTGTGCACACTTCAAAGACCTGTTGCTGTCGCTGCTCTGCGTTTGCTCTCATAATGCACTGAGGTCTCATATGACCCGTGCAGTTAAAAAAAAAAACTACAACAAAAAGCAGGGCGTTAATGCGACCAATTAACCGACTATCGACTGTGAAGGGCTCCAAGTAAAAAATTTAAAATGTGCATCCCTAAAAAACAGTTGAACAGAGTCAATCTAGTGTAAAACTTCAATTTGTTTTATAGACAATGGGGAGATTATTTATGCATGTCATAATTGGATTATCTGTAAAACAACATTTACAAAATAAAAGTAAAAAAAAATGAATAACTGAAATCTGAATACTGTTATTGAATGGCTCTCAATGTTGTTGTGTATATCATATGCAAAGACAACTCATAACGCATACATTAATTTGAACTGAATTCTTTGGAACATATATTTATCTTGCATGAGCTCGAGATCACTTTGAGGCAAGTCAAATGTCAGCGCACTCAGACTAATTCACGCAGAAGTCTTTACAAGCAGCAGTTGACCTGTGGCTACGCCATGACATTTAAAGGTCCTGAATTATGCACCAGGCATGCCTTCCCATTCACTCCGGCAAATTACACGCTGCTCCGCAAAATACACGTTTTGTCAATTCTTGGAATGGAAAGTGCTAACATGTCATTTCAGATCATTCTATAAAGTCGAACTACTCATTTGACCTTTGACTTTTGACAACATGAAAGGAAAGTATGGATTTTGATGGCAGAGTGGTTCAGCTATATTTTTACAGATCGCTTTGATAATGATAATTGGTGGGTTGAAATTATGCTTTTGTAGGTTTTGTCTGAGCGCATGCCCTCGACAAACGTAAAGTTGAAAGATTGTTGTAGACTTTATTCATAGTTTGATCTCACCAATCCTTCTCCAGAACTGAAAAGAATTTGAATCAGACTCAAAAAACTACACTGACGAATCAACACAAACCCATTTAAAAACAACCGTCAACGAGGTTCATTTGATCTTCTGATAATTTAATCTAACAAATCTTATTTTAGACCAGTGTTCATTTAGTTTACCTGACTCACTCGCAATCATCTGATTTACACCAGCAGTTTTCCTTCTGGTAAAGGCAGGACGACAGCGCCATCTGCAGTCCGATTTGTTTAGGACAGTATCCCAGGTATGTCAGACAAGCCCCCTTGTCCCGGTTTATCATCCCCTGGCCACTTTTGTTGTACTTCAATTGCCTCCTTAGTCCAGCAATGATGTTTGTTGTCCTGTATCCCAGTGATGTTTGCTCCATCCCTTCCATAATGTGGTTCTCTCTTTTACAGTGATCAGAAATTTGAAATGCCCTGCAGGTTTCTCAATAAAATGTACATTGGGGAAACAGGGAGGGCGTTCAGTACATGAAAAATGGAACACAGTAAAGAATGTAATAAGGAAACGGCGAGAATAGCAAAAAAATAACAAAAAACACAAAGCTGAAAAGAAAGAACCGCATTATGGACTGGGAAGGGAAACGTGCCCAGAAGACTATAAACCAGGACGAGGGGGCTTTTTTGCTCTCACACACCTGGGATACTGTCCTGGAGAAGTCGGACTGCAGATGGCGCTGTCGTCCCACCTCTGCTGGTAGGAAAACTGCCCCAAAACCTGTGTAAACCAGCTGACAAGACACATCACAGCTACATCGAGTGACACATTGATGAAGATTGCGAGAAACTGTCAGATAAACTAAACAAACACTGGTCTAAAATAAGAAACATTAGATTAATCGTCAGCTACTTTTATAACAGTTATCTTGTCTTCGGCTTTGTCTTCTTTTTTATGAGACAACCTTTTAGTGTGATGTGTTTTACCTTGACATGTTTCGTCTGCTAATTGCGAGTCATCTTCAGAACTGTCACTGGGCTCGGTGTTGACGTGGCACTTGTGAGCTATTGTTACTTCCTCCTGCCGCCCGTTGGTCTTTGGAGAGTGTGTGTTGGCGAGAGGATGAAATGCTGCTTGGTCACAGTCGATGGTGTCCGTGCCTCGCTTCATGATTTCAGCGACCTCCTTGATCCAGCGTTTGAACTTGTTGGTTTCAGCTCTTAAGACCTCTTAAGATCAACCGAGATGACGAAGTGCTCTTCCGCTCACTATATACTTTTTCTCTTTTCCCCAGGTCCGCTTGAAAAAGAGGTTTCGATCTGAATGGGTTATTACCTGGTTAAATAAAGGTTACAAATTAATTAATTAACATAGAGTGATCTATCGTGATCTAGTTTAGAAATCAAATAATTGTTGTCTGAACTATACGCCAGCTCTGAAACAAACAATATGACAGTATTACAGAGCTGTAATTGGTACCATAAAACTACACCCTTAAAAGCATGAACGGAGACTTATGATTTTTTGCTGCAGCTGTAAAAGCGTTATCCAGTATACAGGAAATGACAGGAAACAAGTAAATGTAATGTTTTTGATCAAGATGTCCTCAAGCAGGATCACTCTAATTTAACAGGGGTGAAACTTCTCGTTAAAAATCTTGTGACATTTGCGATCTAACTGATTGATGAAAAAATCACCAAAATAATCTTGACTTGGATTTAAGGTTGACACATAGGCACAGTAAGGTTTTGAGAAAGTTTGTATGTTTTCGATGCAAAGTTTAGAAAGTTAAAATGAAAAGATTTAAAGACAAAGGTTGTTATTCTTTATAGGAAGTGTGCTTATAGAGATGACTCACAACTTTCACAGACAAACTTAGCTGAAAAGAAACAGAACACAAGCAACATGATTGAATCTTATCATAATTCAGTCCTGTTATCCAATGCAACGTTTACAAATGTCTCTAGGCCGTTTTTAATCCTGCGCGTTAGGCTCTGTGCTTCGCGACTAACGGGGGAACCCTCTGTTTTACCCAAAGTTAGATCAATGAATGAATCAGAAAAAAACACACATCTTAGACTGTTTCAAAATGAGGCAAGTATTGCATTCCACCGAAGTGTTCTTCTCCTCGGTAAACTGGAGCCCTGAGATCTCTCTGCCTATCAGCCGAGAGCCACTGGGGTGCTGTTGCAGCAAAATTACAATAATGTGCTATTTCCTCAACAATGGGAAAGAGTGAAATGGAGACAGATCTTTTTCTGCACTATCAGTGTAAAGGGAATAGGCCATGTTTAGAAAAGAGCGAAACATGGCTATTTTTTTTGTGTTCGTGCGTTTTGTGAATTTGCAATAGTCTCCGTTATTAATCCCTGTGAAATATGCACAGAGTAACAGAGTAAAAGAGTGTATTTGCTGGAATTTTGCGAGTGTTTCTATTGCTCTAAAAAAAGATAAACTTTACAATAGCACTACTCACTCACTATAAAGCGGGGTTGCCTCTCCACAGACCTGACCATTCTGTGTTCCATACAGTTTTTTCTAACCTGACTCACGCCAGATTGATATGTCTAGCACTCTGAATTGAGTTCGTATTTCTCCTAAAATAGGCCAAATTACATCCCCCGTGGTGTGGGCCCCATCACGGATCAGTGGGAACCTAACAACAGTTTTTGAACTCACAAAAGTGCGAGAATTCAATTCGATAAATTAGAGTTTAATAAATGGAACGTCCTCTTTTATTTACTTTTTAGTTTGAGATCTAACTGCTCGTATACCAGCTCGGACAATTTGCCCGCCATTGCTGCCATTCTGTCAGGAGCAGAGGGGAAACCCTAGGAATGGGTATCGAGAACCGGTTCCATTTCTATTTTTAGCAATCCATCGGAATTGTACGTCTTCTCCCTTAACAATTCTTCTTATCGATGCCTCTTTTGGCCACTGTACCTTTAAATACCATATCAGCTTCATCTCCGCGCAGCACTCATACTTTCGGCTTCGGCTTCATTACAAGCAAACTTTTAAACTCTGAACAGTACGACCCTCACTGCATGTCACGCCGAGTCTGCGTGGATATAATTAACACTTTCATGCAGCATAGAAGAGCCCACACAACCGTATTAAGGCGTGCACGTGCCGCACACACGGCGCACACACCAAACTGCGATCAGATCAGCAGAGAAATAACAACTGGACATGTGTGAGGAGCAGGGACCGAGAAAGAAATGAGTCAAACGACAAAAAAGCCCTTACTGCCTCCCGGTTTGATCCCTGCCCTTTACATTGTAGTTAATCGTAATGTAGCCAACACTTCTGTCTACACTTTTTAAAAAATTAAATTAGCCTAAATACAGGCTTACAAAACTAGATACATAAGAGGCATATTCCTTTAGAAGCTACTGTGTGTATAGGAATCAATAAGGAGAATTGTTAAGATATCAACCTGGCTTTTCTCGTGATCTTCAACTAGATTTATAGATATATAGCACTTGCTGGGACTCCCTAAATATTCAGCATTTTGTCCAGGGGCAACCTGTCCCAACCCCTAACCTTAACCAAACTGACAGTTCCTAAAGCCGATCCTAACCATAACTTGATTATGATACATTTACAAGTATAATAGCCACCAATGCAAAGAAAAAGGAAAGAAAAAAAAAAACATTAAGTGCCACCTCTGTTTAGGGAGTCCCGTACCTAGCTGAAGAATTAGCCTGTTGTGCATATTTTCGGTGGCTGAGGGTTGATGACACACAGTAGAAACTCATCAAGACATTAGGAGAACATGCAAACTTTAGAAAATTAACCATCGCCGTTCTACATCGTGAACCAGGAACCTACTAGCCACGTTGCAAAATGACTATCCACTATGCCAATGGTTCTCAAACTTTTTCAGTCGCGACCCCCAAAATAAAAATAGTTCACATTCGCGACCCCCAAACACAAAAAATAGACGACATGCAAAGTGATAAATTAGCCTTATATCTAATGTTTGATTTTATTTTGAGAATATAGACCTGGAAAAATTACTATGATTGGCCGACAAATGGGAATCTACATTTACCACTGCATTTGAAGGAGGTCAAGCCTTGTTTAAAGTGCCTATGACAGGTTACACTACTCATGTACCTAAAACACAGGTCAGATAAATATATCTGAAGTTTTCCTAAAATTAATTATACATTTTATCATTTTAAGCCATTTTTTTAGTTTTGTAATATCACTTCCTGGTTGTAAATGATGATATCAAGCTAGGAAATTACTTTGCACGCTGGGCCAATACTCAGCTAATGTCAGAGATTTTTTTGTCCAATAAATCAAAATATATGTGAACATCTTTATTTTGTTTGAATTAATGCTTTCAGGGTAAAATTAGTTGTTTCTTTTGGGTAAATTATGCATAACCTTTGGATGGCAAGAGTCTCCCTAGTGTGATGTCATCATTTTTTTACTTCCTGTAATTTTAAACTGATTTTTCAACTGTGACTTAATTGGTGTAAAACTATATTTTTATGTACAATACATATTAATACACCAAATAAAATCAAAATTAGAAAATAGTTAAAACCTGTCATACGCACTTTAACACTATTGTATTAATTTTTCCCCATCATCTGGAGACCCCTTTAAATCATATCGCGACCTGCATTGAGGTCCCGACCCCTAGTTTGAGAACCACTGCACTATGCCACCACTTCAAATTTTCACTATATTCTGGTTTTCTTCCCCTTACCTGCCTTAACTAAAATGCTTTTTTGTGCATAAATCACAGGTAGTTTAATCTGTAATACAACCCCACTTCATCTCATGAGTCCACTATTTTACAGCATTATTATTGTCCCACCTAATAACTGCTCTTTTATTTGCTCCCTCACAGTGGTAAACAGCCCTCGCCTTTAACTGAAGGAGGGCCCATTCAAACAGAGATGTTGCATTTAATTATTTCAGTTTTAATTAACACGGAGCTCTAGTAGGAGGCGCTGTTTTAATCTTTGTCCCACAATGAGCAAGTCTCTCCACTTCGGCCCCTCGTAGCTATCTCTACGCGCCTGGGACTCTATCATCTGCCTAATTGCTTGGCCTAATTTGCTTTGCTCGCTCTGTCACAAACCCATTGTACGCTTATCAAGCCAATGGGCACCGCAATTAACTTTACATTGTAAGGACCACCTCTGCAAAGTGGGAAACAGCAGCTGGAAAATGTGGAGGATAAATTAAAATGTCTAAAAGCAGGAAATGTGTATATTGTAATGGGCGATGGGTTATGGGGGGTAATGGCCTAGCTGTGGACATTAATTACTTGAATTTATTAATCTATTGTTTTGATGTTGAAGTGTCAGGGCTTGTGCAATATTGAAATACCTGACAGGCTTTGGGGCAGGAACTACTTTGTGTTCACTGTGTTGAAATTAATTGGAGTAGTTGGAATAAATTATACTATGAATTATTTAACTATGGTCCTTGAACATTTTACTTTTTTTGTTTCACAATTTTAGGTGAGACACTGCAGGTGGATTAAAACAATGCATATTTAGAGATATAAAATTAATACATCTTCTGTAGTTTACTTGTAGAAATGTAAGGAATAATGGATTACAAGATTCTTATCATGCAATGGTTTCATAAAAAATAGAGCATTTTCTGTGGCCAAAATACCATATATTTGACATATTAAATAAATAAAAGGATTTCTTATTTAGTTTTTGAGTAAACTATATCTGCCTGAAAATTGGCGTAAAATTTAACGATTTGTACATATTTTTACATTATTTCAGTTAAAGTAGAAAGTAGAAATATACAATTTTTTTCTCTCCTTAAACAGAGATGGGTAGAGTAGACAAACATTGTACTCAAGTAAGAGTACTTCTTCAAAATAATATTGCTCAAGTAGAAGCACAAAGTAGTGGTCAAAATATATTTAAAAAAAAAAAGCCTGAATAAGAGAAACAAAGAGTTTGGGGAAAACTACGCAAGTGTTTGGACATAATTTCTTCATTTATTATTTTAAGTCAATGGAATTTGAAGGAAAAACTTTGCATGATATTGAAAAATAGCTCTTTGCCAGAATCTAATGAACAAAAGTTATTGTTTTTTTCACACTCAGAAATCAATTCCTGTTTTATTATAAAAAAGGTTTCAAAAGGTAGTTGTCTGCGTGTGATATTGAGTGGGAGACGTTTTGCTTTGTCAAAACTGTTGGCAACAATTCTAGTTACAATCACTAAATATAAGCTAGTTGCAATTGCACACACTTATTTGTAGCCTTAGCACCAAATATCTCTGAGTAGGATTGCAATGTACACGGCAAATGCATCGAAATCGCAATTTGAACGCAATTTGACCTCTACAAACACGTTCTGAAACAGTTTATCAGTTCGGATTTCAGGCTTCTCTCAAAACATCGATGCTCCTGGACATGTTTAAAACGTGCACTTTGAACAGAACTCAACTAATAAAACACAAATCACAAATATAATTACAATGTTTGTCAGAAAATTCGCAATTCTGCTGAAACTGTTCATGCTGGCGTACCTTGACTTTCTCTTTTGTGCCTCTTGTCGTTGCAGACTGAATACACATGTCCGCGCCCTCTTCCCGGTGCCTGGCTCGGCGAAATGGCCACCATCCACTAGTCCAAAATGGAACTGACTTGGACCACGAAGGACAGGTGCCGGAGGACGACATATGCAGAAATCAGGATCTTTACAGACGCGGAAACGAACACTGAACAATATGACCTTTTTGTGTTTTTTTTTAACACGTTATTTTCCTTTTATCGGGCTTAAGTCTTCATCAGCTTTACTGCAATTCATTCCGCTTTACCGCGACATAAGTAGTGACACGCAGCTGCGGAGGACAGTGGAGCCTCGGAGGAAATATCTCATAAACACTCCATATGAATAATTATATCCAAATTTAGCGCTCCCTCTCAGTAACTGTCCGTGGAAGCGATACAAGCGGAAAGAACACTCCGAGACTCTTTCAAAAGTGAGCCATGAATATTCAAGGACTACATTGGAGTAGCTTTTACCACTCTGCGAACAACTGCTTGCATAATTTATAGACATATGGTTTTCATACTTGCCGCATCATTTTTTGTTTTTTGTTTTTGGACTATTTTTTTTTTTTTTTTTTAATCTAAAGGGAAACTGAACAAAGGCTTGGATCTTATGTGCCTCAGCAAAGCGGAGATTTGAACGCTCCAAACACCGGACAAATACAAACAGTTTGAAGCCTGATGTGGAAATTTCAGGAAACTCTTGACGAAGTTGTTTTTTACGTGTCTTTGTTTTGTTTTGTTTCATTTTTTCCGCAATTTTTTTGTGGGGGAGCTTTTCTAAAGTTGTTGTTTCTAATTGCAATCAAGCCTTGACTATCCAGATGGATTTTGGAGGACGCAGGGGCAATCAGAAGCAAAATGGGGGAGAAAAAACGACAAGGGTTAAGTGTAATTTTTTCTGCAGATTATAATGTTGTTACTGTTGTACATTAAGAGTATGTGTTTCAGCCATTTTAACAAAGTACCAAAGAGCCAAGAGGGTTTCATTGGCTTTTGGATTACCCCACTCTACGTCAACGGTTTGCTCTGGAGAGATTATCTGGCCAAGTCCTTTGCAAACTGTATATGGCTATTTTTATGAACAAATTGAGTGAAGACCAAAAGAGCGTGGAATTGCAATAATAAATAGGTCATGTCAAACTAAAACTACCAGAAGAGCTCAGACTTTCTCCTCAGCTTTCCTTCTGTGTGAGCTGGAAGTTTCAGGAGACAGAGGAACAGTGCTGCCGACATGCGTTTAGAGAAGTCATTTGAGCAATATTATTTTAACAAATGCAACAATTAGGGAAAGGTGAAGTATTTATGCATTAAAGGTGCTGTTATTTTTCCAATCTAAATTTGGCATCCTAATTATTCACCATTCACCACCTAATTATACGTTCTTTTCATAACTTTCATAGGCTGAGTTTTGCCGTCACGGTAAAGGTAACAACAACTAGCGTACTAACAACGCACTTCCTGGTTTTCAGTGAAAAAACACTTTATTATTAGACGCAGAACGCACTCAGCAGTCTTACTTTAGCCCAAAAGAGCTCGACTGGAGAAAAACAATTCCTGTTCAAAATACATGAAAAAAAGGTGAGATGATGATGATGAATTTCCACCTTCATCAGAGTGACGTGTCCGAAGAGCTGTTGTACCAAGGCCTGGTCAATCTGATGTTACCGCTAAAATATGTCAAGGTAATTACAATCTCTTTTATGTAGAAGAAACAAAGCTAATCTAAATAAGAAGACAAGATAAATATTCTTAACTCATTAAGTGTTCAACAGCCCTCTGTTCTCACGTTTAGAGTTCAGATTTTACAGCTAAAATGTGGGAAACAGAAGTCTTTACAGCAGTCACATGTATCACTCACTTAATTAATGCAGTCCCAGCATCCTAAATATTCACGGCTATGAGTTTATAAGCACTTTTCACGAGTTTCTGAGCCCAGAGTCTCACAGACTGTCTCGGGTAAAGTTAACAAACATTAGCATGCTTACACTGCACTTCCTGCTTCTCTCGTAGGATGTAAGGCTTTATAAATTGATGCAGAGTAAAAGTTGTGGTCTCATTTTCACCCGAATAGATGCTTTTACAATATATCTTTGCTGGAGCAAATTTTACAGAAAGATTTTACTTTATTACATGCAAAAAAAATCGGGACCATGGTCTAGTTTTGTTTTTCCCATTTCACAACAGTAAAAATCAGGTACAGCCCCTTTAATGCACACATCCTGGCCCTAACAATAGTCCCTATCCAACCCTACAACATTGTGAAACATCATTATTGGACAAAAAGGCAAGGCCCTGACATTAATCATTAGCCAAATTTGGAAAGATACAACAACATTAAAATAAAAACATGAATGCCTCATACATGTGTTTTAAAAGGTTTGACAAGCCTCTCAAAGCGCCACAGTGTATTCATTATTCACTCACTCCAAACTCTGAGGTACACCGCTTCACTGGACTAGACTGACAGAAGTAGGGCTGCAGTTGGCAAAAGAAAATATTGGTATACTAAAGACATTCCCTGTGCATCAGTTTATCGACTAAAAGGGAACGGGGCATGTCGCTGGCAAAAGCTCTCAAAATGATTGGGATTTTGCACAAAAGCAACTCTGCAAAAAGCCCTGGAGCATGTGAAAGACAACATAAACTGTCCAGTCACTCACAATTCTTCAGCCAACTCACTCCAAGCATTCTCATTTTTGCTGTTAAGTTTATAAACCGTAATAATCCAAATTAAATAATTCGTCAACTAATAATACATTTGGTCGACTAAGACACCATCAACCGACGAAAGGTGGACAACTCTAGTACCATGAATGCAAAATCAATCTTTATGGGTGTGATTTTAATGACATGCAGCCAATTAACAGATGCCTATAATGCATACAAAGTCAAATTAATTACTTTTGTTTCCTTCTTCCCTCTTGGCCATCTGAGCTAATGAAACCGTGTTAAATGAAAATGGATACTGTTCTAAAATTCATAAAAATAATGAATACAGTTTGTCACTTGGACTTAGCCTGGAGCGGCGTGGCAGTCCCAGCTGGCTTTCTTCATGTGTGTAATGTATAAATGTCTTTGTAATTTAAGTGATCTTGCAAGCATTGGAGAGTCTGAAATCACTGTTTAAGTTTGGTTTGACTTCATTTTTATTTTCACGATTTTCCTTTTTTAATGAGGAGTGCGCTGTTTGAAAAAAAAAATGGTGCTGCTTCAGACGGGACATGAGTTAAATCACCAGATAAAATGCAAACGGCTATTTCTTGCTGAACGTAAAGGACGAAAGGAAGCTTTAGCAGTTCTTTCTTGGGACCTCTTTTTAGGATCTGAACCCTTTTAGATATTTTTGCACGTTACAGTACCAAAAACTAAGACCCTATAACCCCCCAGTCCCATTTACCCATCCAGTCCCCTTTGAACGCTTTCACGCAGCGACTGTCACTACATTTACTTGCACGGAAATTGGACTGCGCTAAAATCGCTAACTCAGGTCACCTTTCCCTCCAAACCAGTACATGCAAGAGAGCAAATCATTCAAACTCCTGGCCGACCCGTTTACTGTGGATGCGAGTTTAGGGCTTTTGGATTTGGGAGAATCTTTCCACAGCACCTCAGTCGACGTGCCGGGTTTACATGCACTTTGAACAATTAATTTAAATTGGATTAGGCAGACTTCGAGGAACTTAGAACTGAACCCACAGTATAGCGAGATTTTTTTATGTAATGCATGCTCAACACTGACTTTGACCTTTAACTATTCATATCTGTTTGTCCAATTGTTTTTAGAGTTCATCAAAGTTTAATGTGCATCCGTTTTCAATTCTCTAAAGCAGTGTTTCCCAACCAGGGCTACGGGGGATACGCAAGCGCTTACCAGGGTGCACTTGGAATGGCTTCGGATTTGTTCGCAAAAGGAGCGAACCCGTGTGCCGGAACAGGATATATAAATAAGGAAAAGGGAAACAAAAGCATGTGCTGTACTGAACGAAGCTTTATGTATAGCGTGCTCCAGAGGCCCATTCACTCTCTGCACCAGGGCCCTGGAAGTATCACTCTTAGGGGGAAAAGTGTACAAACAACCACTCACTCCACATTTGAGCAGGCTGTCCTTCGTTCATGTTTGTAAAGCACTAAAAACCAGGGGGTACTCAAGATAAAGAGGTTGGAATCCACTGGTCTAAAGGAAAGGCCAAGTGAAAAGACACAATATTTTCTTATTCTCCTCAAAATCCAATACTGAATTATACCGTACGATTCATCTGATAATTGGAAATCTAGCTAGACTCTTTTATCTTCATCGCTTGCAGTTCCATTTTCCTTCCTTCCTGCACAACTATAGCCTTGCCTGAGTTTCTGTTTCAAGATCAGGGTGGGTGGAGGGGTTCTTGGTGCTGTTATGTGTGAAAACCTCTGATATCACGTTACAAATTCTTTCATTATTCATCCCCTCTGCACGTTCGAAGTAGCTTGGTTTTTCCGTAGTCACAACTGCCCAGGGGGTAGACTGACATGACAGGTTACAACGTGAAATACCAAGACTAAAAGGTCCCAAAGTGGTTCAAAAAGTCTAAATAATGCACAATACAGAGCCTTTAATGGCTGAGTGTGTCCAAATGGCAGTCATAATTCTATTCAGTGTTTTCTTTTGTTATAAGTCAAATATTTAGTAGGTTTTCACATTTTGTACAAAGAAAACAGTAAGGGATCACATAAATGAAATGAACACTTAAACATTTAGACAGTTGCAGACAAAAACATCCTATTGCTCAGTCCCTGCTTCACTTTTCCCATTCATCCTCATGAAAATCCTGACAACATTTTCAGTCATCCTCTCCGCCCATGTTTTCATATTCAGTTCCTTCCACATTTTCAAAATTAACCAGGCACAGACCACCAGTTCAGAGCTTATGAAAAGGTTTGCTGATGGGCAGGTCGCATGGTAACCAGCCTTGCATTAAGTCCCAAATCCGGGAAAAAAAGTAATTTCCATAAAGTATGTATTAAAGCACCTGTGGCATTTTGATATTTTCATCATGGATTATATCTGCCAATACCCATTTTATATCTAACCTTGACGGGGTATAATAAAATCTCAAGGGGTGGTCTGGTATGACTATTTTAAACCAATAATTATATTTGGCTTGTTGTTGTAGCCAGTAACCACCATTTTTTCCCCGATACTAAAACCATAAATTTATGTTAAGTTAGAGTAAAGTTCACGATTTCACTTTTGTAACATAATACAATGTTTTTATTTTGGCTTTACAATCATCTGCTGCATGATTGTACAAACAACAGCCATATTTTGTAGCATAATTGCCCTTTTATTTCTGTTTGTACAAAATCTGTTCAAAATCTGACGTGCTGAGGACAAACTGGGAGTGACAAATGTGCACACACAGACAGTGGAGAAAAGAATAGCAGTGCCAAATACCAGCCAATATCTGACCAATACCAATATTTGGGGGAACACGTCGACATCACAAATATTGCAGATAACGGATACACCATCCCTACCCATCACCCACCTGCTTCTCTAACAAACCCCGTTATTTGCAAGAACTGAGTCCCATGTGTCGTCTTTAATCTCTTCCCCAAAAAACAACCTTTAAAAGTGTTATGAAGCACCTTTTTTTAACCCAGAAAATCATATTGAGATTCAGAGATCTCTTTTCAAGGGAGTCCTGGCCAAACAACACAACATTTCAATTAAAACGTACATAAAACAGACAATAAAGAAAGTTATGAACGCAATTAGAAACGGTGACAGGTCAGTGATTGCATTTCCAGGTCTCTCAGAAGGGAGTTGAAATGATCCATACGTGCAACTTTTAATGTTGTTTTTTACCCATATTATACAAGTTGGAATCTTTCCTGAGCAACGAGCTTAGTGGCAGATTAATTCAGCATTTTGGTACGCGAGTGGAAATGAGATTTTACTGACTTTTTCAGTGTGTTTCTCATCTCTCGTCTGAAGCAGTCACAAACAGAATTCCGTGCGTCTAATGTACTTCTTGATTCAATTTGATTTCCCTCCCATTCCGCCCTCCTGACACTTTCTACACTTCAAAAACCATATTTTCTATTGTAAATTCCTTGCTTTTCCCTCGACGAAACTGTTGATATTGCGGCTGTATACTTTCTGTTCACTTTCGACGGTATGTTTTATAATAAAAATAACATTGGTTGAATTAAACTTCCATGATTTGTGCTGCGTTCACTCTTGCCTCCAGTTTGCCTGCGTGTGATTCAATAAGCTCACACTGTTCCCCCGTCTCATTCGCAGCCGGGCAAAACACGTCCGTTCCCCGGCAGACCTCCTGTTATGGGCTTGTCACATCAACATTAGCCTCATTAATTTGGAGCGCCGAGCATCGATGTGCCTTCGACCACTCTGTTCCCGGGGCCCCTTCCACCAGCCTCTAATTGCATTGCCGGTGTAATGTGTTGCATGGGTCTCCGGAGGGGGGCCTGACTCGGTGAAGCCGGAATGTGTTAGCCGCGCTTGGAACATGTCAGTCTGCCGGCGCTGAGGTCCAGATGGCTGATCCCAGAGCTAATTTCACATCATGGGCTCCGTCTTGCTACACGTCCCCCGGTGAGACGCACTTTCCCTTTCCCTTCTTTCATGACAGAAGTTCAACTGCCGGAATGTTATTTACGTTCTTGGCATCGTGGAAGTTTATCAAGGGCTGAGAATGACATAAATGAAGGGCAGAAGTGATATTTTGTTGGCGACATGATTGAGTTCAAATGTGTCAATTAGATCAGTGGTTCTCAAAGTGCAGTGTGTGGTGTGCTCTGCAATTCTATAGTTTACTTTGTTTAATTTGGAGACACTTTTATTCATGTGTATGTCCTCCTTTTGGGTTAGTTAGAGTACAAGTGGAAAGTACAAAAGTCAAAGTGCAGTAAATTTCAATACATTTCAGAGCAGTTGTCCGTACTTTCTGCTCCCCTACATTTTGAACTGGACCAAAAAGGAAAAAGCACTTTTCCTCATCTGCTGAATTGGCGTTGAAGTTTTGAGTGCAAGTCTCCACTTTGAGCAAACTAAACAAATGACAAGGAAAAAAAAAAATGTATCCAGTTTTGTTGACCAAATATCAGTCAATTCTTTATTCAGACTACAACATTTAGTCCTTTTACTTTAAGTCGTGGGTTTGATTCCCGGCCTGGACCGTTTGCCGGGTGTCGTGCCCTCGCTCTCTCCTCAGTTCATGCTACAAGCCAGAAGAGGATTAATACAAATCGTTTGTCATGGTTTATAGTGAACCCAAGGCATTTTTAGCAAACAAGAAAGGTGGTTAAAGATCACTACGGACCTCCAGTGAACAGTCTCTTGGTAAATCCAGAATCTTTAAAATAGGAGCACATGTCACACGCTTTACTCCACTTTCACCCTTTGGTCCCAACAGGTGAGTGGCATAAATTAGACCCATTCTGCAAGCTGCAGTAACGTGTCAAATAATACAGAATATACTCCGTAGTCATGGAGTGAAAACCTTAAGAACACACTAATGCTTATTGATTTTTTTAGAGGTCGAAGGTCAAGTGAAGGGGTGGGTGGATGCCTGTTTAGCCCTGTTACAGACCTGGTAGGTGGCACATGGTGAGGTTAAACTGTGAGTTCAAAATTCAACATACTAGTTCTTATATGACTATTTAACTCTTTGCCCTTGATATACTCTTTGCGAAGTATATCTTGCTAATAAATAATGACATAACATAACATAAATGCATCCAGGAACACTATTGCAACCTTGTCTGCATTTCCCGCTAACAAACGCCTTCATAATAATGCACTCTCTTCCCCTCGTTCCTCTCTTGTAAAATACTGATTTGTTAGGACTAAGTACGCTTTCAAACAGTCTCAAACTTTTCTTACAGTTTGTATTTCCTGTATCTAAAGTGATTGTAAAAGAGTTGCAAAACAGTACCTCATTGTCTCAAGCACAGTTGTTTTCATTTATCCGACTTTGTTAAAAAAAAGGGAACTTTACCATTAGCAGAGTGCATTAGCTTGTACCAGGCACACTATATAAATATTTTCCAAGTGAATAAAAATGGGGTTCCTTCATGTGCATTAGCTAAGTAAAGTTAATAGACCAGTCAAAGTGTTCAAATACCACACACTAAAACATATGCCTACTTCCCTTCAGGGTCTTTCTGGAATACAGTCAACATATTACAAAGGTGAACTAACATCGTAATGAAAGAAGTAAGGAGAAGAAAATACTACTCTGTGCTGCTTACTAGTTTTATACAATGGTTTTCAAACTTTTCACACCAAGCACCACCTAAGATGATGATTGTTTTTCAGAGTACCACCAGATCTAAACTCGGACTAAAACGAGACTAAACATTGGTACGTTTATTGAGAGTAATTCGGACTTTGCAACTATCTGGGAGTTAGGATTATGTGTAAATGAATTAGTTGCTAAGATATAAATTTGAATAATCCTAAAGAAATCCTTAAGTCCTAATATCTTACAAACACAAGAAGAACAGTTCCCCAAAAAAGACGCATAAAAAGTTGAGTTGTGCAATCCAGTGGCCCAGGGGACAGTCTCTGGAGCGGCGTTGGGACAACAATCTGCTGCTGAAGATGCTCCCCTGTGTGAATGTCTCATTAGGAGGCTGTGAGACATTGTCCGGGATCGCCCTAAATCTAGCCATCCATTGGAGCCAGCTTTAGCCCCACCTTAGAGCTCAGACTTCTTAAGGATTTTGTACAGTTGCTATGACCGTCTGGTATGAGCGCTGTTCAGAAGCTTTGTGCAGATGTTAAAAGATGCCACTCTATGCAGGAAATGCACCCTGGTTTGACTATTCTTGTCGTACAAGAAGGTGGTTTTGCCAGTGGCGCCACTTACTATTTGGCAACAGGCCACGTTTGCCTTGGGCCCTCAGTAAGATGCCCCCTGATCATCATGGATCATCATGTTCTGAAACAGTTGCTATTCTCTCAAAAGCACAGTAAAGAAGTGCAGTGTACTTCTAAACAAGAAAAAGACTGAAAAAAACAACCCCTGTTTAAGTTAAAAAACATGTAAGCTAGTGAACATATGAAAGTGAATGTTCCAATAGTTCACTTACCACCCCAAATTCATGAACGTGTCCAGCCACCAACATGTAAAAACAAAAGAAGAACAAAAACTTTCTTTCGAGAACAATTCAAGAGGCACAACACGATGTAGAAAACCACACTTAATGAGGAGGGGCCTGTATTTAATTTTGCCTTGGGCCTGCAAATTCCTAGGTCCGCTATTGATTTGCACTCCAGTCCAGTTTGTTGTCCAATGTGACTCTCGAATACTTATAAGATGTGACAGTCTACACCTTGTCACCCTCCATACAGACTGTTTGAGAGATGGGAGCCTTCTTTGGAAATCCAGGATCATTTTCTTGGACCAGCTTGGAGCCTGAATCCTTCTTAATAAACTATTTATTAAATTCTATGAGTTATATTTAAGTCTGTGTTCATTCTTCATTATAGTAAATGTGTAGTTATTATAAATTGCATAACAAATTACTTTTTATGAACGACATATCTGATATTAAAATGTTTTATACTTTCAAAACAACAATATTATCAATACTTTGTTAAACTGCCTGCCCTAGTTTCATGTATGTGCTTCATATCACTTACAGCCTTCTCTCGGAGCGTGTTGGTGGTGAGTGCAGCGGTGGCACAGACAGGTCTGTATGCCCCACAGCAGATACACTGAATTATTCATGTCCTCTGGGGCTGTCTTTTTGACCCCAGTCCAAGCTGTTGCCAGTCTTAAGTCTTCTCCATGGCAGACAGGCCCGGGGAAGGAGACGTTAGCCCATATACGCAAACCCCTCACAGATGTATGATTTATCAAACCGCCGCCAAGACAGAGTAAACAACTTAACTTTCAGACACTCACGGAGTCTGTCCGTTCGCAATATTTCATACGAGGGACAAGCAGAAGGGTCAGAGGATAGATAAAGTGGAGACAAACAAGTCTATCGGGAAAATGTATCACAGCGGTGGAACAGCAATGGAAACATGCAGCTACCAAGGCCGGACCGTGGGTGAACGAGAAAATGATGTTCTTTAACAAGGTACCATGGGCACCTGGAGGCATGAAGGGCGGTTTGTCCAGGTAAAGCCCAGACAGACCAAACCAAAAGATTTAGAAATTCAACATAGCTTTCTATCCACCAAGAGAATGTTGGAAGAAGCAAACATATTTGATTGCAGGTGAGGTAGTGAATAAAAAAAAATGTTAATTTTAGAGATATGAAGCTGAAACAGTACTTAAAGTAAGTAAAGTAGTAAATATGTTCATGTTAATATATTAAAAAGTATTAACATTCTTTTATTTCAAGAAATAAAATAAATATTAATAAGAAATGTATAAAATGGCAAACATTGCAAACAAATTCCCTATATATGTCTCATCTCTGGGTGTGCACCTACTTGATTACTGTGACTAATAATGTAAAAACCGCACCAGATACCTGCGGTGTCCAGCAAAAATAGACACTTTGCTGTTTCTTTATACAAAGTTGCTTAGGTTCCAAATTGTCCCCCCTCACAGTCACTACACACCATTAAGTATCACTTTGAGCTGACCTTATATCTGACTCAAACTGTATGTAAAAGATCACAAGCTCACAGTGCGTCATACAGTAACAACTATGTACACAGCCCAGGAGCTGCCCCCTCCTACATAATTATTTTGGCACAGTTAATGTTGATATACTAAATCTTATCTGAGCGAAATTCTTTTTTAATGTCTGAGATTTGGAGGGAGTTAAAGCGGGGATTTGGTTAAAATCTGATCTAGCAGATAATTACAAATTCCTTTAGTGACAGACTTTGGACTTTTTGGGCAAATTATGGTATTTTATTCCAACTATTTGTAAGAAAAAGGTTGCAAAATAATTGTGTAGGAGGGGGCTGGCTCCCAGACTAATACGTAAACAATAAACATGTAGTTGGAAACTTTATATTCATGGAAAAAGGCAAGTCAACACTTCCAGCCTATTTCTTTCAGCTGTTGTCCATATACATACTCCGATTCCAATAAAAGAATCTGTTGAATGATTGGTTGGTTAACTAAGACAACATCAACTTATTATACAACACAACTAAGCAAATAATGGACATATAAACATGGAAGATTTCTTTGTTGAAGGCATCACTGACGCTTGTGCATTTTTTCATCTCTTGAGGAAATGGCCCTAGCATGCAGGATAATTCAAATAAATAAGGATATACCAAACCAAAAAACAATGAAAAAGCTGAAAACATTTGGCACATTATGGAGCGCTTTAGGTTATTTTTATTCCAGGTAATATTACAGAATCCCTTTTATAGGAAACAACAATTGCTGTACGGAATCATAGATATAGATGCAGGCAACACCTACCCAGACAAAGCCGATAAACCAATTTCTATGTGTCCTTTCCGCGTTTGACTTCACAGTGTTCTCCCACAGTCTGAGAGGCAGCGTTAAGCTCCAGTATCTTTGATGTGCACGGTTTCATCACTGCGAGCGGTTTGATGATTGGCGTGGACGCGAAGGGAAACAGCAAAAACAAGGCCTTTGATTCCCTCCTCCTCCTTCATCTCCGGCTTCAAACAAATATGTCACTAATCATTTCGTCCGGTGCCCCGACAGCCGACTCCAACGTGATTCGCCCGCTCCTCCGTAACGCATGTGCACTTGATATGACAAATGTGCAATACCGATTCACGGGCTACTTGGTTCGAGGCGAGTTTCCTCAGGGATGACTTTCAATTACTCACTGTCCAGTAGTCGTCGGCTTTGGTCCAAGGACGGTTTATACTTTGAAGTGAAATATTCAGGGTTTTTTTCTCTCAGTCACATGGCATTGGTCAGTAAAAGAGTAGGAGACTATTCAAACGATGCCAAGAGTTCCAGTGGTTAAACTTAAAGGTGTACTTTGAAACTTTTCTGGTGTAGTGTCTGCCACGTGCTTGTCTACATGAAGAAGAGGGGACTGCTGCACCTCAGACAGGCAGAGTCACTTTCTGTTTTTAAGTTAGATTTTTTTCATTTAGCGTTTCAATGAAATATTGATTTTCATAGTGTACAATGCGTATGTTTTGTATGTCTGTGTCCATTTCGTCACTGTGTTTTATTCGTATTGTTGTGTACTGCACTCTGGTCAACTGGGTTGTTTTTAAAGTGCAATAGAAATAAAGCTGGATTGAATGTTTTTGCTTTATCTAGATTGTTCCACAGTATAGCATTTTGTGTGTGTAGCTCTACACACCTTTACTTTACAGTAACTACATGTTTACTATATTAACCTAAAACAACAACAATGATGAGTATTTGGTATCAACCTTTATCCATCATGTACTGTATGAAATATAAGTTTTCTCAGACTCTGAAGCCACAAACTGGCACCTCCCCTCTTCCTTGGTTTCTCCTCTCAGTTGCACAGACAGTGGGCAGGTCAGACATTGGGCTACTGTGGGCAGAACAGTTCTACCTGTCTGCTGCATGGATCTTTTAAATTAACTAGATAAGGCATGCCCCCTGTTTCCGGGAGCCAGATTGATTAGAGGTCATGCGAGGTATTGCGGACCCCGGTCCCAGACTTTTTGTATAATTGCATATTATATTTGCAGACAGTACCTAATTATTTTCAGTATTTAAATAGAATAGAAGGAAATGCTCTTATTAACCATTTCTAAAGTCACAGAAATTACGTTTTTATATTAAGTGACGTCACAGTCAACATATGCGAGCCACGTGACAACGCCGGACGATACAAACAGAAGCACGAGGACATGGCTAGACTAGAGATACCTGTAAGTTGTACTTTATTTCATTTCGGACGCCTTCGCATATGATCTAATATGAAGAATACAATTATAATCACACAAGCTAATGCTGACACAAAAACCTGCAAGTTGCTGATTGCTCCCGCTGCTCAAAGCATCATGGGGGACTGTCGTCATGTGATGGCAGCCTCCATATCAGGAAGTAAAGCAAAGACAGCAGCCAGGAAGTAATGCTTCACTTCACACAACATAGGGATAAATACGGCACCATTGAGTTCATCTTCCAGTTTTAATTATAGTTCTATGGTCTGCAGTGGATCAGCAAAGAACTGGTGCTTGACTGTGGTGAATGAGGCATTTGAAACAGAAGACTCACTTCTGTGTCACAGTGGATAACTTCTGTCGCCTCGAGTCAGCGTCACGCACAGACTACTTTCTGCGTGGTGCTGGACTCGTGTGGACTGCACTACTATTTCACAAGAAGCGTATAGGATGAAAGTGGGAAGGATGTAAATACTCACAGAGAACATTCAGATATACTTTGTATCCCCAAATCAGGAAGCAGTTAGCCATGTTTAGACTTGGAAAACAAGGAACAAGACGAGCACGCAAGGGTACAGAGGAGGTGTGGCGAGGGAAAGGTAGCCTGCAGTGGCCAAAGCTGTGATTTGTCATAAACTGGGGTGAACATGTGTGAGACTGGGGCACACAGAGACTTAACCCTGCTCAAAACACACTGTGACACGTAATTTGACAAATCGGACCCCATACTTTCAGAAGTTCTCGAAAAAAGTGCCAACTGAAATCACTTTTTTTTTAAATTATATGTCAAGAGTACACAAATCTCCAGCAGTTTACAAAGATATGAGTCCCCAGTGTCATCTCCCCAAGTTCAGATGTCCGTGACTGACAGGTGGTTCAGCCAATCATGGACATTCCTGCATACATTCCCTCGGTGTTTACGTGGAAAACATTCACGTGGTCTGACAAAGCACTCTTAATCTGAGGTGAGGGAAGTTTAATTGTCTTGTGAATGAGCTCATCTGTTTCCTATGCATCCCTGAAAGAAACCAACGTGATTATGATCTGTCCGAATTTGGCCTGAGACACAGTGGAGGAGATGGTGACCAAACTACTACAGTCCTTAAGTGAACCCAACAGACAGAGAGATTTTGATATTCTTCTTGTCAGACTAATGGAGTATCTTTAACTGTATTCATTTGAACAGGTAAGTGTACTTTGTGTGTGAATACATTTTATATAGTGTGGCTTTTCATTTTTTCTAAAGTCTTTAACTAATGTCCAAATAAATCATATTTTAATTTCTTTCATTTTTAACTTTTTTTTTTTTTTTTTTTAAATCAACTCATTAGTGTTCTGGCATGACAAGTTTATTGGATCGTGCCAATGGAGAGCACGGACTGGGAGCAATTATACAAAGTTGAGGAAATTGGAGTCAGATCATTGTGGTTCCCAGTGGTTGGCAGAATTTTACTATGCTGTATGCCTAATAAAGATTTATAACTTTTAGTTTTTTTTGTGGACTTGTTTCGTAGAGGCAATTGTTAAATGTATTCCCACAGTTACTTATGCAGATTGAAAAGTTTACTTTGTTTAGTGTTTTTCTTTATTCTTTTAGGATTTATGTATGTCTTCTGCAACATGTTTTATTTTATTTATGCAGCGTGATCACATATACTCATACATAAAACACAGATCATACTTTCATCCATTCATATACAGCGTAAAAATAAGTACCTTTATGTTGGCCGTCTCATGTTGCTAATCAGTTCAGTAGTTGCAGTGATCATGTTTAGACGGTGGAAATGCTCCGAACGAGTCTGTCGATGATTTAAGGTCGTACAGCAGAAGATTCTCGGATAAGAGATGTTTAAAATCCGAAAAACATCATCAATTGAGGGAGTTCAGCTGGAAGTGTTTATAAGAGAGGATTTTCTAACCAACATTCATCAAACTAGCGTAAATTAAGCTAAATTCAACTCAATTTTTCAATGTTTTTGATGATACAACATTGTTAGAACATGGTTAAAAGCTCAAAAGCATCACTTAATAACATAATATGCGTCCTTAAAAGCTGCATTATGTAACTTTTTGTTTATGTTAACTGTTTTGCTTGGAGTGTTCCACAGAATAGTCTTAAACTGTTTTCCATCAAATTTTTTAATCAAAAACAGAATTGTCTGTAAACTAATGCAAGATAGATATACAAATATGAGATAGACAAGCAGGAAGTGGAAAAGTTACATCCTTTGCACGTGTTTCAGTGACGCCATTGACATTTATCATGTACCGTATGAACTTCCTCCTTCGCAGAAAAACGTGACACCAGTGTTTTCCCAAACATTGACGTCAGAGCAGTGCGGTCCACACTTTTTTACACATCATCTGCCTCCTCCGTCTGCTCGCAATCGTCAACTTCACACTTCGCTTTAGACCAACTCAGACACGGCCGGCGCCAAATGCTACTTCCAATTTCTCCGCTGCTCCTCCACACACTTCTACAATATGGATGAGCAAACAGTGGACCAAGGAAAATGTGTGTTTTTTCTAGCTGTAATTAAGCGTGAGATCACAGCCCGGAATTCGATTTTGCAAGCCAGTGTCAGAACATGTTTACAAATTAGATGTAATATTTAGAACTTTATTGGTTTGTTAATTGTATTCTATTATATTATTAGGATTTATCTTTTTTTTTTTCTTTTTTAGGGTTCCAACTTTCAGATTTTAGATCCTTTCAGGAGGGGCGTGTTCAGAATATTAACGCTCACAGCCTGGTACTTATGTAAATATTCTATTCCATTCATTTAATGTGGCAGGAAAAAAAAAAACATGAATTATGACATGTGTAGACAATAGACAAATGGTTGTAGTATATAGGTGCATTACGTTTGACAATAATTAATAAATATCTTTCTTCAGTCTCCAATTTCTTCACTAATAAATGTAGTATTCGTACGATTTGGTGAAACAGAACTAAAATGTCACTGTCAAACTGCTGTGGCCCACAGTGTTTTTGGTGTTATATTGTCCAGCATAATGTTATGTTTAAGAAGCATTTATTATTACTTTGTCGTATCTGCTCCAAAAGGTAACAATAGGTAACAGTACCAAGAACTAAGTCCCTATTTCCACCAGTCCCTGTTTAGATTTAGGAACCACCCAGTCATCATTGCACACATTCACACAGCAACAGTGGCTGAAAGTGTGACTGACTATAAAATGAACTTTTTCAATTAATAAAGGGTTACAAAAGTGTTTTTCTTCATCTTGCTTCTTTTGAGCTTTGTAAGCCTGCATATGAAGCTGTAATGCACAAAACAATCTAACAAGAAATACTGTGTCCAAGTTAATTCTCTTTTGCAGCAAAAATATCAGAAAATGAAAGTAACATATTACTTTCATTTTCTGATATTTCCGGTGACGTCACATCCGGTGAGTCTATTCTGCGTTTGCGAGTTGATCGTTCTCCACACTTTATTGTTAATCCACGAATTATACAAAAACTATCTTACCCTCCTACACATAATTGAAAGTTTAATTGCTCCCTAAACAACCCGGAGCCTCATTTAGCTCACTTTGTTCAGTACTTCGTGGATTAAATCCCCCCCCCCTGCCCGCTAGCATCAACCGGAGCTAGCCTAGCCGACTAGCGCCATGGCTGGCCCATCCTCCGCCTCTTTCGCCCTTACCTGTTCAAGTTGTCATATGTTGAGTCAGAACCCTGCTTCCTTCACTGACGACAGGGAGAGTTGCGTGAAGTGTAGCGTAGTGGTAGCTTTGGAAGCCAGGGTTACAGAGTTAGAAGCGCGGATCCGCATTGTGGAGGAGCTAAAGTCTAGCTATAGCCAGGTCGTAGCATCAGGTTTACCGGACCGCGCCGCAGGTAGCAGTGTTAGCAGTGTTAGCATGGTTAGCAGTGTTAGCGGTAGCAAGGCTAAGCCTCAGGATAAGACCAGCCCCCCAGCGCCTCCCGCGCAGCCGGGACCAGACCAGGAACAAGACAGGGATAGATTTGTGACAGTTCGGAGGGATCGATGCGCTAAACGCCAGCCTTTAGTGCACCATAAGCTTCCCGTCTGCAATAGGTTTGCCCCACTCGGCGATCACACGCCCGCCGAACGTGACACTCTGGTGATTGGAAGTTCCATAGTCAGAGACGTGAAGCTGCCAGCAGCCTCAGTTAGGTGTTATCCGGGGGCCAGAATGGGTGACATCGAAGGAAACCTTAGGCTTTTAAAACAGAGTAGTCAGAGGTTCCGTCGTATCGTGATTCACGGAGGTGGTAATGACACCAGGCGGAGACAATCAGAAGTGCTCAAATTGCAGGTTGGAGCGGTGTGTGAATTGGCGAAGTCGATGTCAGACACCGTAATATTTTCTGGTCCCCTCCCCAATCGGGTCAATGCTGAAATGTACAGCCGCTTTTCAGCATTCAACTGCTGGTTGTCTAGTTGGTGCCCCCAAAACAACGTAGTCTTTGTTGACAATTGGAGTGCGTTCTGGGGAAAGCCCGGGCTCATACGCAGGGATGGCATCCATCGGAGGGTACATCACTTTTAGTTCGGAATTTGGCCGATAGCCTTAGTCGCCTAAAGTGACGCTCTAAATATGAGTCCCGGGTGCAGAGTCTCTTCTCTGTCGCTAAGCTCTCGCCCGCGCTGTCACAGATCAAGTGTTCAGAGTCAAAGCAAATAGAGACTGTGCGTGTCCCTCGTGTAAATAACGCCAATAAGTCAGATCCAAATACAGATAATTTAGGTGTCAGACCAAATAACTTAATACAAATAATCCCTACACATGATACAAATAAACTAATAAATAAGCATGTAAAATGTGGATTGCTAAACATTAGGTCAATTTCCTCCAAATCACTTTTAGTTAATGAATTAATTAACGATTATAATATTGATCTTTTAGCTTTAACTGAAACTTGGCTTCAACAAGATGATTATGTCAGATTAAATGAGGCCACCCCACAGAGTCATGTTAACTTTCAAGCTGCCAGGAGCTCAGGCCGGGGAGGTGGGGTGGCAGTAATTTCACATTCTAGTTTACTCCTGAGTCCTAAAATTAACAAAACTAATAATGAGTCTTCCTCATTTGAAAGCCTTATCCTATCAATCACCTGCCCAAACTGGAGAAACCAAAAAGCTGTTCTGTTCATAATAATCTATCGACCTCCTGGTCCTTATTCATTGTTCTTAACAGAATTCTTTGACTTCCTATCAAATTTAGTATTAGACTGGGAAAATATCGTGGTGGTTGGGGATTTCAACATTCATGTGAATGAAAATAATTGCCTCAGTAATGCCTTTAGCGCTTTATTAGATAGCATTGGTTTCACTCAAAATGTAAATGAACCAACCCACAGTCACCAGCACACTCTGGACCTGGTTCTAATTTATGGAATAGAGATTAGTGACCTTAATGTCTTCCCCCAAACCCAATAATGTCAGATCACTTCCTAATTACCTTTCAGTTTTATTCTTAAGGACTATCCAGCTCCTCAGACTAAAACTATAATGAAAAGGACAATATCTGAAAAATCTATTTTAAAGTTCAGAGAAATAATAGAACCAATATTTAATATTATGTCATGTGATCCTGTCGTTAACAGCGCCAGTCCCAGTGCTATTGATAACTCTGTTGACTCAATGGTCAACTCTCTAAAATCTGCTCTTGATGTTGCAGCTCCACTTAAACAGAAAGTAATCAGGCCAAAAACGAGCCTCCCCTGGTACAATGAAGAACTACGTTCTCACAAACAAAGGGTAAGAAAACTAGAGAGATCCTTACGCGCTCCCACACAGAAGAATCCCTGAAAGAATGGAAAACTTGCCTTCTGTCTTATAAGCAGGCTCTGCGTAAGGCTCAAACCAGATATTATTCAAATTTAATAGAAGTAAATAAAAATAACTCTAGATTTCTCTTCAGCACTGTAGCCAGGCTGACAAACTGTCACAGCGCAGTAGAACCCTCAATACCAGTTACTCTAAGCTGCAATGACTTCCTTCTATTCTTTAACAGCAAAATCACAACTATTAGAGATAAACTAAATGCAATGACTCCCACTATTAGTACCGAGCAAGCCCAGACTGCAAAGCTAGTGTCCCATACAAATCCTTCAGTAATACTAGATAGGTTCACTGCTGTTGATCAGGCAGAGATAACTTCAGTCATTATGTCCTCCAAAACATCAACTTGTATTTTAGACCCAATCCCAAGTAGACTCCTCAAAGAAATTCTCCCCCTAATTATAAATCCCATTCTTAATATAATAAATACTTCACTAGAAAGCGGTTATGTCCCTGAGTCCTTCAAATATGCAGTGGTTAAACCACTTTTGAAAAAGCCTAATCTAGACCCTGACATACTGGCAAACTATAGACCTATTTCTAATCTGCCCTTTGTCTCTAAAATCCTTGAAAGAATTGTGATTAAACAGCTTTGTCGCCACCTGGAGGACAATAATTTATTTGAAGTTTTTCAGTCAGGGTTCCGTGCATACCACAGCACTGAAACTGCACTAGTGAAAGTCACAAATGATCTGTTATTAGCTGCTGATGATGGACAGGTCTCAATTCTGATTCTGTTGGACCTCAGCGCAGCGTTTGACACCATCGACCACAACATTCTACTGCAGAGGTTAGAATGTGATGTAGGTGTCAGTGGAACCGCCCTTAGCTGGTTTAAATCCTATCTATCTGATAGGTACCAGTTTGTTAATGTAAACCAGAGATCTTCCCCATGTTCTAAAGTAACCTACGGTGTGCCGCAGGGTTCAGTACTCGGTCCAGTTCTGTTCACTCTTTATATGCTGCCCTTAGGTATGATCATCAGAAAGCATGGCATTAACTTCCACTGCTATGCAGATGACACTCAGCTGTATTTATCAATGAAACCTGATCAGACGCATCAAGTAGACAGACTTAGTGCCTGCGTGAAAGACATAAAAACTTGGATGACTCTTAATTATCTGCTCCTTAACCCTGAAAAAACCGAGGTCATTCTGCTGGGCCCTAAGCACCTGCGAGACTCCTTATCTGACCAGATAGTTTCTCTGGACAATATCACTGTAGCCCCCAGCTCTACTGTAAGAAACCTTGGGGTCCTATTTGACCAAGATCTCTCGTTCAAAGCTCATATAAATCAAGCCTGTAAAACAGCCTACTTTCATTTGCGTAACATAGCCAAAATTAGAAAAATCCTGCCCAGAGATGATGCCGAAAAACTCATCCATGCATTTGTCACATCCAGATTAGACTATTGTAACAGCTCTGCTTACAGCGTGTCCTAAAAGCTCTATAAGAAGCTTTCAACTGGTTCAAAATGCAGCAGCAAGATTATTAACAGGTACTAGAAAAAGAGATCATATTTCACCAGTGTTGGAGTCTCTTCATTGGCTTCCTGTTGAGTTTAGAATCAAATTTAAAATCCTCCTCCTGACTTATAAAGCTTTAAACAATATGGCCCCATCCTACCTCAAAGATGCAATAGTAGCGTACCATCCAAACAGAGCTCTTCGTTCTCAAAATGCTGGACTATTGTTAGTCCCCAGAGTCTCTAAAAGCACAGTAGGAGGTCGAGCATTTAGCTACCAAGCTCCTATGTTATGGAACCAGCTCCCTGTTCATGTAAAAGAGGCCGACACAGTCTCTACATTTAAGACCAGGCTCAAACGTTCCTCTTTGAAATAGCTTATGGTCAGGCCAGTTAGGAACAGAAATAAAAACCTACAGTTTTAGCTACGCTGCCCTTGGAGCAATTCTGCTGGGGAAGTATGGCAGCTTGAACACTATCCTCTGGTTCTTCCTACTTTATCTATCAACAATATTTAATATTACTTCAACTGTAGTCTGTTCATTGCTGTTCACATGTTTCTCTTTCTCTCCACTTCCCCCGGGGAGTGGAGACTGTTTCAGACACTGCGGCGGCTGCTCCAGTGACGACCCCCCCCCCCCCCCCAGTCTGGACGATCTATGCGCCACCCGCCTGGACAGCTGGATTAGCCACACCTCGTCTGCCTGGACGAACTCCTTCTACTTTAGATGAACTGTTCCTCATCTCCTGCTGGAGGATCTCTCTACACTGGTGGACTGCTCCTCGTCCGCCTGGAGGAACTCTTTAAAGCCACCTCCCTCTTGAGTGGTTCTGGCTCCACAGTCCAAGTGGATGCGTCAGTCCTAGTTCATCTGCAGCCTGTCCGTCCGTGGGAGTAGGATCTCTCCTTCACTGTGGTTCTCCCCGAGGTTTCTACTTTTTCCCATGGGGTTTTTTGTAGTTTTCCTCGCTTGAAGGAGGGTCAAAGGACAGGGGCATTCTGGGACAGTTATCTGAACTGCTTTTACCTGTGGCCCATCGAGGCAACTGTTGTTGTGATTTTGGGCATTATAAAAATAAATTGATTTGATTTGATTTGATATTGATCAATAACTTTAAAGCACACATATTCTGCTGCAGTGACTTTTTTAAGCTTTTAACCATGTTCTAACAGTGTTCCGTCATCAAAAACATACCTGAAGTAGCATTCAGTTGCATTTATGCTATTTTGAGTAAAAATCCTCCCCTCTGATCGTCAAACACACCTCCTGCTGAACTTCCTTGTTCTGGGACATATTTTCAGATCATCTACATCACTTATCTGATAGTCTTCTGTTTTAAGTCCATAAATCATCGGCAGACTCGTTCTGAGCATTTCTACCATCTAAACATGATAACTGCTGCTATTAGGTTGATAATTGTGATAGCACATTCTCCTCAAGAGCTAATATAGCTAAGTGCTTCACACCATCTACTGGCTGGATGCACAAAGTACACACTTACACAGTCTCTCCGGACTGCTGACAAGAAATGTAATTATTATATAACAAACTTATTTTTTTTTTTTTTCAAAACATGAGATGCTAATTAAACGTACTCAAGAGCATGTTTAAAGGCTAATAACAATAAGAAAAATGTGTACTATTTTCTGTTAAATGTTTTACCAGAAAGATTCCTGACCTGTCCTTGTGGTTGCAGTCCCTAGTTCCTACTGTGTGTGAACATACATTAAATGGGGACTTGAACTAAAAAAGTTTCAAGAGCTCAAAAAGGTTCCTACAGTGGGATAACAAAAAGCTCAGATGTTACTTGTGTGTTTGTTAGTCGCCAAAATAGCCCTAGTTTTTCACAGTTTGTGTTGTGTCTGGTGGCTAATTCACACACACCATTCATACTGCACTGGAGCTAATGCACACAATAGAACCAACCTTTAACAAGTATGAATAGGTAATAGGTATGAATAGAAAGGTGCCCATTTTCTTGGTTGGGGTTCAGTTCAACCTTTGCAATTTTCTGTCTCTATTTTCAGCTTTCCATTAGTCTGTTGTGCCAGAGGATGATGGCAGCATTAAGTACCACTTCACAATTACCACATCTTTATTAGCCATAATAAAGGATGAACAAAGACCTAATCCCGAATGAACAAATAGAATGATTCAGGCTTAGTAACTCCTTTAAGAGAGGTTAGGAGTTAATAGCATTAATTAAGTAGCCTGGCTGTTTCTTAATAAACTATTTGTCCTTTGTGTCATTGTTCATACTTTATGCAACAAAGGCTATTAAGTGCATTCCTTCTTAATCTACAGTTCTATCCGC
The DNA here is from genome assembly GCA_019453435.1 of Rhinogobius similis. NCBI lineage: Eukaryota > Metazoa > Chordata > Actinopteri > Gobiiformes > Gobiidae > Rhinogobius > Rhinogobius similis. The sequence continues at coordinate 46,070,454 of CM033619.1, read as the reverse complement.
TCTCTCGTCGCTTAAATCCTGCGTTAAATTGGTCATATGGCTCACCACTGAAGTTAACAGCCTGTGCCAGTGTTAGCATGGGGAGCTCCTCGGTCCACTCCTTTAGCCCGTTGTCGGTCTCCAGTGACTTGTTAACGTCTGCTAATGGAGCGGTCCAGCCACACAGCCGGCGACAGCAGATCTCTGGTCGTTATTCTCTGCTCCACAGTAATGGTGGCACAGCTAACATGGCCTGGACCGGGAAACGTACTGGGAATGAAGTCAGCAAACAGACCAAGCAGATGTTGAATATGTGAAATTGAGTTTGGGGATGTTTATGGTTTTTCATCGCTTCATCCTATTATTCAACCCCAATGCAAGTTTATTAAATGCTAATAAGGCTAGCTCACGATACTAATGCCCTGAGAAAGCAATTTCATGATAATCTATATCCACATTGTAATGATTAATCACAAAAATTATTATTTTTCTGTCAAGGTAATCATCATCTCTAACCTAAAATAAGAATAGGCACATTATATCTATTTACCTATTTTATCAAAATTTTAAGAACAGACATTTACAATTCACAAGGTTTGACACTAAATAAACATTAATAATAATCCAGTCTATTAGCTCAAGGTATTTACAATATCTAGAGATAATAACTGAATGAAATATACAATACAAAATGTGTTAGAGCTAAAGAACTGCGTTTTTTCAGACGGCAAAGTGCGCTGGAGTTACAATTACTAAAATAGTCTTTTCTGACTTTCAGACGGTGCACAGCGGTCTGATGTTGTCAAAAAGTGCTGCTTTTCCAATATACTCTACACGTTATTGTCCCTGTAGGAAAATTTGTCCTGTTTATTTGTCTTATTCGTCTGTGCCGTTGTTGCAAGAGCAGTGGTCGCCACAGTGCTAGGCTTCATGAGGACCTGAAGATTTTACCTTTGGTGCATGTTTTGGGTTGATGAGGAAACCGGAGCGTCCTGAGAAAACCCACCAAGACACGAGGAAAACTTGGGCACATTAAGACCCGGGTGGAGGGAGTCAGACCTGGAAACATCCTGCTGTGAGGCGAGAATGTAAGAAAGTCAGCCATCGTTCTGTGAATAAAGTCGGGCACTCCAGCTTTAAACTTAAACATATTGAACTGTCGGCATAATGTTATCTGAGTCCAATGGGATTGTCAGACTTCTTAAAGCTATTTCACTGAGAACACAATGAACAGACATTCAGCGACAGTTATAGTCTTGTCTTGAATGTGTAATGGAGACAGGAGGCAGTAGTCCTATTTCAATCATATTTTCATAGTCATAGTCTTGTATATACACTTGGCTGCCCCCATTTAAACTATAGGCCTCAATGTTTTCTGAAACCCAGCAATATGCACTGATTAAGGCGCATGAGTACTGTTCTGACTGTGCATTTTTGTTTTTTCACAGTAGAACAATAGAAACAACAACAACAAAGGCCAAGGAAGGTCTTGCACAGCCATCTTGCTAATTTTGAGTTTGAAAGCGCATGCCGTAGTAAAATCACACTCCTAACCTGGTATTAATATGTTGGCATTTAATAATCTAATAAATTGACATTTAATAATCTAATAAGCCAATTTGCACCATAACCTTCAATTCATTATGAATTATAAACACTGACCTTACACATCAAAGTCCACACATTATTATGGGAAAGCCTCCTCTGTTCAGTCAAAGAAGGGCATTAATGAATGAGTATTAAAGGGCACAGATTACTGTCCCAGCCGATATTAACAATATTGTAACACTCGCTGTAATCCCTCATTTGTCCAGGAAGGTAGAAAAGGTTTCAAAAGTAGTCATCTGGACACTCTTTTGAAAAATGTTCAGACTTCCAAAAGTTTTGAGGACTGAGAATGATTTACAGATGGAAGTCGAAACGTCTTGATTTTCCAAACAGTTTCCAGGTGACGACAGATCTACGACACTCAGAACCTTCTGTAGCAACACTCAGAACCTTGCCGGTGTAACCCCTTATTCGTCTAGGAGTGTTCCATCGTTGAAAATGTTTCAAAGGTCATCCAATGAAAGGTCATCCTATGAACCTTCTATAGATCAGTAAAACGTTGGCTCCTGGGTGCTTGTGCTAGCTTCCAGTGCTGCCTGGTTTTTACGTTTACTAATTTACTGATGTCTGTGTGGCTTTTAACAGTTGGTGTTTGTCTTTTCTTTGTGTCTTGTCTGTCCTAACGGCAATCTGTCATGATACTACAGATAGAAGTTAGACTTAGTCTTTTGTCTTGTCTTGTCTTTTTCGGGCAAAAACAGTGGACAGCTATCATCATGTGTTCCTCTGCTAATCAAATCAAATCCATTTATTTTCATGGCACCCAAAACCACAACAACAGTAGCCTCGATGGGCCACAGATAGAAAGAAGCCAAGTTTCAGCTAGAGCTAGAAGATCTATATAGTATTAAAAGCACACAGAAATAACCCCCTAATAATCTTGCCCACTTGTTTGCAACCGTGACTGAAAAAAAGCTCCTGTTGTCTCCCCCTGCTCTCTCTGACCAAAAAACAACCTCGGAACATTTGTCGACATCGACTCGAAGACAACTCTCTAGACCTGGGCTATTCAACTACTCAACTTAAGGCCCTCCAAGGGATATGATCTGGCTCTCAACCCATCTTCCAAAAATATAGACTCTTTTATCTTTTGTTATCGGGTTAGTCCTGGTTTAGACCTGGTTAAGTCCTGTCTAGTCCAAGTTTAGTCCTGGTTTAGACCTTTTTAAGTCCTGATTTAGTCTGGGTTTAGACCTGGCTTAGTATTGTGGTTCAGTTCTGCAGATGTTATAAAAGCCTTCTGAATTTTTTTCTACTTTATTTCTACTTGGTTCTGATTTAATATATTTTCTGTTTCGTTTTTTGTTTCGTTTTCAGCAAAACTTTACAAAAATAATGCCTAACACTAAATGGATCCACAGAACAATAGGACTGGTTTGTTTAATAAAGACTAATTGACTGCTTGTGTGTGTAGCAGACAGGTTTGCATCGTGTTCAGGATGTTCTGAACGTAAACCTACGTCTGCATGGTAGTGAAAGATTACTGCTTTGTTTAATACTTTAAAAGAAATTCTTCATGGCCTTCTTCTCACAATGGACCTATATGAAGAGGCTCTCCAGCTGCTGCAGCTTTGTGTTGTGATCGGCTGCTACGGTGTACTGTTGGTTCATGGCTGTGGCGTCTTCTTGAAATGTATGAATAGAGATGTGAAAATATGCAAAAATGGAGTAACGACAAACACAGAGAAAAATATATTCTACTTATGTGTTGAATTCTGTGTCCTCCCTTGATGAAGACCTTTGTTTTCACTGAAGAAAGCAGATAAGCACAAGGTTAAGTGGAGTATAAAAAGCCCTTTGTACAAACATATAGACCATTTAGTTGTAGTATAACTAAGTCCATGTTCACTTCAAAATATCCAGGCTATAATGCATATACAATAATAATATAATGAAGGCCAGACGGAAAAACGGAGCTCTACGGATACATGCCGCCTCTCATATGAAAGCTTGTATGGCATTGGAAGTAACAGGAAGATTAAACTGTGTGGGCTGCATTGTACTACAGAATATCATTTTTATTTAATGTGTATTTGAATTAAAGAGAGTAGATTTCATCCCAACACTTGAGCTATTCAAATGCAAGTTCAGGAGTCGATTCAAATTTGCAAAAACCCAGCGACGTTTGCATTTTTTAAGAAAATGTTGCCAATGTTGACAGCACAATAACGAGACTGTTTTACAAAAGTGTTATTGAAAGTGCAGTATTTTAACTGTCTGCATGAGTGCTGGGTTGGAGCATTGTCTCTGCAAGATAAAGCAAACTAGATCAGATTTCAAAACTAGTATGCAAGATTTAAGGGAAACAAATGGAAAGCATCTTGGTTTTGGTTGACAAATACACTCTTAAGATTATGGCGGACGCTCACCATCCTTTGTGCGCTGAATACTGCGTTCTACCATCCGGACGAAGGTTTGTGAGGGAGATTTGTCCCGTGCAATGTTCAGTTGTTAAATAAACTCTAACCCTTGCACTCTGCTTTGATAGATGGACTGTACTTCTGTCGCCTATATATGTTCTTCTTACCTTGTGTAATGTTTTTCTGTGCTCTCGTGTGCAAGATGAATTCTTCTCGGGCCAGTAAAGCTGTCATTCATTTATTTCATCTGCACTTCATCACACACGTCCAGCAAGTGTGGAGTGTCCACTTCAGACAACTATAGGTGTTTTCCCACCGTAGAACCTATTTCAGTTCCTGTAACTTTTAGTTCATTCCCCATTGGATGAGTGTGGAACCACACTTTGGGGACTCCAGCTCTGGGGCAGATACATTCAGTCCGACTAGGAATATTTATTATTAAGCAAGTACATTACAACATTAACTTTATTGGGAAATGTGTTTAAGTCATTTTTTGACTTAGACAAAAGATAAGTCATTTGTATACAGTAGGTCCAAAAACACAATTCTTATTGTGAATGTGAGCAAGGACGACTGGGTGGTTCCTGTAATGGCAGACATTGGGGTTTCACTCATTCTAAATTGCTAAGGTTAACTTAAACTTTAACATAGTCGTATCTTGTGTTTGTTCCGCCTGGCCGGAGCCCATTTGACCCAGGTCACTTATATAGATAAATGTCATCTAATCATTATCCACTCTTCCTCCTTGTCTTGATGTAATGTGTTTATGTTTTGACAATTATGTGATGATTGTATGTTGTGTCTTCATGATGTGTTATCTCTGAGTATAAAGCGCTTATACTCTGAATATGTTGTATGCGTCGTGCAGAGAGATTACTCTGTAAAGGGACAGACGAAATTCACTTTGGTACCAGTGAATAAATCAACTCTTTGATCAGACTCATTCTCTCCTGACCTTTTTTTTATGGTTTTTACTTGTTTTATTTAGGAATCCACAACACCTATTTTTCCACAACATTCCACAAACTATGTAGGGACTGGGGGAAATAGGGACTGGGTATGTGCAAACACCTAACGTCATCCCAAAACATATTTTAATGTCTGGAGTGTTTTTGAACCGCATACTCCCTCACACTCGCACTTTCAGCTGCTGTTTTAAATCAAAAGAGATTACATTTCATTGAAGTGTAAAGCAGTGGTCTCCAACTTGCAACTCGTGAGCTCTACTGGTAGATCTGCAGCCCCTTCCAAGTAGCTCCCAAATGAATTGGGAATTATACATATTACGCTGAAAAATTCTAATTTGATACAAGTCTTGCATTGTAAATGTATACTTTCAATTTCTAGCTTACATAAATAAATGGCTAGTGGACAAGAATCAGTGGGGATTGCTTGATGGATGTGTAAAACAGTAAAACATGTCTGGTGCTTATTGGAAGAGGAAGCTTTTAAAATAGATAAAAGGGGACTTCTATTGTAAAAGCTTCCACTTCCAATAAGCACCAGACATGTTTTACTGTTTTACACACAAAGATCCATGAAGCGGCCTTCTCCACTAGCCATTTATTTATGTAAGTTAGAAATTGAAAGTGAGTGAGCCAATGAGATAGAAAAAACAGGCAAAGAACTCAACGCTACTCTTGACTGTTACAATTGAAATTCCTTTATTTGTACATGGTTAAAGTAAAAAAAAAAAAACACTTCTTTGGGAGTTCACCAGAGCAGAAACTCTAAATGTAAATAGGAGTTAGTAGTGTATCAAAAGCCTGCTGTCACTGTTATATTGGCGGAATTTCTTGTGATCCCTAGAGTATTAGCTCTCTGCCATTTTTGTTTTATAAAAGAATCTCTTTGGGGGAAACATTTAGATGTTCTTCCTGTGGCTCAGAGAACAGAGAATAGACTTTAAAGCAGCTCTGCTTGTGTTCAAGTCTCTCCACGGCCAAGCACCAAAGTACATCTCTGACATGTTAGTGCCATATGAACCATCTCACACTCTGAGGACCTCAGGGACCGGCCTCCTGCTGGTGCCAGAGTCAGGACTAAACATGGACCGGCCTCCTGCTGGTGCCAGAGTCAGGACTAAACATGGGGAATCAGTGTTTCAGTTTTTTGCAGCTAAAATCTGGAACAGTCTTCCTGAAGATGTGAGACAGGCCTCCACTCTGACAATGTTTAAATCCAGGCTAAAAACAGTTCTGTTTAGATGTGCAAACGACTGAAAGATTTATCTGCACTCTTCTCTTTTAAATCGTAGAAAGGGTTTACATCGACAAATTCTCTTTTAAAGCACTTTATTTTAAAATTATTCTGTGTCTTTTTATGTTTTGTGATTTTAATGCAACTTTTCCTGTTATGTAAAGCACTTTGAATTGCCCTGTGTATGAATTGTGCTCTACAAATAAACTTGCCTTGCCTTGCCTTGCCTTACCCCTTGTGCAGTGCAAAGTGTAGGTCAGTTCCGTTTTGTATAGAAGTTTGTACTTGGTTAAAGAGCAGCTTAAATATGGTTACAGTGCTGTAACAAAGGTATAAGAAACGCAGATAAATAACTTTCAAAATTAAACTTGAAAACAAAAACAAAAAAACATTGCGTTATTCCGCCCCGCCCACTTTTGCCTCTTTTTATGTTTATGATCCGCACTCTTGTAGTAAAGGGACTCCAGTTTGACGCTAACGGTGTTCGCGCAAATGGCCAACGAGGGAAAAGTCTCTCGCTAAAACATTATATAAAGTAGATGGATTTGTCTAAGATGTTTAATGTACACATGCAAAAACAAGTCAGCAATGCACCGATTTCCTGGGCGGCCTGAAAACGGCTTTTTAGTCCATGTAGAACTTAGTTTCTGTTCAGCTCGTCTACTCCATGCAAACCACAACGGAAAAAGATGGCAGCGCGTACGGCAACTTCCGGAATGAGGTGAGTACAGAGTGTTAATATTATTGTTCGTGACAATGTAAGTACTCTCACAAAAAAAGAAAAAAAAATCACTAAACGCCTTTGTCCATTGTAGTAAGGATGACATTTTGTAGAGAAAAGTGCCACTTCTTTCACTCAGTGCATTGTATTTACAGATACATTAAAAAGAATGACTGAATTGCCATTAGTGTTGAAATGTCACTTTTCTGTAGTCCGTTCAAGTGCCGGCGGGACGTGTGGCCCACAAACGAGCACATGGTAAGAAGGTCAGAGTATGAAAAAGTAGAGTGCTCTGGTGATTGTAAGCTTTGTTCGAATGTGAGACACGCTGATAGTCGACCAGGTTACACTCCAAATCACACCTGGCTCTCCGCTTTTCCCTGCAGTCCTCGAAAGCACAAAGGCACAGTAAAGGTCTGCTGCCTTATCCTTTCACCTACAGCACTGCAAATATCTCCTAGTGAGGTTATAAAATGCACTGAAGTCTATATGACAGGTTCTCAAAATGTTCTATTGTGACTTCGTTTGGCGGGAGGGCACCTGTGGCAATTATTTATTATAGTTTTACATCCGCAATTTGTGAAGAAATGTTAAAAAATAAAAGTCTAAAATTACAAATGCAATCCCTCTGATGTCATCAAAAAGCGACGTGCTGTTGAAAATGCAGAGACAATTTACACACAACTGACAAATTTTTTTGAGTTTAAATGGTCGTTCAACAAAATAAAGTTGTTTTGGGGTATCATTATTTGTCAAATCATAACTATTGTGTCATTTATATGGATTTTGGCCCTTGTTTTCAAAATGGTTGCTAGGTAACAGTTGTAGAATTACCTCTATGTCATATTTGCTGCTCATGTCCAACCAGGAAGTAACCTTATAAACTTAAGAAACAAAATGTAAAACAGGGGACAAATAGACAAAACATTTAGTAAAATCTTCAATATAATCCTGTTCACTATGTTTTAGTGAAAAGTGTAGTCTAACGTGTCATATAGACTTTAATAAGTATTATTTAATTTTGTTTTAACATAAAGTTGTTCTTTACTTGTTTTATGTTTCCTTATGATATATTTTTTTCTTCATTTACAACATATTAAATTGCTTTATAAGATTGTCTGGGACAGCAAGCAAGTTCAACTGAATCCAATTCATCTTAATTATAAATCACAATTATACGCAATTGTGTAATTATGTGCATATGATTAAAATTATGAGAATAGTAGTATTAAAAATAATGAAACAAAGATTGAAAATGTAATTAAATAAATACATAAATGATGTTGATTGTCAGACAAATTGGACAGACGTACCATTAATAGAAACAAATAAGTTGCAAGTTTCTTTTTTTAATATTGGGCTTTTCATGTCCTTGTTATTGTGTGTGTGTGCGTATGTGTGTGTGTTTGTGTGTGTGTTTGTGTGTGTGCGTATGTGTGTGCGTATGTGTGTGTGTTTGTGCGTGTGCGTATGTGTGTTTGTGTGTGTGTGTGTGTGTGTGTGTGTGTGTGTGTGTGTGTGTGTGTGCATGTGTGTGTTTGTAGGTGTGTGGGAGGGATTGTATTGTACACTAAAAATGCATGTAATGAATTTGAAGATCCCAGGAAGATTAACAACTGGTACTCAGGAGCTAATGGGGATCTGAATAAATTAAACTGAGCTAAACTTGTCTGGTAATGTCATTGTGCTTTGCCCGGAGTGTTCAACAATATGGCATTAAACTTATTTATCTTGCATTTACTCAATTGCCGATGTCTTGTCATCTTTAGTGCTCAAAAACACCTTGAAATACAAGCATTTTACTTTGAGCGGGTTTATCTCTCAAGCCTTAAAGTAGCTCCTACGCACACCAAATTTTACAGTTTTGTACTTAACAAGATTTTGACAGAACATAGAGAAGGATTTGTGGATATCTAAACCTGATTTATTAAGTGTTAAGTCAAAAACATGAGGCAGAATTTGAATTTTTCAGGTCAATTTTCAGTCAGATGTAGTTCAGTCAAAACAAAATAATATGTCAAAAATCCTCATGGTAATTTTTTTTATAACGGATATGTGTACAAAATGAACCAAGAAATGTAAACGTGGTTCTGTCCATTTGTCAGATTTAAATGAGTAATTTTGGCCACTTTCACACATTAAATGCCTTATTTCTACATGAAAACATTACATGATGAAACATTTGTAATACATTTTTTTCTTACAGTTATGTGAGAAAACTACAAGAACTGATCACTTTAAAGTTAAGTTTTAAGAGTTTTTTTCCTATCTCACCCTAGTGTTAAAAAGTTGACCGGCTAAGCTAGGACAAGGCTAACTTCTGAATTAAATCAATTTAAAGTTTTCTCAGCGTGCTTTATCAGGTTCACATGATCACAACTGTGTTCTGATGGTTATATAGAAAAAAGGTACAACATAAAACATTATCGACTTATTGTAATACTGTGAGGGTCTTCTGTGTGCTGCTTTGTCATCGCACATTCACGCCTCGTACGTTGTCCATACCCCTTTGTGTGAGCGGGTGACATACAGCCTTCGACAGATAATCTTCTCGTCTTGTATGGACTTGCACGTTCCACTAAAGGAGCACATGTGTGGGATGTAAAGTCACTACAGAAAGCTGTCACTTGTCAGAGCTGTCCGTCTGTGCCACATCTGCAAGTACGAAGTCTGTACAAAAGGTCGCGAGTGATTTGTGTGCAAACAAAGAGCCGTTCACTTGATAAACCTACTGTGTATGCATTGGATGTTGAGTTTTCTTCTAAGGCAAGACACCGCGGGTGAATAGGAAAAAAAACTTAAATTTAGAGATATCAATTTGAAACTTCTCCTGTAGTGTACTCACATACATGTAAGATAAAAACGTATTAGTTTTTCATCATGTAATGTTTTCATATAGAAATAATGCATTTTACATAATTGCCAAAATTGCACATATTTGTGAAATTTCAGCCCGAAAAAATGACAAAACCAGGTTTAAATGTCTTGGTTCATTTTGTACAAAGGTATGTAGAGTATCCAAGGTCCAACAAATTACTCAGGTAAGAGTAAAAAGTATTTGGGAAAACTATTACTCAAGTAAGAGTAGGCCTAGCTGTCTGGGCGTAACCTCTGATTTATAATTTGAAGTAATGTAATTGGAGCGTCAAAATATTATGGTGAGACGCTACAGGTGAATTGGAAAAAATCTTAAATGTAATGATATACATTTGAAACTCCTGTAGTTTACTCACATAAATGTAAGAAAAAATGTAAGTAAAAGTTTTTCATCATGTCATGATTTCAGGTTGAAATAAGACATTGTATGTATAAAAATGGGCAAAAAATACACATATTTATGATATATAAATCTTAAAAATGGACACAACCAGGTTTACATTTCTTGGTCAATTTTGTAGACACATTAATTACAAAAAATAAAATCACATTTTTGATATCTTATTTAGTTTTTGAGTAAACTAGATTGGACTGAAAATTGTCCTTAAAAAGTCCAATTTCGCCTCATTTTTTAAAACTTAAAACTCCTATAAATCCATTTTAGAGTTAGATATCAAAAAATCCTTCTGTACGCTTCGTCAAAATCTTGTCAAGTCCAAAATTGTAAAGCCTGGTGTGTGTGATCTACTTTAAGTGGTGATCCTTCTGTCCCGAGGAGAGAAAAATGCATTTCAAGAAAATGGCCTTTGAATTTACAATTTCCCATAGAAATCAATGTATGAAGTGCTCTTATTTCCTGGTTGAAGAGACATATAATACTGTACAATTATTAGATGCAGATAGCGTGCAGTGGTCTGGTTTTTGTCTCAAAGTGTTGCTCTTACAAGACACTCTCTGGGGGGGAAAAAAACAACAAATTTACAGAAAAAAAGTCAGGTACCCCAGCTTTAACGGCTGAAAACTGCATTTGGAGAAAGCGGCCTTTGACGTGAGAATGTCCCAGAGAAATCTATGAATGAAATGGATTCAGTGAAAGAATAGACTGGACGGTTTTATTGTTTCCACATGAAAGCAGTATAGTGTCTCTCCTTAAAACAATGATTCCATCATGACAGAAAATGTTAAGACAACAAGTGTGTCTCTGCACGTTTTATCTGAGCTTGACAGAGGTACTTTTCCTTTGAGATGGGGAAGGGAGATCTTTTATCCAGGACATGTTTCAGCTGCCTTCATCATATGTGTCACTGGTCTAGGTGACATGTCAAATATCATCAGCCGTTACTTTTTATTGGTCGATGGCGTCTGTGCCTGATTTCCTTTTATCACCTTTTCTATCCAGTGTTTGAGCTTGTTGGTTTCTGCTCATGTGCATGCTTCGTCCCAGTCCATCGTATTCCTTTTATAATGTGTTTTACTTTTTCTGCTTTCTCTTTCTTTGTGCTTCTCAGTCAAACAACGGGGAAACTTGAGGTGCTGGTCTCATGTTTGTTTTAAGTATTTTATGAACAAAAGTAATTATTTTCACTAACTGACACACTAATCATCAGAGCAGCAATTATAATGCTAGATCGTTCTCTATAATCGATATCTACTGTGTATTGGACTTGCATGGTCATCCCATATGAGGCACATAGATCACTGCTGATGGGAAAATGGGAGGAGAGGCCAATGTTGTGAAAAAGTATGAGTTTGATTAAGTTTCATGATAGAATAGTCACTCATATGTCACAGGTTATGTGTCCCAGACAAATGTGAACATTGTGTGTTTTGTCGTAATCCCTCATTCATCTATGTGTGTTCCATCGCAGAAAAGGTTTCAGGGGTTGTCATCCGGACGCTGTTTGAAGATCGAGAGGTTTCGACTTCTATTCAAAAGTCATTATCAATCAGAGAGCTGGTCTGGGAACTCTGGCTTATGCTACTCTTAGTAGTGAGAGCCCTGCCTACAGGGAGGAGTCACTGATAGCCTGTTTTTGTATGGTTAATCGTTTGCCCTGCCTAGTGTCATCTGACCCTGATAATGGCCTGTTTTTGTCAGGTTAATAGTTTGCCCTGCCTAGTGACACCTGACCCTGATAATGGCCTGTTTTTGTCAGGTTAGTAGTTGGCCCTGCCTAGTGTCACCTGAGGCTAATCTGTGGTGATAGCCTTTGTTCTCTTGTCCTATTGATAGCTGGCTGTTGCAGTGATGAGGGAGCAACAGCCAGCTATCAATAGGACAATAGAACAAAGGCTATTTTATACAATTATATTAACATTTTAAATACTAATAAGAATGCCAATACAAATTGAATGACCAAATGAAACCTGTTTTGGGATGTGTGGTATTACATTTTCTCCTGAGTATAACGCATCACAATTATTGATGTGGTGTTGAACTATAAATACAAATTATCCCCTTGAAATCTCAAAGCTATTATCACTTCGAATTTACATTGAAACAGACATTTACACCCGAACAGTAGCCAAGACCGGTGTAAACAACAAGAGCCAGACAACACATATTCAAAGGTGTCTAAATAAATAATTTGAAGTGTGAATGGGTGTCCACGTTCAAAGTAATCAGTAAAAACAACACCTTCTCATCTTGATGGAGATGTTATTGCTTGTCTGGAATGCTTCACAGTATGGCATTAAACTTATCTTCATGGAGAAAAGCACCCACAGGCCAAATTACTGGTCAGATCTGTGGAGCGGAGACCTGGATTGGTCCCAAATATCAATATATCGATCCTCATGCAAAAATCTGAATATTTAATAAAAAAAAAAAAAAGATAATTTCAAACTGGGCTGGAGCAAACATAATAATGTCAAAGTTAAATGATTTATTGTAAAGAAGTTTCAAGGCATATTAATACAAAACTCACTGGTATCAGATTGATTTTGCGATATTTGCCATGGTATTACTTGGTATCGGCTCTTAACAAAAATGTATCAGACATCACTGTCGCTCAATTTTTCAAGGTATTTTGGAGCAATAAACATTTGTAAATACATAAATGCAAGATAGATACATACGTGTGGAACATTCTCGGTAAAACTTCTCCACGGAGACAAGCAGGCGTTGAACCCTCCCCCACTAAAAAAAGTTACATAGTGCACCGTTAAAGTTGTTGTCACTGGTTATATTTGAGGACGCATTGCAGCTAAAAGTTGAGGGAGTCATACAGAAGGAAGAACCGGGGTCGTAAAAGAGTAAGACAGTTGCAAGCTCTTTTCTCTCTACGCATTTTCCTCTGAAGCCCTCTTAGGCAGCTGTTACTGTAGTATTTCAAGACGCAAATACAGTGAACAGACCCCCCTCTATTTCACATTCACCCCCACCTACAGTTTCACACACGTGCATTTGCAACTGAACAGCAGCACGGAGATGTTGATGGGTTTGACCATTGTTCAGTCTAGCTTCCATCCTCCGACTCATCATCTGCTATAGCACATCAAAAAAAGGAGAAAAAAAAGATAAAAGCGGCCAAGCACCAGGAGACAAATGGAAGTGTATACAGAGAGTCAGAGTAGTTTAGCGGGAAAAGGTATTTGTTTGTTTGTATATTCGATCGTTGGTTCTACATATATATATTCAGGTTCACTTGGGGCCGGTCAGGTCGCTTCTGTTAATGGCGGACAGTGTTTCCGTGCAGGGGTCCAGCTCGCAGGGGCCCGCTACGTGAGCAGCTGACGTCACCCAAAAGGGACTATGTTTTCTTCATGACTAAAATCTACATCGTGCCTGGATTACGCTTTTTCTTCATGCGGCCGATCTCCCAGATTCAAAACGGTAATTCCACGTTTGCGCCTGTAAGACAAGGATAAAGCTTCTGGATTGGCAAATGTGTATGAGAAGAAACATTTTGTATTTTGTTTTTCCACAAAAATCTAATATAGCACTACTAATTTTATCATTACTGAAACAGATCTTGTGCAGAGTATGTATTTGTTTTACTTACATATTTTGTGCAACCCCTGATTTTGTTAAAAATCTGAAAAATTTAGTTGAATAGCCCTGCTTAAGCACAATGGGGTGTTTTAACTCCGGTCAGAAAAAGAAAGTTCAAGAGTCAATTGTAAACAGTTGAGAGGATTAGTGACTTCCTGATGAATTGACTCATATTTTTCATAAGTAAATTTTACAGCAAATTTCTAATTTTCTACAATTATAACCTAAACAATTAACATTTTGGTGTGAGACAGACCTGATATTAATGCATTGAGACTGAATTTGAGTGTGGTGGCACTTAAAAACATTAGGTAAATGCAACTTTTTTGAATGTTTCATGCTTGATCTGTGACCCTCGGCTTGCTCTATATTTCAATATGTGGCTCTTATTGGAAAAACTTTGGACACCCCTGCATTAAAGGTAAAACTTTTTTTCTTTTTTGTATATTGGTCATTTTGCTTTTTTAACATATCGGCTTTCATGTGGAAACAACAAACTTGTCCAATCTTCTCCTAAAGATGTTTTATTACTTCATTTAATCCACTTCATCCATAGATTTCTCTGGGCTGTTTTCTTAAAATGCATTTTTCTCCCACAGAGACATAAAGATCAGCCTTAAAGTAGCTCCTACACACACCAAACTTTACAAACTTGTACATAACAAGATTTTTGACAGAACATACAGAAGAATTTACTAACGTTTTAAGTAGATATTTGGATTCTTAGGCGAATTTTCAGTCAGATCTAGTTTACTCAAAAACTAAATGAGAAGTCCCTGCAGTAATTTTTTTTTTTATGACTAACATGACAAAATGAAGAAATTTAAACCTGGTTCTATCCATTTTTCAGCTTGAAATGTCCCAAATATGTGCAATTTCAGCCATTTTTGCACATACGATGCCTCATTTACATGAACATTACATGATAAAACACTTGTAATACATTTACTTCTTACATTTATATGAGTAAACTACAGGAGAAGTTTCAAATTGATATCTGTAAGATTTTTCCCTATGTACATGCAGTGTCTCATCTTAATAAAAAAGCGTCGTACTCACCAAATCTTCAAAGCATCGCTGTGGGGTCACTTTTGTAGCCCTGTGCTCAAAACCACTCCCCAAAGTGACCACCCACTCAACTGATGAAACTGTGCTCCCCTGCGCCACATCCATTACATTAGAAAGACCGTCAGAAGTAGAAGCACAGGTTGCCAAATATTTCTGTTCGGGATCAACAAAATAACAACCGATCCAGTGGAGTAAGCCTATGTGGACATTTTGGGAGCAGTTGCCAAGTCTGCTTATTTATAGCGGCTTTGGGCTTCTGTTTTTGGAAAGTTGTTTTCAAATCTTGGGCTTGCTCCTGAGCGGCACAAACATAATAAAAACAGCTAGCCTTTTTCAGTTCTGTTTCACGTTAGTGCAACCAATGATGACTGAAATGTGGGCTGTCAATGTCGTCATTTATGTAAACTATGCATTTAAACATATTTTCAACTCGCTTGCACTCGTTCGTCTGTTTAATAAGATGAATGTGTTTGTACATGGTCCCAGACAAATAAAAAATAAACTAAACAAAACTTACCAGTATGATACAGAAGAATTGACTACAACATTTCAAGTTACCTCTGAATTGCTGTGGGAATACACAGTGGTAGTTAGTCCTACTTTTCTTGCTTTGTGGCTCTTTTGTCATAAATTGGCTAAAAGTATAACTTCACGTGGTTTTTCTGTGCCTTTATTTCCACGTTCCACTGCACAGCGTTGGTTTTACAGTCTCCAAAGTTCAGTATTTGAGCCTCTACTCCCGTCGAGCCATGCTTTATGGGCTGCGGACGTTTTAACCTTGGCCGTGGTTTTCAAGCCGAGCAAAGTGTCATGAGTTCTGATACCCAGAAGACCGACCGTGACAATTGATCACATTACAATTTGGACCCTCAGACTTTTAAAACTTAAAGGACAAATATTATGCAAAATTGACTTTTTTGAGCTTTTAACCATGTTCTGACATTTTTCCGTCATCAAAAACACACCTGGAGAAGCATTCAACTTAATTCTCCTTCGATGTGTGACGTAGATGATGCTGATGTCTCTTATCCCAGAATCTTTTGCTGTTTTAAGTCCTTAAATCATCCCCAGAATTACACCAAACATTTCTTCCGTCCAATCATGATAAATACAACTTTGTCAGATCTAAACTTTACTGCAATGCATTGTGGGTATATATTTACGTGTGTAATTGCCTCTACAGCCAGTAGATGGAGCCACATCAAAGTCAAAATGGCATCTCTCAACGCATTTATTAAATAAAAGTTTTCTTGTAAAAGCATTTTATTTTTAGTTCTAAAACATGACAAGACACTCAAGAGCAATAACAATATGAAAAATGCATT
This sequence comes from Rhinogobius similis, assembly GCA_019453435.1. Taxonomy (NCBI): domain Eukaryota; kingdom Metazoa; phylum Chordata; class Actinopteri; order Gobiiformes; family Gobiidae; genus Rhinogobius; species Rhinogobius similis. Next base: position 46,054,323 of record CM033619.1, on the reverse strand, counting down.
ATATTTTTCCTTTAACCAAGTCCATGGAGACAAGCTGGTACCAGATCTGTGGAGAGGCGACCTCACTAACAGTAAGAATTTCACTGTGTTGTTGAGCAGTAAAAACTCTTTTAGTATAAATGCAAAATAAATGTTTAAAACCATACGTTGCTATACTAGTCAAAGCTTCTCCATGAATAAGCGCATGTGACACCCCATCAGAAAAGTTACACAGTAAGCCTTCACGTGGAGCTAAACCAGGACCAAAACCAGAGGATTAGGTGAAGTAAAGGGGCTGTACCTGATTTGAAAAACAGAACTAGTTTATGTAGCTGATCTTTTTTGCACATAATAAATTAAAACCTGTTTTGCCTTAGTACAAATATATTATAAAAGCATCTATTCTGCTCAGATACTCATGAAAAGTGCTAACAAACCCATTGCAGTGAATATTTAGAATGCTGGGACTGCATTAGGAAAGTGAGCGATACACGTGACAGCTGGAAAGAGCTTGAAACAAACTAGCTCTGTTTTTCACATTTCAGAACAGTAAAAATCTGGTACAACCCCTTTACAACACAGGTTCCCAATCTTTGTTTTCCTTGAAGCCGACCCAACTAGAGCCGGAGACTTGCTGGGCCCCTGTCCAAATCTGCTGTCTCCACAAACACATGATTAAAATGATTAACAGGTATTTATTTCAGCCAAATGAATATTGATTATGGTGCTTATGTTCCCATCATTTTCAATCATTTGTTTGGGATGTTTACAATTCAATTTGCTCCGCACAAATGATTTTTTATTCCCCTCAAATGAACCAGATCTTCAAAATCCCATTGATGAACTAAGGTCACATTAAAGGGACATGGACCACAGTTTGACCACAGTGATTTTTTCCCCCCAGAGACTGTAAGTACACCAAAAATGTGCTTAACATGTCTATTAAATACATGCCGCTCTGACCTGTTTTTCCTAAAACGTCTGACTAAAATGAGCCTCATTTCAAACTGAAGCTGTTTCTGAACCCTTTGGAGATAATTGTCTTGAAATATATGAAGAAGTGAAGCTGGTGTCTGTAGACTTTGCCTGATTGACACAACTTTTGGCTTTTGTTGGGTTTTGACAATTCCTCTTTCAAAGATGAAGCTAATTTAACAAAAATAAGTTTTAGGGACCTGTAATAAAGTTAAAAAGTCCATGCGGAATCCATATAAAAGTCCTTTTCAGTTGTAATTTTTAAATGTGTGCTTTTGGAGTAGAAACTGACTCTAATTCATCTCAGAATGTTTGATTTGACTGAAAATAAGTGGGTTACACCTTTCTTTTCATATTGAACATGTCCAGCAGCTGATAGTTTCCTTATGGATGGAGGATAAAAAGCAATAAACTAATAAAAATAACTTTTTAAATTCCTAGCACACTTTTTTTGGTTAAAAAGATTCTCCCGCACACCAGCCCCTTCAAAATGACATCTTTTGGCTTTATTAAAATGGTATTGGTTTCTATAATGTGCCGAATGGTTCTTAAAATTCGGCAATGGTAACTGTTTTGCAGTATTATTTTGGTGCAGACATTTGCTCTGGACACTTCCATGTCTGAATCCATTACATCAAATTTGACATTTTTGAAGGCACACCTGGCAATACCTCAAGGCACACAACTGTTCCCCGGCACACTGGTTGAAAATCAAAGTTTTCATGAATTATTTGAGGTTTGTGGTGGATCCCTCTGCCACCACTCCACAGTGTTAGTATTTTTCTTTCATAACATTACATTTAGTTTGGATTACAAGACACATTATGCATAGTTTAATTTGATATATTTTATTTAGACACATATTTTCTAATTTGGGTGCACACTTATTAGTTAATATTTGTCTGAATTATACTTACACTTGTTTCTTTTGAGTTGCCAGAACTTTTCTTGTTGTTTCTTTTGAGTTGCCAGAACCACCAAGAGCCCACCTGGACCATGGCAGTGGGGGAGGAGGAAGCGCACACTATAATTTACTATTTTCAAATCTAGTTTAGTTTGGTTTAAAATAAGTTTTGTTAATCACTCATTTAATTCTGTTAAGTTATCGTAGAAAGGGGTTCAGAGGTTGTCATCCGGACGCCGTTTAAAGATCGAGACGTTTCGACTTTTATCCAAAAGTCATTGTCAATCAGAGAGCTGGTATGGGAACCTGGGCCTTATATGCTACTCTAAGTAGTGGGAGTCCAGCCCACTACTTAGAGTAGCATATAAGGCCCAGGTTCCCATACCAGCTCTCTGATTGACAATGACTTTTGGATAAAAGTCGAAACGTCTCGATCTTTAAACGGCGTCCGGATGACAACCTCTGAACCCCTTTCTACGATGGACCACACCTGGACGAATGAGGGTTTACATCGACGAATTCTGTTAAGTTATTGTAATTAGGCCCGAGCCGATGGGACGAGAATCGTCCCGGCGAGGGACTAATTGTAATTCTTACGGAATCGGGGAGATCGCGAAATACGCATAGTAAACTATGATGGATATGGCCGTGAGTGGTGTCGAAAATTAGAACTCGGTGAGCTTTAATTTTGAGTGAAGGCCCCGCGAAAAAATATTGCACGACGGCTGAGTAGCGCCCCCTCGAAAATGGATTAACATTGGGCCAATGGGAGCCCGGCCATGAAAAATGTTAATACGCTAAAAATCCAACTCATGGCCCAAAAAATAGAACAGGTCAGGACATGTAAAAAATCCTCTTATGACCCCGCCCCCAACCCAACAGGAAGTCGGCCATATTGGATCAAACCCGGGGCTGAGAAAAGCACACACCTGTGCACTTTGGACTCCTCCTCCAACAGTTTTCATCGAAATCACTTCAGATTTGGCCACAACACACTAAACCCATGTGGAATGACATACTATCAATTTGAATGTGATACATCTTCAGATATGGTCATGGTGAATTTTCTACAAACTCTTAATTTTTGGAATATTAATAAAAATTATCTATTTTTCACACAATGTTTTCTTGGAAAATGCTAATAGAGCGTTTGTGCAGATTTGAAAGCTGGACGCAGTGATATGAAAATCAAGCACCTATCTGATAAAATGGCTCTATAGCGCCCTCTTCAAATTTTATTTAAAAAAATTCATAATAGCCAGGCTGTTTGTCATGGACGGCTGAAAAAATGTGCAGAGGGTTTATTTGTGATGGGGCACAATGTGACAAAGTGGCAGACTCCAGCTATTGTCCATATAAGAGAAAAATAATAGTAGAAAAACATGTTTCCGTTATTATTATTATTATTATTATTATTATTCTTTTCGCTAAACCGCTTCCCTTGATTTGACCCCTGAACATTAACGAAAACTCAATTTTATTTGACCCAAAATTCAAGGTCGGTGAAAAATTTGTTTTTTTGATATTCTAAAAAATTAATGATGCAAAATGACTCGCTAGCGCCATCTCAAAAATCAAAATACATTACGGCAATGGGAGGTCAACTTCATCGTAGACATACGAAATTTGGTACGAAGGTAGGTCATGTCAAGACGAGTATAAAATTCTATTATGACCCCACCCTAAACCCTACAGGGCGTCGGCCATTGTAGGCGGAACCTGCTTTTTTCACAAATTTACAATCCACATTTTTTTTACACTGTGGATTTTCAATCAATGTGCTTGAAACTTTGTAACAATGACCTACACCCTCTTGCGTTTACAGATGATTCATGTGATTTTTGATATCTTGAAAAATGTGGGTGTGGCCAACCCGCAAATCAAAACACTCAATTTTCTAAGTCTTAAAACTTGCATATCTCTGGCCAGGAGCGTCATATTTTCCGGCATTAATATACGTTTTGTTCTAAATCACGAGCTGAACGTAATGGTATACAATACATATTTTTTGGTTCTCTGATTGCTCTACAGCGCCCCCTTGAAATTTTGAATTGGACAAAAAATTTTAGTTTGCCGGAAAATTATGAAATTTGGGAACAAGATACGTCTTACCATTCTGAACAAAAAAGCCAATGAGATCACACCTTTATCTGTAAGCATGTTACCGTGGCAATGACAAATATGTGCCATTGAAATACATGGGATTTGGTAAACAGGACCCAGATTCTGCTCAAATTCTCCCCAAACACAGTCTGAGGGCTTTGGTGATTGACACCCACTCCCTGCACTGGCCCCTCCTCCTTGTAAAAGGTGAGGAGGAGAGAGGGGCGGCAGCAGCGGCAGTGGCTCAGTGGCAGAGAGATTGTCTTCGGATCCGAAGGTCAGCGGTTCGAATCCCGCTCCTCACATAAACATCCTTGGGCAAGACACTTAACCCGCCTTGCCCCAGTGTCTGCTACTCTGGTGTGTCAATCATATATACATATGTGACCGTTTACCGAGAGGGGAGAGAGATGAAGAGGAGAACAGAGAGCAGTCTGCCCCCTACTGGCCAACCCGCGCAACTACCCCGCCCTTACGTGCCTCAACGTGAGCGCGCCTCACTGTGAACGCGCCTAGAGCAGAGCGGAGCACCTCGTGCTCCGGTAAACAGTGATGCACTGAATAAACTTTTTCTCCGTCATGACGGTGCGTCGTGCTGAGTCCTACGTCCTGGCTCTGACCTGGAGTTTGGTAAATAACAAGCTAACTCTTCTATCTGTCGTTTCTTTCGTGTAATTACTGTGTAGCATTAGCTATTTTCTATCGTTTTACGTGTACTTGCGGCAGTTGTAAGACTTTGGCCACGGAGAACGTGTGCTGTCGAGAAAGTCCGAAGGCGAATGTGTGTTTGTGTCATGAATTACAGTTCAAACTGGGGCCAAACAGATCAGATGTTCTGACAGATGACATGGCTCGTACCGACCCGTTGTGTTCACAGCAGCAGCGCTGGAACTAAAGAAGTGGCGTTCAAAGCGAAGTGACACTGAACAGACGCAGTTACGGTCGCCCCAGAGGGCTTTACGGTTCTGCCGCGCGCTTCACGGAGCCGCGGCTTAAGCTCCGCGTCATCCGAGTGAAGCCGCGTCATCTTAGTGAGGAGCCCCGTCTGCTGCTCACCCGAGGGGGACGGTTTGGTGTTCTTTACCTGCTCAGCTGTTTGTCCCGTCAGCTGAGACGGGCTGTTAATGGGATATACGGGGCAGTGTGCGCGCCGCTCTCTCTTTTTCTCTCTCACGCGGCGGAGCGGCTGGCGCTGGACCGGAGGAAGAGCGCGGTCACGGGCCTGACACACGGACTGTGGACCGGGTTTGGAGCAGGGACGCGCCTCGACTCATGGACCGACAGCGCCCAGCTCTTCTTGTCGGTGACGCCGTTCCTTTTCCTTTACCTCGCGCGGAGGTGCCGCGCGAGGCGCGCTCCATAGCGGCGCAGCGTTGGTCTTCGTTTGGGGGGTTTGAGATCTCAAAAACTATTTTTTCTTTTTGGATTGTTGTGGAGCCCACGTCTTGGCCCCGGTGTATTTTTTGTTCAGCGCCATGAGGCGGAGGAATCTGTTCATGGCCCGGGGGAGACGGGCGCGCGGCCGATGGATTAGGAGACATTAAAGGGGATGTATGAACTTTCGTGGATTTTTATGTTTGTTTGTGGAAAAGGACAAATTATACTTTGTACTTTAAACAGATTGCATTTTGTCATTGTTTTGTTGGCTTTGAGATTCACAGGACATTACAGGCCATAAAAAAGTGAAGTCATTTACTCAGATTAATATTTGTGTTGGTAACATCACTCATTATGGGTGAGTGTTACAACCCCATATCAAGATAAGTTAAAATGATATTATGACCCCGCCCTAAACCCTACTGTACAGCCGTGACAACGTCTGAACTTCACTCATTGCACACAATGGAGCAGCAGTATATGGAGGTTGTTTGTGTGGGAGCGGTGATGCAGGGGGAAAAGCGGGCGGGTGAGAGGCGGGCTCTTCGTGTTGGCATGGGGGGCGGGGCGAGGGCCTTTAACGCCGCTTGCGGCTTTAATTTGCCTTATTGTTACTTTGGTAAAGTTTGCAGTTTTGGTTTTGTCTTTAGTGTATTGTCTCCCCCATGTGTTCATTTTGGGTTAGTCCTTTTGAGGTCCTCCTTGTTGGTCGGGGATTTTTATTTGTTCTGTTATAGTTATGGTTTAGTTGACTTCAGTTGGGCCCAAATGTTGTTTATATTGCTTTGATCATTTTTTGGAGCCTTTGTTAAATTCATATTTTTGACTTAATTAAATTAACCTGATTTTGTTGTCCCTGCCTTTTACGTTTTGTCCACTACAAGGTTTAAGCATCAGACAAATGAATGAGAAATGACTGCACGATTAAAGTCTCACGTAAAACCCCTGTTACCATATATACAACTATATTTTAACATTCTGCCCACAAACGGTCTTTGTCAGAGTAATAACAGTGCGGGAGTGGATAACAGAGCCATATAGCCAGGACCTGCAATGAGACTTGTTAATCATAGAGGTTTGCACATGTAAGAGGCGCAAAGGCAAGTCAAATGGAGAGGACAGTTTCATTACTTTTTCCATGTAAGTGTAGAATTATAGCTCCCGTTGGAGGAATCATTTTACCGCATATAATTGGGTTACAGCTCCAGGATTCATTTTTATCACCGATCGTCTCGCAGCTCCAATGACTGCCATTTTATACCCGGCAAATTATATATGTCCAGCTGTAATTGTAACAAGATATCTTTTATTTGACTTAGCCACCCAACCATTTGCATAATATTAGAGTGACTTGGTTGAGAAGGAATCGGGATGAAACGCTAAAAAAGAGTTTCAGGTTTTAATTCAGGCTTTAATATGAATAATGTCTATTCAAAGTTTATTCTATGATTTAGTTACCCACCCACTGGAATTTAAAGTAGAACTAAGTCATATTTTTACCTTATTAAACATCTTTGTAAGTCCGTGTGGTGGTTGTAAATGTATTTTCAGGGCGTTTGAAGCCCCTGCCGTCGCCCCCTGCTGTCTCTGCGCGGAAAACCAGCCTTGCAACTTTCCTGATGCCAACCCAAAGACAACTCTCCTGAGAAACCCTGGCTCCCTTTTTTATATTTGACAACATGAAATGTTTTTGTATGTGATTGTACTTCCTTAGTCAATAAAAAGGAAGGGGAAAAAAAAAGCTTTTGGCGTCCCTTACTGGCAGTGTATTTTTACAAGAGAGCTGCAGGGGGAGCTCTGTTACTTAGTTCTACTTTAAGTCTTATGAACTTTCTTAATTATAGACTAATATAAATAGGACACACACATTGACAGTCCATAATAAGCACCATTCAGACTTTTGGACACTTAAGCTTTCACATTGATAAAACAGAAATAGGAATAAATAATAAATAAAGTAAAACAGCAGCATAAAGGGCCTCTATGCAAGGGAAACATTCCAGCCACTGTCAGTACAACTGGAGGAACCTTTCTTAAAGGTCCCATAACACGCAAAATAGACTTTTCAGAGGTTTTAACCTTCCTACAGTGCTATTTGGGCCTCGTATGTTGTGCCCAAAGTGGTTTTTTGATTGATTCCCTCATGTTTTCACTAGAGAACTGTCTTTTCCGTCCCCCTCGGCTGAGCAGCAGACGAGGGCTCCTCACTAAGATGACGCGGCTTCACTAGGATGACGTGGTGTTTAAGCCACGCCTCCAGGAAGCGCGCAGCCGCAAGAATAAAAAGAGCTAATGCTAATGCTACACAGTAATTACACGATAGATACGACAGATAGAAGAGTTAGCTTGTTATTTACCAAACGGCAACGTCCGTCGTCGAGGTACTGGAGCACGTCAAACTCCAGGTCAGATCCAGGACGTAGGACTTAGCACGACGCACCATCAGGACGGATAAAATGTTTATTCCTGTGTTTGTGTATCGCTGTTTACCGGAGCACACGGCGCATGCGCAACATTTCCGCTCTAGGCTTCGTCGCGGGTTGGGAGGGGGGGGGTGCGCGGGTTGGGCGGCGGAGGCAGACTGCTCTCTGTTTGGGGGGGTCAGATCTCAGATCTCTTTGCTTTTGCAGGAGGGGGGCCAGTCCAAGAAATGGGTGTTTTTTGGAAACTGTTATGTTATGGATATTACACAACGCAAAAATGTATCAACAAAGCCCTTAGAATAGACTGTGTAATGGGGAAAATAGCAGAATATGGGACCTTTAAGGTACAGCTCAAATTCATCAAAGCAAATGAGTGTTTTCAGCCCACAAAATATTCACATTTAAACACCATGTTGAACAGTTTAATCAGGTTGGTTTTATAATCACATCAGTAGAGTGGACCTCGCTCAGACTAATATAATGCTCTGACTAATAATACTCAGCAATGGTTGTTTGACAATCACTGTTAATGTGAAAATACCAAGTACTTTCACTCACCCAGGACGCAGCTGCAGTCTGACCATCCAATCACTTTTTCTGGTCAGAAACTTAATTTGACAAGAAGTGCTGAAGCTATAGATACTCAGCTATAGAGTACACTCTCTCATCTGGCCAAAAAAGTACAGCAAAAGTAAAATGAGGTCCCTGTGTGTGTCAAACACCCGCACACTGTTAGTGCTCTTCACCATCTCCTACTCTCTGCTCCTCTGTCACTCACCAGCTGTGATGTGTTGGAGCCGCTGGTCAGCAGACTTTACAACAGGGCATTCAAAATCCATTGTAGGTTCATCTCACCACAGTGCTGTCCAGAAGTTATGAAAAAAACTATACAGAGCCAGTCCATCAGGTTTTACACTCACATTAAAACATAACCATGTGTCTGCCAGGTGGATCATGCTTCCAGGAGCAGCTTCCACTGGTCACTCTCCCACACTTACACCAGGCTCTGGAAGGATGTCCCGCTCTGTCTGAGGGCAGGCAGCTCTGATGGCCATTTTTAAAAGACATACCTTGGTTGAAGGTTACACTTGTAGTTGGCTGTATGAACCAAATCCAAGTCTGTCCAGCCAAGTCGATGGTGTTCTGCCCGTCAGGCGTCTTGTTCAGATCAATAGAAGAGCTACAGTCTGTAATTTTGAGTTTAGTTGATCAATAATGCCTATGTTATAACAGCTTTAACAGCAGCAATTATCAGAATGTCTAACAAACAGGACCAGAGGCATCGAAGTCAGATGAGACAGACTCACTCATTGTGGAAGGAGGAGAGGAGTTACTTCAAGAGGACGTAACTTCACAAGGAACTGTTGCTACAAAACACAAGTTAAAGAAAGTGTAATACAACTACATACAGTTTGGGGCTGATGGAGTAATTAATAAATCAATAGACTTTCTCCTTTTCAATCCACCATGAGACATTATTTCATTTTCTGGAGGCTCAGGAATTCAGCTATTTTCAGTGTGAAATCCATGGCACACTGGGTTTATGTTTGCAGCTCCCAAGACAGGCCCATCCACTTCTCTTTGCTGCGAGCCATAATATATTATTGACAAGACTGATAAAAATGGAAAGGGAAATTTGCATGGTGTCTCACAAAAGGGCTCTGCACATTATTCATGATTGGTAAAACAAAATCAGTTGCTTCTTGGTGCAAATAGTGTGCAGCAGAAAATACAATTGCAGCGAGTAAACATGACAAATAATGAAGCTTAAACGATTGAGCGAGACTGGAAAACATTGCTTCAAACTGGGCCTGCACACATTCGCAGCACAGCAATGAGAGGAGTCGTCAAATATGAAATGAGTTTTTGATTTGATTTGGAGTGCGCTCAAGCAGACTGCGAGTGGTTGTGAAGTCTGCATTCTCGGGAGGGAACTTGGAGGCTTTTTGGGGGTTGAATTCACAAGTCCAGGACATCCGTTTCATCTAAACCTCTGAAACGAGTTAGGCAGACCTCAGCTAAGTGCTTGGCCCATGGTAGGTCAACTTCTCTCACAGGTCCTGTATCTTCTTAGTCTGGGAAGGGTAACACATGCTTGCTACTGAGGAGCAATAAATAATAATACGTTTCCATGCATGTCAGGAAAACCGGATCAGCGGTCTAGTCCACTTTAAACAGGTTGAGGTGACTTTCAGAGCTCCTAATGACAACTGGAGAAGACATACTCCTGCTACATGTAACAGAACAGTCCAGTAACTCTCGCTGACTTTATATGATTGCTTGTTAGCTTTACCCGGGACGTCAAAACTCGGGCTCGTGGACTCATGAAAAGTGCGTGAATGTTTAGGATGCTGGGGATGCATTAGAGAAGTGACTGATGTAAAGACTTTAAAATAAACTACTTCTGTTTTTCATGTTTCAAAACAGTAAAAATCAGGAACATGGCCTTTGATAAACAATTTTCTCATTTTAAATTAAGTTGATCATGCTTTGTTTGGGCAAATTAAGGTGTAGTCATTATAACTAATAACTCTTTTTGCCTGTTTTAAAAAGAGTTCTTAATCTAAGCCAAAACATCTTAAGACGCCTTTCCTACCAACCCGCCGTCTACCATTTTCCATCAATCTGAGCTTTTTTCCTCCTTTTCATTTCTAAAACAGCTACTTGCGTCTTTAGTATGGATTACTTACAGAATACAGCTGCCTCCTATGTATGTCTGTTGTGTGTTTGTTGTGACCACAACCGTAGTTACAACTTTATGTTGTGTCTGTTTATTGTCTATAAATGTAATTGCATGTTATAACTGTAACTGTATGTTATGTTGTAACAGCAACTGTAGTTTCAACAGTTTGTTAAGCACTTTGAGTGTCTGTTAGGTGGAAAAGCACTCTATAAATAAAAGTCATCATCATAATTTGTTTTTTTATTGACATAAAGTAAGAACTACTACTTAAAATGTCAAACTTGTACCAACATTGATCCACATATTTTTGTTTTGAGACTCTCTTTTTGAACTTTGGAACTGAGGGCCAAGTGAAACTGGCCCTTGTGATGTTCTTTGGTTGAGAACAAAAACTTTGTCACGAAAAATTTAGTACCTCAGCTTTTATGTTTTTGTACGTTGTGTCTTTTGTATTTTATTATGTTTTTTATTATTGCTGATGTGTTAAAAAAAACTGCATTTTTATTCCAAATTCTCTAACAACACATCCATAGTCCATGTTAAGGCTTTAAGTGGGATACTAGACAAAATAATGTATATCACGACTTTCTTGAGCCCAGATCACAATTCATGCACACCAGCTTTATAGTGTCTTTTAACTGCAACAACAAGTATCTTCTGAGAGCTCACATCTAACAGAAAAACACTGAATCACAAGATGAGGAATACTGGAATTATTTGTTCCAAAATAGCATATCGTCGCAGGGATGAGAACACAATTCGGTCTAAAAAACTATTTAAGCATTGTGTATTTTAAAGGTTGACATTACCATCTATGAAATAAGCCCATAAAAGACTAAAGGCTGAATCCCTCTGGTGGTCTTATGTTAAGCAGGCTGGGACACATTTCTTCGTGTGGCCTTTACTTAAATGTCCGAGCACAAAATTTATATAGCATTAACATTTTCCAGTGCTTGATTCATACCAAACCAGGGACGATCGATAGACAACATCCAGCGCACACTAAGAGCCCATTGAGCTCGTGTCAGGTTCGATTTTTTTCGCCACAATATTTTCGTTCCCAGTCCATAAATAGAAGCAGGGGATTTGGCCCCATTGATTATCTGGTATTGTCCACACGGCGGGGCCAAGTCACTCACTGCTCTGAATCAATAGATGGGTCTCATAAGTGTGTAAAGTTAAAGGGAATAAAAGTATGGAAACCGAGAAAGTGCTTGAAGCGTTTTCAGTGTTTTATGCAGAACTGAATATAGTAGAGTTACGGTAAAGTGAAATGACGTCGACGTTTTCAGTTCTATTATTAGAATTAATGATCTGTCTATGTTGTAGTTGAATGGTAGTTTCATGGAAAAAGTATATACATCCCCCTTTATATATATATCCCCCTATATCCCCCTTTTTTTTCTTCTTCAAATTGATACAGATACTCATAATATTCATTTATGCCTTGAAAAGTTAGTACTACAGAGGAATGATGTGAATGAAGAATACAAATTATATCGTTTGATTTATTAAGGTAAAAAGTTCACAAAAAGTCACTTGTTCAAAATATTTAACAATTTATTTTCCTAGTAAATGTTTTACTCTTTTACCATTAAAATTTGTAGAAGTATGCAACATAGTCATAATGTTTTGTTTTGACGTTTGTTCATTTCCCATGCCTTGCTGAAATAAACATGTGGCTGTTAAATGAATAATAATAACTACAGCAATACATTTTAAATTGGCTTTCTTTATTTGTACTACTTAACGCTTGGGAGCTGAATTTTCAAACAGTGAAAATAAGGAAGTATTTACTTATTAACTCTGCCTTTGCTCTCACAAACACTTTGGGAAATCACTAGTTTTCTTAAGCATGGATTTTTGGGCCGCAAACTGCTTTGGAACAGCTTTTTCAGGCGCAAAAGTGAAACAGGGGTGTTATCACTGCTCAGCCAATCAGCTCTCATCCCAAAGCGTCGTAAAGTGACTCACATGGCCCTGAGGAAAAAGTTAGGTACCCCAGCTTTAATTAATATTCTAACTCCTAAGCCCAACCCCTTCATTACTAAAGTTTGTTTGACAGGTTGGACTACTAATTTAAATAAAATGCAGTATCCCGGATGAAGGTGTTTTACTTCCTGGCTGTAAATGATGACATCACACCAGGAAATTACCCAGCAACCGCACTATACACTGGACTCGATTGTCACAGATTTTTTTTAATTTGACAATTATAAACACATTTGAACACTTTTATGCTGTTGAATCAATGTTTTAAGAGTCAAAAAAATGTCTATTTTTTGAAATCATGCATAACTTTTGAATGGAATGAGTCTCTCTAGTGTGATTTATTTCTATTTCCTGTCATTTTCAACAGTTTTTTCAACTTTTCTCCACAAACTACTACTTGATTGGCATAAAAACTATTTTATTCAGAACAAGTAATAATATTAAAAAATATATTAATTAGAAAAGCATACAAACATGTCATATTCACTTTTATAAGCTATAAACCTTTGTGCATAATGAATTAACTCTATATCCATGCTTTAAGGTTTAGTTAATAATGATAAAAATAAACACCATGCTGTAGAATATCTTAGGTCCAGCAATGACATCTCCATGGAGACAAGCAGGTGGCAGCTCCAGAAAAAGTTACATAGAGCAGCTTTAAATTGAAACGGTTCCTCGCTATATTCAACAAACCATTTACTGATTCCTGCGTTATCATTTGAAACATGTTTGTGCGTCGCCCGCTGACTGACTTTGGCGTCTTTCTTTGGCTGTCGACACGATTGTGTGAGGTTCCAACACGGAGGCATCTCATCAAAGCAACACCACAACTGACACGCTGTGATCATTTCTGCTGATCAACTTGTCTTTCCATTTATTTATTAGAGACCTCTGTGCTGTCACCGTGCACACAAACACAGGCAGCAATGGATATATTTTCCCAAGCTGTGTGACAACAAAAGGAAAGACGTTTAAAAAGCCAGGATCCGCAATCACTAAACCATGTCATTATCTCCTGGAAAACTGCCTCTAGGTAAGTGCTAAGAAGATACTAAAGAGACTCAAAAACGTTCAGTTTTAAAGGCTGGCCTGGCACAAGTGAGGTTTTTAAAGGTATTTTTCATATTGTTATTAGCCTTTAAACATGCGGTTGAGTACCTTATGTAGCCGAGCAGGGGCGCCAGCAACGCCATCCCCATAAGAAATGGGGAAATTTAGCAAGTTACTAGTATCACTTTAAGGCAGTGGTTCCCAACCTTTTTTGTCTCGAGTACCCCCACAAGCTTTGTCTCACACTCAGAGTACCCCTTAACTTGACTGTCAGGCAAATAATTGGGTTTACTTATCGAAGATAGTCAATTATTACTGTTATATTTTTTGTTTTTATTATATTTATTGTAAGCATGTTTTAGACCACAGAGGGAAAACGCTCTTCTTCGGGAGCAAAGGTCATCCATGCTTCACATATGGTGTGGCCTTATATGGTGTCGTCCTCAGACATCCCAATATTTTCTTAAAGTTCCCCACACCCATCCACGTCCAACTATTGCAAGCAAGGGCCTCCTGATTTATGTGTTGATTTATGTGTCTTTGTACTGTTGTGTTCTTAGAAACCTAAGTTCTGTACTTTGAACTCATTATACACGCCTACTTTTTACCTAATTTACATGAAGGTATATCTGGCCTGTTCCTTTGTTCAACCTTTGTGAGGAGCGACTGAAAGGACCGTGAGTCACCCTGATCGATCAGTAAAGGCCTTTTATAACTTCTACCTGAGTCCTGGTCCTTTGTACTGCACGTCACCTAATTACATTTATGGTCCAAGGTACTCCAAAAAGATTCAAAATGTACAACTAATTACACTTTTTATTCAGATACATGTACATTTCCTCTTCATTTAAAACCTGAAAGCATTCCAAGCACCCCCTGGTAACACTTAACGTACCCCTTGGGGTCCCCGTACCCCTGGTTGGGAAACTAAATTAAAATGACATGAGACTTTGATCAGGTTACTAATTTATGAAGATTACTTTCTTTAGGGTTTTACTCGGTTTTTAAGTTAACATATCGTACACATGACATTTTCCAAAGCTTCCAGTTAGATTCAATGACCAGCTTCGATAAAAGTCCCAGCCCAACAGTTCACAACGGCTGTTGAAGCCATGACAAGAACCCGACCCCAAGTGAACACCAGGTGAGAAGACTTGTGAATATTCTCAAGCGAAGAAAGGGGAGGCTTGTCGTCAGCAGCAGCCGGAATAGTGAATTGTGCACCGCCACGTCTCCCGAGTGGCTGCCCAAAACACCTAAACAGCAAAAGGAGAACTCCAACGCCGGGCCATAGCAAGCAACACTTGCACATGTTTCTCAGGTGCTGCGCTTTACGCCCTCAAACGACACAAACACACCTAATCGCGTGGACTACGGCTGCAGTGGTCCTCTCGCCTCGTGGCCATGACCCGGTTCCTCTGGCGTCTGACGTCAAGGTGGGAAAAGGGGTGAGGGGCGAACCTATCAATGTAGTGCCCCTTTTATGGGTGTGTCTGCAACGGGCCAAGTGCACAGACCCCACACTACTACACTTATATTTGCCAAAGTTTATAATGGATTAAATTAAAGGATTTACTATACTGAGAGCATCCAGTCAACAGATGCGCCTAGTGCTAAACACAATTTAGTTATAATAGCACTTTAGGACATATGGTGTTCAGGCTAGTAGCACCAGTGATTGTGTTTAGACGACAGAAATGCTCAGAACGAGTCTGATGGAGTTCCACATGGAGGGAGTTCCACGTGGAGCGCTTTTGACGCTCAGGTGGGAAAGGATTTGCTTTTCACATTCCTCAAAACAGCGTGAATGCAGCTGAACACAACTCCAGGTATGTTTATGACGTTGTTAAAACATGGTTAAAAACTCAAAAAAGTCACTGTAGTAGAATGTGTTTTTAAATGACTGTCAGAAAGTAGAAGCAAACAAGCAGTATGTATTTATAGAGCACAATTCGTACAAAAAAATTCTCAGAAGAATTTTATATTCACCTCATTCTGCCACGCCCACTTTTGCCTCTTTTTGCTATGGGTTTGCGCTTCTGTTGTTAGGCACTTTTGACAATTCCGTTCACTTACGTTAAGAACGAAGGAAAAGTTTTGACACTAAAGTATGACATAAAGTAGATTGGCTGGAGTCAAATGTTTAATTTTCATGAGCACCAACAAGTCAACACTGCACCGTTTCTATGGACGGTGTCTACAGTCTGTGTAGAACTTATTTGTTGTTGAGATTGGCAGCTCTGTGTAGAATGATACAAGCAGAAGGAAGGGCACAATTAGCGACGCGCCTATGGAAACGTCTGGAACAAGTGAATATTTAAGTCAGATATTTTACATTTCACCTCACAAACGTCTTGAGCACTAGAGTCGCCCACAGCCCTGTTGTGCCCTGCAGCCCTTGTTTTGGGTCTTGCGGCTGACATATTTTGCACTGGGGTAGACAGGGTTATTTTTGTGAATGGAAGAGACACAGACAGCACTGGACAGCACTGGCCAGAAGACATGGAAAAAGTAAAAAAAAAAGTTTTCTCATTGACTTTTTATTCAAATATATCTCCGACTTGGAAATGAGCAGTTCTTAAGTGATATGGAATTATACCAAAATACAC
Source organism: Rhinogobius similis (assembly GCA_019453435.1). Taxonomy (NCBI): domain Eukaryota; kingdom Metazoa; phylum Chordata; class Actinopteri; order Gobiiformes; family Gobiidae; genus Rhinogobius; species Rhinogobius similis. Next base: position 46,038,225 of record CM033619.1, on the reverse strand, counting down.
TGACCTACACAAGGAGCCAAGTTATCGCAAGAGTGCCATAGTCTTTGTTTACATCCCAGTCAGGTTGGTGTTGGTGAATAAATGTTTATTTTTCTTTGTTTATCCTTTGGCTGGTTCGCTGCAGTGGACTGGTTGTGGAGGGATTTAAATCAGATTCCCTACTTGTTCACATCCAGCCACAACAGGAAAAATGACAAATAATGAAACATTTGTTGAACTAATAACCTTGAAGATTAGACCAGTGGTTCTCAAACTTCTGGGGGTCCCAGATGATGGGGAAAAATGTATACAATAGTCTTAAACAAGGTTTGACACCCTTCAAATGCAGTGGTAACTGTAGATTCCTGTTTGTTGGCCATATCTAGGTCGATATTCTCAAAATAAAATCAAACATTAGATATAAGACTAATTTATCACTTTGCATGTCGCCTGTTTTTTGTGTTTGGGGGTCGCGAATGTGAACTATTTTTATTTTCGGTGTCACGACTGAAAAAGTTTGAGAACCACTGGATTAGACAACTGGCCAAACTTAAAGTCTATGACAGGTTTTTCTTATTATGACTTAGTTTGGTGGTATGGCACTTGTGTTAAATATTTATTATAGGTTTACATCAGTGAGTTGCAGTTTGTGAATACATTTTGAAAATAAAAGTTTATAATGACCTTGTCATCAAAAAGCGACTTACCGTTGAAAATAAAGAGACAGGTTCCGTCCGAATGGCCACACTATTCCCTCTGTAGGGCACTACAAAGTGGTCACGCCCTTTTTAGTGCCGTCCAAATGTCCAACAGGTGAAAAGTGCACTCAGAATTTCCCACAATGCATTTTGAAAAGTAGTGTCTAGTGCTGCTTTGCAACTTTCGGAAAAACAACAGTGACAGGACAACTCACTGTTAACTGGACAGGACAGACTGAATGAAAGTAGAAAGAGCTGTTTAAACGAACTGTTGAGCCATGATTATGAACAAAACATTTGAAACTAACTGTTACAACAGAGGTGCTAGCGTTAGCCGCTATCTGTGAACAGATCTCAAATCTGAGGCAAAAACCAGTCCTTTTGATGTTTAACGTGCCTCCACGATGAATAGAACTTGTATAATGATTGTTTGTCCATGATTATGTTGGTCTCAGGCAGCACTAACACATATTCATTACGGAAATACATTTTTATTTATTAATTATTACATTATTACATAAATATATACTAATAATATATTGTATTTGAAATGCATTTAACATTTGATGGACATCTCAAAGTGCTATTACTACTAATAATAATGTATTATTTTTATATAGAACTGCACATCCTATTCGTTTTTTTTCTTTTATCCTTCCCTAAACCAGCCAACAAGATACTGCAGAATAAACCTGAGTGTGCCAGTCCTAGATAGATTTTTTAGCCGTGAAGACCTGACTTTCAGCTGAGCAGGGGCTCCTTGGCAGTGCTGATGAACCTCCTCAACCTGGACCGAAGACACGGATGGGGTGCAGAGATCGAGGTCCTGGTCTTCCTCTTCTGGTTGGCAAGTCCACCGCATCGTCCACCGGGTCACTGAGCAAGTGGTTGCTATTCGCCACAGGGTTATCTCCCTGCTGAAGACCCCTGAGGACCTTGAGGCAGTGACCCGGGGGGTTTGCTGGGCTGGCAAGGCACAGGGCCTTTGCCAAAGCTGCAGGGGCAATAGATGGCTGCCATGTCCGGATAAAGCCTCCAAGCGGCCCTCAACGCTTCATGGAGACGTGGGCTGGCCTGGATCAGTCCATGATTCCAGGGTCTTTCGTTACAGCTCTGTATCCTCCTCCAGGGCACTTCATCTTAGCAGATGGAGGGTACCCCTGCCTCCAGCGGCCACTCCCCCTCATCACTCCCTACAAGCGGCCGGTGCAAGGGGTGGGAGCCTTGCGCTTCAACAACCACCACTCCAGGACACGCTCTATTATTGAGCGTGCCTTTGGCATGATGAAGACGCGGTTCTGGGCGATCTTCTTTCATGCCCTGGAGGTGCATCACACCTTTGCACCACATGTAAGTAAAAGATGCACATGATGTTTGTGACTGTGAAAGACTATTCATTCATATTCATAAAACCTTGCATATTTGTTATTTTCTGGTCATTGCCGCCTGTGCCGTCCTCCACAACATCTGTCCTGGGGCGACATCATGGCCCTGGAGGACGAGCCAGAGAAGCCAAATGTAGTGGAGGGAGAGCTTCAAGTGGAGGCAGTCGCTGAAGCGCACTGGCGGGACCAGCTGTCTGCAGAGGTGTCTGTCCTGGAGGAGGTTCCTGGAGACCACAACTATCTATGTTATTATACAATTATTTTAAGTGTTAAAAATTAGTTTTTTGGACATTTCAGATTGATTAGTTCAATTTCAGATTGATTAGTTCAATCTGAAATGTGCTGTACCATTTGTGCCAAACACATGAAGTAGTACAAGTTGTTTTTTTTTATTTTTATTGGGGGACATGGCAGCCATCAATTGCCCCAACCCATGGACGATGCGGAGGACATTGGAGCAACACCCAGTATGAGAGCTTCACTTACCAGCCATTACAGGAAGACCAGGACCTTGATTGAAGCATCCCATCTGTGTCATCGGTCCTGGTGGAGCAGGTTCATTAGCACTGCCCTGCTCAGCTCAAAGTCAGGTTGTGTCTCTTTATGGCTAAAAAATCTAGCCAGGACAGACACACTCACGTTTAACCTGCATTCCCATAACTGTATTTATTTGTTATTGTTTTTTTGTTTTTTTTTATAATTCATTTATTTTATTGAAAATCATTTTGTAAATAGTTTGAATAAAAATAGTTTGAATAAGAACACACTTTTTTGTTTAATTTATTTTTCTACCATTTTTTCCAAAATGTTAAACAGCCTTTCATAACGTTCTTCTCTTGCCACTCTCCTTTCCTCCATCTCCCTTTGCCTTCTAAGATCTTCCCTAAATAGCTTTAGCAGCTCTTCCTCATATCTTCGCTTTCCTCCTGTTGCTGCCCCTGGTCTCCGTCTTTGTTCTTCCTCTGCACCATCCTCCTCACCCTCTTCCTCACCCTCTTCCCTGACTTGACTTGGCCCTGGTGTGTCCTTAGGGATTGAGGCGATGAGGACAGGGGGGTTGGTGGAGGGCCTCTGTCCCAACACCTCATCCATGGGGACAAAACAGGGCCAAGTCTCTGCTGTTGACTTCCCTGACACTCCTTCTCCTGTCCCTGGACACTTGCAAAAGAAGAAATCAGAGACAAGATATGTCAAAACATGATTAAACCATAATTTATTACTACACAAGAAAAAAAAATATCATAGATGTACATACTTTGTATATATATATATTTTTTTGAGGTTATCCCATTTCTTTTTTGCCTGCAGGGGGGTAACCTTACCCTGAAGACCCATTTTCTCCAGAATCGCCCTAGTCATACAAAAAAACATTGGATTTTACATAATCATTTTAAATTTCTATTTACTATTAACTGCTTAATCAAAATCATAACAAGAACCGATACAGAATCAGTGGTTTTATTACATTTCATGAATTAAAATGGGCAAACATTCTACACTTAAATTTATATAGTTTTAAGTCTTATTTTAGTAAGTTTTGATTATTTTTTTTAAAAAGACAATATGGGCAACGTAGAATAAATTAAGAGCAAATTCTATATCAAGGAAAGGTTGATAATATATGCGACTAATTAGTCCCAATAATTAGTGAACTTTCTAGGTAGGTTTACTTCTCCACAGCGCTTGTTGCATTTCAGATCAGATCAGATCAGATTTTTGTACTTACTTCCGCGCAACATTGGCGGAGAATTTGGCCCCAGTAAACAGGTGGTCGTTCTCCCCCCGCAGCTTTATAAAACGAGCGGAGTGCTCCTTTCTCCCTAAAGATAGAATAACATTCATAAATAATGTATATAGTGGCTTTTGTGAGTGGTCAATGAAATATTCCTAAACATGGCATTTAAATTGTCTATCGTTGCTAGTAGGCTATAGCTACTGTTAAGTTAAATAAGAAGCTATTCACCTTATTCCAGAAGTTGTCGTACGCGCCGCCGTCTTGTTTCCGTTGTGTTTACATGGAGCAGACGAGCTCAACAGGAAATAACTTCTACATGGACTAAAAAGCCGTTTTCTGGCCGCCCAGGAAATCGTTGCGTTGTTGACTTGTTGTTGCTCGTGTTCATTAAACATTTTACACAAATCAACCTACTTTATGTAACATTTTAGCGGCGAGACTTTTCCTTCGTTCGTCATTAGCTTTAACGGAGTTCTCGTCAAACGGAAGTGCATTTACAACAAACGTGCGTATCTGTGGCAAAAAACGGCAAAAGTGGGCGGGGCAGAATAAGGTGAATAGCCGTTAACCTAACGTCAAGTCACTTTTTGACCACTTTTATGTTGTATGTAAGGTTTTTAGTTTAAATTCAATACCAGTGCTTACATTTAAACGTGAAATCGTCCCCAACTCCCGGGGTATTGGCGGCGGCTTCCTCCATCTTTCCGTGCATCTACCGTCAGCGCGCAATGCATCGTGGGATATATGAGGCCGCAAAGGCTACTCAGATGGGTCCTTCATTCACAGCGCATCTCCATGGAAACGCGGGCCGCATTGCAAGAAATGGGACAGCCTTGTCGCGGTGGAAATTACGCAACCGGCCTTCAAATGTAGCCTACAGAGGATGCAGCTGTTGAACTGGGACACAGCTATTGTCATATTTGCTGCTCATGTTCAACCAGGAAGTAACGTAATAAACATGAAAACTGTCAAACTCAGGACAAATAGGCAAAATGTTGGAGTATAATCATGTTTACTATGTTTTTGTGAAATGTGTCATCTAACCTGTCATATTGTACTTATACTTTAAACCACTTTTGTCAGCTGAACAATTTGAAACTGTAATATAGGCTTTCATAACAACCAGCTCTGACTATTGTAATGCACTTTATTCTGATGTCAGTCAAAATGCACTTTCTAGGTTGTGGAATATTCAAAACTCGGCAGCTCACATTTAACTAGCACCCGGAAATATAAGCATCTCAACAATTTTTGCTTCCCTTCATTGGCTTCCAGTGTGTTTCAGGGCTGATTTTAAAATGATTTTATTTACTTTTAAATGTTTGAACAGCCTGGCTGCCTCCTACCTCTCTGACCTTCGTGGGGACCGTGCTTTTTCTATGGCTGCCCCACCGGCTGTGGAACCAGTTGCCACTTGAGATTAGACAAGCTGAGTCTCTGCCTGTTTTAGAATCACTCCTAAAAAGACACCTTTTTTCACTATCTTTTAACTCTGGTTGAAATGTTTCTTAGATTTCTTGCTTTTAATGATGACTTATGTCTTATAGTTCCAATGCTTTAATATTATTTTATGTACTGCCATTGCTCTTTGTCTATTGTATTTTTGTGTACAGCACTTTTGTCAGCTGTAAAGTGCTTTATAAATAAAGTTGGTATGGTACGGTATCTTAATTTGAGTGGATTTTGTCTGTTCTACTGGCTTGCTTATAGATTAAGAAATGTATTTTATTTTTACAAAATAATTACTTTTACAAACAAAACATAAAAAGTAAAACAAGGCATACCAACACTGATGGAAGTAACACATAGCCGTATTTTAGCAGATACATTTTACAAAAATCTTGCAGAAAGAAGCTCTGTGTGCATTTATGGGTGGGAAAGATATATGTGCTTTTCTCTCAAGGGGTTTGAAAATAAGTTTGATATCTCTCTGCTCCGCCTCACGCACTCCACTTGAAGTCTTAACTCAACTCAGTGTGGCTTCTCAGGTGATGCAGGTGGACAAGATTCAAGCCTCTCTACCCGTTTTCAAAAAGTAAATGTAAATTGCTTTCAAATTTAATCCGACCAACAAACAGTAGATAAATGCATGAAGCTTTTTAAGGTGAGACACTACAGACAAAACTATATATTATTATTTTTTAAATGTCTTAGTTATTGCTCATTTTGCGCTTTCAGCATATCAGCTTTCATGTGAAAACACACAAATACATCCAATATGCCCCAAAGAGGTTTAATCATTTCATTTAATCCACTTCATCCAGAGTTCTATGAGTCATTGTAAATTTTCTTAAAATGCATTTTTCTTCTACAGATACTTAAAGATCACCACTTAAAGTAACACCTACACACATCTTCCCATGGGGTTTTTTGTAGTTTTTCCTCGCCGCGAAGGAGGGTCAAAGGACAGGGGCATTCTGGGACAGTTATCTGAACTGCTTTCTACCTGTGGCCTGTGGCAACTGTTGTTGTGATTTTGGGCATTATAAAAATAAATTGATTTGATTTGATTTGATTTGATTTGATTTGATTTACACACACCAAACTTTACAATTTTGTACATAACATAATGAAAAGGGCAGAAGGATTTGCTGATATCCAATTCTAAACCTGATTTATTAAAGTTAGAAAAATGAGGCAAAATTTGAATTTTTTGTCCAATTTTCAGTCAGATCTGGTTCACTCAAAACTAAAAAGGAAATCCAATATCTCCTCTGTAAAGTTTAAAGTTAACGTTAAGTTTTAATAACTAATATATGTACAAAATAAACCAAGAAATTCAAACCTGGTTCTATCCAATTTTCAGATTTAAATGTACCAAATATGTGCATAATATAAACATGTATCTTCCCTGTTCACCTGTTTGTATCAGTATCAGATCAGATCCAAAGACGTGCGCATCTCCCATCACTACAATGACTTTGACTGGCGCAGCCTTGACCCTGAACGTTGCTGTATGGTGCATATGGCATTCATTACTGATGCAACATGTGTGTTTGCGATTCCGCGCGGCGTCTTTGATAATGGATGTGACAGGAGCTCGTGTCTGATGAAACGCACGGTGACAGAGGTGGCGTTTTAAGCATGTCTGCCCTCCACGCCTTCTCCTTACACTGCCCCCCTGACTCTGACCTTTTCCAAACCATTTAAGCACGCTGATGGACAAAGACGGAGTGAATGCATAGAAGAACACACATCAGGAAAACGAATTGTCACTTGGTTGACGTGGAGAGGTTGAAGGGACGGACATGACTTTGAAAATGATAGCGCTTCATACAGAGAACCAAACACAACGACCTTCATTCTGTGCTGTCTTAAAAAGATGTCAGTAAAGATACCTATGTAACTTTTCTGGTGGAGAATTATATTTACAATTACAATAAAAATGAGAACATTGGTTTGTTTCATAATTACAGATGCTCCAAATACAAATTTTAACATTACAGGCCTCATTTATCAATCTAAACTGTGAGTATAAACTGATAAACAGCATGTGTTATTTGTTGGCAAGTTGCACGTAATTTACTATTGAAAAGTGCAGGTATTATTTCTGCCGTTGATACATAAATGAGAGTATCTAGCGGGTGCAAAGGTGTGCCTCTATACATTTGACAGCCACATATAAAGTTACATGCCTCCAAAGTCAAGTCTGTGCACTGCGTTTGGATCAAGAGTATCTGAGTGTGACCCGTGAAGACTTTTAACACTGAGGGGAGAGATTAATTTTGCTTTGGACTTCACAAGATCACAGCAATACGCGGCCAAAAACGTGAAAGCACAGTTTGTTGGAACACTGCTGTGGAACGCTTTGGTTCAGTGGACTACTGTCTGGGAGGTAGGGCCAAAGTGTCGCAGGTAAGAGCGTATATTTTACTTCCATTGCTTTCAAGACAACACATTATTCTTTTATCTGTGTAAGTGGATCCTTTTGGAAAATTTATATAATATTTAAATACACTGTTTGTGCACAAATAATAGCAGCTATCCTGTGCATAAAGTTTGCCTGTCTTCAATGTATTACTACTGCAAAGTTTTAGCTCATAGTTGTGATTAATCTGGCAGCACCCGCAAAACACTGCATTTCGTTCACCTAAAATTTTGCGCATATTGGCAAAACCGCCCCTTTTTGCGTATTCGTTCATTCAAATTAGCCAAAATTGCATGAGTCCATTTTTTGTGGTGTTAGCTGTTTTTAGACGTGCGCAAACGTTTGATAGATGAAATACAAATACAGTGTTGGGGAAGTCCTTTAAAAAAAAGTAATTAATTATACTTACCCGTTACTTTTGCCCCATAATAACTGTGTCATTGAGTGATGGAAGTAACTAATTACCAGATGAAGTAACTATTCAATTACTAAAAATCTCCAAAAAATTCGATATAGTTTAATATAGTCTCTGCAAATCACCAAATGCACCACTAGCATCAATTAAAGGCTGAAGTGGACAGAACAGTCAAGTCAACGCACAGCAAACTGCCACCTTTATGCAGCCGACACGGGACAAACAGCACAAAAAGCACATTTACCAAACACAAGCTGATGTCAGAACATAACAAACACGGGCGTTACATGACAGCACTTGTACAAAACCAAAGGTGAACCGCCGCCAAATAGATATCAAAATTACTGACTCACGAGACAGCAGAGAGGTGTCTGCTCTTCGCTTTTTAGTGATCTGTAAACTCCAAACGCACGTGCCATTCCAGAAGTTGACATTTGTTTTTCCTCCCCTTGAAAAGACAATATATTATCCATAAAATCCACTTGTTCCAACACACGACTGCGTTTGTTCTGGAAAGACAGGATCAGAGTGCGTGTCTGCTGAACCAATGAAATGTCAGGAAAGTCTTCTGATTGGTTATTTCTACAGTCAATCAGATTTTTTCTTTTTTGCCATTCACCATCTCTAATTCTTCATCTTGCTCCTGACCTGGTTTACTTCCCAAAACAAATGTTACACTAATGAGAGCGGTGTCTGATCAATTGCTCTGTTGGGATCGTTGTAAAATAACGAGCCGCGCACAGTAAATACAGCATCAGCATCACCCTGGAGGAAAAAGTAATTAGTAGATTACTTGTTACTGATAAAAATAATGGCATTACATTTAGATGCCGTTATTCCCAACACTGATTATAAATTTAACAGTAGTCATTTAGTCGATAAATCAGTTAACCTTTATCCAGCCGTTACCAAACCAACCTTTGTAATTGTCGACTAATTGTAAGGATTTTTTCAGCCAATAGGAGAGGGAATTTGAAGTGAATGTGTTCAAACTTGCTTTTTATATGTGACGATTCTGTTTACTTGTACTTTCCTTTATGCACATAGTTTGGGTTAGGTTCATGATCAGATTAGTTTTTTGCAGTCCCATGCACTATTCCCTTTCTGTTGACTAATCCCTAGATTTTCAACCAGAGTTCCGAGGAACACTAGTGTACCTTGAAGTATTAACAGGTGTGCATTGAAAAAAAAGACTAATTAATCATTTTGGAGTGTACTGAGAAAACATATAATCCAAAAAAGTAAGAAGCAAGCAATAAGGAGATGTGCTGCGGAATATTCTCCACCCAAAAAGTGTGGCGTGAATCAAAAACTGCTGGAAAATAATGGACTAATCGATGCTCAGGACTCGTCTCGAGTTGAGCAATAATTCTTTTAGTTTCCTTGTCTGGCCTCCATTCTAATCTCCATGTATTATTCAATACTGTCATTGTTTTGGAGATGCCACCACATAATCTGACTTCAGCATGGCGGGACAAACATGCGTCAATCAGACAAACAGTGTTGTGATGACAGCACCACGAAAGCACGGTTTATGCGCTAAAGGCAGCAGAGACCTGTGGCTGTCTGTCCAAAATGGCATGTAACTGTAAAGCTTCCTCTGGCTGTGGTTTTAACGACACATCCTGGTCTTTGAAAACAAAGAAGCCCCAAACATTTTCTCTGTCGTGGACGCCGTCTTGCTTGTTATCGCTTGTAATCGCGGCACACGGGATGTGATGTTTTTCTCTCATGGCTGTGATTGGCTCAGTTGCCGCAAAACAGAGGAAGCAGGGGGTTTAGCGATCATGCCCAAACCCACTTTCTTTCAAAATCGAAAGATATTGAAAGATAGTGGGAATGGCTGATAGTGGGAAAGATAGTTGGAATGGCTTGTCAGGCTATTTATTACAGCCATTAAGTTGTACATGAAACGTCAAGGCTTGATGAAGGAAAACGAAAATCAGAGTGCTTCGAGCATCTTTACGATACCAGGCCAGTCTGAAGTGGACCTGTTAGTGCACCTTAAGCCTTCTGTCACTGATCCAACAAAGAACTCTGCATGTTCACATTCTCTAAAGAAAACCCAATACTGCGCAGTTAAAAAAGCAAGGATAATATATAAGAGCCCTAGAGGAAGTCGGGGTCTATGGCCCAAATAAGCGCTTGTGGATCTCATGCAACTTGGGTTATGTTTTATTCTGTCTTTAAAATATGTATTGTCACGTTTCTAAGATTTTCTGACCTGACGGTTTTATCGGAAAGGCCAGCAGTTGCTTGAAATAGTGAGTGAGAGAGACAATCGATCATCTTTCAAAGGCTCACGAATGCTTCTCGAATATTCTCGTATCTCTCAGAACAAAATATTCAACTTCTTTTTCCTCAGATGCCAACTTTGTTTGTTGATCCTGCAGAAACCTGTGCTGTTTGTCAGTTCTCAGCTTTTTCCATTAGCCGCCATGTTTGATTAGACACAAACAGACCATGCATTTCTCTGATTGCTTAAATCCGCCCTTCGATCACACCCATCTGAAAACAGGGAGGAAAGCTATGGTTCCAGACCCAAAAAACTTCGTAAAGCATTGTCAAAGCGTTTGGTCTTGGCTGATCAGGCAACACGACAACACCAGCAAGCACGACACCACTGCATTTTAAACATTTCTGTGCAAAAACCAGCATTTTGCAGTATTTGCTTGATCCTTGCCCATGCTTGCTGACTCCTTCTGAACATTGATTATATTGTCTTTTAGCATGCTTGGATATGACAAATCATTACCCAGAAAGGATTTTCACGAGGACAAATTATAACATGACAATAAAACACAAGTAAAAGTTCAAAGAAAGCCAACTTCGCATAACATATCCGCCATAAATTGTGAACACTTTCCACATTTTAAAAGTCTAAATTCTACCCATTCTGAAAAGCAGCGCCGGCAGCCATTGCACCAAGCTGAGACGGACCTTCTGTTAGCTATAATGAGCGGAAAGATGTTATCCCCCTCCGCTCCATGCAGACAGCAGCAGCCTCGGGCCAATTTAATGGTGACTAATACTTTTTTTCAAACTCCCCGTGCTCTCACTGTGCTGCCAAATCATTTGCGCACAGGTCACAGGCGCCTGACCGACTCCTTCTGTTGCTCCGACACTGTCACCGTATGCTAATTTGCGGGTGTAATACGTTGTGGGCGTGAGGTCCGTTTGGCGTTGAGGGTCAGGGGTGGGGTTATCCTGCACTGGAACGGGGCAGGATTTCAATCGCAGACCACCCGCGGATGCATCCTCGCTCTGTTGCATGCCAACCAAATGAAGCAAGACGTATTTGTTGATTTTTCAGTTACTCCATCTTTACATTTCTTCAGATTTAGTGTCCATTAGAGTTTGGCCATTGCTTTCTTTTTTCCCCCAAGTATTTTTATAGAGCAAGAAATATAAACAATAAACTGGATGCCCTTTTTCCATTATTCCCTACTTAGAAACGTAACGACAACTGCTGCCCATTACATTATTGTGAGCATAAAACATCAGCGTTCCTGCCACACTGACAGCCAGTAAAGCAGAGCGTCAGGGGCAACGCTATTATGGACACAGGAAGGCTGCAAACACAGGAAATAGCGAGAAGGACAAATAATAATGACTTTATTGCTCACCTCTTGCGAAGCTAAAGTGAAACAACAGCGTTCTCATTTTGCCCCTGTCCTTATCGTATTTTCCTCCATAATTGAATGACACACTCCACAAGACATCGTTCAGTTTGAAGCGTTCTTTGCACATAGTTCTGACCGGAATCATGCAAAAAGGACACAGGAAACGTCTACTAAACACAAACAACAACTAAAATACTTGTTCATCTTTAAATATTCATTACCAGGACGTCATCAAAAGGCTTCACGTCAGCTTTATTTGAGCCAAATTGAGTAAAAATCTCACATTCACAGACTTTCGTGTTCTAAACAACTTGTCGATTAATCAAAAAATAATCGCTAGACTAATCGATTAACAAAATAATCATTAGTTGCAGCCCACTCTTCAATTCAGGACCATCTTGTGCAAATTAGAACTAACACTGCATATCTTACATTAGCCCCACAAAATACTATAGTACTATATAATCACAGACAGTAACCTTGTCTGCCCTAAAATAACAAATACAATGGACGATTTCCTAAAATTTCTCAAGAATTCCCACAACCTATAACCTGATATAGTGTGTTAATGTTTCTGTAAGCCTGTACTATTTTTTCCATTACAGCTGATTTGGAACATCGTCTGGTAATTGTTTTTCTAGCCAATGTTGCCATCTCCATGCAAGATAATTGAATCATAGTAATGTGCATGTGGTTTTCTAGGAAATTGATGTTACTATATTACTACTATGTTTGACCCTTTTTATTACATTGTTCTCTCATTAAAAACATTGCTGGAGTTGTATTTAGCTTCATTCACACTTGTTTTATGAATCCTGGTTAGTAAATCCTCTCTCTACGAGCCTCGGAAAACACTTGAACAAGTCGTTTTTTAAGTCAATAAATCGATGCTAGACTTGTTCTAGGAAATGCATGGCTGTATTAGGATGTCGGGGCAAGCTAGCGTTTGTTTATCTTATCAGAGTAATTCCCCCTGCAGCCAGTAGATGGAGCCCAAAGTTAATTCCTGACGGGGGAAACGTTTGAACGAGAAGAAGTAATTAGTTCTAACACACAAGATGCTAAAGAAAAGGTACTCAAGAGCTTGTTTGAAGGCCAATAACAATATAAATAATCATAATAAATAAAATTAAGTATTTATTTAGCTTCAAGTGAGCTAAATAAATACTTCAAGTGAGCTAATGACAATATGAATCCAATATAACATGTTTAAAAGCACATATAATATACACATTGTATTCATTTTTTATGTTATGTCTTCATCTCTTCTTTAAGAACAGACTCCAACTGTTTACTAATTTCACGTCTCTCGTCTGGTTAATAGCTGAATACGTTTCTGAACTCAATGCCAATGTTTCATGCTGTTCTCAAAGAAAAAGCAGCAGCCTTAAATGTGTCCTGCATTACACAGACCTTCGCTCGGCGGTAATGAGTGGAAAGACGTTATCCTCACTCGTCTCTATTCTCATACAAGCACACCCAGGGACATTCGAAGAAAAGCATTTAAAATATAAAAGAATATTTTAAATGCTTTTCTTCGAATGTCCCTGAATAGAAGATAATACCAATAATAGGAGCTGAGGGCTAGATGCTGGTCTTGTATAGATCATCTTATATTTTAGACAGAAAAAATACAACCATTTACAAAGGAGAAAAACTCTTTCCATTCCAAATCACGTTAACATAGTTTTAGTCAGCCAGAAAAGGTTACAAGTATTTTAACATTGATCATTTGTATTGCATTTTCTTTATGAACATGAACATTTCTGCTGTGTTTGTTTCTGCTCTGGTTTGAGGCTCTGGGACTGCAAAGTGGAACTTGAATCGACTCTCCATTTGTCCCTTTTGTTGATTATTTTAATGAATGTCAGCATATTATTAAGTTCACAAAAATCTCTCCTTTTATACATTTTAGAAAACACATGTAATTCAACAGTTTTAGCTTTTTATGATTCCTTTTTATTTTGTTTTTAATTTTAGTCAGCAAAACTATGACACTGACTAAAACTATGATGGACACATTTTAGTTGACAAAATTAACATAGTTGGTAATATTTAGTTTACTCAAATTAAGAAGATCTCCTCAGTATTTTTGTCAGTGTCATTGGGCTGATCCCACAGTCGTCTTAGCCTATATTAGTGATGCATCAAAGCATTTCTACTCCGATAGTATTATGATTTGAAAATGTTTTCAATGCTGAAGACTGTGAAAGTGGTCCTTGAAATATTGAAAGAAACTGTAGACCCTTAAAAAAAAAGCTTTTATGACTATTAGGCTGAAGCGAGAGGCCCATTAGGCTCCTAATGCACAGCTGTGCGCACAAAATGAAGCGCAAAGCTCTTGCCCACTTTCAAACGCTCACTAATGCACTCATCGACTCATGCACATTCCATGTGTTGTAGAAATTCTGTCTTGTGCATAGTCTTAACAAGGGCACCTCCATTTCTACCATTGTTGACATTTCTGAGTGGTTAGCTCTATCTACGACGGGCGTCATCCCACTGGTACACAATTTGTCCTTCTCTAATATTATCAGATTTCATGGTGAACTCGTCTGCCACAAGTGGTATGCTATGCACTTCTCATTTTATCTCGGCCTTCTTACTACTATTTAAACATCTGTGTGTGGAAGCATAGTCAGGCAATACTAGCACAATGTGTTGAGTATTCAAGTCGCCGGGTCTGGACTGATGGTAAATAAACTTCTCCTGCTTCAGACGTCCAGACGTTCAGAGTCTCTTGCCTCTCCTTACAACTCGTTGGGACAACACTTGTTTTCCCTAACACCATGCATGCACACTCAACAATATTGTTGTAAACTAGTAAATTTAATTTATCCAACATTTCTGACATTTTGCTCAGTTTTGTCTCCCGATCAAGAGCCAGTGAGATCCATGCCATATTTTTCATGACGTAGCCGTAGCGATGACAGTAATCCCACTTGTTATCTTTACTAATAACTTGGTTATCTTTTACAAATTCCTTCAAAAGTGATCAACCTTTTTTTGTACTAGTATTGTGGTCTTTGTGCAGCACAGCTAAAAACTGCCCAAAATGTTGAAATTTTCAGTCAAAAATAATGCCCTATTCAAAAAGCAATGGAGAGGAGAAGGCTGGATAGTGCAGTTGGTGGAATATTAGGTGGGAAATTGGGGCAGGAAATTGTGCCTTCTTTTGCGTTGTGGGGTGGCGTGGTCCAATCATTGGCGCTTGCACACCCTGGATCTGGTCATCACCCATGGCCTGTCCGTTAGTGTGTCCTCTGTCGCCTGTGTGCTTTTTAACATCATTAGTTTTTGTCAGTGAGAGACCTCTGCGAGAACTGTGAGGATGCTCCATCTGACTCCTAAAGTGACTGCAAATTTTATTCAAGTTCCTCTAATTGTTATTGTCTAACCTGGCCCCTGCGATTTTATTGTTGACAATTTTAGCAGAAAACTTCAATCTGCCCTTGACCAGGTTTTCCAACTTAAATGAAAAAAAATCCACACTAAACCAGAGCCCCCTGTAGAAACAAGCAACATTTTTAACGAACAAGAAAACCATTGAGTGAATCATGAGTTTAGATCATCATGAGAATTTAAATACATATAAATGCATTGTTTCCTTGTACTTTTCTGTGTAAATTGCCATTTGTTTTCATGAATTCCTGTGTTTTTTTGAGTGCAGTTTGGGTCAGATACAGAGATACTTCATAATTTTGCCACGCCCCCTTTCTAGTCGATTAACCGGTTGATAAGAGAGGTCTTTAGTCGACCAAGGGTTTCTTTGGTCGACTACAGCTCTATTATAATGCTTATATTGCTAACCTGCTAATGATAAAAAATACCCATAAAACTCGATTTATTTACTTTTCATGTTTAAACAAGACCTAAGCATAAGAAATCTAACATACAGTAAACATAACACTACAGACTTACTATATGTGAATGATAAATAAAGAGTTCATGTAAGTAAGCATAAAAAAAGAACCGAAACAACAGATACTAAAATAAAGATACAATTTGAATGATTTTTTAAAAAAGCAATGCAAAGAAATGGTTTGGTTGAAATGTGGACATCCAGGTCCCATCTTGCGTGAAATTATCTACTGCTTATGTATACATGGGCTGTTTCCATGCCACTGGTTTTGGAAACATACACTGTGTATAGCTATCTCCGCTGTTACTGAAGAACATGGACGGGTGCACGCTCCACAATTGCCACTTCTCTGATTGGTTAAAAATTAGACTCAAACCAAGCAGAACCCACACTTTCTCACGGGAATAGAGTGTGACAGTCGTGTGGCGAGCCAAAGCCGGGTTACACCTTGATGCGCTACCACGTTCCCAAGCCTCCCCTGGCCGCGAGATCAGTTCTGGCTCCTGTACACAACGCTGGACCAGATTTAGAGCGGAGCGAGTGAGCCGGGCGGGGGAGGAGGGAGAGGCGGTGTCACTGTTGTTCCAGTCACAGATAACAAAGACAAATAGTGTGGGCCGCGGCACCGGGCGGGGTCCTTTGATCAGGGCCTGTCAGGGAGAAGAGGAGGCAACATCTCTCTATCTGTGGCGCACTTCAGAGATACAGTCGGCATCTGAGGGAATGTCAATGGGGGGAACAGTCCATTCATCTTGATGGAGAACAGCAGCTCTATCACCCACTGTTCAAAAGATCTATCTGCACTCTTCTCTTTTAAAGCGCTTTATTTTAAAATGATTCTGTGTGTCTTTTTGTGTTTTGTGATTTTAATGCAACTTTTCCTGTTATGTAAAGCCCTTTGAATTGCCTTGTGTACGAATTGTGCTCTACAAATAAACTTGCCTTGCCTTCAACAGATACACGAGCAAACGCTGAGTTTAGGAGTTACAGTGTGGCAATTGCAGATTCACTTGCAAGGACCGCAACCTCAAGCTTGGAGGCAGAAAGTTTATTGGCGAACGAGATCAACGATAAAATGCATGAGTAGATGATAAATGCAGTTTTGGGGCTTCGAGCGATGAGGGCTGCAGGCTCCCGGGCCTCGATACCACCCGACTAGGAGAAAAGACAGAATAATGAAAAGAGGGTGGGACGGAGGGGCACGAAACAACGAACGCTGGTGTGTGTGATCGGGAAGCTTAAATAGAGTAGTCACCGGAAGGGGCGTGGATGATGTGTGGTCCTGCTCCCGAACTTTAGATAACAGACTTATCTCCATCACAAAGACACTATGCAGTGATTAAACCACTTTTGAAAAAGCCTAATCTAGACCCTGACATACTGGCAAACTATAGACCTATTTCTAATCTGCCCTTTGTCTCTAAAATCCTTGAAAGAATTGTGATTAAACAGCTTTGTCGCCACCTGCAGGACAATAATTTATTTGAAGTTTTTCAGTCAGGGTTCCGTGCATACCACAGCACTGAAACTGCACTAGTGAAAGTCACAAATGATCTGTTATTAGCTGCTGATGATGGACAGGTCTCAATTCTGATTCTGTTGGACCTCAGCGCAGCGTTTGACACCATCGACCACAACATTCTACTGCAGAGGTTAGAATGTGATGTAGGTGTCAGTGGAACCGCCCTTAGCTGGTTTAAATCCTATCTATCTGATAGGTACCAGTTTGTTAATGTAAACCAGAGATCTTCCCCATGTTCTAAAGTAACCTACGGTGTGCCGCAGGGTTCAGTACTCGGTCCAGTTCTGTTCACTCTTTATATGCTGCCCTTAGGCATGATCATCAGAAAGCATGGCATTAACTTCCACTGCTATGCAGATGACACTCAGCTGTATTTATCAATGAAACCTGATCAGACGCATCAAGTAGACAGACTTAGTGCCTGCGTGAAAGACATAAAAACTTGGATGACTCTTAATTATCTGCTCCTTAACCTAAAAAAAACCGAGGTCATTCTGCTGGGCCCTAAGCACCTGCGAGACTCCTTATCTGACCAGATAGTTTCTCTGGACAATATCACTGTAGCCCCCAGCTCTACTGTAAGAAACCTTGGGGTCCTATTTGACCAAGATCTCTCGTTCAAAGCTCATATAAATCAAGCCTGTAAAACAGCCTACTTTCATTTGCGTAACATAGCCAAAATTAGAAAAATCCTGCCCAGAGATGATGCCGAAAAACTCATCCATGCATTTGTCACATCCAGATTAGACTATTGTAACGCTCTGCTTACAGCGTGTCCTAAAAGCTCAATAAGAAGCTTTCAACTGGTTCAAAATGCAGCAGCAAGATTATTAACAGGTACTAGAAAAAGAGATCATATTTCACCAGTGTTAGAGTCTCTTCACTGGCTTCCTGTTGAGTTTAGAATCAAATTTAAAATCCTCCTCCTGACTTATAAAGCTTTAAACAATATGGCCCCATCCTACCTCAAAGATGCAATAGTAGCGTACCATCCAAACAGAGCTCTTCGTTCTCAAAATGCTGGACTATTTTTAGTCCCCAGAGTCTCTAAAAGCACAGTAGGAGGTCGAGCATTTAGCTACCAAGCTCCTATGTTATGGAACCAGCTCCCTGTTCATGTAAAAGAGGCCGACACAGTCTCTACATTTAAGACCAGGCTCAAAACGTTCCTTTTTGAAATAGCTTATGGTCAGGCCAGTTAGGAACAGAAATAAAAACCTACAGTTTTAGCTACGCTGCCCTTGGAGCAATTCTGCTGGGGAAGTATGGCAGCTTGAACACTATCCTCTGGTTCTTCCTACTTTACCTATCAACAATATTTAATATTACTTCAACTGTAGTCTGTTCATTGCTGTTCACATGTTTCTCTTTCTCTCCACTTCCCCCGGGGAGTGGAGACTGTTTCAGGCACTGCGGCGGCTGCTCCAGTGACGACCCCCCCACCCTCATCTGTCTGGAGGATCGATCTCTACACTGGACGATCTATGCGCCACCCGCCGGGAGGAACTCCCTCAACCCTGGATTAGCCATTCCTCGTCTGCCTGGACGAACTCCTTCTACTTTAGATGAACTGTTCCTCATCTCCTGCTGGAGGATCTCTCTACACTGGTGGACTGCTCCTCGTCTGCCTGGAGGAACTCTTTAAAGCCACCTCCCTCTTGAGTGGTTCTGGCTCCACAGTCCAAGTGGATGCGTCAGTCCTAGTTCATCTGCAGCCTGTCCGTCCGTGGGAGTAGGATCTCTCCTTCACTGTGGTTCTCCCCGAGGTTTCTACTTTTTCCCATGGGGTTTTTTGTAGTTTTTCCTCGCCGCGAAGGAGGGTCAAAGGGCATTCTGGGACAGTTATCTGAACTGCTTTTACCTGTGGCCCATCGAGGCAACTGTTGTTGTGATTTTGGGCATTATAAAAATAAATTGATTTGATTTGATTTGATTATAAAAGCATGCTGCCGTGATGCTAGCGTAGCCTGCTGTATTTTTTACATCTACTGAAGAATCAGTTTACTTCTGGAGGTAATGCCATGTCAACAATGTCTGTTAAGCCTCAGCTGTGTGTCGATTTGAATTATTTCGGTTTAAAATATCATCTGCCTGCAAATGTTGTCACACGTCACACCTGTTATCTCCTCCCTTCACTGCTTTCCTGTCAGTTATGGGATTGTTGCTTTTCACTTCCGGGTCTTATGCATCTGTCAGCTGATGTGTCAACTGCATCTAATTATAGAGCGTTTTACTGTCCAAAAAAAATGGAAGTGCACTTTGTTGTTAGCTTTACTGTAACGGTAATCTGCTCTGAAAGTTGTGGAAAGCAGAATGAATAATTTGGATGGTCATACTGAAGTAGGTCTATTATCTTAATGCACCTTTAGGAACCCTCGTCTTCCTAATCCTTTCGTTTATATAATTTAACGGTACCATATATACAACCCTTTTCTATCCAGGCCTATGTTTCAACAGTAAAAATATTTTTTTATGTTACCACAGACTAGATACTTTTTTCATTCTTATTCCACAGAAATCAATGAAAGAAAAGGTTCTCTGTCCTGTTCGTATTGATTGATGATATTGAACAAAACGGAACACAGACTGTTTCATGGTGTCAAAAACAAAACAAAATCAGCTGAAACTGCCACGGCAGCTTACACCCCAGAAATGAGGAAAACGCTCTTGTGTGACGTCACACTTAATAACCCCATAGAACTGACTTTAAATCGATGCTGTTTGTTTTTAAATGTCTAAATGGCCTTGCCCCGTCTGATCTTGGTGAGTTGCTCTCCCCTTATGATCCGGCTCCAGAGATGAGGTCCACAAATCTGTTCCTCTTAAATGTCCCAAGAACTCAACCCAAGACTCGAGGTGACAGAGCCTTTTCTATGGCTGCTCCCGAGTTATGGAACAATCTGCCACTCAACATTAGATCAGCACAGTCTCTTAACATTTTTAAATCCTTACTGAAGAACCACTTCTTCGCACTGGCCTTTAATAGTCTGAAGCTGAGTTGCCCCCTGTTTTATTTATGGTTTTGTGTTTTATATTATACCTTGTCACTCCTGTGAAGCACTTTGGGCACTGCTGGTTGTTGTAAATGTGTTATATAAATAAATTTGACCATGACCTTGCAGTAGAAAAGGAAAAGTGTTCCGTTTCATATTGAAGCAACGGAGAGTTTATTGCATGCATCATTAAAAATACAATTCTGAATTAATTTATGATGAGGGAACACCATTATTATGTAGTTTAAAGCTAATAAAGGTCAATAAACGCCCAAGGTCCCCTAGTCATATTGGCTATAATTTGTAACTCGACTGATGTAAAACTATGATACATTTTTTTCCACAGGAACTATGCCACCGAACTAAGAGATGATTGGAAAACCTTCAGACACTGTGTTTTTGTGGGGCATTGTAGAGTAGCCATAAACATGAGACCAGCTTCATGTTGTCCTGCAGACAGCCAATCACTGGACAGATTGAGGGTGTGCGCGTCTTTTTCCATTAGAAAAAACAACCAAAAAAACAACGTCCTCTTGCATTTTCAGATTGAGGCAAGACTCAATGAACACTTATCTCATTGTCACGTAAAACAGAGACCAATATAAAAACATTGCAGATTTGTGAAAACTCGTCGCCACGCAAACTATGCCTTTGTCACAACTGAGAAGAAAATCTGCTGCAGTGCACACACAATTTAATAACGATAACCCAACTTTCATTTCATCCAAATATTGTGATATATCACCAGTGAAATGAGATGGCCCAGTCTTAATGACCAAAAGAGACTTCATATGGATTTTTCACTTATCACGTTCTTTGCTCTTTAGTCTATCTTTTGATCTGTATTCTGTATCATTTCAAGGTCAGGAGCAGAAATCAGGTCTATATGTTGTCCATACAGATTACGTTCCACTGCATCGTATGCATTGTAAGCGAGGTTCTCTTTCCCCGAGGCGAGTGTGTGCCGGGTGCTCTCACACGCGTTCACCCAGCCTCAAAAAACGTGATTTTATTTATTATTAATTTGCCATATACTGGGTTTTAAAATGCCATCCATCACACTTGATTTTAAGGAAGATTTATATAGAGTTATTGTTATAAATTCAAAAGAACACAATGTTGGAGCTTTTCGTTTTCAGGATTTAATTTCCTTGTCATTTTCTTTTGTGAAGAGTTATTTGGAGGACATTTCGTAACAGGAAAATTCACGCAGAGAACTTGAATGGTCTTGATAAATGTTACTGGTTGAAACTGTGTACAACCTTACACATCCATTTTCCAAAATTGTGAGTTTGTAGTTTGTGATTGTTTTAAACTTTTCCATTTTTCCTTCTGACGCTATTTCAGAAAATCATCTACTTTCTCGTGTGAGCGTGTTTCTTCAGCATGGTTGGACACAGAACAGCTTCTCTTACAAGCGTGTAAAAAGAATCCATCATTTAGCGCAGGATATATGTCAGATCAGGTAGCTTACTCTTGATCATTGTGGCTGGATTTAAAATGACATTATATAAAAAAAAGGGTTCTGAATTGTACATCTTTGATAAACTATATTAGCCTTGGTCTTTTTCTTAACACCTTAACGCACTGTCAGAGCTTAAAATGTTCTCTCCAAACAAATGAAAGCACAGCGTGAAGGACTCGTGATGACTGCTATTATGGACTCAGCAGCTCTTCAAACTTTTATTAGTATTTTTTTTTATAACCTTAAGTATGTATCTGCAACTGGAGTATGAAAATGGTGCAGATAAAGACACAAAAAACATGAATTCAGTCATTCATTTTACATCGCTTGTTCCCGTTAGGGGTCCCGGTGACTTTGGGCCTTAGGCGGGGTACACCCTGGACAGTGGCCAACTCTTCGCAGGGCTGACACAGAGTCTTTGGACGTTGGGAGGAACCCGGAGAGAACCCACAGTAACACAGGGAGAACATGCAGACTCCACCCAGAGAGATCGTGTGATATTGGTCTGGTCCGGGATTCGAACCCGTGATCTCGTTTTTGGGAAGGCAAGAGCTCTAACTACTCTTGCCACTGTGCACCCAAGACAAAAAAAATCTACTCCCAAATTCATTTATCTGATCTATTGTCACTGCACATGTAATAGTCTCCATTAAGCATGAACAATGACTTTATGAGAAAGATGAAATCATAGTTACTACTTACTGAATACTCTAACTCTGACTTTTAAACCTAATCCCTTAATTAAGTAATTACTAAGACAGAATCCCTCTTAATAAACTATTTGTTAACTATGATTTAAGTCTTTGTTCATGTGTGATTTTTATTCATAGAGGCTAATTAAGGTGTAGTTAGCGTTAAGTGGTTTTAAGGGAGAAAAATAGTCATAAGTATTACAATAATCATTTAAAAACGCATAAACTCTCTCTAATCAATGTTATAACATCTTCTGTCATTTTTTATGGTTCTTTATCATGCAATTTACATTTTATCTCCACACGCAGCATATTGAATGATGTCAACATGCCCTTTTCAAAATAAAAGTACAGAGCTTCACTTTTTGTTCCTTTCATTTCCTGAGAGGAATTAGCCAAGTCTTGCTAAAATAAATCAATACTTAATTAACACAAAGTGGAGAGCGAGTTACAGATGAGTAATCATCGGCAGCATGTTAAGATTGTTATGTATGAGGTAAATCCAAAAACACTTGTATAAACATCTAGCTTCACCCGGTGACACATTTGGCGTTGTACAAAAGGTCACATACTGCATCTGTTACTCGCGCTCCTGTGTGAGAACTTTATTTTTATTTTAGCAACGCTCAGCTAATTCCCCAACGATAATGACTGGAACATGAAGTGAAGATCTGCCCTTTTAAGGCAACCAGAACTAGCAGCGCAGTGTCATGAAAGGCCTATTGGCAGCAGTAACCATTTATCTATTAAATTAACTGGATAAGGCACGCCCCCTCAGTCTGCAAGCTGAATTGATTAGTGGCCATGTGAGGTATTGCATTATCCCAGGCCCAGACTTTTTGCACAATTCGCATCATAATTGCAGACAGTTCTTAATTCTTTTCAGTATTCAAATAAATTAGAAAGAAATGTTCTTTTTAACTGTTTCCAAAGTCACCGAACTGACTGTTTTTATATTAAGTGACGTCACGGTAAATGTGCAAGCCGAACAGAAGCACGTGGACATGGCTAGACTAGAGACACCTTTAAGTTGTATTTTATTTCATCTAATCTAATAGAATAATATGAAGAATACAATTACAATCACGCAAGATAACGGTGACACAGAAACTTGCAGCTGCGTGGTCGCTCCTGTTGCTCAAAGCATCATGGGGGATTGTCGTCACGCGGTGCCCCTTAAGCAAAAATGGCAGCCTCCATAAAGCAAAGATGGCAGCCTCCATATCAGGAAGTAATGCAGAAGAAAAAAACTTAATGCACCAATGAGCACATGCCATAGGGATCAATACAGCGCCATTTTGAAATAATCTTCCAGGTTAAATTATAGTAACCGAAAATAAATTCCATATATTTACAAATGAAACCATGAATCCATACACAAACATTAATCAGGTGGCAATAACAGCTGTTTCGCCCCTAAATGCTACAGTAGGAGGGTTCCCCTAGCATTATACACACAGACATGTTTAAGATGCTGGCCTGTAGGCAGGACAGCTGTAGAATAAAATGGGGATGAAAAGGGTCAGTCAAGGCCGGGAAGAAAATATTTTTCCCCCTCAATGCCGTTCTGCCCAGACCCGATCAGTAAACATGACCCAAAACTTGAACTAAACAACCTGTTCCAAACTCAAACCCAAGTGGACATATATTCTGCTACAGTGACTTTTTGAGCTTTTAACCATGTTTCATCATCAAAAACATTGAGTTGCATTTATCTTAAGTAACGCAAGTTTGAGGAATGCTGGTAAGAAGATCCCCTCCTCTCCAACTGTTAAAAACACTTTAACTCCCTCAATCAATGAGGTTTTTCTCGATTTTAGATGCCCTTATCTGAGAATCTTCTGCTGTTTTAAGTCCTTAAATCGCCAGACTCGCTCTGCGCTTTTCTGCCATCTAAACACAGTGACTGTAACAGCGTGATAGCTTAGCATACCAGCAGCATATCAAACTATTGTGTATATCCACACGTGTAATTGACTCTGCAGCCAGTAGATTGAGCCACAGCTAAGGTAATATGACATCTCCCAAGGCAGTGATAAAGTTATTTTGTTCTTAGCAAAGACATTTTATTTTTAGTTCATGAGCATGAGCTGTCAATGTAAAGATACTCAAGAGTGCGTGTTTAAAGGCCAATAATGCATAATATTTGTCTTTTAACTAAATTGTCTGCTCCAAACCTTAACTCTAACTCATACCTACATTGCTTTTTCCTAACCCTAGCCTCACTGTGAAAAAATACATAATCAAAAATAAATATTTGCTATCTTAGCCACCAATGCAAAGTGTTGTTTTTGGCACATTGGCCTATCACAATAATTTCTAAATCTACTTTTCGTTCAGTATATGACACATAGATAAATATATTAAGCCCCCAAAAATATTGTCCTATGTACCGTTTCTATGCCCCCGTAGGGCGGTGGTTCTCAAACTTTTCTGGCCGGGACCCCCATAATAGCCACGCAACCAACTCGGGACCCCAAAGCGAAATGAAAATGAATGTAGTAATAGTTTTAAGTGTCCCAGTGTGTTAAATCAGGTTTAATGCTGGTTATTTGAATAGTTTATAGTCTTATTGGGCCTTATTTCACAAAAAGATACTGCTTTTAATATAAAACATAATTAAAATTAGATCTTGAAATCATCTCGCGACCCCCAGTTCATCCCTCGCGACCCCCCGAGGGGTCCCGACCCCCACTTTGAGAACCACTGCCGTAGGGAACTTCATATTGCAGCTCATGTTTTTCATGATTTGCTCATTTAGAAAATTGTTTACCGGGATTCTCCTGCTAAACAAGCTTTAATATCATCGTTTATTGCACTATTTTCATTTGCAATATGTGTTATTGTGACAGGCCTTGTGTGGAATGACCGGTCAATTATGTGTTTGTGATCATAAACACTAAATGGATCACATCTATATTAAGTATTGTTCCGATAACAGATTCTTCCCTCTTAACGTTTCAAACTGTCAGTGTTTACACCTTTCCCGAAGAAATGACTCCATAATGACGGTGAAGCGCTGAAGGTGACCGCTGCTACCTGGACTGGACGACTCCTCAGACTGCAGCCGACACTCCTGGACGTGTGTGTGTCATCATATTATCTGACAGCGCTTTTATCCGCCACAGCGCACCATTTAGCCGCTAATAGGGCAGAACGCGCGCAGCAGCCTTGAGCAAGTCGGCCGGTAACCTGATCGCCAATTTTATCATAACATTATTACTCTGTCACACCGCGGAACCGCAAATGTGCGTGTGTGTGTGTGTTTTCAAGCTGGATTTAAAATGACTTGAATGTGGCAGATGATCTTGATTAGTTTGTTTATCTGTCTGGTTTCAAGAAGTATCTGTAATCTATCATTTTTTCAACCTTTTTTTAGGTCACTGTACACTTTTATTGTTGAAAAGGCGCTGCGGCACACCATTCGCTAAAGCATTATCAAATGGCTCTGCTCCAATTAGAATAAAAGACGTGTAAATAATGTCTCTGCCACTGTGTCTGGCACTCTGGATTTGGCTCGACTGGGCGTTTTGTGTCTTTTGTGGATCAGAAGTTGGCTCAGGACACTCCAAAATCGCCATTTATCAAATTCATTTACAGAGTACATCAGTTAACCAAAATGTTGGCGGTTCGATCGCAGCTTTGTTGTGTCCTTGGGTAAGACACTGCACCTATATTGCTTGCGGCGTGTGAGTGAGTGATGGGGTCGATGGTCTGGACAGTTCCGTGCGTCGACCTTGAGGCAAATGTGGCTAAAGAAGTCCCATGCCTTCACAGAGTGGCGTGAATGAATAAAGGCTCATTTATGATCCATTTTCGTACGTAAACGGCTCTGTGCGTTCGAAGTGGGGTTACGGTTGAGCGCTCAAAGTCAGTTAGAGAAAAACATTGAGACCCCGTAGCAGTTTTAAGATCATACGTATGCCACCCGCAGCCATCTTGTTTCTGGTTGCCAATGTAAACAAACGCGAACTCCAAAGAAAATCTGCATAAACTGGTCAAATATCAGAACCGTCCTAATCTTTACTGTGGTTCTAACAGTTAAAAAACATCAAATCACACACAGGCCAGACATAATGGACTCAAGGAAATGGTCGAACGTCGGAAATACAGCTTGAAAGTGTCTGAAACTTTCCCTTTGTGCAGTAATAGTGCAAAGTATCAATTACGTTTTTGCATGGTTCTGAGCTTTTAGTGCTTACTTTGATGAAGGTCTGTCAGTTAAAAGTCTGTGGAAAAGCCGTTTAAAACCTCTGCACTGACTTCCCTGAGATGTTAGAGGCAAAAGCCAACACCTTTCAGGCAAAATCCGTGACCCAATTTTGCATTTATAAAGAGGCAAAGTAACACTCATCACTTCCCGTAGAAACACTATGTCTCCGACCATGATATCTGACATTCGTTGGCATGAACTGACTCGATGTTGAGGCAGTCCATTATAAACCTGCCTTAGTCATCAAACTCCTGCACTCTGTGCTTGAAATAAATCATTCTGCACAATACTTTTCACAACATGCATTTCTTTATCCAACCTTTTAAACTATTGTACGTATGTTTGCAAACATGTCTGAGAATTCTTTATTGCTTAATGCTTTATTGTTGATTTTATTTCCACTGGGGGTTTAGTTGATATGGGAAAACAAAAGGTATTGCATCTTTAACAATGATAATTACATTTATATTATATATTCATTTATTTAACAAAAATAGTAATGCATGTCTATGACCAAAAACAATTTCCACTGGGGTTAAAAAAGTTAAAGTTCTGATTATTATCCTGCAAGGATAAATAAAGGTTAAAGTAGATTTTGGTTTTCCTAGAATGATCCACAATATGCCATTTATCATGATGCGACCCTGCTCACAGTAAGAATGTAGGTTGTACATTTTTAATTTATTTGTTTGCATTCATGTTATTTATTAACTTGACTTGGATATTAAAACGTTTTTTGTGTATCTTGGAATGTACTATATTAATCCAAGGCTTAATTAAGTTTTAAATGAAAAATAAATAAATACATTTATTTTCAGGCCAGAACAAAGCACATATGTGAATATATCTCAATTTAAACAACAAAATGCAAGATTAGTATTGAGAATTCCAATCATTTTAAATCAAGAACATCCTGCCAAAAAGACTAATTTGAGATCTGTGGCGGAGCATGTGTCCACGGCGACAGGAGACATGGCAGATGGTACATTAGCGCATGCATGCCTTTAGCTGAGTGCGACATACACGTGCACGTCCATCAGTTTAGCCCTCTCTCAAATCAGGTCAGTGATGAAGAATACGCCTCAAAATAGAATGGGAGGCATATATGATCGCATTAGCTCTTTACTGCCACTTAGACTTCATTGATTGGTTAGAAGAAGAAATGGGTTGGCTTGAGTCCAGTCCAGGGTTGCCAAGTCCGCTTACTGAGCGTGCTTCTTTTTCTGGAACGTCTCTTGCACATTTCGACAGCTGCAGGTTGTGTTTCATTGGGCTTGCTCCTGAGATGCAGTTTTAAATCAGAAAACAGGTGATTTTTAACCCAATTTTAAGTTTATTTCACGATAATAACTAAAATGTGGACTATTTTAAATCTGTGTTCATACACCTTTTAAAAAATACATTTCAAGCATCTTCAAGGTAGACCCACAAGTTTTTTTTCCATCACCTTTATATACTTTACTTTGTTCCAATGCCAGGAATTAGGTATTGGAACTTAGTTTTTGGCAAAAATAATGTAATCTGTTTCTCTCCCAATGTGCTCTTTGTGAAATAAGAAATGGGCTTGATGTGCTTAGTTGGACATTTTTAGCGAATCCCAAGTAATTTCCTGTGTTTTAGCGCTGCCTCCGTTCAAGTCAATCATTTGAGGCGAACTCGTGCCACAGAGAACAGACGCCAAAATAATTTTGAAGGTGGCATATAACATTAGAAATATAACATTAGAACACCAGTACGAAGCAGTCTGCAATTTTAGAATATTTCAAAACAACAAATTGAAGACTAATGAGTGTTTTTTTTACTGTCAAAATGTGAAGGATGCAGATTGGCAAGTTTTTTTTCCAAAATTCAAGCACTTTCCCAACCTTGAAAAGGCCGTAATAAGTTTCAAGCCTTTTCAAGGATTTCAAGCACCCGTATGAACCCTGCATCTTATCAGTACATGTTCAGAAGAAAACAGAACATTTAACAAAATATGAAAGTGTTTGATTTCACTTTTATAAACCAAATATATAATAACAATAGTATTCATGCTATCAATGCAGCAGATGTAACACACGGTTGGAGAACGATTGTTTCTCTTATAATTACAAAAAAAGCAAGTCCCTGTTTTGTTTGTTTCTATCCTCAAATCAAATCAAATCAATTTATTTTTATAATGCCCAAAATCACAACAACAGTTGCCTCGATGGGCCACAGGTAAAAGCAGTTCAGATAACTGTCCCAGAATGCCCCTGTCCTTTGACCCTCCTTCGCGGCGAGGAAAAACTACAAAAAACCCCATGGGAAAAAGTAGAAACCTCGGGGAGAACCACAGTGAAGGAGAGATCCTACTCCCACGGACGGACAGGCTGCAGCTGAACTAGGACTGACATCCACTTGGACTGTGGAGCCAGAACCACTCAAGAGGGAGGTGGCTTTAAAGAGTTCCTCCAGGCAGACGAGGAGCAGTCCACCAGTGTAGAGAGATCCTCCAGCAGGAGATGAGGAACAGTTCATCTAAAGTAGAAGGAGTTCGTCCAGGCAGACGAGGTGTGGCTAATCCAGCTGTCCAGGCGGGTGGCGCATAGATCGTCCAGTGTAGAGATCGATCCTCCAGACAGATGGGGGTGGGGGGGTCGTCACTGGAGCAGCCGCCGCAGTGTCTGAAACAGTCTCCACTCCCCGGGGGAAGTGGAGAGAAAGAGAAACATGTGAACAGCAATGAACAGACTGCAGTTGAAGTAATATTAAATATTGTTGATAGATAAAGTAGGAAGAACCAGAGGATAGTGTTCAAGCTGCCATACTTCCCCAGCAGAATTGCTCCAAGGGCAGCGTAGCTAAAACTGTAGGTTTTTATTTCTGTTCCTAACTGGCCTGACCATAAGCTATTTCAAAGAGGAACGTTTGAGCCTGGTCTTAAATGTAGAGACTGTGTCGGCCTCTTTTACATGAACAGGGAGCTGGTTCCATAACATAGGAGCTTGGTAGCTAAATGCTCAACCTCCTACTGTGCTTTTAGAGACTCTGGGGACTAACAATAGTCCAGCATTTTGAGAACGAAGAGCTCTGTTTGGATGGTACGCTACTATTGCATCTTTGAGGTAGGATGGGGCCATATTGTTTAAAGCTTTATAAGTCAGGAGGAGGATTTTAAATTTGATTCTAAACTCAACAGGAAGCCAGTGAAGAGACTCCAACACTGGTGAAATATGATCTCTTTTTCTAGTACCTGTTAATAATCTTGCTGCTGCATTTTGAACCAGTTGAAAGCTTCTTATAGAGCTTTTAGGACACGCTGTAAGCAGGGCGTTACAATAGTCTAATCTGGATGTGACAAATGCATGGATGAGTTTTTCGGCATCATCTCTGGGCAGGATTTTTCTAATTTTGGCTATGTTACGCAAATGAAAGTAGGCTGTTTTACAGGCTTTTTTATCCTGGATGTTATGAACTTTGGGGCTCATCATCTCAAATACAGCCGTCTCTGTCATCGGTTTAATCCAATCCTTAATCTGTGGTTTATGGGATTTTTAGCAGATCCTCAGAATTAGCCTGGCAGCTACAATAAAACCCGTACATTTCCATTGTGAGTCCAGAGGGTATGAGAGATTTATCTTCCATTAGACACAGCTGTGGCGATGCTGGGATAAGGGAAGCCAATCTATTTCTCCAAATTTTCAATAACGTCTGCCCAAAATGTAGACACAGCTGGACAGTCGGGTTTTTTTTTTTCTTTCAAAGGCTCGATGGTATGTTGCTCTCTGAAAATCAGGCAACTTTGGTCCAGTCTTGGGTTTTATATAGAATGTGATCTGGATTTTGTGACGAACCATAAGCTTTGGTGTCTGAGGAGCTGCGAAACAAACTGAGTTGTAGTTCTCCATGAACTGAGAGGAAAAAAGGGATATCGGCTTGCAGATAGAAGTGCACTGTAAATAAATAGTAATTCGTTTAAAGGTATGTAGCCTTCACTTAAAGATGGGGTACCCAACTTTTGTTTGTTTGTTAATTTTGTGTTTTCCTCCAAAGAGTACAATGTAAAAGCAACACCTGGTGATAAAGATAAGTCCACTGCACACTGTATCCATCTAATAATGAAGTATTTTATGTCTCGTCAGCTTGGAAGTAAGATTTGGCTCTTATTTCCAGGTCTTTTTTTTGCTGGCTGTGCTTAGGGCGGTCACACAAGTTTCACTTTGCAGTAAAAAAAAAAAAAAAATCCTTTGTCAAAGCTGAGCATAAAAATGAATGCTTGTGGATATTACGATGGCAAGGGTTTGTGAGTGTGAGGAACTAGTTAGACAGATTTGAATGCCTTCTTTCGGCATTACGGTATTATACCAGTTTTAATGGAACTGCAATCACCACTGAACCAGGATTACCAGTGCCTTAGCATCTTGAGGATAACATTCTCTCACTGAGCTGCAGAGGCTGCACTAGCATTTGGAGATTTTATGTTATGATATACAAGTCATTTAAGTTTATTGATAACACTTTATAATAAATAATTAAACTACACTTATTTATAATGCCTTAATAAAGCATGGACAAAGACTTAATTCATAGTGAACATAGAATGAGGCCCTTAATTAAGTAGTTACTAAGCCTGAATCATTATTAATAAATGCTATGTTCATTGTGGATTAAGTCTTTGTTGATGTAGTCATTATAAAGTGGTACCAGTTTATTTCAAACTGGTTTCAGTTGTGTAACTAGAAACCCAGTGGGTTTCTAGTTTCTAGTGTGAGGCTCATTCTGCATTCTGATTCCAGGTCTGAGAACAAAAACACAACATGAACATACCATGTTTTACATCATGTCCAATGTTTCTGAAATTGACTGAACAAAAGTCAGTCAATTGTCAAACCAGTACGAATAATCTAATCTGGCTTCTTTTTCATACGGCAAAAAGTACATATACTGTAAATATAATGTTAAGTAAAATACAGTTATGGAATATGATTATTTTAAAGGCTAAATATTTGTATTTATTGCTCATACAATGCAAGACAGTTTTATTGAGAAAATACTGAAAAGTGTGACCTTTTGACACATGAATTTTAAATTCAAATCACCTCTGCAAAATGTAACATTCAGAGAAGATTTGATTTGAGCTTCACTTCAATTCTAAAAGGCTTTGCTAGTTCCCTTTTCACCTCCATGAAAGATTCAGATTCCTACTTTTGAGTTTGAAACCTTTTGTTTTTATTCACCTTGCCTGAATAACCGAGGGCCTTCACAGACACAGTCATTACATTAATTTATACTTTTGTTTGTGAACAAAGAATCTCAGTGTCATACATACATAGTGCATTTAAAAACATTCCTTGAATTTTCTATGAACAAACATTATTTGTATCTATAATGGGCTTTTGTGCATTGTGCCAGAAATTACCCCCTATTTAGCACAATTTCACTTTCAAACCATCATTTCTTAAGATGCCTTTAAAAAGCAATATGATTGTTGTATCTTGGATTAATCTCTGTGGCAAAGCAGCACCACCACGCATGTCGTATGCTTATATTCAGAAATATTTCCTGAAATAACTAGGGCTGTAAACCTTTAGTCGATTAATCGGTCGATGGTGTTTTAGTTGACTAACATTGTTATTAGTCGACTAATTATTTTATTTAGATTTGAAGGATTCATATGGCAAAAAACACAAAAACAAGAAGATATGGAGTGAGTTTGCTGTAGATTTTGGAGTCCAACATATAAATACACAGTTGCCTTGTACTTATAGTAATAGTTTTTGCATGAATTCCACTGCAGTTGTGGTCTTTCAAGTGCAGTTTGCAAAGAAATATTTCACAGTTTTGATATATTTTAACCACACTCCCTTTTAGTCGACTAATCGGTCGACAGGGCAGGGCTTTAGTCGACCAAGAATTTCTTTAGCCCGAGAAATATCACTATTTCTGTACAACATACACACACACAACTGTTATTAATTCTCATTTGTTCGTGGTATTGGTCATTAGGTTTGTAAAGTTTCTGTGAAAGACTGACTGTCTAGTAGTTCAGGTTCAGAAAATTAATATTTCCACAGGGCCTTGAGTTGTGTAAAAGTTTAGTTTTAAGCTCTTATTCAGAAGGATCAGTGTACAGACGCACAGTATGAATCCCAAAAAGATTATCTCATAAAAAGCAGATTATTTCTTTCGTCTCAACTACACACTTTCTTACCAGGCTCCCACTCAGTATCTCTTCACACATACAGTAGTTGGGAATAGTGCAAAAGTTTGGAACGACGCAAAAGTTGAAGAACAGGTGGGCGACGTTTGTTCTTGCATAAGGACATTTCCAGATGTGCTATTATCTGATAGCAAAGGATATATCGCCTGTAACAATAGCGGTTTTCATCTCAAAGAATGTGTGTGGCAATAGATTTAGATTTAGATTCACGGATAAATGTAGATTTTGTCAGATGAAAACAGGCTCCACCCTCGCAGATCTATCATCTGCAATGTTTTCCCACCGCTTACTAGGGCTGTAGTCAACTAAAGAAGTTCTTGGTCGATTGAAGACCTGCCCTATCAACCAATTAATCAACTAAAAGGGGGTGTGGAAAAAATATGAACTCTCTATCTGACCCAAACTGCACTCAAAAAAACACAAACTACACTGAAGTTCATGCAAAAATATAACAATTTATACAGAAATATACAAGGTAACAGTGTGTTTATATGTTCGATATACAGTCATGGCTGAAAGTGTTACCACCCCTGTTTTGTTTCCGATAAAATGTAGTATTTCTTCCCTAAAAGACTCCCTTTCAGGTGTGATATTTATATTGCCCACACCTATTACTTGCCCCAGGTGGGTTTACATGAGCATCACATGCTTGAACGAAGTTATTTATCCACTATTTTGAAAGAGTGCCAATAATTTTGTCTGGCCCATTTTTGGAGTTTTGTGTGAAATTATGTCAATTTTCCTTTTTTCCCCTCAGTTTTTGTTTTTATTTTTTATTGTTCCAACACACAGAAAGGAAATAAACATGTGTAAAGCAAAACATGTGGAATTGCAATACTTTTTTGGAGAGAAATACTTCATAATTCAGGGGTGCCACACTTTCAGTCATGACTTTATATAAATTAGAATAAACTCATTATTTACTCCAAAATCTTTAGCTAACTCACTTCATTTCTTCACTTTTTCGCTGTGTTTGTCATATAAATAATTTTAATGTAAATAATATAATTAGTCGACTAATAAAAATGTCAACTAAAACATCATCAGCCGATTAATCGACAAAAGGATTACAGCAAGGCTACATTATGTGGGTGAAGTGTCTTGCCCAAGGACACATTGACAGTATACTTGGTCCGAGTGTTTCGTTGATTTGAGCCAAATGAGTGCTCTACCTCTGAGCCACGAGCATCCATGGCATAACTGTTAAGACTTTGGCACTGAAGATCATTAAATCACAGATATGAGATAAATAACTGTGTTTCCACGCATCATTTCTGAATTTGCACAACCAACAGCGTGCGTCGCTTAGTTTCTGTCAAAGCGTTCAAGCGCATATCTGGATGTTGGTTACCTGGGAGCTGCTAGTCTGCTAAACAAAAGGCTGCTAATGCCAAAACATTATTGTGAAGTTGAAAAGAACAAACGCTGAAGTCTTGCAACCCTTTTTAATGATGGACAAACCTAAAATATCTAATATTCTGTCTAATCTTTATTCGATTTTCTCCTCTAATGAAGATCAGACAGTGCAAATGTATTGCGATATTTGGTGTTTCCACCTCTTGTTACTTATGCAATACTTCAAAATGTAGTATATTAAAAATAAGGTGATTAGTTGGAAAAATGTATAATTTTTTTAATAAAACACCATGTAAAAGTGCTCACTATTCACAGGGAAATACTGGCCACAGTGGTTTTGAGGTGGCCCACCATTACCATGCGTTTTGGGACTGTCCTACTGCCAAGAAATATCGAACTGGGATTAAGACTGTTTTTGACATTGCCATCCAAATTTCAGAACTATGCGTTTGGGCCTCAAAACTCCTGCCATGGACTCAATAAATGGATACCTTTGGAGTTTACTTTTGGCGACGGAGAAAAGGGCCATTACCGAGCAATGGATGGTACAAATTTGTGACTGATTATAATTGACATGGGAAAAAATAAATAAAAAATTACACCTGGACTTTGGAAATTTGAAAGCACACTTTGGACCAAATGGATGTTTATTTTAGATTATGTGTGCTTTAATTTCCTCTGGATGTCTTGTACAGCCTTTCTTTTTTCTGTTCTCTTCTTTGTGTTTTTCTGTTCTGTTTTATAGAGGTAAAAAGTGAAAGAAAATCAAACAAGGCGATGGAAACACATTTCTTGTCCTTCTTTAATCATGGACCAAAAATTGTGTCCCAAATAATAACGTATCGTGTACTGAATGAATCTACATCGGCCGTGAACGGGCCTTTGATTCAGTCTAATATGGCAGATACGTTTCCTCTGCATAACAACGCTCTCTAACTCACAATCCCCCGAGTGGCCACAGAGAACACGTTTGCGAAGTGCAGCTTGACTTTGTCCAGGACTTCAGGACGCTGGACGAGGAGGACAGCGGCACTTAAAGCCACAGCAGCAGCCACCGCCGCGGCTCGCTGAAGCCCGGCTCTGGCTGGAGTGCTGGGTCGCGGAGGGTCCTTGACGGCGTAGCTCCTCCTCACCTCCTCCCTCTCGTCCTCGCTCAGAGTGGAAGGGCAGAGTTCGTGGAGGACTTCCAGAGCCGCCCTCTCTCCAGACTGCACCGCCCCGCTCATGTATCCACACCAGCGGGTTGCCGTTTCCGTGCCGGCCCAGTGGATCCTGGAGGTCACACAGA
Organism: Rhinogobius similis; assembly: GCA_019453435.1. NCBI lineage: Eukaryota > Metazoa > Chordata > Actinopteri > Gobiiformes > Gobiidae > Rhinogobius > Rhinogobius similis. The sequence goes on along the minus strand of CM033619.1, from coordinate 46,002,950 downwards.
AAAACACGTTGCAGATTTAAAGGGCACATATTCTGCTGCATTGACTTTTTTGAGCTTTGAGCCATGTTCTAACAATGTTCATCAAAAATATACCTAAAGTAGCATTTTGCTGCTTTCACGCCATTTTGAGGAATGTGAAAATCCTCTCTACACGGCCATCATCGAGTCCATCCTCACCTCCTCCATCACCGTGTGGTACGCTGGAGCCACAGCCAGGGACAAACAGAGACTACAGCGCATTGTGCCTCTGCTGAGAAGGTGATCGGCTGCAGCCTTCCATCTGTCCAGGACCTGTACGTCTCCAGGACTCGGGGACGAGCAGGTCGGATCACAGCTGACCCTTCTCACCCTGGACACGGACTATTTGAGCCACTCCCCTCGGGCAGGAGGCTACGGTCCATCCGGACCAGAACCTCCCGCCACAAGAACAGTTTCTTTCCCTCTGCCGTTGGACTCATGAACACTTTGTAACACCTGTCACTTTAACAATATATTATATAAGGACAATCTATTTGCACTACCCATTTGCACATTGCACTACCTGCCAACTGTACATTCTGTATATAGTCTATCTTAGTCTATTTTATTTTAATTTTATTTTATGCATGCCTTTTATTTTATCCATTGCTGTATGTTGCACCTACGCCGAAGCAAATTCCTATGTTTGTGAATTTCACTTACAATGGCAATAAACCGCTTTCTGATTCTGAAAAACACTTCCTGCTGAACTCCCTTGATCCGTGACTTTTCTCAGATCATATACGAACAGAATCTCCTGCTGCTTTAAATCCTTATATCATTGCCAGACCTGTCCCGAGCATTTCTAGGCAAGGCAAGGCAAGTTTATTTGTAGAGCACAATTCGTACACAGGGCAATTCAAAGTGCTTTACATAAACAGGAAAAATTGCATTAAAATCACAAAATACAAAAAGACACACAGAATCATTTTAAAATAAAGTGCTTTAAAAGAGAAGAGTGCAGATAGATCTTTCAGTCGTATGCACGTCTAAAAAGAACTGTTTTTAGCCTGGATTTAAACATTGTCAGAGTGGAGGCCTGTCTCACATCTTCAGGGAGACTGTTCCAGATTTTAGCTGCAAAAAACTGAAATGCTGATTCCCCATGTTTAGTCCTGACTCTAGGCACCTGCAGGAGGCCGGTCCCTGAGGTCCTCAGATTGCGAGATGGTTCATACGGCACTAACATGTCAGAGATGTACTTTGGTGCTTGGCCGTGGAGAGACTTGAACACAAGCAGAGCTGCTTTAAAGTCAATTCTCTGGAGGCCACAGGAAGCCAGTGCAGAGACCTGAGCACAGGACTAATGTGATCGTACTTCCTGGTTCTTGTCAGGACTCGAGCAGCAGCGTTCTGGATGTACTGCAGCTGTTTTACAGCTCGTTTGGAGAGGCCAGTGAACAGGCCGTTGCAGTAGTCTAACCTACTGGAGACAAATGCATGGATAAGTCTCTCCAAGTCTGGTTTAGACACTATACCTTTAATTTTGGCAATGTTTTTTAGGTGGTAAAGGCTGTTGATGTTATAGATTTGATGTGGCTGTTAAAGTTCAGGTCTGAGTCCATTATTACCCCCAGATTTCTAACTTGATTTGTCGGTTTTAGAGCGAGAGACTGGAGGTGACTGCTGACACTTTCTCTCTGTTTCTGCGGCCCAAAGACGATGATTTCAGTCTTGTCTGAGTTTAGCTGAAGAAAATTGTTTTGCATCCACAAGCTGATCTGTTGGATGCAATGACAGAAATGAATCCACTGGTCCATATTCACCTGCCGTCAGTGAGACATAGATCTGAGTGTCATCTGCGTAGTTGTGATAAGACACATTTGTGCTGAGTATTAACTGACCTAAGGGCAGCATATAGAGGTTGAACAGAAGGGGTCCCAGGATTGACCCTTGGGGCACCCCACAGGTCAAGCTCACGTGGTCTGAGACACAGTTACCAATCTCAACAAAGTACTCTCTGTCCTCAAGGTAGGACTTCAACCAATTTAGGGCAGTGCCAGTGATGCCCACCCAGTCCTCTAGTCTCTGTAGGAGGATCCTATGATCGACAGTGTCAAAAGCAGCGCTCAGATCTAACAGAGTTAAGACTGAGGCTTTGCGCGTCAGTGTTCAGGCGGATGTCATTTGTCACCTTGATAAGAGCAGTCTCAGTGCTGTGATGAGGTCTAAAACCTGAC